>JAUIMM010000102.1:2800000-4000000 GCA_031769625.1 Taudactylus pleione | reverse complement strand
CACCTCCTCTTGGAGGGTTAGGGTAGGGGAATGGGGGTTAGGGCTAGGCACCCCCCCGGGAGACTTAAGTTTAGGCTGCGGGGAAGGGGGGGTTAGGTTTAGGCACTTAGGGGGGGGTTAGGGTTAGTAAGTAGTTAAAATACTTACCGGTCGGGATCTTCACTGCCGGTCTTCCAGCGTCGGGATTTGAACCACCGATCTCCTTCAAAAATGTACGCAGCTACTGTGCAAATATACAGATGACGCAGACGTCAAGAGATGTACCGAGATGCCCACAGGCGGCTTCGCAGGTCGAAGCGGCAGCGTATAAAGACGCAGCATCGGTCACACAGAATAGCCGCGTTTCGTAAGACGCTCGTGTTGCTGTATGTTTGCCTAACGTCTATGTAATACCAAACACAGGGGCCATTGTCTGTCTCCAGCAATGTCCTTATCTACCATCATAGCTCTTCAGTCAATCTTATCGGTGTCTAATAATCTTCTGATAACACACGATCTTGGGAGTATTGGCTTAGGGGGGAGGCGGATATAACCTCAAAGTTGGGATGTAGTAGGTCGTACAGAACGTTCGCATGGTAATCGTGGAGTCATAGATTATTCAAGCAGCATGGGAGACGGATTTATGTGCATGTGCAGGATGGAAGCAGGGTCTGCATCCGTGGAAGCAGAAATTCCTGGCGTCACAAGCTGCCAGGACCAGGTCAGGCTGCGGTAAGCTTCAGCAGTGCGATGGTAATCCCAGTCTGCGACCTGTGTTGCAGTGCTGGGATCGCAGGTGCAGCAATGAGGTATCTCCTACACACACTGCTTGTGTCCGGCTCTGCAATTCCGTCCATCTCTCAATCAGACTCACTGTCCATGTTGTTGGGATAATTTGTGACTTTAACCTTTGTGATCAGTAATAAATAATAACACAACAATATATGTACTGTATAAATCCCCCTGTACTGAATGCAATCGCCAGAAAGAAAAGATATTTTGTTATATGTTTCAGTGTTTTTGTAAGAGGTCCTCTGTTGTGCAGAGAGCTCACCATCTAAAGTTGCTGAAACCAGAAGACGGTACCTGACCTAAGTGCAGTCTATTCCAGTGTTTTCCTCCCTGTCACATACATGGCATGTACACTACAGAAGTAAGTAATCTGGCACAGGGCTTTACGGAGGCATGACGAGGGCCACAGGGGTGGCATTGTACAATATGGCCATATTGTGAAATAAGACACTAAAGGCCAGGAGGGATATGTTATACTCGCCAATATGGTGGATATTGGAACCAACTTGTGCTATAGAGGCTGCAGGTGAATAAGTGTGCATGGTATCTACACAGTGTGGGGGAGAGCCTGGGTCGGAGAAGCCCAGCGTCTCTGGGAGCGCTGGGCACACCCCAGAGTGATTAAAATAGGTGCATAGTTACAAGGATGCCATGCCCTGTTCCCGCAAGGCCATGCCCCTTTTTTGGGGACATACCTTTGCCATGTGTAAAAAGACATTAGTTCCAAATCCCATATGTTGGGAGGTAGTCAGGTGCATAAATATTGGGACATTGACAGAATTTTCATATTTTGGCCTCTATTCACCACCACAATGGCTTTGAAATGAAACAAACAAGATGTGCTTTAACTGCAGACTTTCAGATTTAATTTGAGGGTAATTACATCCAAATGAGGTGAACGGTGTAGGAATTACAACGGTTTCTATATGTGCCTCCCAGTTTTTAAGCCACAAACAGACACCCCAGCACCAGCCCTGACTGCTTCAGTGCTAAAGAAGAGGGGATTCATCCTCAGCATAAACACCACAAGTGCTGCATCCTATATGTCATCACTGCAGGGGAATAAGGGAGGAGACATATTTAAATGAGGTGTCATCAGGCCCTTCCTCTTTCCATACAGAGTATTTGGGGGTGAGGTCATTCTGAGTGCCTTATCCCTGCACCAAGAAACTTAGGGGTACCTTCATTTGAAACAGTAAAGTCCTTTCTTTCCAATTATGTGTCCTCCTATTGTTTGGTGATCAGAGCCACATTAAAGGGAGGAACGGGTAAAGGGGGCAAGTGCCCCAGGCCCCCTTCATTCAGGGGCCACCTTATGAACATTTACTAAGCCTACGGTGCTCACTGCAGCATCTGAACTGCCTGGGATGTAATCTGGGAAAGAGGAGAAAGAGGGGTTGTGTTCCGAGGAAGGGGCAACGCTAAACGGCACTTTGTACAGTCCGCCTGCCTGCTGGCATCATGGGAGATAGTAGGACAGAGGCCCTGATTCAGAGCCGGACGCTCTGACAGAGCGCTCGCTGTGAATCAGGGCCGGCCTTCTTGATTTTTTAGAGCGGCCTCCTGACCGCTCGCATAGCTGTGGGTGACCATCGCGACCATCGGGCTTGCGATGAGACCCTTGTGTTAGGGTCTCGTTGCCACAAGCCCCAGAGAGATTTCAGCTCTCACAGAGCCGAAATCTCTCCCACTGACATCACTCGTGATGTCAGTGGGGCTGCCCCCAAACGGAGGCGTTCACATGGGAACGTCTGCGTTTGGGCAGCCACTCCCCCAGCCCGCCCACCAAAGGGGGTGTGCTGTCACTCAACATCGACAGCATGCCCCCTTTGGTACGAGGCCCGGAGCAACGGTTTGCCCGTCGCTATCCGGGTCTCATGCATTCGCACGACGGAGCCGGCTCCATCTCGCGCATGCGCACTGGGCCACCATCGACCCGTACTACTACCATGTACTACTGACCTCCATTCGGCCCAGGTAAATAGTACCTGCTCTCCTTCTGGTGGTTAGTGGTGCTACGCCTCATAGTAATTGCAGTGGTGGTATAGGGTACTTACAGTACTCTATATGCAAGGGTGTCTTTAAAGAGGAGGGGGTCTGCCTCCTCTCACTCCGGCAGCCGGCAGCCAACTTACACAGCTGGCCCGGCCACCGCAGAATCTATTGCGCAAGCACAGATCGCCGGGGAAATGGCGCGCCCGCTATTTTCCAGGCGATTTCCTCACAGAGCATGCGCAAAATACCGGAGAAATGGCCACGGTGGCCATTTTCCGGCGTTTGAGCAGCGCTGGGAGACCCTATGCGGGACCTTGGAGAGGCTAGTTTAGATACGCCCCTATGTGAAAAACACTACAGCACACAATGTACTCCTTGTAGCTCTAAATACGTTTTGTGCAGCCATTGAATGTAATTGAACGAAAGATTAATTTTACCCTAGGAAAACAAACTCTTTCCAGTAATATTTTACATTGCAGAATTTAAAGCACATTGGAGCTTACCAGGCAATCAGTCACCAGCTGGGAAATCTAGTGATATCCAGGATGTACATGATTAGATCTTTCACTGTTTGATTAAAACGCATAACTCAAAACATTGCCCTCCATCGCCTGCTATACAGTGTATCGTGGTCTGTGCTGATGATACATATGCTGGTGCCACCGATCTCAGAGCTTCTTGTCCTCCAATTTCAGTTACATTAGAAAACCTGGCATGACAAGCAGAGAGTCTGATTTGTGCTCAGCGGACCCAGGATGTGGATGAGTCCCCAGTGATCTCATGTGTCATGAGGTTAATGAAAAACCCCTTTGGTCCAAAAAAACCCCCCCACAGCTGTTTCTCTTTCTTTTTTAGCAAGAATGGTGGAGCCACTTGGCAAACCTGGTGCCTTCACACAGCCGGTATAGCAGGGTAACCCATACACCGAAGGCATCTTCTCACCAATCACTAACTTCAACAGGGGCAAACGGAGAAAGAGAGAATATATATATATATATATATATATATATATTGTGACACAGGTAGGTTAGGGGGTCCCTCTCCTGGGTAGAGGACTCCTTCCTTACACACACAGCAGCAGGGAAGCAGCACACCAGTCTGGAAGCAAGTACAAGCTGGTCGGCGCCAGTCTTTATTGTACAATGTCAGAAATAACATAAAGAAAACATAAACATAAATCCTAGCCCTGTCGGGGCACTAACTTCACAGGTAGTTCCCTCACTACCAGAACCTGGCAGGGCCTAATGCCCTCACCAGCAACCAAGACACAGCACAACACTTACAGTTAGGTTTTCAAGTGTCTCTGAGCAAACTCCCTGTCTGCTCTCCCAGGTGAGACAATCAGCCCTCAACACACTAGGCTTATATTGGCCACCCTCAGGTGGGAACCCAATCAAGCCTGTTACCAGGCTGCGAGAACCAAAACCTGGAGTGGCCGTGGGTGGAGCCCTCCCTCTCCTCTCACCCACAACCCCCAGGTCCCAAACCGGCTTTTCAAAAAGCCGAGACTCAAGCCTGCTACACTGCAGACCTTCTCCTGGGGATTTAAAACACATAAGACAGGAATCCGGGATAAATGTCCCTGTCACAGACCACTTTACCAGTGATCCTATCACAATATATATATATATATATATATATATATATATATATTGGGGTAGACAGACTCCCTCTTTATACACAGCAACCAGAAAAACTGTACACAATTCTAGGGGTTCTCGTACAAGCTACTAACCCATCTGGGTTCTAACTAGACAGTAAGTTCCCTCAATATCAGAACACTAAACAAAATTCCCATCCACAGTACCTTCTGGTTTACAGCCAAGAATGTCTCAGAGCAGTGCTTCTATCACAATAGATAGATAGATAGATAGATAGATAGATAGATAGATAGATAGATAGATAGATATGAGATAGATAGATAGATAGATATGAGATAGATAGATAGATACATATGAGATAGATATAGATAGATAGATATAGATAGATAAATAGTTAGATATTAGATAGATACATATGAGATAGATAGATAGATAGATAGATATGAGATAGATAGATATGAGATAGATAGATAGATAAATATGAGATAGATAGATAGATATGAGATAGATATTAGATAGATAGATAAATAGATAGATAGATCAACAGATAGATATGAGATAGATAAGACAGATAGATAGATAGATAGATAGATAGATTGATTGATAGATTGATAGATAAGAGATAGATAGATCATTAGATAGATCAATAGATAGATAGATAGATATGAGATAGATAGATAGATATGAGATAGATAGATAGATAGATAGATTGATAGTTGATAAAGTTAGATAGATCAATAGATAGATAGATATGAGATAGATAGATATAAACGAGATAGATAGATAGATAGATAGATAGATAGATAGATATGAGATAGATGAGAGACAGATAGATAGATATGAGATAGATAGATATATATGAGATAGATAGATAGATAGATAGATAGATAGATAGATATGAGATAGATAGATACATATGAGATAGATAGATAGATAGATAGATAGATAGATCTGTTCTCAGACTTATCTCTTGCACCATATATAGCGAAGGGTGCAAATACACTAATAGCGGCCACTTAAACAAGTGGCTGAATGTGGGCGGCCGCATAGTTGCCTTCATAGTCCCCATCCTACAAACATGAACACATATATACTCTTACATATACATGGTGGATGAATATTTGCATGCGTTACCGGCTCATCCCTGGCCCATATGAAAGCTACATATCCATTTGCTGAAGTCAACTTTATGCACTAAATGTTATCCATGACCAGTATATATGTTACTTATTGTTCTCTACAATACCAGCACCCTAACCAGTAACAGCAGGGTTACCGGATTATTTCATTGGTATTTCGTTGCTTCATTTAAATGCTGTGTATCCCGGCTCTATCTATATAACAAAACTCATTAGAATTGTTCATCCAGGGGAATATAATGATTTATCTAAAATGTCCTTTGTTGCTCTTATCATATGGAATAAAAAAAAAAAGAATATTTCTTATAAGAACGGATGGAAACTAATGATATATTTTAAGATAATGAAAATAAATGTTCAAGGAACAGCCTGGGACTGCCTGGGACAGCATGGAACAGCCTAGGACAGCATGGGACTGCCTGGGACAGCCTAGGAAAGCCTGGGACAGCCTGGGAGAGCCTGAGACAGCATGGGACTGCCTGGGACAGCCTAGGACAGCCTGGGAGAGCCTAGGACAGCATGGGACTGCCTGGCACAGCCTAGGACAGCATGGGACTGCCTGGGAGAGCCTGGGAAAGCATGAGACTGCCTAGGACAGCATGGGACAGCCTAGAACAGCATGGGACAGCCTGGGACAGCATGGGACTGCCTAGGACAGCATGGGATAGCCTAGGACAGCCTGGGAGAGCCTAGGACAGTATGGGACAGCCTGGGACAGCCTAGGACAGCATTGTTACAGCCAGGGACAGCCTAGTAGAGCCTGGGACAGCATGGGACTGCCTGGGACAGCCTAGAACAGCATGGGACTACTGCCTGGGACAGTCTAGGACAGCATGGGACTGCCTGGGACAGCCTAGGACTGCCTAGTACAGCATGGGACAGCATGAGACAGCCTGGGAAAGTATGAGACAGCCTAGGACAGCCTGGGACAGCCTAGGACAGCATGGGACAGTATGAGACACCCTAGGACAGCAGACAAGCTGAAGCAAAATGAAGCAGATCGGAGACATAACTAGGAACCGTCTACGATGTTGATATTCCATCTTCCAAATGTGTCTATGAGTCTAACACAAGTAGATAATATTCTGTGCTCAGAGGTGGAACCTTGAATAGTTCTTGTTATGTTCTGAGTTGCTTGTGGACCCGGGGTGGTAGCAGGAGCGATCACAGAAGCAGATTTGTAATTAAAACTAGGATTTTTAATAAGTGCTTGAGTAGACATATAATGTGGTAGTAAATAAAAGTCCAGGAAAATATAAATGTGCACAAGAGTTCTGTGGTGGGAGCAAAAGGGTTAATGTCCAGGTAGAAACAATTAGAGCTGTCCAGGTGTGCAGGTAGTGAAACTGAAACTAATCAAGCCAGGTTTGCAGGTAGTGAAACTGAAACTAATCAAGCCAGGTTTGCAGGTAGTGAACTGAAGCGCAGGATGTCAGCAGGCTCAGGCACTCAGGTATGGGCAAGGGTGATGGAGGAAGCGGGGTAGTCCAGTGGGAGCTAGGAGCTGACATGCAGACTGGCAGACAGCGAATTCACAGGAACAGGAAAGCACAGAGAACTCCCTCTCAGCTAGGCTGAGATACACGTTGCACTGGCAAAGGAAGGCACTGACCCTTCCTAAATACCCCATGCCGTGCTGTTACTGGCCGGAGGGAACATGTGACTCACCAGGATTGGCCAGCCTCATCACATGGCCAGAAGGCAAGATGGCGGCGCCCATGCCAGACGGAACGGAGACGCCGCCATGCCTCACCAGCGCAGAGTGACAACAGGGCCGCACAACAACGCGCGCAGCCAAAGCCCCCCGCCAGACACCAGCTCCGCCACCAGACAGCCTGCGCCACAACGACCTCACAGGTAACACCCACCTAGCGCCATGCTGAAATACCCTGGCCGTGACAGTTCTATTCTGTCATTATAGTACAAGGGGGGTAATAGGCCTGTATCACAGTTGTACGCTAATTGCATCACCGCGATGCAATATTATGCTAATGACGTAGGCGTCATCTTATGCAAATAGATGTCTCCTGCCGGCCTCCCTGATTCGCTGCCATAACTGAGGAGGCGGAACTGAATGACCATCAGCCATCTGGGTAACCCTCAGGTGTATTTCACACTGCCCGGGGCCAATAAAGCTGCATCCAAGGACACAGTCACTGCCCTTGGCACGCCAAGAAAACAGGGATAACACCTCCCCTGTTTTCTGGAACACTGGCTGTCACCATCTCCACTCACAAACAGCCGCAGCATGTCAATCATACCACAGCATAGGGGGCACTACGACCATCGGCACAGACACTGATCGGCCCATGCGCAGTACAGGTCCTGCGCAGGCACCGCACGCTCACCATTGGAGTTGTACGCAATCTATCGGGTTTGCGTACAACTTGGAATCAGGCCCAATTTTCACGAGAGATTGTTATGGAAGAAGATTTGGAGATATGATGTCTCCACCTGCACCTATCCCCAATTTGTGTAAGGTAGCCCTGTTTGGCGACTCTGCTACACCAAGCGTTCCGCCAGAGACTTTGCCACAATATATGCTGCTTATTTTCTATAATAATGCAACAAAAGTACAATGCACGGGTACCCTGTATACTGACGGTAACATTTCATGTAGCTTCTGTGTGTGACTCAGTCTCTAATATGGGTACAAAATGCAAAAGACAGCGGTCCGATACGAGTGACCTGCGCCATGCCTTGTGCCACGCTTAATCTGCCACTTTATACCAATTCTTTTGCGACACAAAAATGATTCCTGAGTGCCTATAGGTGAATTTGTGCACTGTTATGACACAAATAAGATGCAAAATATAAGAAAAAAACTGCAAAAGTACGGGAATTGCTACCTGTGGAGCATCTACTGTAAGTTACGTAAAGGGCGAGATGTAATAAGGTCTGAGTTTTCTTTGCGAGACAAACTCAGACCTTCTCGCACATTTAAAGGTCTGAGTTTGTCCCACAATTCGGCAAAGGTAATAGCCTGCGGACTTGTGCGTTTGAGGCCATTACATTGTGCGAGTCTGTGTGAGTTTACTTGTTTGACACTCTGACCTTGTTATGTGACTTTCCATACAAGGTCCGAGGTACACAGAAGCCTTCACAGATCAGTGAGATCCGTGAAGGCTTCAGTGTGTAAAAAAATATAAATATGTAAAAAATGAAAATGACGTGGGGACCCCCCTCCCTAAAAACACAACCAGTACTGGGCTTTTCTGAGTCAGTCTTGGTTGTGAAAATACAGGGGGAGAAAAAAGTAGGGTTTCCCTGTATTTTCATCAACCAACACCAGGCTCAGAGAGCCGGTCCTGGTTCTGGAAGACAGGGGACAAAATGATTAGGGGTCTCCTGTATTTTCCATTACCAGACCAGACTCTTTCTAGCGGGGTGTAATGCCACAGATGGGGTACCCTTTCATTGGGTCCCCCGGTCAAAGCATTGACACCTGACTGCTAGTCAGCCCAGGCCAGGGATCACTGGGGAGGTGGGGACACCCCAATAAAGCTGGGGATGTGGGGACACCCCAATAAAGGGGTTTTCCCTCTCCAGGGCACCCCAGGTCTAGGCTGATAGCCTGGAGCTATCCCCGGCACCCCTGGGCAGTGGGTGCCGGGTTGATTTTGTAAAAAAAATAGAATTATGAATATTGTCTTTTACTAGAGAACTAGAGGTCCCAGCAAGCCTCACTCGCATTCTGGTAATTGAAGTACCACAAGTATCAGCATGCAGGGCATTAAGGGCCCTCTGGTACCTCTAGTTCACCTGCAAAACTAATAAAAAAATAAAGACATTACTAAAGGTAACCTAACGGTTCCCACCATTTAAGTCAATGGTGGGTACCGCTCATTGGCAGAGAGAGGCGGAGAGAGAGAGAGAGGTGGAGAGAGAGAGAGGCGGAGAGAGAGAGAGGCAGAGAGAGAGTGAAATGCAGCGGCTGAGCTCTCGTTGGCAAGGTGCCACCCTTAGAAGACGGTACCTGTCCATGGCCTCGGGTATTGCCAGTTTGTTTATTTCTGAAACCTTGGATTCCTACATGGACCGAAGAGGACCGGAACCAAGGGGTAGGTGGGTATGGATTCTTTTTACAGGTGTCGTGAATGGCTACAGGGATTATAGGTGAGTATGCGTGAATGCGAGTGTGAATGCGAGTGTGAATGTGAGTGTGCATGTGAGTGTGCATGTGAGTGAGTGTGAATGCGAGTGTGAATGTGAGTGAGTGTGAATGTGCATGTGAGAGTGAATGTGAGTGAGCATGTGAGTGTGAGTGTAAATGTGCATGTGAGTGTCCATGTGAGAGTGAATGTGAGTGTGAATGTGAGTGAGTGTGAATACGAGTGAGTGTGAGTGTGAATGTGAGTGTCCATGTGAGTGTGCATGTATGTTGTAATAAAATTATATTTTCATGGTGTGTGAGTCTTGTCTTTTTTATACTCTCTCTAAATATAATAGTTGTAAAACTGTGCAGGTATACGGTAGCTCTATACTCGTACAGATTCAAAACTCGGGCCCTATTATATTGCGCCCCAAGTGTTACTCGCCATTTGGCGCAAAAAGCACGAGGTGAATAAGGACACCATTGTAATAATGAAGTGAAAACGCAGTGGTATAGCCATGAAATGACTGACTTTGTGCAGAAATTATGATAACCAAAGGCGCTGCGAGGGGAGGCTGGGCGCCGGGTACACAGCAACCAGGCCTATCGGTGGTGCCTGGCGAGGGCCCCAGTCAGTCAGGGAAGCAGAGCAATCTCCCCAATCAGTACGCGCATTCATATAAGTGCAGAACATGCAGAGCAGCTCGTGTCCATGACCCCACAATTGGCCTCGCTCCATTTAAGCACCGGGGCCCGCCTGATGTCTCGGTGACCATGATGATAACATAGTACGCATGTTCTGATAATAAGAGACGGAGGAGGGAATAAAGCATGGGGAAACATCAGAAACACGGAAGAACATGCAAACTACATACACATAACTGTTACAGAGATACACATTGGAACTGATGTAGAATGTGCGCCTACTGTAATGCGGATCACATGGTTGCACACTGTGCAAGTTCTAAGTGCACTCACATATGGGCCATGTACAGTCATGCACATTTCTATCGCTTATATGACTATGACTGCAGAGGCAGAACTGGGCTATAATGGGACTTCCTGGACGTAAGCGTAAATAGGTGGCGCAAATGAAAACTAATGATAACGACCAGTAGCAAACCAATCGTGCACTTGGGAGGGGGTGCACACCAAGCTATGAACAACTTTGCACGCGAACGAAAATACACATTTTTTTCCGTACGCGCAATTTTTTATTTTACCATTTACGGCAGCCTTGTAATATATGTGATTGCAAGCTCTTCTTCTGTCGTGCTGAATAGTTCCATACGGCGTCTTACATCGTCCACAGTAGAACGTTTCCCTTGTTACAGCCAAATGTCTGGGTTCCCGGTATATTAGTTAGATAGTGAACATGACAACATTTGTAATGTCAACATGGCCATTATATCGACAGAGAACATGTCAACGTGTTCACATTCAGCATGGCGACACGTCAACATTGTCGCAATGTCAACAATCCAGATTTCAGAGATGCCTAACCAAACCAAACCTAACCCTAATGTTGACATTTTCTCGATGTCCTATGTCGTCACTTAGTCCATGTCGACATATTCCAGATGGCGACATTTTCACCACGGCCGCATAACTGTCGGCGTTTAGGTGTTGACATTATTAATATAAACATAGTATATTGTGACTGCACACCAAGGGGTCTATTTACTAAGCAGTGTTAGGAGACAGAGTGAAAAGTGATAAGAAAGTGATAAGTAAGTGATAAGGTGCCAGCCAATCAGCTCCCAACTGTCATCTCACAGGCTGTGTTTGAAAAATGACAGTTGGGAGCTGATTGACTGGCACCTTATCACTTTCTTATCACTTTTCACTCTGTCTCCTAACACTGCTTAGTAACTAGACCCCCAAATGTCAGATAGCTGTAGGATAAGTTCTGGCGAGTCTGTGAAGTCTTTGGCTAAGCCGCGTTTTTCCAATCGTCATTAGCAGTTACTTCATATGAGGCGTATTTGGGGTTTAGATCCGTGTCGCACTATATTACACGTAGGCACAGATCTTGCAGAGAGCTAGAGACAGAACAAAAGACATATTTCAAGGTAGCTGAGAAGATGAAAGGCAGGAAATCCTGCCATAGACGTGGAGATGCCCCGGGGGCATTTACCTTAGAAACAAGTTATCGCATTCAAGATGTCAAAATTGACTAAATCTACACAAGCTGAAGAGTGTATTATTTATGAGATGAAAAGCCAAAGTCTGGCTGTTGACATTACTTCAAGATCTGTATCAGAAAATAACATGTCCGTGGAGGAAAGGTAACGAGATGAAAGAGGCATAATTACATGTGAAAAATTAGCAAGAAAATGCAAAATTACACTATAAGTCTTTCATACAGTACAGTAGGTGAGAGAACATACAGCAGCGCATCGGCTTCGGGTACAATGATACTGAATAACTGATGCTGTGCAGGCAGACAGGACACCAAACCCAATGGGTGCACATCCCCCAATAGCCCTGATTGTCACTGTACTGATCCTCGGACTCTGCAGGAGTAGTGGTGCATCGTGCGAGGAGTGGGTGTGGCTTCGTGAGAATGTAGGCGTCTTCTGGCGGCGCATTGGGCGGGGTTTAACGGGATGCAATCGGGAAGCCGGCTGACATTATACCGACAGCCGGCTTCCCGACTGTCATATCCCGGCGAGGGTGAAATGCCCAGCGTCTAGATGTAGACGCCGCTCATTTCACCGCCCGGCATCCCGATCGAAGGGATGCCGGGCGCCGTGAGTGGACAGCCGCTGGGGGGGGGGTTATTTTTGGCGTACCCAGGGCTTAGGCACCCCCCCGGGAGGGTTAGGATTAGGCTAGGGGGAGGGAGAGTTAGGGTTAGGCACCCCCCGGGGGGAGATTAGGGTTAGGCACCCCCCCGGGGGGATTTAGGGTTAGGCAGCGGGGAAGAGGGGGGTTAGGGTTAGGCACTTACAGGGGGGATTAGGGTTAGGCACTTGGGGGAGAGGATAGGGTTAGGCACCCCTAAGGAGGGTTAAGGTTAGGGGGGTTAGGTCAGTCATTACTTACCTCACGATGATCGGGATTTCCAGCGCTGTCGGGCTGCCGCTGCCGGGATCTGTTCCAGTGTCGGGCTGCCGCTGCCGGTGAATCGAACCGCCGACCGATTCCGGTTTAACTGGTCACACTCCTGCCACTGGGTATAATCCCTGTATTTCCCCTGCATTATACTGTAAACACTTTCCTTCTACATTTTAGCTGACATAGGGCCTGATTCAGAGATGAACGCTCTGACCAGAGCGCTCGCTCTGAATCAGGGCCCTCCTACCTTTTTTTGGAGCGTCCTCATGGATGCTCGCATAGCTGTGGGTTACCACCCACAGCTATAGCGAGCGTCCATGATGATGGTCGCGATTGTCTTGACCATCGCGACCATCGGGCTTGCAACGGAGACCCTGCGGTAGGGTCTCGCTGCCGCAAGCCCTGGAGTGATTTTGGCTCTATCAGAGCCAAAATCACTCCCACTGACATCACTAGTGATGTCAGTGGGGCCGGCTTGAGACGGTAGGCGTTCCCATGGGAACGCCTCCGTCTGGCAGGCACGCCCCCGGCACGCCCACCAAAGGGGGCATGCTGTCAATTAACATCGACAGCACGCCCCCTTTGGTGCGAGACCTGGAGCGATGGAGAGCCTGTCGCTGGCCGGGTCCCGCACATGCGCACGACGGAGCTCCCTCCGTCGTGCGCATGCGCAGTGGGGGAACATCGACCCGCTTGCGAGCGTACTGCCGCTCACGAAGCGGGTCTGAATGACCCCCATAAAACATTAAACAATATCTATTCAGGGGATGTAATCAGGGTGTCGATAATGACAACATTGACAGTGAAAAGGCCGACACCATACTGTAATGTCCAATGTCATAATGTCCACATGGATAAATATCGGCACAGCATGTCGACGCCTGCGAAAGGAGGCAAAGGGATCCAATAGGAAGGAGCTGGGCTGCAGTGGCGCCATCTGAATACAGCGTCGGTTCCCCACGAAAAATGGGGATTTTTCACCAATTATTCCCGTTTCTCACTGATGTTTCTTTTCCCCCCTATACTATTATTTCGGACTAAATAATTGCATATTTCTCCTGAAAACACAAAGGATCCATGATAAGTTCACAGACCTACAGTACGTGTTTTCGCCGTTTCAGGGTGAAAAACTGCACTTTTTGCAATTTATTTTCTCGGGACACATGAGGTCCCGAACAAAAAATCCCTGATAAGTGCCGGTGTCGGACTTCGGGGCTAATTGGGCAGCCCCAGGGGATTTATTAGCACCTGTACAATGGGCCTGATTCAGAGCTGCTCGTAAGCGGCCGCTCGTTCGCTCCAAGCGATGTTTGCCCAACTGTGCAAGCATACGGATTTTAATACGCATGCGCAAACCAGTAAGTGCGGCCGAAAATCGTTTGTTCGCTAAATAGCGAATGCCTGCTAATATAAGTGCCAGAATGAGGCGTTTGTGGGTGGTAACAGGGGAAGGTGCTTGAAAACGGGGAGTGGAGATCCGAACGCAGGCGTGCTTAAAGGTCAAAACGGGCGTTTTATGGGTGTGCATAATTAATACAGCAGCGTCATTGACCACGTCACTGGGTTATTTTATAGTCAGAACTGCTCGCAAGATTGTGGTAGGAAAAACCAACCACAAGAATAGCGAGCAGTTCATACGCTGGTCGATGTACTCGATTAATCTAATAAATAGCGGACATGACGTAGGATGCGAGCGGCCAGGGGGCGTAGTTTTTCAAAAAACGACCGCAAGTTTAGTTCGCTCGTTCAGACATAGAGGCGTGAACAGACCGCAAAGAGCGAATTGTTCATTTGAATAGCCACCCCTATTTTCTGGACGAACGACTGCAAATACCGTCAAGCTCTGAATCAGGCCCTATGTTCGGGGCAAATTGGATATAGCCCTTAAGCTCTAAAAAACAAATTTCGGACCTTGATGAATGGCCATGGGGCACATATGGACTCCATTGATGAATGGGCCAGCTACATAAAACATGCAGAATCTGGTGTATAATGGGCATGTTCCCCTTAATGGATAGGCCCCTATGAGTGTCTGTGATGAGAGCGTTATTTATATTCATCTCTGTGATCAGAGCCAATCATAATCCTAAATGGGCCCTGGGTGGGTGTGGACTATGGAGAGTTCCTCTGTGCTATATGGAGGTCTCTCTGTGCCTAGTACAGTGTTGTTACAATTGCTTATGTCTAGAATAATGGGAATCTCTGGTACTGGGGGAAGGGAGGGGTCCCTGAGTAAAATTGGGGCATTTATGCAATCAGAGGGTACACAGTATATCTACAAATTGAGGCAGTACAAGGGATTACCGTGAACTGTGCACCCCCACTGCTTAGCATACATTACAGCCTCAGGCTGAGGCTGCTTTATACACTGGATAATGGGGACAATGGTTCAGGAAACTTTGCAGAGTGCCTGATAGGATCTGATGCCTGATTGCATATCACAGGCGTATCTATTTCCAAAGATAATGCCAAAAGTATGGCTGATGCGTAGGAGACTCCGGCACAATGTCACAGGGGGAGATGTCTCAAACCTTGGAAAGAGATACAGTAAAGTAGAGAGGGATAAAGGGCCTGATTCAGAGCCGGACGCTATTTGCGCTCGCTCGTTCAGAAAATAGGGGTGGCTATTCAAATGAACCGTTCGCTCTTCGCGGTCTGTTCACGCCTCTAGGTCTGAACAAGCGAACCAAACATGCGGTCGTTTTTTGGAAAACTACGCCCCCTGGCCGCTCGCATCCTACGTCATGTCCGCTATTTATTAGATTAATCGAGTACATCGACCAGCGTATGAACTGCTCGCTATTCTTGTGGTTGGTTTTTCCTACCGCAATCTTGCGAGCAGTTCTGACTATAAAAAAACCCAGTGACGTGGTCAATGACGCTGCTGTATTAATTATGCACACCCATAAAACGCCCGTTTTGACCTTTAAGCACGCCTGCGTTCTGATCTCCACTCCCCGTTTTCAAGCACCTTCCCCTGTTACCACCCACATACGCCTCCTCCTGTCACTCAAAATAGCAGGCATTCGCTATTTAGCGAACAAACGATTTTCGGCCGCACTGACTGGTTCGCGCATGCATATTACGATCCGTACGCATGCGCAGTTGTGCAAACATCGCTCGGAATGAACGAGCGGCCGCTTACGAGCGGCTCTGAATCAGGCCCAAAGTACCAAGCAATCAGCTCCTAGCTGTCAATTTACAGGCTGTTTGAAAAATGACAGTTAGGAGCTGATTGGTTGGTACTGAATCTGTCTCCACTTTATCTCTCTCCAAGGTTTGACACAAAGGGACAAATGTAATAGGGAGAGAGTTTATAATAATGTGAGAGCTTAGCTGTAAACTTTCACACTGTTTAATATAGATTCCGGTAACATGAAAACTCGCCTGGTTTTAGACTAAAAAACTCTCATCCAGATGATTTCCCATTTTGAAGATAAAACTCGACCAATGGGAGCGATTACTGCTAAACGCTCACATTTTCTACCCTCTCACCCTATTGCATTTGGCCCAAAGTCTTTGTAAATTTAGGAGTACCAATTTTTTTTAGAGGGAGAGGAGGTTGACGGATATCTGCGCACAGCCCCCCCCACCCCCACTGTCCCTGTTGCATATCTCACTTGCACAGCGCAAATCTAGAAAGTAATTGCGAAGCAATAAACTCCTAAAGTGAATTTTTCAGATATGAACCATACAAGTAAAATGAGTGAATGTTCCTTACTGACGAATAGGAGAAAACCTGGACCACAAGTGGGACCTTAATGCTCATTTATCAAAGTGTATTTGAGGTAAAATCCCTGAAAACACCCGCTTTCGGGGGTTTACCTCAAATACTAAGTATCCCACGCATGCTCAGTGGAGCCAGCCGGGACTGAGACAGCGTTTCAGCACTAGGATGATGCGCTGTGGTCTCTAGCGGGGATCGCTGGAGAGGAGTTATCGCTCCCCCGCTCCGGCCGATGAGATGTTAATACATCTCATCGTTGGCGCTTCCTGCTTCGCCGCGGTAAAGTGCCGCTATAATACATCTGCCCCTATGTGTGTGAAAATATAGAACCAAGACACCTGCAGCCGAAGCTCAGTCTACAGGAAAATAAACACGTTGCTGTGAGTATATACATTCGTATACAGGTTGGACAGAAACATAAGTATCCAATCTAAACTGTATCCGAATGTGTAATTTACTTTGCTATGTTTTTCTCTTGTAACATATCATTATGTTGCAATAATTGCAGTCTGCATAAACAAAATGAGCGTGTTATTTTAAATTGCCAGCAATTCTTTTGCGCTTCAGAAATGAAAAGTATAATTTAGTTCTCTAAATATTAGGTCTCAGTCATTTTGCATAGGTCTGTCTGCTCAGATCATGGAACGGCTAGTCTCATACCGAACACTAACTAAAGGTAAAAGATCTAAAGGTTAAATCATGTGAAACCAGATAATAATAATGTTCTCCCCAGAATTTTTTTTCAGCCGCGTGGTATCAAGAAGTAGCTGGGTGGGGCCTTCGCAATAATAAAATGTTGTAAACCCTGCTATAATGATTTAAACAGTGGCCCTGATTCAGAGCCGGACGCTCTGACAGAGCGCTCGCTCTGAATCAGGGTGTCGTTTTCTTTTTATGGAGCAGCCTCCTGGCCGCTCACATTGCTGTGGGTTGCCACCCACAGCTAATGCGAGCGGCCAGGATGATGGTTGCGATGGTCAAGACCATCGCGACCATCGGGCTAGCGACGAGACCCTTGTGGTAGGGTATCGTGGCCGCAAGCCCCAGAGAGCTTTCGGCTCAAACAGAGCCGAAAGCTCTCCCACTGACATCACTTGTGATGTCAGTGGGGCCGCCCCCAGACGGTAGGCGTTCTCATGGGAAGGCCTCCGTCTGGGCAGCCACCCCCCCCCCCGGCCCGCCCACCAAAGGGGGCGTGCTGTCACTCAATATCGACAGCACGCCCCCTTTGGTGCGAGACCCAGAGCGACGGATTGCCCATCGCTATCCGAGTCTCGCGCATGAGAACGATGGAGCCGGCTCCGTCATGCGCATGCGCTCTGGGCCACCATCGACCCGGTTGAGAGCGCTCAGCTGAATCAGGCCCAGTGTCTCCAGGCTGGCCCCTTATGCAGTACCCCCAGACTGGCCCCTTATGCAGTGCCCCCAGACTGGCCCCTTATGCAGTGCCCCCAGACTGGCCCCTTATGCAGTGCCCCCAGACTGGCCCCTTATGCAGTGCCCCAAGACTGGCCCCATATGCAGTGCCCCAAGACTGGCCCCATATGCAGTGCCCCCAGACTGGCCCCATATGCAGTGCCCCCAGACTGGCCCCATATGCAGTGCCCCCAGACTGGTCCCATATGCAGTGCCCCAAGACTGGCCCCATATGTAGTGCCCCCAGACTGGCCCCATATGCAGTGCCCCCAGACTGGCCCCATATGCAGTGCCCCCAGACTGGCCCCATATGCAGTGCCCCCAGACTGGTCCCAGCCCAGAACTTAACTGAACATGATCGGCGGTGGCGCTCCTACTCCCGCTGCCTCGCTGTGACTGGATCTAGCAGGCGCGCAGAGTAAGCTCTTCACATCACGGGTGACGTCATGACGTCACCTGTGTAGTGCATCACTGTGAACGCTGGCCTCTGAAGCGACCAGATGATTCTTAGCCTTCGGTCGCTTCAGAGGCCAGCGTTCCACACCAGGAGGGGAAGGGTGACCGGGAATGCGGCGGGGGTAAGTGCCGGGCGGTGGGCTGTTTCTGCCGGGCGATGCGCCCTCAGAAAACAGCCTGGGGAGAACACTGAGCCGTGTGACACACCTTTGCTATATATAAGGGGAGCCTGCAATATATTGATGTGACAGCTCCTATTCTGATCATATAGAAAAGCAATGCGCAGATTCAGCTCTGGGATGTACAGAAACGCTGCGTTGTGTGCGGTTTATTAGTTTATTAGGCTTATTTCATTCATTGGGTTTAGGAGCTTCTGCGCAGAAGTTGTCTAAATATCTTCACAATTACTCATTATATATTATTTTCCAAATAATGGCCTGATTCATTATTGCGATTGCAGCTGCGATTACGCACGCAGGTGTGCTGTGAAAATATGCTAATGAATGCAATCGCAAAGTCGTCACACAGCCAGCATAGAGACGCCCACTATTGCTATCGCACATCCGGAATACCTTGCAGTCCTGCATATACGAAATTGTAGAGAAGTATCCGCACAGACCATATAATGATTATCTCTCCCACTCTTATAACGATTTTTCCTATATATTTATTATCTTAGTGGGAGGTGCTTCCCAAGAATAAAACAATTCACAATACAAAAGCAAAAGAAAGCAAAGTATTCCTATAATGGGGCACTCACAGACTGACCATCTAGACACACAGGACCTCATTCAGAGGCGGTCGTTAGATGCAAGCGGTCGCACAGAATCAGGGCGGCCGCTTGCATTCTGAACGGCTGCCTCCTTGTCGATCGTTAGGCTGTGGGTTACCACCCACAGCTTAACGACCGACCAGATTGATGGTCGCGATGGCGAACACCATCGCGACCATCGGGGCTTACGACCAGACCCTAGGGTAGGGTCTGGGCACTCATAAGCCCCAGGGAGCTTCCTGATCTGATGGAGCAGGAAGCTCCCCACTCACATCACTGATGATGTCAGTGCGGCCGCCCACAAAACGGTAGGCGTTCGTAAAGGAACGCCTCCATTTTGGAAACCACCCCCCGGCCCGCCCATCAAACGGGGGCAGCTGTCGATCGACATCGACAGCCGCCCCTTTGGTAGCGAGCTCTGGAGCGACAGAGTTTCTCTGTCGCTCCAGGGCTTGCGCACGCACAGTGCGGCCGCTGTGCGTGCGCAGGCCAAACCATCGAGTCGGTTACGAGCGCATCGGCGCTCGCGACCGACTCTGAATGAGGTTCACTAACTGGAAAATAAATCTATATGGTGACCTATTAGCAATTATAATAAAATATAACCTTTATTAAATCCATTTAAAATTGGGTCAGCGAAATATACAAAAATTGTTTATTAAAATTATTAGTGCAAGTGAATTAAAATATATATATTGTTCTCCACAATTGTTTGTCTTACTATTCCTTTCTATTGGGTTCATTCCGTATATAAGGACCACTTCTATCCCTATAATTGAGATAATTCCTCAAGTGTTGCCCACTCTACTCTGTTAGATCTTGATACTCTAATGATTATTTCTGTTCCAACTAATAAATGTCGCATCAGATCTCACAGTGTGTTGTTTTACAGAGACAATTGTATTAAGCATGTGATGTCCATGAATGGATGAACACAGATACTCGGCGTTACATTGTATCTATAGGGCAGAACGGAGGTGTTACATCTGTAATAATATAACAAAATCACAGAACTGAGGGCCTGATTCAGAGCCGGACGCTATTTGCGCTCGCTCGTTCAGAAAAAGGGGCCGGATATTTAAATAGAGCGCTCGCTCTTTGCGGTCTGTTGACGCCTCTATGTCTGAGCGAGCGACCGAAACATGTGCTCGCTATTTTTTTAAAAACGCCCCCTGGCCGCTCGCATCCTACGTTATCTCCGCTATTTATTAGATTAATCGAGTACATCGAAAGGCGTCTGAACTGCTCTCAGTGCTTGTGGTTGGATTTTCCTACCGCAATCATGCGAACAGTTCAGGCTAAGAGACAACCAAGTGACGTGGCCGATGACGCTGCTTTGTTAATTATGCGCACCCTTAAAACGCCCATTTTGACCGTTTGGCACACCTGCGTTCGGATCTCCACTCCCTCGTTTTCAAGCACCTTCCCCTGTTACCACCCACAAACGCCTCATCCTGTCACTCAAATTAGCAGGCATTCGCTATTTTGCGAGCACACAATTTCCGACCGCAAAGACTGGTTCGCGCATGCGCATTATGACCCATACGCATGCGCAGATGTGCGAACATCGCTCGGAGCGAACGAGTGGCCGCTTACGAGCGGCTCTGAATCAGGCCCTGTGTTACAGTAGTGTTCACAATAATATGGTATATCAACCTGCTTGTTATATAGTATGTATATGAGACCACAAAACGCCGGAGTAGATCGGTGTACCTAGCTCTTAATACAGATATAACTGTTCAAGAAGGAAGCATACTATTATATAAACCACACTGGGAGGATTGGGATTGAGAGCTGTAACAGTGACGTTACACTATATCTAAGGTGTGTGAATTCGGGATTACAGAGTGGTCATATCTGTGATATTATATTGTAGAATCACAGATCATAATAGGGGAGTCACCACAACTATATGGTCCCCTTACTTACCTGTCTCATAGCATGTATAGGACAGTGCATCAATGCCGGACTATATGAGTGCAGTGGATTGTACTTCTCGGTGACTAAGTGAAGGAATACTGGGCGCTGTCTGGCGCCAGCGATACTCCAATTGTTCATTAAGGGTATATACTCATAATGATATCTGTTTTAGAAAGTAAGGCTAATGGTCTATGGGCCTGATTCAGACCCGCTCGCGAGCGCTGAGCGTTCGCAAGCGGGTCGATGTTGGCCCAGTGCGCATGCGCGAGACGGGGGCGGCTCCGTCGTGGGCATGCGCGAGACCCGGATAGCGACGGGCAAGCCGTCGCTCCGGGTCTCGCTACAAAGGGGGCGTGCTGTCGATATTGAGTGACAGCACGCCCCCTTTGGTGGCCGTGCCGGGGGCGTGGCTGCCTAGATGGAGGCGTTCCCATGGGAACACCTACCGTCTAGGGCCGGCCCCACTGACATCACAAGTGATGTCAGTGGGTGGAGTTCTTGCTCTGTAAGAGCAAGAAGTCCACTGGGACTTGTGGCAACGAGACCCTACCACAAGGGTCTCGTCGCAAGTCCGATGGTCGCGATGGTCTTGACCATCACGACCATCATCCTGGCTGCTCGCACTAGCTGTGGTTGGTCACCCACAGCTATGCGAGCGGCCAGGAGACCGCTCTAAAAATACAATAGGCGGGCACTGATTCAGAGCAAGCGCTCTGAAAGAGCGTCCGGCTCTGAATCAGGCCCAATATGTATAATCCCACTCTAATAATGCAGGATTAAAGTTAAACACAGGTATTGAACAGTGGTAACAAGAGTATCTGTGTTCATCCATTCATGGACATCACATGCTTAATACAATTGTCTCTGTAAAACAACACACTGTGAGATCTGATGCGACATTTATTAGTTGGAACAGAAATAATCATTAGAGTATCAAGATCTAACAGAGTAGTGTGGGCAACACTCGAGGAATTATCTCAATTATAGGGATAGAAGTGGTCCTTATATACGGAATTAACCCAATAGAAAGGAATAGTAAGACAAACAATTGTGGAGAACAATATATATATTTAATAATTTTAATAAAGAATTTTTGTATATTTTGCTGACCCAATTTTAAATGGATTTAATAAAGGTTATATTTTATTATGATTGCTAATAGGTCTCCATATAGATTTATTTTCCAGTTAGTATGTCTAGACATGGTCAGTCTGTGAGTGCCCCATTATAGGAATAATTTGCTTTCTTTTGCTTTTGTATAGTCCTGTGTATACATCGGGAACATCCAGTAACATCGGCTTGTCAAGCACAATTACACCAGGTCTGACCTTACTCAGAGATTGCTAACCTCGTCGCACGCAGTGATCACTGAAGCTGCATAAGCCATCGCAGTGGATAATGTATGCACGCCCCTGCAACGGCATTCAAACTCACTGGCACGCCTGCGTTTTGCTGACCCCCCCCCATCACCACCCACAAATGGTACATCATGTCAATCACTCTGTGACATGCTTGCCGACTATCTGGCTGCCACTTCCGGGAGGGAGAAGCCAGATTGGCTAGACCGGGGTGGGGGGGGGGGACGTGTCCAGCAAACGGGGTGGGGCCGGCCAGACTAAAAGAGTATGCGGACGGAGCAGGGGGCGGAGCCACGTGATCGCGTCACTTTGGCCCCGCCCTCGCTACACACTGCCGATATTACAGGCAGCGTGAAGCATGGGGCGGGGCCAAAAATACGAATCGCGTCACAGGCCCCCCGCTGCTGAGGATTTTACTGTAATTGCGGTGGGGGGCAGGAGGGGTTTGCAGCCGTCGGGAGACTTGTCTGCCTTCCCGGGAGGTCGGGAGCGGCACCCGATTTTCGGGAGGCTCCCGACCAAATCGGGAGGGTAGGCAAGTATGCTCTGTGATGGGTCTGCGCGGTCCCGATTGCGGAGGCCAGTTCGCGTATGCTCACTGCGATACATATGCATGCGTAGTACGCAACAGTCGGCCAGTTGCGATATTTGCTGTATCATGCCCATAGTGCACATGGATGATTATACATACATTAAACTATATATATATATATATATATACTTGTATATAAATATATACTTTACAAGCGTTGTGAGCACATATATTCCATGTTGATTGTAATCTGCCTTTTTTTATTTTTTTTTACTCTTATCAGTTATTTCAGTGTTATCAGTTCCTTATTGTTACCATGGCAGCAGACAGCACCAGTGTACAGTACTGCAGCTAAGAGCTATAGCATATAAGGAGGTCTTCAGTTGGGTACACCCTATGGGCCTGATTCAGACCCACTCGCGAGCGGCTGTCCGCTCGCAAGTGGGTCGATGGTCTGCACTGCGCATGCGCACGATGGAGGGAGCTCCGTCGTGCGCATGCACGAGACGCGACGAGCGAAGGACTTTCCTTCGCTCGTTGTGTCTGATCAAAGGGGGCGTGCTGTCGATGTTGATTGACAGCACGCCCCCTTTGGTGGGCGTGCCGGGGGCGTGCCTGCCAGACGGAGGCATTCCCAAGGGAACGCCTACCGTCAGAAGCAGGCCCACTGACATCACTAGTGATGTCAGTGGGAGTGATTTTGGCTCTGATAGAGCCAAAATCACTCCGGGCCTTGCGGTTGAGAAACTGAACCGCAGGCTTCGGCTCGCAGTGGCGATGGTCGCGATGGTCGATTATCGCGACCATCAGGCTTGCGACGAAACCCTGAGGTAGGGTCTCGGCTCCCGCAAGCCCGAGTGGACTTCTAATAGAGCAGGAAGCTCACTACTGACATCATGAGTGATGTCAGTAGGGCCGCCCACAAACGGCAGGGAACGCCTTCCTAAGGGAACGCCTGTGTTCGTGCAGCCACCCCCCCTACAAAACGGGGCGAGCTGTCAATCAACATCGACAGCCGCCCCGTCTTGTAGTGAGCCACGGAGCGGCGGAGTTGCCGTCACTCGCGCATGAGCCAAACATCGACCCGCTTGCGAGCGCTATGCTCTCGCGAGCGGGTCTGAATCAGGCCCATGGTCATGGAGCTGCATTACTGAATAAAGGACCGGAAATGTGGCGCATGCACGGAAGGTATGTAAAACGCCCGTCACTTTCTGCGCATGCGCCATGCATACATAGCGTTATTTCTGCACGTGTCATTTACGCAGACCGTGGGGGAGATCAAACATTTGCACACGGAACCCCTCATAGAGTTAATTTTAATAAGTTTACAAAGGTGCAGGTTTAGCCCATATCAACCAATCAGAATCTGGCTATTATTTATTCTATGAAATGATAGCTATGATTTGATTGGTTGTAAGGGTAACACCTCCATATTGTAAACCAATCCTTACAGTGCTCCCATGTCTGAAAACGTCCCTGTGGGAGATTCTACGTGAAATGAATATGTATCAACAGCGGCAGCTGGGTAATTGCGCGCAAATCAAAGAGGCGTTAGACGGTAATAGATGGAGGATATCATAAACAGAAGACTGTCTGCGTCTGCACAGTGTTATTAATAAATACTAAAGTCACATTTGCCATGCAAAATACAATTAAATGCGGACACAAGTACAAAATAAAAGCAGAAATGAAGTTCAATTAAAATAAAACATCTGTTGTTATTGTCTTAAAAAAATAAAATGGGAATCTGCTTTACTGCCATGGGCCAAATGCAAGTATCAAATAAATAATGCACATGGTATGGATGTGGGGGTCTTAAATGATGTGTTCATTTGAAACGTTTTTAAAGACAATTTTGTACTAAAATTCTAGTCTCATTCAGCTCGACCTTCGTAGTCTATCACAGGCTTAGGGGTCTATTTACTAAGCTGTGTTAGGAGATAAAGTGAACGGTGATAAGGTACCAGCCAGTCAGCTCCCAACTGCCGTGTCACAGGCTGTGTTTAAGAAATAGCAGTTAGGAGCTGATTGGCTGGTATCTTATCACCGTTCACTTTATCTCCTAAAACAGCTTAGTAAATAGACCCCTATAACTTTTATTAATTCATGTATGAATGACGCCAGTACATTTGTGGAAGAGGGAAGTTACTGAAATATCAATAAATATTAACATAGGGCCTGATTCAGATTTGGGAACAGAGGGGTCATTGAGACCCGCTCGCGAGCGCAGGACGCTCGCAAGCAGGTCGATGTTGCCCCACTGCGCATTGCGCACGACGGAGGGAGCTCCGTCGTGCGCATGCGCGAGACCCAGATAGCGATGGGCTCTCCGTCGCTCCGGGTCTCGCATCAAAGGGGGCGTGCTGTCGATGTTGATTGACAGCACGCCCCCTTTGGTGGGCGTGCTGGGGGCGTGGCTGCCAGACAGAGGCGTTCCTATGGGAACGCCTACCGTCTCAAGCCGGCCCCACTGACATCACTAGTGATGTCGGTGGGAGTGATTTTGGCTCTGATAGAGCCAAAATCACTCCAGGGCTTGCGGCAGCGAGACCCTACCGCTGGGTCTCCATCGCAAGCCCAATGGTCGCGATGGTCTTGACCATCGCGACCATCATCATGGACGCTCGCTATAGCTGTGGGTGGTCACCCACAGCTATACGAGCATCCAGGAGGACGCTCCATTTTCATGGAGGAGGGCCCTGATTCAGAGCGAGCGCTCTGGTCAGAGCGTTCGGCTCTGAATCAGGCCCAGAGTAAGATCGAGCAAGTATATCTGGACAAACCATGTTGCAAAGCAAGGGGTGCAAATATATATTCCTTTTTTTGCATGCAGATTAAATACTGGCTGCTGTTTACATGTAGCCCACAAATGCTGGACAGCTTTATTTTTACACTGCTCAGACTGCAGGGTGCATGTCTGTAGCGTCCAAAGGAAGTTCCAGGTGGCACTGCAGCAGCGATCCTGGCTACAGGATGCCATTCCAGCCACCCTGTTAGCCAGAAGCAATGGTGCCGCCCACAGAGACCCAGGGGAATAGCGAGGGTGGTTCCAGGGGAGCATGAGCTCCGGGCACCAAAATGGACAGAGGGCGCCATTCAGGCTTCCGGAATTCATGGGGCGCTGCACAGTATGACGGCCGCCTGTTCGTTTTATCTCTGTTTGTTTGCTCTATATCCTAAATAAGTTACTGATCTGAGATCCATTTCTACATTTTATGCTCCCTCCCAGATTGCCTCCCCTCCGGCCCACCCTCCTCTGTGATCATCTTCTGTCACCTCCCCTCCGGCCCCCCTCCATGTGATCATCTTCTGTCACCTCCCCTCCAGCCCCCCTCCATGTGATCATCTTCTGTCAACTCCCCTCCAGCCCCCCTCCATGTGATCATCTTCTGTCACCTCCCCTCCAGCCCCCCTCCATGTGATCATCTTCTGTCACCTCCCCTCCAGCCCCCCTCCATGTGATCATCTTCTGTCACCTCCCCTCCGGCCCACCCTCCTCTGTGATCATCTTCTGTCACCTCCCCTCCGGTCCCCCTCCATGTGATCATCTTCTGTCACCTCCCCTCCGGCCCCCCTCCATGTGATCATCTTCTGTCACCTCCCCTCCGGCCCCCCTCCATGTGATCATCTTCTGTCACCTCCCCTCCGGCCCACCCTCCTCTGTGATCATCTTCAGTAACCTCCCCTCCGGCCCCCCTCCATGTGATCATCTTCTGTCACCTCCCCTTTCCTGTCAGATTGATTACATTTACTTCTCACCTCTTTAATTCCATCCCATATCTACCATAGCATTGCCCCTGTCCACTCCCTTTCTTATTGGCTTCTGTCACCACCCCTCTCTGATCGATTGGCACGTTCTCTCTGATCCCCTCCCTCCTTCTCTCCTCATTCATTCATTGTGCTTCAATGGACTTAAAAGTGACACATCTGAGGTACAATCCTAAACTTAAATTTTAAGGTATGAGTTTGAGGGTGATACTGCCACTGTTTGCTGTTTTGTTTTTCTCTTCACTTCAGTATTCCCACGCAGGCTGGCCATACCCCTCTTTCACAGTTCAGTACAGGGAAGGTGGGGGGGAGGGGTGCTATGACATGCACTTTCTCTGGGCGCCATTGTTCCACGCTACTCCTCTGCAGAGACCAGCCCCTAGTTAGGCCACTGCCTGTACAACATTTAGGCAATTATATCCAGCAAGTAACTTTACGTTTAACCCCAGGGCAACAACTTAACAGCTTTGCTTTATGATATACAGTATAAGCATGGCAAAAAAGTGCATAAGCTACACTATGTAGACAAAAGTGATTGGACACCCCCGCACAAGGGAAATGCATACCGTGCATACCATTGCACATGAGTTCCAAATGGCCTCTAATGTGGCGGTTTTGACAAGAACACTTTGTAAGGGGGCTCATGCACTTGCAGTTCTATGGAAGCAACAAATGTTTTTATCAGGACGAAAATGCCACCTGTCATGTTTATTCACTTAACTGACACATTTTTTTTTCCAAAAACCGTTCCGAAATTGATTTTTTTTTTTTTTGTGATTGAAATAGGTCAAGAACATCTTTTTAAAAAGTTTCCAATACGATTTTTTTTTTTTTAAATACATTTTTTTTAAACACCGTATACCATAAAAATAGCAATTTTTTATGGTATACTGTACTGTTGGCCATTGACAGCTGTACCATCGGTGGCCAATGGGTTCAACGATCAATAGAAACTATTGATGGTTTAAGACCGCAGCCACTGATGTTTCCTTAACATCATTTGGGGGTTTCCATAGTTGGTGCAGCAACGGCGCCCGTCAGCGATGGCAAAAACACTTGTCATAGACTATCGATGGTTTGCAAACCATCGATGGTCGGTGGCCATCCGTACAATAGGGTATAGTATACTAATCCTAATCGGAGGCCCCGTATTGAATCTTGATCGATACAGGACCGCCAAATATAATATGACCTATAACATCAATGTTAAAAATAAAATACTCCAAAAATTGTAAAAAAATAAAATATATATATACACACACACATATAATGCAGTAATGGCCGCCGCAGCACCGGGAGGAGGGGGTGGACCAGGGGTACAGCTACAGCAGGCAGCTGAGCTTGGAGGAGAAGTTGTGGCTCCGGCTCCCCCGGGTGGGGGGGGGGACAGTAGCAGCCGCAGCTACTGCAGTGAGGATGGTCACACAGGCTGCTCGGTCACAGCTGGCCACAGTGATCAGGACACAGCATATGGAACCCACGGGTGCCCTTACAGCCGCATCAAGAGGGGGGGGGTGCCGCAGGGTGCCCGATCACTGTGGCCAGCAGTGATCGGGACACACTGGAGGGGCAGCCATGGGTGCAGAGGGACTGGGAGGTCCCTCAGATGTAGGCGGCTGCATGAACATTAGCTTCCCGTAACCGCCTAGTGGGCATTTCTGACTCTTAGCATCAGATGCGACCATGTCAGGGAAAGCCCAGCCTGGCGTGGTCGCATCTGATGCGATCGTGCCAGGCAAGTGGTTAAAGGGCGATGCTGGACTGGTATACAGAAAATTCGGTAACCCGGATGGGACTGGCAAGCTCAGAGTCCAGATCTTAACCCCATTGAGATCCTCTGGGACGGATTGGAGCGACCGGTGCGTTCTAGGCCGACTCCACCTTCTTCATACCCTCCAACATTTTAGAGTATGGACCCGGTACATGGGGGCATGGCCACAGATAAAGGGGCGTGTCCACGTGGCTGGAGGCAATGGTGCTGGCTGGTTTAAAACTTGCAGTATAAGTGTTATACTGCCAGTTCTATATACAGGCGCTAGCGACGGTCAGGGCAAACTTTAGAGGAGGAAGGAGGACTGAGAATAGCCGGCTGTCACTCAGCAGCGCTGCGGGAGTCCTGTGTCCCAGCAGCGCTGCTTAAGAAATCGGGTGATTGTACCAACCCGGTACAAAATGGTACAGCCCCTGTTGCCGGTACAGACCATTAAAAAACGGTACTGTACCGGCTGAAACGGTATAGTTGGAGGGTCTGCTTCTTCAGTGTCACAGTTGGTCAATAATCGTAAGGCGGAATGGCAGTACATAACGCCTGCTGCTGTCCAGGAACTTGTGGACAGTTTGCCAGGAAGGGCGTCTGCAGTAATCACTGCGCGTGGTGACCTACGGCGTACTGACATCAATAACATCTCATTGGTCTATTTGCTGTCAGTGTCCAGTCAGTTTTGTCTGCATAGTGTATTTCCTAAAATTTGCAGAGAGGCCCATAGAATCCAATAATGGAGACTGAAGTAAGGATAAAAACACAACATTCATTATTATTGTATCCTTCATAGGAAGGTTTGTTACTTCATACAAAGGAAAGGAGAAATGTTTAGATATTATATAGACAGGTGTCATTTATATGTCTGTGCTGCACAGAATATAAAACTTAACAAAAGTGATGAAATAAACAGACAACAACAAAAAAAGCAGAACAAGTGGGTCCTCAGCACTTAAAAGTCCTCATTTATTTTTTCGTTTGGGTGTTTCTATTTAAATTCTATTCACTGGAACCAGATCCTGTATAAAGCTGACTGTAAACCTGTTTTCCTTTCTCTTTATTTTGATGGCTAATTAGTTTTTTTTACCCACAGATAGCAGCAGGGAGATAAGCTGTTAGATAAATAGTAATAACCAGCTGTGAAAAACCCACATTTCAGGGTCGCTGTAGCGAGACTTCTCAGTATTAGAATTAATTGTGCATTTCACACACTTGCAGAAATGTATTAAAAATAATTGTATTTACCCCGCCATGTAAAAAGCTGGTAGGGGAGTCTGGCACCAATTGGTGTAGATGTACTAAAACGAAGGTAAATCCACCTGTGGCTTTCCAGCAGTTGGGGAATTAGAGATTGGTGAGACCTGTAGTTCTACAAGGGTTCCACAAGAGACAAAGGGCCTGATTCAGAAAAAGGGGTGGCTATTTAAATGAACCGTTCGCTCTTTGCGGTCTGTTCACGCCTCTATGTCTGAACGAGCGAACAAAACATGCAAACGTAATTTTAAAAAAAACGCCCCCTGGCCGCTCGCATCATACGTCATGTCCGCTATTTATTAGATTAATCGAGTACATCGAAAGGCGTCTGAACTGCTCGCTATTCTTGTGGTTGGTTTTTCCTACCACAATCATGTGAGCAGTTCTGACTATAAAACAACCAAGTGACGTGGCCGATGACGCTGCTTTGTTAATTATGCACACCCTTAAAACGCCCGTTTTGACCTTTAAGCACGCCTGCGTTCGGATCTCCCCTCCCCGTTCACAAGCACCTTTCCCTGTTACCACCCACAAACGCCTCATTCTGTCACTCAAAATAGCAGGCATTCGCTATCTAGCGAGCACACGATTTTCGGCCGCACTGACTGGTTCGCGCATGCGTATTAAAATCCGTACGCATGCGCAGTTGTGCCAAAAATCGGTAGGAATGAACGAGCGTCCGCTTACGAGAGGCTCTGAATCAGGCCCAAAGTACAACATGTTACCGAAGCTTATCTGTAGTAAGACACCAGGATGTACCATAATTACCATGACATTTGGGGGCTCACAAAACTTTTAAACTTAGTGATTTTTTTTTGTAATGAAATTTTGTAACTTTTGTTTAAGTCCATTTTTAAGTCTATTTGCCTCATACAGTGGTATACATTTATGAAACCGGCAGACGGAATGCCGGCCGCTGGCTTCTACACTAAATCCCGGCGAGGGTTACAAGACAGGCGTCTAAATCTAGACGCCTGTCATTTTACCGACGCCGGGAGACTGGCGCCCAGCATCCCGATCGAAGGGACGGCGGGTGCGGACAACCGCGTGGGGGGAGGGGGGGAGGGTTAGGTTTTGGGCTCCCAGGGGGAGCTTAGTGTTAGGCACCACCTCCGGGAGGTTAGGGTTAGACTAGGGGGAGGGTGGGTTAGGCACCCCCGGGGGGAGGTTAGGGTTAGGCACCCGCCCCAGAGAACTTAGTTTTAGGCGGCAGGGAAGGGGGGGTTAGGTTTAGGAATTTAGAGGGGGGATTAGGGTAGGCACTGGGGGGAAGGTTAGGGATAGGGGGTAAAATCAGGTTAGTTTATACACCTGGAGACGATCGGGATTTCCTCCTCCGTCGGGCTGCCGCTGCCGGGATTTGAACCATGCGGCCGGTGGTGAATCATACCGATTCCCATACAGTATAGAAAGCAATGCAAAGGGCTGATAATTACACAGACTAGGCTTACATGTACCCGAAATAGAGGTTCCAATCCTCTTTCTAATACCATCCCATTTATTAAACACCAGGGGGCAAATTTACTAAGATGGGAGCTCTATTTAAGAAGTGAAGTTGCCCATAGCAACCAATCAGATTCTACTTCTCATTAATCTAGCACCTTCTAGAAGATAATACCTGGAATCTGATTGGTTGCTATGGGCAACATCGCTTCTTAAAAGAACTCCCATCTTGGTAAAGTTACCCCCTGGGGCGCAGTGCCAGATTAATGTCCACATGAGCCTGGAGCTGAAATCTATGAAGGGCCTATTGTGTGCCGCTGCAGGGGGTGTGATTAGTGATGTGGGGGTGTGACCAGTGTGGTGTGGGTGTGGTCTAAATAGGGGGGGTGTTTTGTGCCATGGAAGTGGCAAGCTCTATAGAGGGCATAGCTAGCACCTACCTTCAACCCCTTTATAGTGGAGCTATGTATGGGCCTGATTCAGAAATGTATGCAACGGCGATATATTTGCAGATAAGTGATTATTGGTAAACTGCGCATGCATCTAAGTCATCCCTGTGCAGGCATCCCTGTACATTGCCGTAGTCGCTCACAGCGACTTTTTACTCGCAGTGTGACAGTCAGGGAGCGTTTGGGGGAGATAACGGGGAGTGGCGGCAAAGTATGCAGGAATGCCGTGACCATTTTGGATGCGTGTCCCATCCTGCGCCTGCGATCCCATAAGCAAGAAAAAAGGGCTTTTCAGTTCCCACATCCGTTCTGCGCGACTGAAACTCCAGATATGCGCAATTCTAATATTTGTCACAGCCTGCAGTGGTGCCAGGAAGGTGGTACGGGTCGGTACGGCATACCACTAAGAAATTAGCAGCTGCTTTGCGGTAGCTCCTAAAACCTTACTGCTGGCGTAATTAGCTGCGCCACTAAGTGAGTCAAAGTGCTCTGCAGTGAGGCGGAGCCTGGGAAATCAGTGACAGGGCAGCCCAGCAGCAGCTCCTGAGCGCTGGACATGCCCCCAGAGTGATGGAACTAGGGGAGTATTGTGCAGACAGCCCCTTTTTGTGCACACACCTTGGAGGCACACACAGAGTACAACTCATAAACTGAAACTACTTGTACCACTATCTATCTATCTATCTATCTATCTATCTATCTATCTATCTATCTATCTATCTATCTATCTATCTATCTTTTCTGCGCTCTCATAGACCCAGAAGTCCCTCATTCGCAAAGGACAGCTCTAACCGAGAGAGCTGTCCTTTGCGTTTGTTGTCATGCATATCAGCGTAATTAAAGCCGCCATGCAGGCGAAGATGGCATCACCCACCGCATCCCAGCCCGATGCATTCCGGGGCTTGGTGCATATGAGAAATGCGGTTAAACCCGCATTTCTCCCATTGCTGCATCCCGCCCCAGGATTGAGTATTATACATGGAATCTTGGGCTGATTCTGAGTTGAAGGCAAAGCATCAGTAATTGTGGAAGTAATCCAAATCATTCTAGTTTAAAGGACAATCCGTGCTACTCGGCGCTGTGTTGACCGTCTGGAGAAGAAAAATGAATCAGTTCAGTAAAACGCGTTGATGTCTGTACCGGATCACATAGGCTGACATAACCCTGTGCAGGGCTCCCATGTACTGTACACTGATTTTTAAGGACTGTTCAATTCTTTTTTTTTCCCACTCAAAAACTTTCACTCACACTCACTTTCATATAATTTAAAGTCCTGCTAAATACAAATTAACAGAAGTGTTAAAAGAGTCTCATACGGGCCAGACTAAGGCCTTCATTCAGAGGCGGCAGTACGGTCTACGACCGCACGGCCGCCTCGATGTTTGTCAAGTGTGCATGCGCACGAGGGAGCCGGCTCCTTCGTGTGCATGTGTGAGACCCGCTACGACCGACAGCGCCGGTCGTAGCGGGTCTCTTTCCAAAGGGGGCGAGCTGTCGATGTTGATTGACAGCTCGCCCCGTTTGGAAGGCGGGCCGGGGGGGGGTGGCAGCCCAAACGGAGGTGTTCCCATGGGAACGCCTACCGTTTGGGGGAGGCCCCACTGACATCACTGGTGATGTCAGTGGAGAGCTTCTGGCTCTGACAGAGCCAGAAGCTCTCCGGGGCTTACGACAAGTGAGACCCTACCCTAGGGTCTCGTCGTAAGCCCCGATGGTCGCGATGGTCTCTGACCATCACGACCATCACCCTAGCGGTCGTTAGAGCTGTGGGTGTTAACCAACAGCCTAACGACCGAAACAGAGGCGGCTGGTCAGGATGCAAGCGGCCGCCCAGTTTCTGAGCGACCGCTTGCATCCTCCGACCGCCTCTAAATGAGGGCCTAAGCCACAAGAAAAGAGGAGATCCACCATGCTGCTGGGAATGGAGGTAAAAATGGTATTGGGGGTAGGAATGGTGGAATGAAACGTGGGAAGGCGGGAGGGTGGAGTGAGTGACACGACAGATGGCCGAATGGGACAGGGGAGCAGAGATGGTGGTTTTGTAGCACAGAGAGCGGGGGGGGGGGGGGCATCAGATAGAGAGTATATAATATACTGGTTTAGTTACTACTTAAAATGTGCGTCTGACAATTCTGCGCTGTTGAAGTACTTGGAGGGACATTCGGCAGCTACTGACGGTTTTCAAGATATTTTCAGGTCATGAATAACTAAATCCTCAGTATTTCAGTAGCACGATGAAAGGGTGGCGGGGGAGGCGGGGGAGGGGGCGGGTGCTCCAATTCATTTCCTCCCTCTCCCTTAGGGCGGGTGACTCCTGACCCCCATATTACAACTTTGCATCAAGTTTAATTTTTCTTGTGTGACAATAAGAGAGAAACGTTCTCACTGATTACTCTGCCCCTCGGTATCTTTCTGGAACATACACATTATTTCAGCATATGGTGAACATATTAATAATTGTAATTAATGAGAATCATTTAAATAGATGCTCATATCGGCCAATTAGCTCCAGGGCATGTGCACTGCTTCATTGATGGATGACTCTAACACGATCGGGACTTGTATTATGATGATGGAAATGCAAACACAAGTCCTAATTATCTACATTCTGAGCCTCATCAGCCATTTATGCAGAAAGTAATATACACACACATATATATATATATATACACACACACACACACATATATATATGTATACTAGTAGTTGTAGACCAAGCATCTTCCAGGTCAATCAATTAGCCAACCCCTCTTGTCCCAGTCATGCCCGCTCTCCAGCCCGCCCTCTGTCCTTCCCATCCAGTTAACAATACTGCTTCTGGCCCTTTCTCCATTCCCAGTGCTCTTCCCGGTCTGTGCACAGTGCACACATTGAAAGACAGGGCAAGTTATATTTATATACAGATGGGTCCACACACATCTAGCCTCCTTGCGTGTTAAATAGCCCTTCTAGCTGCGCCATGCCGTGGAGTGACTCGGTAGCGCTTAGCATCTTGTTGTGTGTCTTTTTACCTTCAAATGTGTCTCATTCACACAACAATGCGACTGGATAGCGCACCCAGCTTCTGCTGATTAAAATGATATGTGGCATGCCTATGTTCTGTGAGTGAGTGCGGGTCCCACTGACATCATCCACTAGTGATGTTAGTGGGAGTGCTTTTGGCTCTGATAGAGGCAAAAGCACTCCTGGGCTTGCGGCAGCGAGACCCTACCGCAGGGTCTCATCACAAGCCCGATGGTCGCGATGGTCATGACCATCGCGACCATCTTTTTGGCCGCTCGCATAAGCTGTGGGTGGTCACCCACAGCTATGTGAGCGGCCAGGAGGCCGCTCCAATTTTAGGTAGAAGGGCCCTGATTCAGAGCGAGCGCTCTTGTCAGAGCGTCCGGCTCTGAATCAGGCCCAGAGAACATAGACATGCTACTTATTATTTTAATCAGCAGAAGCTGCTTGTGATATCTAGTCAAATAGGCAAATAAGACGTATTTGAAGGTAAAAATACGGGCACAAGACGCTCGGCGCTACTGTGTCACACTGAGCTCCCGCGTTATGTGTGGCGTAACTTGTAGTGGAAGGATGATAGATGTATGTGGGCACATATGTGTAAAGCAAAGGGAAAACTAAGCGCCTATTAGTGCCATCTAGGAATCGGGGGGTTAATATATACTCCTTTTCCAAACTGTCTACATCAACTAACATTGATCCTTTAAATCATAGGAGAAATGTCTGTAAAATATTTAAAATTATTGCCAAGATGTCCACCATATAAAACCAGATGATATATATTTAAATAGTAGACAATTTATTAAAAAAAACATCAGAGAAATGTCTAGAAAAAGGGCGATGCATATAAATACACCATCTATAAATTCATGAGCAGGTAAACACATAGATTATATCCTTCTCCGTCTGAGCGTGAGGTCAGTATGAGAGACCCAACGCGTTTCATCCAGTATTAGACTTCATCACGTCTAATCCCATGCTTTAAAGGATCAATGTTAGTGGATCTAGACATGTTGGAAAGGGAGTACAGGTATATATATATATATATATATATATATATATATATATATATATATATATATATATATATGAACCCCCTGATTAATGGTTGGCACTAATAGGCACTTCGTTCTACCTCGGCTTTCCAATGTTACTGATACTGCGGTTGTCCACTGCTAGGGATTTGGGAATGAGCTGACACCCCTGAATGTTTGGGGAGTGTCGTCTGAGAAAAACAGCATTGCTATAAAAGTGCTGTTGCAATACCTAAACTAATATAATATATACATAGTGTATACTGTATTCATTAGCTAAATTTACATATTCAATTCATGTAAAGTGGACCACTTATTTTATTAGCCTAGTAGAAGCACTGATAGTATCTCTCCTGACAATAATCCTTTTATAACGTCATCCAACACAAACGCTTTTATTAGATACTAATAGAGTTAGAGGCCTATTTATTTTAGTGTTTTTGCAGTCACCTTTGTTACCTTTTCACAACTTGACTCCTCGGAAGAGGTTACCATTGTACCCAGTACACTGCAGCCGTTGTCATATCTGTAATGAGTGCAGGGTGTGTGGTGTCTATGGACCCTGGGTCCAGTGGGCCCATACCATACAACCTGCATCCATATACTATACATAACTCTCCGGAGTCATGCATCAGTGCTGCAGCAGAGATCACTGGGAGAATTGCACATTGGCCATTTTCCCTGAAATTTGCGTATGCTCAGTGGACTCTGGTAAATTGCAAAAGTATATTGTGCCTCAGAGAGGAGGGGCCCATACTGTGCCTCAGAGAGGAGGGGCCCATACTGTGCCTCAGAGAGGAGGGGCCCATACTGTGCCTCAGAGAGATAGGGCCCATACTGTGCCTCAGAGAGAAAAGGCCCATACTGTGCCTCAGAGAGAAAGGGCCCATACTGTGCCTCAGAGAGAAAAGGCCCATACTGTGCCTCAGAGAGGAGGGGCCCATACTGGGCCTCAGAGAGAAAGGGTCCATACTGTGCCTCAGAGAGGAGGGGCCCATACTGTGCCTCAGAGAGGAGGGGCCCATACTGTGCCTCTGAGAGAAAGGGCCCAAACTGTGCCTCAGAGAGAAAAGGCCCATACTGTGCCTCAGAGAGGAGGGGCCCATACTGTGCCTCAGAGAGAAAGGGCCCATACTGAGCCTCAGAGAGGAGGGGCCCATACTGAGCCTCAGAGAGGAGGGGCCCATACTGTTCCTCAGAGAGGAGGGGTCCATACTGTGCCTCAGAGAGAAAGGGCCCATACTGTGCCTCAGAGAGGAGGGGCCTATACTGTGCCTCAGAGAGGAGGGGCCCATACTGTGCTTCAGAGAGAAAGGGCCCATACAGTGCCTCAGAGAGAAAAGGCCCATACTGTGCCTCAGAGAGGAGGGGCCCATACTGAGCCTCATAGAGGAGGGACACATACTGTACCTCAGAGAGAAAGGGCCCATACTGTGCCTCAGAGAGAAAAGGCACATACTGTGCCTCAGAGAGGAGGGGCCCATACTGAGCCTCAGAGAGGAGGGACACATACTGTACCTCAGAGAGAAAGGGCCCATACTGTGCTTCAGAGAGAGGGGCCCATACTGTGCATCATAGAGGATGGGCCCATACTGTGCCTCAGAGAGGAGGGGCCCATACTGTGCCTCAGAGAGGAGGGGCCCATACTGAGCCTCAGAGAGGAGGGGCCCATACTGTGCCTCAGGGAGAAAGGGCCCATACTGAGCCTACAAATGGGTCCCCTCCTTGCTCCAGCATCACAGGAAATGACCCTGCCAGCCCGCTGTTGCACATGCACAGCCCGGGAACCATACATTCCCTTCAGGGATTATGTAGATATATAAATATTCATATATTAAAAAAATACATATTTATCTTCCTAGTGATAAATAGACAGTGGGCCTGATTCAGAGCCGGACGCTCTGACCAGAGCGCTCGCTCTGAATCAGGGCCCCCCTACATGAAAATGGAGCGGCCTCTTGGATGCTCGCATAGCTGTGGGTGACCACCCACAGCTATAGCGAGCGTCCATGATGATGGTCGCGATGGTCAAGACCATCGGGCTTGCGACGTAGACCCAGCGGTAGGGTCTCGCTGCCGCAAGCCCTGAAGTGTTTTTGGCTCTATCAGAGCCAAAATCACTCCCACTGACATCACTACTGATGTCAGTAGGGCCGGCTTCAGACGGTAGGCGTTCACGCCTCCATCTGGCAGCCACGCCCCCGGCACGCCCACCAAAGGGGGCGTGCTGTCAATCAACATCGACAGCACGCCCCCTTTGGTGCGAGACCCGGAGCGACGGCTACCCCGTCGCTAGCCGGGTCTCGCGCATGCGCACAACGGAGCTCCCTCCATCATGCGCAGTAGGGCACCATCAACCCGCTTGCGAGCATCCTGCGCTCGCGAGCGGGTCTGAATCAGGCCCAGTGTTCTATGGGAGACACTTTCCCGGCAAGAGAATTTTGATAAATAGGTAACAAAACCACTTCTTATTGCAGTGATATGTGGTGACAGGATGTGATACCTAACAGGGTACTTTTGCAATTGGTGATAATACAAAAGTGTAACAATAAGGCTGAGAAATAGCGGTGTCTGGAAACATGTACACATACTGCACTACTGAGCAGGACTGCCACCATTGGGAAGGCCAACACTGCCTCAATTAAAGTGCAGATTCTATGGTAAAAGAATATACATAATGCAGAGCACAATTCAGTGAAAAGACAAATATCTTGCCATGTAATATGGTGAGAAAAAGACATATTTATTCGATTATTGAGGTACATACTCATATTTATCAAGCTAGTCTTACTGGGGGAGGTTTAAGAGAGGAGAGAGCCATGCATAGCAGGTCTATAGGAACGCGGCGCTCGTGCCATGTTCCCGGTGATTTTTCTACTGCACATGAAGTAAAAATGGCGGCCGTGATTGAAGCTTTGATAATCAATGTGAAATGAAAATGCAAAGGATCTAATGCAGAGCTGAATGCAACAATGGCCCTGATTCAAAGCCGGACGCTCTGACCAGAGCGCTCGCTCTGAATCAGGGCCCACCTCCATAAATATGGAGCGTCCTCCTGGACGCTCGTATAGCTGTGGGTCACCACCCACAGCATATACGAGCGTGCAGGATGATGGTCGCGATGGTCTTGACCCTTGGGAACGCCTCCGTCTGGCAGGCACGCCCACCCACCAAAGGGGGCGTGCTGTCAATCAACATCGACAGCACGCCCCCTTTGATCAGACACTACGAGCGAAGGAAAGTCCGGAAAGGAAATGCGTGTGGCGCATGCGCACGACGAAGCTCCCGCCATCGTGCGCATGCGCAGTGCACAACATCGACCCACTTGCGAGCGGACAGCCGCTCGCGAGTGGGTCTGAATCAGGCCCTTGGTTTTCTGCTGCACCAAGTGAGCAGGTCGCGGCCCTCTGGACAGGTACCTGGGAATGGCAGAAGACCGGAACTATATTACGTTAAGTTATTGCTAGAACACTGGAACACGATTAGAAATCCTGATCACCGGCTTGCATGAGATTACTGAGAAAGTACTAAGAATCACTAAGAAATCCAGGAGCTGACTAAGGGCCTGATTCAGAGCCGGACGCTCTGACCAGAGCGCTCGCTCTGAATCAGGGCCCTCCTCCATTAAAATGGAGCGTCCTCCTGGACGCTTGTATAGCTGTGGGTCACCACCCACAGCATATACGAGCGTCCAAAAAGATGGTCGCGATGGTCTTGACCATCGCGACCATCGGACTTACGACGGAGACCCTGCGGTAGGGTCTCCCAGTCACAAGCCCTGGAGTGATTTTGGCTCTATCAGTGTTGTCAGTGGGGCCGGCTTCAGACGGTAGGCGTTCCCATGGGAACGCCTCCGTCTGGCAGGCACGCCCACCAAAGGGGGCGTGCCGTCAGTCACCATCGACAGCACGCCCCCTTCGGTGCGAGACCCGGAGCGACCGCAGGGTCTAGTCGCAAGCCCGATGGTCGCGATGGTCTTGACCATCGCGACCATCATTGTGGCCGCTCGCTATAGCTGTGGGTGGTCAGAAAAGGAACCTTATGTATTGGGTAAAACTGGAATTAACGTCCTGTAGTTATAAATAGTTATGTAATTGTCATTAGTATATTTGCTTCACTATTATACCGCCAGTGCTAAATCAGAGAGATATTGCACACTCTTTAACATGAACAGAAACATATATAATACAATTATTTATTCATAGTCATACATGCCAGAAATTGGAGCAGATGGTTTGGTATTATTGCGGTGGTATGTTTCCAATCAGAGATACTGTAGACCTGTATTGCTCAGAATTGCAAGACTGGAAATTTAAAAATAAGTTTTTAATAAGAAACCCTCGCTGCTCTACAATATGTACCTGTACAGTAGAATAATATGATTACATGCGAAGATACTGCCTGGATGTGTTGTAGGGGACACTGGAAGACAGTCTGCTTTCATTTTGAGGGCTGAGACAAAAAAACGATAACAGGAACGCCGGAGGCTGTAAGGACAGACCTCCTGCTCAGGTATCAGTGTACTGGAAAGCGAGGCATTGTCGCTTTTATCTCCCAAATGTCCTTTGCACGGCCCCAGCAAATCCCATACTTCATTTCAAGTAGAGCTGTTTGAGAATTATCTTATTAGTTCCACATTCCAACCATACAAAAAAAAAAAAACAAATTAGGCTTTGCAAGCCGGGTGAATTGCTATATTAATATTTGCCATTCATTTTGCAGACACCTTAGACGTTAAGAGAAACACAGAGCTTATATTTGCTGTGCTCATGGGGACGCTGGATCATTTTTCTCTCTAAGTCGCTTCTCCAATGATTGGATGGTACGCTTGAGCCACAAGTGCGCTGAAAAAGGGGATCCGCAGTCGGCATATAGATTTGTTTGCATGTATTTGTGTAATATTGTATAAACAGAATCAGGAATTCCTTTGACTGATGTGAATTTGTCTAGTTGTACTTTGGGGCTATGAGTGCTGCAGTCCAGTTTTACAGACACGGCCATTCAGAGTTGGACGCAGACATGGCTCTTCCCTGGTCCATTCAGAGTTGGACGCAGACATAGCTCTTCCCTGGTCCATTCAGAGTTGGACGCAGACATGGCTCTTCCCTGGTCCATTCAGAGTTGGATGCAGACATGGCTCTTCCCTGGTCTATTCAGAGTTGGACACAGACATAGCTCTTCCCTGGTCCATTCAGAGTTGGACGCAGATATGGCTCTTCCCTGGTCCATTCAGAGTTGGACGCAGACATAGCTCTTCCCTGTTCCATTCGGAGTTGGACGCAGACATAGCTCTTCCCTGGTCCATTCAGAGTTGGACACAGACATGGCTCTTCCTTGGTCCATTCAGAGTTGGACGCAAACATGGCTCTTCCCTGGTCTATTCAGAGTTGGACGGAGACATGGCTCTTCCCTGGTCCATTCAGAGTTGGATGCAGACATAGCTCTTACCTGGTCCCTTCAGAGTTGGACGCAGACATAGCTCTTCCCTGGTCCATTCAGAGTTGGACGCAGACATGGCTCTTCCCTGGTCATTCAGAGTTAGACGCAGACATGGCTCTTCTCTGATCCATTCAGAGTTGGACGCAGACATGGCTCTTCCCTGGTCATTCAGAGTGAGACGCAGACATGGCTCTTCTCTGATCCATTCAGAGTTGGATGCAGACATGGTTCTTCCCTGGTCTATTCAGAGTTGGACGCAGACATGTCTCTTCCCTGGTCCATTCAGAGTTGGATGCAGACGTAGCTCTTCCTTGGTCCATTCAGAGTTGGACACAGACATAGCTCTTCCCTGGTCCATTCAGAGTTGGACGCAGACATAGCTCTTCCCTGGTCCATTCAGAGTTGGACATAGACATGGCTCTTCCCTGGTCCATTCAGAGTTGGATGCAGATGTAGCTCTTCCTTGGTCCATTCAGAGTTGGACGCAGACATAGCTCTTCCCTGGTCCATTCAGAGTTGGACGCAGACATGGCTCTTCCCTGGTCCATTCATAGTTGGACATAGACATGGCTCTACCCTGGGCCATTCAGAGTTGGACGCAGACATAGCTCTTCCCTGGTCCATTCAGAGCTGGACGTAGACATGGCTCTTCCCTGGTCCATTCAGAGTTGGACACAGACATGGCTCTTCCCTGGTCCATTCAGAGTTGGACGTAGACATAGCTCTTCCCTGGTCCATTCAGAGCTGGATGTAGATATGGCTCTTCCCTGGTCCATTCAGAGTTGGACACAGACATGGCTCTTCCCTGGTCCATTCAGAGTTGGACGTAGACATGGCTCTTCCCTGTGTACATCCATGAGTTCCAATGTGCAAGGAATGAGATGCCCACTGTCAGCATCTACTGAAATAATGCTTGATGAATTTTTGGATACAGAATCGGTCGCACCATCGAAACTGTCCTATGGTAGGTGCAGTTCCTCTGAATAAGTATTGGCCTCCTACATTAGTGGTTCAACGTCATCGTACGGAGCCGTTTTCATTGACATATCCGCGACACACCTGCAACACTCCCATAGGATGCAACCTCTCTGAGCGTCTTTTTAACCACCGCGTTACCTCCCAGTCACTGTCCAGAAACGCCACTTACATTTCTGATACCGTGTGTCCAAATCTGCACCGCGACTCTGTACATACAAAATCGGGATACCTGCGCAGTGCAACACAGATGCATACGCCTACGAAAAAACATTGCTCCAATGCATCTGTCATCGCTGCTGCTTCCGATTTAGGGCGGTATTCAATTAGTTTCGCACATGAGGAAAAGTTTTGCCTGTCAGATTTTTCGTTGACATCGTGTGTTTTGGATGCGGAAACTTATCGTGCGCGTCCCTGCTATTCACCGTATTCAATGACAAACCATGTGAAAACGACAAGCGGCAAATTCAGAATAGGCAGAAAGTGCTGTCAGAAGTGGAGAAATCAGCCTGAACCCCCCAAAAAGATTCACTAACATTGGGGATCTATGTAGATGTGTCTGAATAGCCCTAATAAATGTGTTTGGGGTACTTAAGTTGTTTCAATAGCTTCTTACTAGCGTCTTTGTAAAAGTGGTGAAGAATGGCATAAAGCTGTATTTTTGGGCGAAAATCAGTAGTCCTGTCAAATTTGGGGTACATGAAAATGGGTGCTAGCATATTTTTATGTTTCTAAAGTGAACTTTTAAAAAACATGAAAAACCACCCTCATACATGCACCTACAATCCCAAAAACACATGGCCCCTCCTTACAGCACCCCAAGAAGTCTATTTCGCTAGTTATTATGCTTGTCCCCCCACTTTGTACTTTTTTGCCCCCAAAATGAAAGCAGGGATTTTTTGACAGAGTTGTCATTTGGGGGGGCTGTCCCTAGGGTCTTGAGGGGTTTCCTCTCGTTTGCACCCCAAAATAAAAATTTGCACTTCTTATCACCTGCTATTCTTAGGCAAGTCTTTTTTGCCTATTACATCGCATTGACTTTCCACGTAGGCGAAAAGCGTCTGGAATTGAATTTGGAGACAAGTTCTGACCAGGCGAAAAGCCCCGATTGGCCACACTTTTCCGCCGATAACGGCTTTTTGCTTCTAATTGAATACTTAGAATTGGGCCCATTGTGATGTCTGTGGTCACGTATGTGACTAAATATCGCCGCAAACAGAGCTTCTAAATGTATTACCATTTATTAGGGGAATTCATTATTTTCTAAATCCATATTGTGCAGCAGAAATCGTGGCGTCACGCTGAACCTCGTATGCCAATATGAAACGTTAGAGACCACTGCTCTTTATATGGCTGATCTCTCTTTTATATACAGCATATATACTGTTGTTTTCTAAACAAGAATAATCTTTTGTCACTTACGATGTGTATACAGCTACACGGAGCATATTCCGAGGAGCGCGGTTACGAGAACACTTCCATTACTTCCCTGCTGCCTAGATGAGGTTATCAGCTATACATCTAGCTCATGACTCAATAGACTGCCGAGCAGAACGCCGCTTCTGATTACTTGTCAAGAAAACACAAAAGAAAAAAATAACAAAAAAAAACCAAAACAAATGACAACATAATATTCTAGATGGAAATCACACGACTACATACGTTATGAAAACAGAGGTTTCTGAATCTGATAACGAAATGGAAACTTGCAGCTAAATGTTCTCCAAGAAACCAATGTGATATGTATGCATGGCGTGGTCGGATACTGTAAGTACATTTTGCAAACAAACGTACGTCAGCCAATGGAATGAATAGCTAAATCGCCTAATAGGCGTAAATGCCACATCGGGGCGATTGAAGATCTTACAGGACTCTGGAGAGTGATCTAAAGCAGATGACTCCAAGCGCCAAGAATTAGTTCGACTTATAATTATGCGCGGGCATTCACAAGCGTATTCACACATTCTTCCACACCTGCTCATCCGTACTGCTGGTAATTAAATGTGCAACTTGGCATTTGAAGGGCAACTCCAACTCCAATAATCATCTTCTTTAATTGTACTTAGAACATGTGGAACCATGTGATAACGCAAAGATTATATTGTCTGTGTATAGGGAATAAACACAACTGAGAGGCATTATAGTGCATGATTAGTGATAGGTGTGCGTCTGTCCCCTCAGGTATTCAGCCTCCCCCTCTCTGTAATCAGGGCCAATGACGGCTATGTATAATCAACATATTATTTATCCTCAACTGGAGGGAAGAAGATGGGGGCAGGAGTATGAAAGAGCTTTATACTAAACATCAGGTCCGTAGCTAGGGTAGTGCGGCCGGTGCCATCACACAGGGCACCACAGGTCAGGGGGCGCTGTTTGGGCATGTCAAATTTCTGTTTATTATAATTCTCACTTATAACTTCCTCTTATTTCATCCCCAGTATCTCCTGGTCTCCCCTATCTCTTCCCTGGCCCTTCCCCATGAGGCCATGGCCCTCTCTCAGGTGCACTATATTATGTCCCTATTTATCCCCAGCATCTCCCGGCTTCCCCTATCTCTTCCCTGGCCCTTCCCCATGAAGCCATGGCCCTCTCTCAGGTGCACTATATTATGTCCCTACTTATCCCCAGCATCTCCTGGCCTCTCCTATCTCTTCCCTGGCCCTTCCCCATGAGGCCATGGCCCTCTCTCAGGTGCACTGTATTATGTCCCTATTTATCCCCAGCATCTCCTGGCGTCCCCTATCTCTTCCTTGGCCCTTCCCCATGAGGCCATGGCCCTCTCTCAGGTGCACTATATTATGTCCCTATTTATCCCCAGCATCTCCTGGCCTCCCCTATCTCTTCCCTGGCCCTTCCCCATGAGGCCATGGCCCTCTCTCAGGTGCACTATATTATGTCCCTATTTATCCCCAGCATCTCCTGGCCTCCCCTATCTCTTCCCTGGCCCTTCCCCATGAGGCCATGGCCCTTTTTTGGGTGCATTATGTCCCTTTGAAAAATGAGGGGTACGCCAATGCTCTTTCTGGCACAGGGCACCAAAAAGTGTAGTTACGGCTCTGATAAACATAATAATGAATAAGTATAAGCTGGTAACTGAATTAAATACAAAGTGTTCTTAGTTGCGTGTGCAGGGGGGGGGTTGTGACCTTTAAAAACAAATAGTGACTGCAGTACGTCAAGCTTATAATGTTTGACATATACTAAGAATAAGTGGGTAGATATAGACATACAATATAGAATTTTAGGATTGCTTGTTTGATGGGGATAAAAATAACTTTTGGAAGAGTATACAGTATCTGCCCAAATCGGTTCATCTGGATAATTCCCAGTATTCACTCCTGGGATTATCTTGATACTGTCGGCACAATTCCCATCATTTCCGATAGTTCTCCCGGTCTTCAGGAAAAATAGGTGACTTCTCTCGGGAAGTGGGTGGGGTGGTCCATAATGATGCCCCTCCCCCATTCATTGTGATGATGCGAATCACGGTACGATGCCCCCTGCACCCGGGATATATGTACATATCCCCCTCTGGATCTCCTGTAGGCCAATATGTAAAGGCCCCCATACATCAGCAATTGATTGCAGCAATCGTGCAATTTGCAATCGATTGTGTATAAAAAAATTTCCCTTTTTCAATCGATTGTGGCAATTCTGCAATCTGCAATCGATTGAAAAAGGGAAAGATTTTTATACACAATTGATTGCAAATTGCACAATTGCTGATGCATGGGGGCCTTTACAGTATGCTGTATGAGATGAGTTCAGTTATTGGTGAATACTGTAGGCAGTACGTGAAAATGAGATGACGATAAACACTACACAAGAAAACTGTATATAGCAAAAAAAAACTACTTTAATGAGCATCATCAATTTTTCTCAAACATCCTCTATATCAAGCGAAAAAAAATAAAACAAAAATGTTTGGATGTGATGTTTTACTGCAAATAAATATATCAAATTACACATTCGGAACATCCAGAGAAGAAATATGAAATCTTGCCAACTGCTACGGGCGATGATTCCGATAATGCATACAGTATATTTACTCAGAAATCATCTCTCATCTGTTCCAGCAGCAAAGAGACATGAGTGCAGGGTGTGCGGTGCACAAGGGTCCCTGGGTCCAGGGGGCCTCACACTGCACACCCTACAGCTGGAGCTGCAGACAGAAATCTCTGTGACAATGGTGCAGTGGCCATTTTACCGTAGATTTTCACATGCACAATAGAGCAGTCGCCTAGAGAATAACACAGGCACCATGTTCCCAGAGACCTGTGCATGCGCAGTAGCCAGAGTAGGGATGGCCATCAGTGGGGTAACCATTTGTGATCACCATCGATGGTACAATACCATCTAAGATTTACCATCGATAATTTTCAACACTCAATGGCATCCTCTGCTGTGGGGGGCACAGTAGGCTACGGACCAATCAGCACAGTGGGTGGGGCTTAGCGTGCAAATGGGGGTGGGGCTAATCTCTGTATTGCTGGCACGGCAGTAAAAAGTGAAAAAGAAAACATTGGTTCCAGGCTGCCATTGATGGCAGAGAACCATTGGATCTCTGTCATGGATGGCGAAGCCATCAGCCATTGGTAATTAACCATGAATGGTTGTAAACTATCAATAATCAATGGCCATCCCTAAGCCAGAGTCTACTACACAGCCAGAGAGGAGGGGGCCCGCACAGAGGGCCTGATTCAGAGCCGCTCGTAAGCGTCCGCTAGTTCGTTCCGAGCGATGTTCGCACAACTGCGCATGCGTACGGGTCATAATATGCATGCGCGAACCAGTCAGTGCGGTCGAAATTCATGTGCTCGCAAAATAGTGAATGCCTGCTAATTTGAGTGACAGGATGAGGCGTTTGTGGCTGGTAACAGGGGAAGGTGCTTGAAAACGGGGGAGTGGAAATCCAAACGCAGGCGTGCCAAACGGTCAGAACGGGCGTTTTATGGGTGTGCATAATTAACAAAGCAGCGTCATTGACCACGTCACTTGGTTGTCTTTTAGCCAGAACTGCTCGCATGATTGCGGTAGGAAAATGCTACCACAAGAATAGCGAGCAGTTCATACGCCCTTCGATGTATTCGATTAATCTAATAAATACCGGAGATGACGTATGATGCGAGCGGCCAGGGGGCGTTTTTCTCAAAATAGCGGCCGCAGGTTTTGTTCGCTCGTTCAGACTTAGAGGTGTCAACAGACCGCAAAGAGCGAGCACTTCATTTAAATAGCCAGCCCCTTTTTCAGAACGACCGTCCGCAAATAGCGTCCGGCTCTGAATCAGGCCCAGAGGCTGCACAAGGGCCCTCTCCTCTCTTAAACAACAATACCCAGTGGTTGACAGTCTGCTGCCGTTTTTTTGGCGGGGAGCGGGCGGCGACGGCCTCTATTTCCCAAATTGGAGACGTGGGGGGAGGAGTGGAGAGGCCAGGTTCTCCATTGGCTGACGGAGAGTTCCCGGCCTCTTTTACTTGTCTGTGGCAGCCGGCTTACTACATTACCATATTACAGCTGCTACCATGATCCGTCCGCAGCTGAATGAGCCCCTTAATTACATCCAGATAGCAACTGCTGCTATTATTTTTGTGCCTGACATTATAAGGGGCGTCATGTGATCTCACTATGGTCGGGAACCAATGCCGCATAGATTGTGTTTGATAGGCGCAGCACTGTGCATACTGTAAAGACAAGGATCAGCTGCAGTTTGGGATGACGCAACACATTGCACTACAAAATACATCTCAGTACTATTACAGGCAACAGCAGCCAGGGCTGACGATCTGAACATCTTATTGCAACCATCTCACTACTCCTGCTAGACAGAGCAATGAGGGCCCTGCCCTATGTGCCTCTCACTGCCGGCCAAGCGTTTCAGGGGCAAATACACAGAAACTACGAGGGGTATTCAATATGAAAGGTTAACTTCCCTGGCGAAGTTAACGTTTCTTATCGGAGTTTTTTTCTGCGTAAAGGTATGGTGCACGCTCCCGCTTATCCCCGTATTCAAAATAAAATTAACGAAAACGGGAAACTCCGAAGTTGGATTTGCGTAAAGTTACAAATTTTTCCTTAAAATAGTTGTAACACCCCCCTAAAGTAGTAAAAACATGGGGGATCACTATGGGTACCCCCGTTTTAGGCTTTAATTGAAAGTCGGGGATTTAAATAGCCGCAGCAGGTGCTTTTTTCCCGACATTGAAGAAGTGATGCAGAAGAGCACTGATTTTATTTTTTTCGTTTTTTTAAGTGGTCCCATCAAATTTGGGGTACATGAAAATGGGTACTAGCATATTTTTAAGTCCCTAAAGTCAGTTTTTAAAAATTCTGCAATTGTGCACCTGCCGCTATAATTCTATTCTAGAAAACATGTGCCGCATACATGCAGAATAGCCCTGAACCTATTTCCCTATTGTTTAACAATTTTTTCCCATTTTTTTTTTTTGCACCCCAATTTTTTTATTAATTTTTTGGGGTGTCCCTATTTTTTTTAAAAACTTTTTTTGACACAGTTCTTTTTTAAATGTCAATCTCAGGGGTGCAGGCTATTTTTTTTTAAGCCTGCACCCCTAAACCCCAATTCTGCACTTTTTTTCGACACCTATTCAATGGTGAAAAGTTATCCCCGTTTTTTATCAAAGACTTTTCAAAACTGCAATAAGTCTTTGAAATTGAATACGGTGTAAAACTAAAACCAGTGATATTAACACAAAAAAGTTAAAAAGTGCAATATTAACAAAAACGATGTTATCGCACCCATATTGAATACCCCTATACGACTGCGCTGCCACAGAACACACCAAACAAACACGATACAGGCACATGGGAGAGGTGTAATAAATAGAAATGATTACTATAAGGGACTATACAGTCTGACTAATAAAATCAATAAGAACATACTGTATAATATCACAAGTTGTTGATGTTATAAACTTAAAGTTGTAACAAATTATTAAATATGTGTATTATTACATTTTAAAACACTTAAACATTTTAAATCACAGTAATAATAATAATAATAATAATAATAATAATAATAATAATAATAATATTATTGTGGCAAGATATTATTTATGTGCAAGTGCCCCATTACCAGCCAATCACGCCACTTCTGCTGCTAGTGGAGATGCCACTGTATTGTGTGTGACTCAGCATCGCTCATAGTTGCGTACAATCAGCTCCGGAGCAAGTGCAAGAACATGCAACGTACGCTCTGCATAATGGACGTGACCTAGTCCCATTACCAACTGTAATGCTGCCTATAGGGGCGTTTATGTAATAACCTGCAAGAGGCAGACACAGGCGCGGTTTCTGCAAGGCTTCCTGTATTTTTAGAGCGTCAATCAATTAAAAGGAAATAAGAACCTGCCTGTATCCTGCAGGGTAATACATAAACCCCATAGCCGCTATTGCTTGAGTCCATGATTAAATAATCTGCTTCATTCTAAAATTGGATTTATTAGCACTTACTCATATAGCGCACATTTATCACATTGGCGCTTTACAGAGATCACTTCATTCCCATCAGTCCCTGTAGCAGTGGAGCTTACAATCTATGGTCCTCTGTCAGAGTTGTACGCAGACCCGATGGTTTGCGTACAGCTCTGATTGTTGGAGATCTGCACATACATATGATCTGTGCAGGTCTCCTTCTGTGACTACGGACGTAATTCCCCTAAGTCGAAGCATGATTGACATGCCGCAGTGGTTTGGGGGTGTGTCATACCAGTTTTCGGGGAGTGGCGAGGTCATTGCCTGTGTCTTCCGGCGCAGATTTACTGGTCTCAGCATCGGAGCTGTGACTGTCATTAGTAGCCTTAGGGTCTCAGATGGCCGATGCCGCAACTGATGTGAACCGATGATGCGTATTTGACGCAGCACTCAGATCTGCGATGCCGCCAGGGGGTGTCTTTTGTCTTCAGATGCCACCTTCAGCATTAGCATTTATTAGCATCGCTTTACAAATCTGAATCAGGCCCTACTGTATATTCCCTATTACACGGGGACACACAGACAAACCATACCTCCCAACATGACCCTCTCCAGGAGGGACACAATGCTCTGGTCCTGGACTTCCCTGGTAAGAGGTGGGGCTGCAGCACAGTTCAAAATTCAAACAGGGGAGTCACACCAACTGTCATTTCACACGCTGCCAATCATCACTGGCTGGGACTCACTGGGAGTTGCTGTGACTCCCCTATTTGAATTTTGGACTGCTCTTCATCCCCACCTCTGCCACCAATCATAAATTACCAGGGAAGTCCAGAACCAGAGCATTGTGTCCCTCCTGGAGAGGGTCATGTTGGGAGGTATGGACAAACTAGGGGGTAAATTTACTAAGATGGGAGTTCTGTTAAGAAGTGATGTTGCCCATAGCAACAAATTAGATTCTACTTCTCATTTATCTAGCACCTTCTAGAAGATAATACCTGGGGGTAAATTTACTAAAGTGAGAGCTTTTAGACGTGAGTTTTAAAAGTGATGTTGCCCATAGCAAACAATCAGATTCTAGCTATTATCTTCTAGAGGGTGCTAGTTATATGTTAAGTAGAATCTGATTGGTTGCTATGGGCAACATCACTTTTAAAACTCACTTCTAAAAACTCTCACTTTAGTAAATATAGTAATATACCCCCTGGAATCTGATTGGTTGCTATGGGCAACATCACTTCTTAATAGAACTCCCAAATTAGTAAATTTACCCCTAGGAATCATATTTTTGTCAGCAGTCAAACAACCTAAAGGTATGATTTTGGAGTGTGGGAGAAAACTCAGGCAAACCTGGGGAAAACGTAAAAACTCCGCACAGATCGGAGACCTGTCATGACTGGGAATTGAACACATGATCTCAATGCTGTGAGGCAGCGATGCCAACCACTATGTCAAATGTGTTGCACAATAGGCCTGATTCAGGTTGCAACTGCGATCGGGGTTGCGATTACGCACGCAGTCTCACTGCGATAATATGCTAATCCAATTCGATCGCTATGCCGTCGCAGCACAACAGGCCCACTGTACCTTACGCACATCCGTAATACTTTGCAAGATTGCGAAAACATCGGTAACATTGAGTACCATTGGAGCCTCACGCACACTTGCACAAGGTCAGACCTTACTCTGGCATTGCTAATCTTCCGATGCGCAGTGACGGCCTGATTCTGTAAGGATCACAATTGCAAAGCTGCGCGTAGGCTATAGATATGATGTATGCACGCAGGCTATAGATATGATGTATGCGCGCAGGCTATAGATATGATGTATGCACACAGGCTATAGTTATATGATGTATGCACGCAGGCTATAGATATATGATGTATGCACTCAGGCTGTAGATATGATGTATGCATGCAGGCTATAGATATGATGTATGCACGCAGGCTATAGATATGATGTATACACGCAGGCTATAGATATGATGTATGCATGCAGGTTATAGATATATGATGTATGCATGCAGGCTATAGATATATGATGTATGCACTCAGGACCTGATTCTGACCCGCTCACGAGCGCTGAGCGCTCGCAAGCGGATCAATGGTGCCGTAGTGCGCATGCGCACAACGGAGGGAGCTCCGTCATGCGCATGCGCGAGACCCGAATAGCGATGGCCAAGCCGTCAATATGGGTCTCACACCAAGGGGGCGTGCTGTCGATGTTGATTGACAGCACGCCCCCTTTGGTGGGCGTGCCGGGGGCGTTGCTGTCCAGACGGAGGCGTTCCCATGGGAACGCCTGCCGTCCGGGGCCAGCCCCACTGACATCACTAGCGATGGCAGTGGGAGTGCTTTTGGCTCTGATAGAGCCAAAAGCACTCCTGGGCTTGCGGCAGCGAGACCCTACCGCAGGGTCTCGTCGCAAGCCCGATGGTCGCGATGGTCTTGACCATCGCGGCCATCTTTTTGGTCGCTCGCATAAGCTGTGGGTGGACACCCACAGCTATGCGAGCGGCCGGTAGGCCGCTCCAATATTAGGTAGGAGGGCCCTGATTCAGAGCGAGCGCTCTTGTCAGAGCGTCCGGCTCTGAATCAGGCCCTCAGGCTGCAGATATGATGTATGTATGCAGGCTATAGATATATGATGTATGCACAGAGGCAGCTTTGCAATTGCGATCCTTGCAGATATGGCACTGCAGGGGAAGCATCACACCTCCTGCTGCATTACTTATCCAAGCTGCGTTGTCCAAAGTAGCATCAAATACTCTGCGGGAACATCGGCTGGCTAAGGTGACCCATGGGCTCATGCAAGCCGACCGCCGCAGATGAGAGGAAGAGGCCAGGAAATCTCCGCCAGCCGACCAAGATCCTGGTTTCTTCCCTTCCCCCCGAACAGCAAGGATGTGCCTCCGTTTCGGTAAATGGAGGCCCTCGCCGCCCCCTCCCCACCCACAAACGGCAGCAGACTGCAAATGAATGATAGTCTGCTACCAGTCTGCGTGCGGGATCGCAGATCCGTTCCGCACATGCGCAGAACGAGTCAGGCGCCTGCGCAGATTACCGATCATTGGGAATCTGCGTTCAGCAGTGCATTACTGAATAAGGCCCTGAGAGCTCAAGCAGCGTATGCCATCGCAGTGGATAATATATGCACGCCCCTGCAACGGCGTTCAAACGCGTCTTCACGTCTGCGTTTCTCCAACCATCCCCCCGTCACCACCCCCAAACGGCACTTCCTGTCAATCACCCGGCGATGGGTCTGCGTACTCACTGTGATCGCAGTTCCGATCGCAGTGATTGGTGACCACACTGTGATGCACAGGCATGCGTGGTACGCAACAGTCAGCCATCGAATTTATTGGCTCCTAATTATTCCACTTTGCTCTGTTTTAGCTGCCTGTAACGGCGCGCTGAGACATAGATGTGGAGTTATCCCTCGTCCGCTACCATCGGAACGCTGCATCTCCGGAGTGACTGGTGTTTGGGCAAGGCTCTCATAAAGAACGACAAACGTGTGCACAGTTCCAGAACTCTCATAACTACTGGAAACTTCTAAAGTTTTTAAAATAATGCCCTCCAGACATCACAGCTAATGACGGCACACATCATTAAGCCTCTCTGCTGGGAGACTGCGGTGTACAGGCTGCAGAAACAACATCTCCGCACTGCAAGCTTTATATATCACTTATGTTTGGTTCAGAGCCACGTTTGATGCCACAAAGACTTTGCATTAGCGTGGCAGGAGCCGCACCCCACTACCCTGTGCTGTATGGGGGATCATTCATCTAATTCACAGCCAGCAGCTTCCCACATCCCAGGGACCCTATCGCATGCAGTCCTGTCCTGTCCCTACTGACGCCACCAGACAAGGTATTGCCTCCTAGAAGAGCTACATACTCCTCTCCTGAAATACTCTGTGCCGCTGTGGTCATTCTGATGACCTGGTTTGCCACAGGTTGTTCTGTCCCCCTCACTGCAAATATTCAAAAGCTGCACCGACCCTGTTTAAATGCTGATTCCAGGTCCTGGCTTTTGTAGTACTTTGTGGACTTAGGGTTACACATAATTAGCAGCCCATTTATAGTGCTTTGTCGAAGGGACCACCCGTCATGCCCACCTGGTCAGCCTGTTTGCTTTATACAGACAATATATAAAGCTTTGACTGATAGATTTAAAACGCCTTTAAAAATAAAAAGCTAGGCAGGCGGCTGATTTTCCATTCTTCGCTGCTCCCGTTTTAAAATCTATCGGTGAAAGTCTTCGATGATCAGTGGCTTTGATAACCTGCTGGAAATATACCCCCATTAGCCAACGAGCAACTCTGTAATTGCAGGCCAGGGTTTCATGATGTCTAACATCCTTTATTTTGCAGCAGGGCGTACTTGACTCTTTATAGATTCTGGAGGTAGTGACATCACCACTCGCCAAATATAAGGACACTTTGCATGTATATGACTGTGTTTATTTGTATATGTGCGTGTGTGTGGTGCATACAGTGTACAGGTGTATAACACGCACAGGACTCACCCTGGACAGTGAGATGAACCAGCATTGTCCTCGGGCTGTGCTCCGTTTGTACCGAGCAGGTATACGGCCCGTCGTCTGAAATGTCGACCTTCTGTATCCGCAGACTGTATTCCTTTTTGTTGGCTGTTGCGATGGAGACTCTGGGGTCCACTGACCACTTGTCGTTCCCTGCGAATATAATACTGGAGCGATTCAACCAGGCTCCCTTTGATGCTCCGTCTTCCAAGAAACACCTGCAGATAAGGAAACAAAGAGAAATGACATTATCAACAAAAGTATGACAGGCGTACTACGTACAATCTGGTGGTCCCTACACCTCGCTGGTGGCAGCTGGTGCCTTTAGCTACATAACATATCTCCATATACAGAGGCATCATTCCGTCTCTATAGCTGCTCTCCTTATACTACAGATGAACCCTGCGGCAGGACTTGTATAACGATTGTATAGATACATCAGTAGCATCATTTACTCAGTGGTAGAACTACCGTGGGGGCAAGCGACACAAGGCCCGGAGGTAAAGGGCTTGTTGGTTTGCCCACCCCCATCTTGAAGATACATGCACCCTTTCCCCCAAGATTCCCAATCTACTCTGACACCAACAAAGCTGCACATTCTCCTAAAAGGCTGCTGCACACCTGCCTCAGAGCAGCCCCACGATAGGGACGGCCATCGACCATTGATGATTAACAAACATCGATGTTTAACCACCGATGGCCAATGGTTTTGCCATCGATGGTGGTGATTCAATGGAGCACAGTGCCAAACTATTTTTTTTCTCCCCTCCATTTACCAAGGAACAGAGCTTAGCTCTGCCCCGACACAACCCGCAAAGCCCCGTCCCCACTCCCTGATTGGCCTGCTCCCTGGGCAGTATTAAAACATAGACAACCAGTAGTGGATGAAACCATTGATGGTTCACAGCCGATGGTTTCATACCATTGATGTCATCCACCAATGGTAATATCGATGGTGCCCATCGATGGGTAACCTATTGATGGCCATTCCTAACCCAGGGTCCCAAAGGACAAGCACAAAACACAGTTCTGCCCCTGTAACTGTTTCCTGTATTTTAGTCAAATACACTGTATTAATTACAGTATAATACATTGTATAACTATGCAACAATTATTATCATTAACTATTCCCCACAAATTAAAATTTTTATACTTATAGAGGCTGATAGTGTAGGGGTGTACACGCCCACAGTGCACTGGCCACACCCACACATTACTGGCCACACCCACACAGCACTGGTCACACCTCCTCTGCTTTTTACTAAAGGACTTTAATTTTTTTCACCATAGGTCCATGTGGCTCTTAATCCCGCACTGTCCGTGAGTGCCTCTCCCGGCTGCAGGGTGCCATTCTAGGCACCACACAAGCTGAGGAAGAGCACCATTGGGTCAGCCACGTTACCCTGGACGGCGGCTCCAGCCACATACCCCTCCTTACAGTCCTGTGTACAGATGCAAAGAATAATTATGAAAACAAGACACATTTATCATTTAGCACAAAATGAACATCAAAGAGAGCGCAATAATAAAAACACAACACTGCACGGGTCAGCCACATTAACCAGGCCGCATATAACTAAACAGTTATACGCTACGTTTTTTCTACACTCACATTCTTACATGGCTGTATAAAGTTTGCCATCTTCTGGGCAGGTATAAATAGGTATGAGTATTACTGACAGCATGATCAATTCTGCGTACCAGCACTACGCCACAAGAAGCTTATCTGTAACACCATCAGACCATAGAAAGGCTCACAGCTCTCAGCACGTGACTTCTGAATGATCACAAAGGATTAATAAAATAATTCACAGAATCTTCGGAGCACAGGACAGCCCACAGCAATCAGCTCATTTGCATAATGCATTAAAGGACAAGAGACAGATAATCAGTTACAGGCTTACAGAATGTTATGTGTTACCCACTGTACAATGTGATTCCATTTTTATCCAGGCTGTACTGTTAAGGTGCGTATCCACTAGCAGATAGAGGAACGATAGTACGATTACAACATAGTAACCGTACAGTCGTTCCCCATCCCCTGTAGTGCCTACACTGAGGGCCTCATTCAGAGGCGGTCGTAGGATGCAAGCGGTCGTTCTGAAACAGGGCTGCCGCTTGCAACCTGAACGGCCGCCTCCATGTCGGTCGTTAGGCTGCGAGTTAACACCCACAGCTCTAACGACCGCTAAGGGTGATGGTCGCGATGGTCAAGGTCTAAGGTAGGGTCTCGTCAACCTTAAGCCCCAGGGAGCTTCCTGCTCTGTTTGAGCAGGAAGCTCCCCACTGACATCACTGATGATGTCAGTGGGGCCTCCCCCAAACGGCAAGCGTACCGACAATAACGCCTCCGTTTGGCCGGGCACGCCCAGCAAACTCAACATTGACAGCTCGCCCCGTCTGCTACGAGACCCCTAACGACGGATCACCCGTCGTTAGCCGGGTCTCGCGCATGCGCACTGGAGCAGCATCGACCCGGTCGCGAGCTCGTAGAGCTAACGACCGGGTCTGAATAAGCTCCTGAATGCTATGTCGTTCAGTGCAGGCACCATCCCTCATCCCTGAACATGGCCAATCTGTCGTCATCGGCAGATTGACCGGCATGTTCAGGCGATGATTGATGTCGGAAACGACCAGCGGGAGCGCGCATCGCTGGTCATTTGACATTTTCATGCCCGATTCATGCACGAATAATAAGTGATTGCACGATTACGATGTCCTAATCGCGCAATCGCTCATTAATATCTGCTGGTGGATACGCGGCTTTAGGGGCATATTTATTAAAATTATTTTACGGAAAATCCCCTGTAAACGCCTAAGTAGTTTCCCCAAAATGCATGTGGGGGTGGGGGGGTACTGGAGCAAATATCTGCAGCAGACCCCATTTTCAAGCGCAAAAGCAGCCCCCATCATTTTCTTCAGTTGGCATTAGCCCATAGTCACCTATAGTCCACTGCGCTGCATTTTTTGGGAGGATAGGGATCCTTGGGTCCCTCCCCTACAGCTTATACTGGCAAACGCACACCCCTATTGCTGTGCATGCTCATTAGTTGCGCTGTGCGTGTGTGTGATTATTTGCTACTGCCCATTGCGAAACATATTTATTTATTACCAGTAATTTATATAGCGCACACATATTCTGCAGCGCTTTACAGAGAATAGTTGGCCATTCACATCAGTCCCTGCCCCAGTGGAGCTTACAATCTATGGGCCTGATTCAGAGCCGGACGCTCTGAAAGAGCGCTCACTCTGAATCAGGGCGTTTTTTTTTTTTGGTGCGGCCTCTGGGCATAGCTATTGCGAGCAGCCAGGTGATGGTCGCGATGGTCTCGACCATCGCGACCATCGGGGCTTGCGACGAGACCCTTACGGCAGGGTCTCGTTCCCGCAAGCCCCAGTGAGATTCTGGGTCGTGATGTCAGTGGAGCCGCCCCCAAACGGCAGGTGTTCCGTCGGGAACGCCTCCGTTTGGCCAGCCATCCCCCCTGCCCGCCTCCAAAACGGTGCGAGCTGTCGATCAAAGTCACAAGCCGCCTCCTCTTGGTGTGAGACCTGGAGCGAAGGAGCGCCCATCGCTACCCGGGTCTCGCGCATGCCGGAGCCGGCTCCGACATTTGCAGTGGCCAAACATCGACCCGCTATGCACTCGCGAGGGGGTCTGAATCAGGCCCAATATTCCCTATCACATGCTCACACACATACAAACTAGGGTTCATTTTTGATTTGGAGCCAATTAACCTATCAGTATATTTTTTGAAACCGGAAGAAACCAACGCAAGCACAGGGAGGATGTACAGACTCCACACAGTTAGGGCCGTAGTGGGAATCGAACCCACGACCTCAGTGCTGTGAGGCAGTAATGCTAACCATTACACCATCTGTGCTGCTGAACATATTCTAAAAACCACTACGGTGCATGCGTTACCTAAGTGTACGCACAAATGTGCTGTTACCTACGGGACTAATGGTATCAGAAATAGCGCGGGAAAACCATGGGCCTAAAGTAAACTCAATAAAATCCATTGGCGGGAGTGTTATGGGAAAGTCGCGTTCGTGTCAGTGACAGCGGCTGCTATATCAGGCGCAGAGCCGCAGTCACAGGTGACATGCTCAGACGGAGACACTGCAGCTGCGATGGGACTGGTGCACGCGATGATGACGTGGCAATAATCACAGGCGCTGCTATGGCGTGTGGAGGTGCTGACAGTGGGCGTTTCAGAGCTTGCTCATTTAGACGCTGGATAGTGCGCCGAGGGCTCGTCTGAAACTAGCATTTGCATATTATTGCCACCGCGACTCCGCAAACAGACACAGCCGTGATGGTGAGTGAGAATCAGGCCCAATGTCTCTGTATAAGGTAGCACTGCGATTAGTATTTCCTACGTAAGATTATTTCCCGCTAGCCTCACTAACGGCATTGCATTTTCCTCTGTTACCACCTGTGTTTCTGTTTATGTCTTTATGAGAGAGCAGCGCACAGCCGCACCGCCATGAGCAAGGCACGAGGAACAGGCGCTGACAGGTACACGGGAAAGGTTCGCTACACACAATTCATGGCGGTGAGATAACACAGGTGGGTAAAATGAAACATTAACGTTATGGACATTTGCTTTGCAGCTTTGTTCATGAGAAGAACTGGGTCCGTGCCACAGCCAGTGCAGGGGGCTGCTCGGAAGGGATCGTTATGAAATACCGCTGGCCCTCTGGCCGGCAGTTCGAATCCCGGGAGCGGCAGGCCGACAGAAGCAGAGTTCCCCGCAGCGATAGCCCTACAGCGCTGGAAATCCCGATCGTCCATAGGTAAGTAATGACTAACCTAACCTAAGCCCCTAACCCTAACCCTCCTTAGGGGTGCCTAACCCTAATCCCCCCTCTAAGTGCCTAACCCTAACCCTCCCTCCCCCTAGCCCAACCCTAACCCTCTCGGGGGGGGGTGCCTAACCCTAAGTCCCCCCCGGGAGCCCTAAACCTAACCCTCCCCCCCAACGGCTGTCCGCTCGCCTTCGATCGGGATGTCGGGTGCCGGTCTCCCAGCGTCGGGAAAATGACAGGCGTCTAGATATAGATGCCTGTCATTTAACCCTCGCTGGGATAAAGCAGTCGGGATTAAGGGCCTGATTCAGAGCCGGATGCAATTAGCGCTCGCTCGTTCAGAAAAAGGGGGTGGCTATTCAAATGATCCGTTCGCTCTTTGCGGTCTGTTGACGCCTCCATATCTGAACGAGCGAACAAAACTTGCGGACGTTTATTTGAAAACTACGCCCCCTGGCCGCTCGCATCCTACGTCATGTCCGCTATTTATTAGATTAATCGAGTACATCGAACAGCGTATGAACTGCTCGCTATTCTTGTGGTTGGTTTTTCCTACCACTATATTGCGAGCAGTTTTGACTATAAAACAACCAGGTGACGTGGTTAATGACGCTGCTGTTGTAATTATGCACACCCTTAAAACGCCCGTTTTGACCTTTAAGCACGGCTGCGTTCTTAATTCCACTCCCCGTTTTCAAGCACCTTCCCCTGTTATCACCCACATACGCCTCATCCTGTCACTCAAAGTAGCAGGCATTCGCTATATAGCGAACAAACGATTTTCGGCCACACTGACTGGTTCGCACATGCATATTATAAACCGTACGCATGCGCAGAAGTGCGAACATCGCTCGGAACGAGCGTACTGCCTCTTACGAGCGTCTCTGAATCAGGCCCTAAGACAGCCGGTTTCCCGATTGCATCCCGCGCGGAAGTCACCTCTACAGCGAAATCACTGATTATCAAATAAAACTTCCAATTTCACATTTTTAGCCCTGCAGCTATCCTTGCAACTTGCACTGACTCCTTTCATGCAGGATCATGTGATTTGTGGTAGGGATGGCCATCGTCCATTAATGGTTAACGATCACTGATGGTTAACCAATGATGGCCACTGGTTTCGCCATCGTTGGCGGATATTCAATTGTTCTTCGCCACCAATGGCACAGAGCCCCGTAATGTTTTTTGTTTATTTTCTCCATGGTTCCAGGACACTGAGCATAGCTCCGCCCCCTGACGAGACCAACAAAGCCCCGCCCCCGACTCTGATTGCTCCTTTTCATCTTTACTATTGTACTTTTTGGACTTCCTCACCTTTTCTCTCCTAGTGTTTTTTCTTTCTCCATTTGGCCTTTCCTACCCTGTGTGCCTTCATCCTTACAGATACTCATTTTTGGTGGGATGTAGTTAATAGACCGGTGAACTACATACAAAATACAGACGCCTATCCTTATCCCGATGCCGGAATACAGAAGGACACCGGACCGATCGAGGTAACGCCGGGCGTCTGAGCACTTAGCCGCGGCGGGGGTGGGAGGGGGGATGTGTGTTAGGTTTAGGGAGCGTAGCAGGGTTAGAGTTAGGTTTTAGAGTGGCAGGTTAGGGTTAGGCACCCCTAGGGGGAATGTTAGGGGTAGGCACCTCCCAGAGAGGGTTAGGTTTAGGGTGTGGTAAGGGAGGATTAGGCTTAGGCACCCCCGAGCGGAAATTAGGGTTAGGAACTAGGGAAGGAGGTTAGGGTTAGGCATATCTAAGGGAGGGTTAGGGTTAGGGGGGAGAGGGCTAGGGATAGAGTACTTACCTACCCTGTCGGGATCTTCTCCCATCGGGCTGCCGGCGTCGGGATATATTTTATACCCATTCCATTTTTGGCTGTGGCTAATGCAGGGGCTTCCCTAGCTCTCTTTGCACCCGAAGCGGGTAGCGGCAGGGAGGGGCGTGGCCTCATGGGTGGGGGTGGGGCCTCATGGCCCAAACCCCCATTTTTTGTCACACCGCAGGTGCTGGAGGTGCAGGCTGTGTGAAGTGCCGGCTCCCTCACTGTGCTAGGAGCAGAGTACTGCACATAATGCAGCACCCAGCTCCTGTCACTGAGGAGGAGCCAGCACTTTGGTGTCACCCCTCGGCTGGTGACACTCGGGTGCGGCATGCACCCCCTGCACCACCCTTGTGACGCCAGTGGGCTAATGTGATGTTGTTATTGGGTGATTAGAGTGTCTGTGCTGCCATCATGAGGTGCTATGTGAGGAGTAAGTATGGGAAATAACAGAAGTGTTTGGAGACTGTAGATGTGTGTTATACGGGAACTCTCTGGAAGTGACATCACTGGCACAGGTGGGAGGGGTCAGAGTTTATACCAACTGTCATTGCATGCCAACGTAAGTCTATACAGACAGTATAGTGTGTATATACAGACAGTATAGTGTGTATATACAGAGAGTATAGTGAGTGGACTCCTCTGTACCTGAGGTCTAAATGAGTGTCTGATCATCACCAAGGAAATCTGGCTCAACAAGCAACTTGTGGGTTCACAATTTGAAAATTGTGTTTTATAAGGACTATAAATGAGCCCATTTACTGTACCCCCCAACTGTAAGAAAAAAGGGGTATTAGTATTTTTGTCCTATGGCTCTGTGCCTTCATAAGGTCATGGAACATCTCAGTGGTTGTAATACCATTATACTTTCCGGCAAGGGGACCATTGTTCTGTGGCCCCTGTGTCTGTCTGTCTGTCCTCCACCAAATTTGGCATGGAGGTGTAGTTTTGCCAGGATTAGGTTTTTACCTACAGTAGGTTTGAACTTCGTCAGGGCCACACACTGTCACACAATCCCTAAGAATTGGGACACTTAATTACACAGGTTCCAGGGCTGGCTCACCTGGAAATTGGCAGTCTGTGAAAAACCTGTGTAAAAGCTACAAAAGTATCCTTTATTACCCTCACAGTCTGAGCAAGTGTCGAACTTTATGACTCATGCAAGTTTATGTTAAATCCAGAGTCAGTCCTTTGTAAAGTGACCATATACAGTATATTAGTCAGCCCTCTGTGTTTGCATGCAAGGGCGTAACTAGAACTTTGGGGGCCACATAGCAAGATCTTAAAAGGACCTCCCCCAAAGGTAAAAAAAAACACATACATTTGCCCCTTGCACTACACAGTAATGCCCCTTACACATTACATTACACAGCACAAACCTGGCTCATACAGTCCTAAAGAGCTTTAACATTGTTGCCAGTAAGCAACTAGTTAAATTGTCTCTTGTTACATTTTAATGCAGATGTATAATTGTCTTGAACCAGTGTGACCTGCAGGCTCAGGCAGAGACAGTACAGCTAAGGTCCGTATTCAATTAGAAGCTAAAAGCCGTTTTCCGCAGAAAAGTATTGCGGATCGGGGCTTTTCGCCAACTTATCTCCAAATTTAATTTCAGATGGTTTTCGCCTGCGCGGAAAGTCAATGCGATGTAATAGGCGAAAAAGATTCGCCTAAGAATAGCAGGAGAAAAGACGGGCAACATTTTTATTTTGGGGTGCAAACGTGGGGAAACCACTCAGAACCCTTGGGACAGCTGCGTCAAAAAACTTTGAGAAAAAAAACATAAGAACACCCCAAAAAAGTACAAAGTGGCTGGACAAGCATAAAAACTATCGAAACAGACTTCTTGGGGTGCTGTAAGGAGGGGCCAAGTGTTTTTGGGATTGCAGGTGCATGTGTGAGGGAGGTTTTTCATGTTTTTTAAAAGTTCACTTTAGAGACATAAAAATATGCTAGTACCCATTTTCAAGTACCCTAAATTTGACAGGACTACTTATCACCAAAAAATCCTGCTATATGCCATTCTTCACCACTTGTGCAAAGACACTAATAAGAAGCTATTGAAACAACTTAAGTACCCCAAACACTTTTATTAGGGCTATTAGTGCACATCTACACTGATCCTCCATGTTAGTGCATCTTTTTGGGGGTTCAGGCTGATTTACCCAATTCTGACAGCATCGCCTGTCCTGAATTCGCCGCTTGCCGTTTGCACGTGTTTCTGGAATAGAATGTGTAGAATAGCGGAGTCACGCACGATAAGTTTCCGCGTCCAAAACATGATGTCAGCGAAAAGTCGTGCAGGCGAAACTTTTCCGTGGGTGTGAGACTAATTGAATACGGCCCTAAATGGGAAAAGTATCACAATTCCGAAAAGCTGATTCCGCAAAAACAGAGCAGTGATACTTTAGTTATTGAGGCACGATGACTGCCTCCGAAACACTCAGTGAACTTGCAGCGAGTTTGAAACAAAATTGTCACTAGTAATAATTATGTAATGATGAATATGCCCCTAGGTCCTCCTCTATTGGCTGGCCAAGTCCCTCTGTGTTGGCTGGCCACACCCCCTGTGGTGGCTGGCCACACCCCTGTGGGCCCTTCATGGCCCAAACTGACACTGCCCATAGTCCTCTGTATACTAGTCCATTTTCACATGTGCTAAATATCATCATGTTCTCTAGTCCTCAACAACATACAGTATATTATATATGCAAAATTCATGTATTAGCTTTAAAAAAAACTGTAGAGCTTTAAAGAAAAAAAGCAGTGATACAAATAGATATAGTCTCCATCTGGGGAATGAGTGACGTGTGACAGATTTTTTTGGACCTTCTATGAACAGGCGGATTGATTAATACAAACACAGACTGATGGACTCCCATATAGTAACAGAAAGATACAAGTGGCAAATATCCATTCCTGGCTGTGTCAAATCCGTTCGGGCACAACAGCAGGAGGTGCCTAATTTGTATATTTTTGTTTAGCTATTTTAGCAAGCAATTGTCTTGCATCTAATGTCAGACCCCATTCAACAAAGACATAGCTTCCAGCATGACACATTTCTCAGCGTGATAATGGTTTGGTTCTGCTTTTCCCACTTATTTTCCGGGTTATAGGATTATGGCTCCAACATATCCCGGTGTTCTCAAGACTTGCTTTTTTGGCAGGGATTCTACAGCTGCTCCTCAAGCGTCCGGCCTTCCAGCTGTCACACATGGAGGGTGGATGAAGAACATGTACAAAACGTGTCCCGTTATTTTCTCCTGCTATGTTGGGGGGTAGGACATGAAAATCCAATCTAGAATCCAGACTCTTGGGAGATATGGAGTAACAGAACTTTAGGGGGAGAGAAATGGAGATGTTTCCCATAGCAGCCAATCAGATGTTGGCTATCATTTATCTAGCACATTCTATAAAATGATAGCTAGAACTTCATTGGTTGCTATGAGTAACATGTCCGCTTTATAATATTTCAGAAATCTCCCCCTAGATAGTGGGAATCACCTCCAATAGGTATTTAACAGTATTGGCAACCAAAATGAAAACCTGTTTTTTTTTATTGAATGAGGAATTATCAGATAATGTGGCTGAATATTGGTTATATAACAATGAATACAGGCCTATGCCACAAGTGAAACTATATATAAGTCACAAGAATATCACCACGATGAAAACAGCAGAACAAACAAAATCTATTGTTATAAAATTGGAGCCTGATCTATATTAGGTCATCAGGCACATTGGCGTGATAACCTAATCACCATCGGGCATCGGGAGCGAAGAGCACCGGGAACGGGGTGGGTATTAGGAGTGGGACAGGAGAAGGGTGGCCAGCGCTATAGAGAGGGTGAAGAGCGGAAGGGAGAGCATGAAGAGCGGGAGGTAGAGGGCAGAGAGCAGGAGGGAGGGGGCAGAGAGCAGGAGGGAGAGGGTGAAGAGCAGGAGGGAGAATGTGAAGAGCGGGAGGGAGAGGGCAGAGAGCAGGAGGGAGAGGGCAGAGAGCAGGAGGGAGAGGGTGAAGAGCAGGAGGGAGAATGTGAAGAGCGGGAGGTAGAGGGCAGAGAGCAGGACGGAGGGGGCAGAGAGCAGGAGAGAGAGGGTGAAGAGCAGGAGGGAGAATGTGAAGAGCGGGAGGGAGAGGGCAGAGAGCAGGAGGGAGAGGGCAGAGAGCAGGAGGGAGAGGGTGAAGAGTGGGAGGTAGAGGGCTGAGAGCAGGAGGGAGAGGGTGAAGAGCAGGAGGGAGAGGGCAGAGAGCAGGAGGGAGAGGGTGAAGAGCAGGAGCGAGAGGGCAGAGAGCAGGAGGGAGAGGGTGAAGAGCAGGAGGGAGAGGGCAGAGAGCAGGAGGGAGAGGGTGAAGAGCAGGAGGGAGAGGGCAGAGAGCAGGAGGGAGAGGGTGAAGAGCAGGAGCGAGAGGGCAGAGAGCAGGAGGGAGAGGGTGAAGAGCAGGAGGGAGAGGGCAGAGAGCAGGAGGGAGAGGGTGAAGAGCAGGAGGGAGAGGGCAGAGAGCAGGAGGGAGAGGGTGAAGAGCGGGAGGTAGAGGGCAGAGAGCAGGAGGGAGAGGGCAGAGAGCAGGAGGGAGAGGGCAAAGTGCAGGAGGGAGAATGTGAAGAGCGGGAGGTAGAGGGCAGAGAGCAGGAGGGAGAGGGTGAAGAGCAGGAGGGAGAGGGTGAAGAGCAGGACGGAGAGGGTAAAGTGCAGGAGGGAAATGGCAGAAAGCAGTAGGGAGAGGGCAAAGTGCAGGAGGGAGAATGTGAAGAGCGGGAGGTAGAGGGCAGAGAGCAGGAGAGAGAGGGTGACGAGCAGGAGGGAGAGGGTGAAGAGCAGGAGGGAGAGGGCAGAGAGCAGGAGGGAGAGGGCAGAGAGCAGGAGGGAGAGGGCAAAGTGCAGGAGGGAGAATGTGAAGAGCAGGAGGGAGAGGGCAGAGAGCAGGAGGGAGAGGATGAAGAGCAGGAGGGAGAGGGTGAAGGGCGGGAGGGAGAGGGCAGAGAGGGGAAGGGAGAGGGCAGAGAGTGAGAGGGTGGAGAATGGGAGGGAGGTGGTTGAGAGTGGGCTGGCAGGAGATGGGAGAGAGACGGGTATGGCAGCCAGCTGTTAGCGATCTCTCAGAAGCTGGGTCCATAACTACTAGTGTATCAATAAAAATGAGAAATTATAACAAGAACACAATAAAACACTATAAGGGTCAATTGTAAAAGCACAAAATGAGGGTCCAGAGGTGCAAAGGCCATTTCTTATTTTGTGCTTATTTTTCTAACAAAGCCTCTGGTTCTAACAGAAGCATTTGGGGGTTACAATGTTTTCATCACCTAATAAAGGGAGTTGGGTACCTCGGGGTGCTCCTTGTGGAGCGCCAAAGCCATTCCGCATATGCGCAGTGACGGAGCCGCCACGGCGGACACAGAGAGGATTTCTTCCCATAGTGAGTGACAGATAGACAGTATTTAGGGGGATAAGGGGGGGTGGCCAGAAAAACGCAGCCGTGTCGGGGCCGCTTTCTGGGCGTGCCCTAGTGGTCCGCTGTGAATCTGTACGCTGTTGGAGAGGGGTGGACGTCTTATCTGAGAAGCACATTCCGAGACAGCACAACCACAGACTGTCTCAGATGTTTGATGGTGCACCGACGTGCGACCACTGATCACAATGTTCCTACTCAAGACACCAGCTGCGTCCTATTCCTGTTTCCAGAAGTATCTTTTGCACATGACATAGGCCGGTGCAAGTGTGTCCAGAACATAATGACTCACAGCAAACCAAGCGTGCAGATAGGGAGCGTGCAGATAGGGAGCGTGCAGATAGGGTGAATGCACGCATTTATTGACGTGTACATCATCTAGGAGCACATATGGTCGAATTCTGTCCAACGCCGCGTCAGGAGCAATAACCTGAATGACAATATAGGAAAGAGTCTTTGTAGCGAGTGGCATTACTATCATGGCGGCAGATATTGGAGCCATATTGGTCTAAGGAAACAACCATGTCTACCTATGGTTGAAACAACCTTTCTAATTGGTCACTGCTAATGCGTGCATAGAGTGCGCATAACGCCGGCGCGCTGAAGTGATTCTTCCGCATGTATAGGGATGATGCATGAGAGCCGCACCTCCGAGGTGTCACTACCTTACTCAGGCCTAACGCCTACGGCCGGCAGGAATCGTATACCAGCTGCCCGTGGGAGTAATTCTCGTGCCTGTGCGGCCTGTTCATCACTGAGCACCTCTTGAAAGACTGAACGGCTTCATGTGCTTCATATATACAGGAGACAAATGCGTCAGCCACATAGACAGAAAGGTGCTTCTTCCTTTCTGTGAGACGTGCCTGTAAAGAGAGCGGTTATGAAACCCGTATTGCAGGGTTATTTGTTCATTTGCTGCTTGAGGTTACTGAGAGAGAAATTCCACACAAGCGGCCATATTTATGAAGCTTTAATTTCTACTGAAAGAGCACTTTCTGAGACGCAGCTGCTCGGTGAATTTATTGCCTCTATATTAGAGTGAGATAGAGGAATATGGTTTATTGCTCTACAGCACAGATTCTCAAACTCGGGGCCTGATTCACAGGCGCTCGCTCTGAATCAGGGCGTTTTTTGTTTGTTTGTTTCGGCCCCCAGGCCGCTTGCAAAGCTGTGGGTGACTGCTAGTGCCAGCGACCTGGCGATGGTCGCGATTATCGAGACTATCGGGCTTGCGTCGAGACCCTGCGGGAGGGTCTCGGCTCCCGCAAGCCCAACTGGACTTCCTGCTCTAATAGAGCAGGAAGTCCACTACTGACATCACGAGTGATGTCAGTAGGGCCGCCCACAAACGGCAGGTGTTCCTAAGGGAACGCCTGCGTTTGTGCAGCCACCCCCCCTCCCCGCCTACAAAACGGGGCGAGCTGTCAATCAACATCAACAGCCGCCCCATCTTGTAGAGAGGCCGGGGTCACGCCGGCTTACACCAGAGGCGACGCATTCGTGCGGTGGGGAACAGTCAGGCCCTCAGTCCCTTCATAGCTATAGGGGTATTAGGGGTATATTTACTAAAGTAAGAGTTTTTTTTAGAAGTGGAGATGTTGCCCATAGCAACCAATCAGATTCTAGCTACTTTCTTCTTGAAAAGGGGTGAGCAATAAGTGACCCCTTAGCTGTTGTAGAACTGCACATCCCAGCATGCCCTGCTACTGTTTTGCTATTTGGACATGCTAAAACTGTTGCAAGGCATGCTGGAATTTGTAGTTCAACAGCTTGAGGAATGCTTATTGCCCACTCCCATTCTAGAAGATAATAGCTAGAATCTTATTGATTGCTAGAGGCAGGGTTGCCAGCAGAAATTATGGGGCCCGTTACTGACAAAATAGGCAGGGTCCCCTCCCCGGGATGGGGGGAACTGAGCAGGGAAGGCTGGCTGGACTAGGGGGGGGGGGGGGTGGGCACAGGGCTGGGAAGGCTGGCTGGACTAGGGGAGGGCACAGGGCTGGGAAGAATAGCTTGACTGGGGGGGCACAGGGTTGGCTGGATTGGGGGAGGGCACAGGGCTGGGAAGAATGTCTGGAGTAGAGGGGGGAAAGGACAGACAAGGATGGCTGGACTAGGGCTGGCTTGCTGGACTGTGGGTGAAGCGCAGGGAAAGCTGGCTGCGGGTGCAGGGAAGGGTCAGTATGCTTACCTGTCACTGGCAGCCAGGCAGACATGGAGGAAACCAGGCCTGGATGTCAGCGTTGTAGATTGCATCGGCAGCCAGAAAGAAGAAACAGTGGCGGCATCATTTTAAATACGGCGTTGGCCGCGAGCCAATCACAGCTCACGGACCAGCAGCCAATCAGGAGAGGCCGCTGCTGATTGGCTGCTCGCGAACCGGCAGCCAATTAGGAGTGTCCGCTCCTGATTGGCTGCCGGTCTGCGAGCAGTGATTGGCTTGCGGCTGGCAACATTCGGGCCCCCTCTCTCTCTGGGCCCATGACTACAGGCCCGGCAGTCCCCCCCTGATGGCGGCCCCGGCTATGGGCAACAGTTCCACTTCTAAAAAACTCTCACTTTAGTAAATATACTTCCAGGTCTCTGTGGTCCCTGGTGCCTGGCACAGCACTAGGTGGCACATACGTGTTCACATGTTCTGTCCCCAGGACCCCATGTTCTTAGAGATTCCATTATATTGTGGCTGCCAGTGGTGTCTGCATGCAGATTTTTAGAAGAGGAGATGTTGCCCACAGCAACCAATCAGATTCTAGCTATTATCTTCTAGGAGGTGCTAGATAAATGAGAAGTAGAATCTGATTGGTTGCTTTGGGCAACATCTCCACTTCTAAGAATCTGCACATTAGTAAATATCCCCCTGAGAGTGTGGGCAGTGCCATGGGCGGGAGTGATGGATGTAGAACGGTTTGACATGTACAGCTATTTGCTCATTTCTATATCTAAGAGTTTACACGCATGACAGCTTCCCCTGTGCCTGTGATACGTTCGGTCTGAGCTCCTGGGTGAGCGGAGCTTATCGGGCACTACAAATAGGGATTAATGTGCCCAATGAAGAAAGTGACAACAAGACACGCGCGCATTCACAATGAACACTATTGTCTTGAGTCTATGTTCCGCCTGATTGCATTTTTATACAATGACATCAATATAATTCCAGCACATACATTACAATAGCACATGTAACATTCTTATATTTTTAAGATTGTTTCATTCACTTTTCAATTTTTGCCATGTACATTTCAACACACACAGACGTGTACATATAAAATGCTATATATATATATATATATATATATATATATATATATTATATATACATATATTACATGATAAACATATTCAATACTAATTATATATTAAACATATTCATTACTAATATATATATATATATTAGTAATGAATTTTTTTATCATACATACAGTATATATATACAGATCAGCCATAACATTAAAACCACCTGCCTAAAATTGTGTAGGTCCCCCTTGTGCCACCAAAGCAGCTCTGACACATCAAGGCATGGACACAAAACCTCTGAAGCATACTTGTTTACCCTCCTGATTCGGCCAGGAGCCTTCCGAAAATCGGGTGCCGCTGCCAGCTCCCCGGAAAGGCAGGCAAGCCTCCCAGCGGCCGCCGGGCCGGTCAGGCCCCCCCCGTCCCCGCGGTTACCATAAAAAACAGAAATGGTGTCAGTGGGGCTGATTCAGCATTGCACATAAGTGCGAGTGTGCAGAATGGGTACTACATAATCGCACGCAGCCCCTTAAATGCCTCTGCCTGATTGACTTGCAGAGGCATTGAAGGGGCTGCGTGCGATTACGCAGGACTCATTCTGTACACTCGCACTTACACAGGCGGTGTGGGTGTGGAGGCGTCTGGCGTGTGACAAGGCCAGGGACTGTGCCGATGGACGCAGTTTCCTGACCTAGCAAGCCGGCCAGCCTGAGTAATCTGAGCTTACTCAGCTGGCCGGAGGCCTGGTACCGTCCACCATCGACCACTGATGGTGATCCCAGCATGCGACCTCGGTTGCAGTGCTGGAATCGCAAATGACGCAGGGGATGTCACACACCTCCTGCTGCATTTGCATATTTGCAAGGACTGAATAGCAAAGTTGCCTGCCTGCAGTTTTGCAATTCCGTGTGATGCTGAATCACCCCCAGTGTTGCGCAGTCCTGGCACCTCCGAACAAGGGCAGGTTTCTATTGACAACCCTCAGTCATTTCTAACTAAGAGGCTCATTTATCAACAAATTTTATCATTTGCAACGAGTTTTAAACTTGTTGCGTATGATAAATGGTGCTCTAGCATGATAAATGTTGCTCTAGCCAATCAGCTCCCAACTGTCACTTTTCATACAGGTGACAGTTGGGAGCTGATTGGCTGGAGCACCATTTATCATGCACAACAAGCTTTATCACTCTTTGGGAATGATAAAACTCGCTGATAAATGGGCCCCAAAGTCATGTATTTTTATGTCTCGAAAAAAAACCAATCCACACTATTCTACTTCTACATTACAACAAAACTTAAATGTGTACGTCCTTGATATAACATCTAGACAACGTAACAATCCATTGAAGTTTTTTTCCTCCTGCATCAATGATACATCTCAGAAACATTGTATATTTTCTAATTATTCATGCTGGTACCGACATCTTTTGTTTTATTTTACTGTCTATTGTCTTTAGTTTAATAATATATTTCAATACACGTGAGACAGCATCAGAGGCAGGTATTCCAAAATCAAATTACAGCAGATTTCTTACAAGCACCCAAAGGTCAGATGCAAAATAAAGTAAAAAAAAAAAGTTTGGTTATATTCCTGGGCGACACAATAGGCAAATGCTTGGAAGAGTTTCTTCAGATTATTACAATGTTTCCTCTCTACATTTAATAAGCATTGTTACTGACAACTGTATGAAACTAATAACTGAAGTCAAGGAACAAAGTGTACTGGAAAGAGAAAAAAAAAAACTAATTTAAGATCAGCCTCAACATCCCCGGCATCAGAAAGCAAAAGCCTGAAAGGTCATTCTTAATTGAAAGTCTTTCTAGCACGTATTGAGTGGGGGGGAAAAAAAATGTGTCCCATTCACACACAGACACAAAAAAAATAAAAGTACAGAAAAAAAGTGAAAAAAAAAAGTCTCTTTCGCAAGGAAGATATAAAGCTTACTGTACAAAAAGTGTTGTAAAATGATGAAGATCAACAAAAGGGATTGTAACCTTATCTCGGTGTTTGAAAATCATTTTTGGCCACGCGGTTCAGCAGATCGTGGCTTATTTTCACAGGGGCCCTCAGATGTAAGGGACATTGTGTGGTCCTGCATTATACTGCGTTCACAAAGACGAGGGTTGGACCTTTTTTTTTTTTCTTTTCTAGGTTCAATTGATTTTTTTTTTTCTTTTTTTTTTTGCTTCTCCTAGGTATTTTTGTCCATCGAAAAAGTAAAAAAGCCATAGAGCTGATTGGCAGAATGGCAGCGTTTTCCTTTGTCTGCGGGAACGGAGGCAGCCATGGAGTTGGGTGCCGGTCGCACACCATTATCAGGACAAAGGAAAACCAACCGGAGCTCATATTTCTTCAAAGTGAAAAAATAGTAATGACGAACAATGTGCCTACCCTTCAGAGCAATCTGATCATTAATAGTTCCATGAATACAGGGGCACGCTGGTGGCATCCTTTCTACCGGAGCATGGATACATATGATGTGCTTCTTCCTTAGATCTTTTTCATCTCCTAGGTTTGATTTGAAAATGAAATGTCAGACTGATCATTTATTCTGCGTGATGAGCAATATACTGTGTATATATATATATATATATATGTCTTACTGCATGGCAGAAAGGACAGTTTCACAGTTAGTACCAGCAAATTGCCCGCGCATCCTCCTACTACCTGGCGCTTGCTTGTCACTGTATGCTCTATCTTGCATTCTATTTACCACCTGGAAATTGTGGCGTAGCAAGTCGTACATCCACAGACTTTAGGTCTTAGGTGGACGCGGTCCTCGTCTGTGCTGCGTCTTCGCAGCGAAGCTGAGAAGGTAATGCTGCAGCTGGCGTCTTGTGTAATGAGACCCCCGCCTACCGGCTTCTCAGATCCGCTGCGTGCGTCTGAAGATGCAGCACGGGATCAACAACGGCAACACTGAGCAGACATCTGAGTAAGCCTAAGGATCCTCAGAATGTCCACCGCAACTAAGCCGCCGAGGCCAGTGAATCTGTGTCGGAAGATGTAGTCACTGGCTTTGGCGCACCACAAAAATGGCACAGCCTCCCTCAAGTACTGATATTGTCTCCGCCCCCAAACGGATCCAGTGTATCAATCACGCTGCGAGAAGGATCACAGTGCGACCGAAGCCGCGACGCCAACACAGCACATGCGCACAGTGGCTCTGTAGCATGCGCACATTAAAAGAATCATTGGTAGATTGCGGCTGAATCAAAATAGCGTCCACCTTTGAATTTGCCCTATTGTTTCGGAACAGTAATAGGTCCCCGAGCAATGGACTGGAGACAGACTTCAAGACAGTCTGAAATTTTTCAAGTTGTACAAAATTCCTAGAAACATTTACATTAATTATCATAATCCCTACTGGGAAATATATATGGGATAACGGCCCTGATTCAGAGCCGGACGCTCTTTCAGGGCGGTTTTTTTTCTGGAAGCCGGCCTCCAGGCCGCTTGCTAAGCTGTGGGTGACCACCCACAGCTTTTGCTAGTGGCCAGGTGATGGTCACGATGGTCTCGACCATCGGGCTTGCGACGATACCCTTGTGGTAGGGTCTCGTCTGCCGCAAGCCCCAGTGAGCTTCCTGCCCTAGAGAGCCGAAAGCACTCCCACTGACATCACTTGTAATGTCAGTGGGGCCGGCCCCAGATGGTAGGTGCCTCCGTCTGGGCAGCCACGCCCCCGGCCCACCCACCAAAGGGGGCATGATGTCACTCAACATCGACAGCACGCCCCCTTTGGTACGAGACCCGGAGCGACGGATTGCCCGTCGCTATCCGGGTCTCGCGCATGCGCACGACGGAGCCGGCTCCGTCATGCGCACTGGGCCACCATCGGCCCGCTTGCGAGCGCATAGCGCTTGCGAGTGGGTCTGAAACAGGCCCTGAGATAGGCAGAAATGCAGGCGGAAGTAATCAGAGTACATAGAGGGTTAGGACATGAATGACGGCCGGTAATGGGGATAAAAGGAAGAAGGTGGAGAACAGTTACAGTATGAAGAAATAAAGATGGGAAATAACAGTATAATAATGTCACGTACTGTAAAAGGTTTAATAAAACAACTGACTGAAGATGCTGAGTCAGACGCACGTGGGAAACTGGACAATTCTCGCGGATTTCAGCACAATGAAATAAATTATTCATTGCACAAGCGCCGGATATGACTTGTACTAACTGACGGAGATCGCGCCTGCAAACGGATGACCCAAAGGTAATACAGCTTCCAAGCCTGATCGTAGCGTTCGTACCGGAGATTGGACATTTGTTTCTGACCTAGCATGGGGCTAGTGCATGTCCCAATACTAATGATGGTGGCTGCGCCTACAGAGGGATACGCAGAGGGCGGGACACAGTGGCAAGCGCAGGTTTTCCAGAGGGGGGTTTCCAAACGCTTGAGTTTAGAACAATTGTGACCAGTCCATGAAGAGGGAATAATTACTGTAGCACTTAATCAGTCATAATATACGTTGTACGAAGTATAGTATAGTGTATGTAATAATTATGACATGAACAGGGCCAGTGATCACAGTAAGCCATTATATGTAGGGCCAGTGATCACAGTAAACCATTATATGTAGGGCCAGTGATCACAGTAAGCCATTATATGTAGGGCCAGTGATCACAGTAAGCCATTATATGTAGGGCCAGCGATCACAGTAAGCCATTATATGTAGGGCCAGCGATCACAGTGAGCCATTATATGTAGGGCCAGTGATCACAGTAAGCCATTATATGTGGGGCCAGTGATCACAGTAAGCCATTATATGTAGGGCCAGCGATCACAGTAAGCCATTATATGTAGGGCCAGCGATCACAGTAAGTCATTATATGTAGGGTCAGCGATCACAGTAAGTCATTATATGTAGGGTCAGCGATCACAGTAAGCCATTATATGTAGGGTCAGCGATCACAGTAAGCCATTATATGTAGGGCTAGCGATCACAGTAAGCCATTATATGTAGGGCCAGTGATCACAGTAAGCCATTATATGTAGGGCCATCCGGGCTGAGCTGAATGTTTTTAATTTAGATGTTGGCACCATTCCAGATCATTTGAGCAAGTTCGGGAGTCTGGGGGAACAACAAAAGAACCTAGCACTGCCCTGGACATATATGTATAGATTGGTCTACTTATGTACTGGATAGTGTATTATTATACAGTATTAATAATTGACCCTATAGATGATCTATATCAGTGCACCCCTAACAGTGCATGTTTTCCAGATCTCCTAATTAGTGCACAAGTGTATCATTACAGACTCACACATTTTAAAAGATCAACAGGTGGTACTAATTATTTCATTTGTGTGGTGTGTGCTGGGGAGGGTGGATTTCCAGGCAACCGTACCCCCCACCCCTCCCCTTCTCCTGCATTTGCCTATGCGACAGGTTTCCACTTTTAGCTGCACGGGTTTTCTTCTCAATTTGGTGTATTGTCAAACAAATGATGATAGACTACCGGGGGAATATTTACTAAAGTCCAGGTTTTAAGAAGTGGAGCTGTTGCCCATAGCAACCAATCAGATTCTAGCTATTATCTTCTAGAAGGTGGTAGATAAATGATAAGTAGAATCTGATTGGTTGATATGGGCTTCATCTCTACTTCTAAAAACCCGCACTGTAGTAAATACCCCCCCGGAGTAATGTACGTATGACCAAGGGGCCTGATTCAGAGGTGCTCGCTATTTGCGAACGCTCGCTCTGAATCAGGGCGGATTTCTTTTTAAAAAAAAAATCCACCTCCAGGTCGCTCACATAGCTGTGGGTGACCACTCACAGCTTGTGTGAGCGGCCTGGCGATGGTCGCGATTATCGTGACCATCGTGCTTGCGACGAGACCCTTATGGTAGGGTCTCGGTTCCCACAAGCCCGAGTGAACTTCCTGCTCTAATAGAGCAGGACGTTCACTACTGACATCATGAATGATGTCAGTAGGGCCGCCCACAAACGGCAGGCGTTCCTTCGGGAATGCCTCCGTTTGTCCAGCTACCTACCCTCCCCGCCTACAAAACGGGGCGAGCTGTCGATCAACATCGACAGCCGCCCTGTTTTGTAGAGCGCCCCGGAGCGAGTGAAGTTCTCACTCGCTTCGGCGCTCTTGCATGCCACGCGTGCGCACTGGCCACCATCGACCCGCTTGCGAGTGCTATCCGCTCGCGAGCGGGACTGAATCAGGCCCAGTGATCTGCATGTCTATAAGAGAATGGCAATTTGGAGAAATGGAAATTACATACTTTATAAGGGGGCAAAGATTTGGGGCTGTGGTGTACTCTGCACATACACAACACAGTAAACAGAATTACCCTAAGAAGGATGAATATCATCCCTATGAAATAAGATGTAGATCATTACAGGAAGGAGTAAGACCGTAGAAGTGTCTCTTGTCATTTCAAGTGTGTGAACTTAACTGGAATTAAATATTCAATGAACCAGGCAGCAAAAATGACTAAATATAAATACGATCCATTAAAACCCCAGCAATGCTCTGTGATAAAACACATCCTGGCAATTAATTTCAATGGAGCAGGAGGTTCTCTACACAGATGGAAAGGTGCTATAGCCTCATATATACAAGTCATAGCCTGTACATGAAAGGGTCAATACATTAATTAAAATATGACTGCGGTCTCTTTTTATAAGGATGGCGACATTAATTTAATCCCCTTCTGTCTCACACGTCTATGAAAGCAGCGCTGTGTAAACAGTTCACATCTCAGCGCTGGTCTTTTCTTTTTAATTAAAAAAATAACAGAAAGGAAGATTCATAAAAGTAACGTAGACAATGTCGGATGTTCTCCCTGCGCTTCATGGTGAATTTCACATACTTAGGATAAGCTTGTGAGAGATATTGATATAATAAACCCACACAATGGGTATAACAATACAGAAACAATATACAAACAAACGAATTATTCATAGATTTCTAAGCAAAAGCTAAACTTATGGCACTGTGTCTCATTGCAACAAAAAGAGATCCTGCAGAGTTACCAGACTCCCGAGTCATATACAGAAAAGATCACAGTATTGCACTATGAGTAGTTACAACGGAATGGGTATGTAATTCCGACTGTTGGGATGTCTCCTGTCAGAATACCGACAGCAGCATCCCGATGGTTGGTAAGTATACTTACCCTCCCCCCTTCTCCCTCTAACCCTCCCTTATATTAGTCTAACCCTCCCCAACCGTCACCCTAACCCTCCCCATTAATACCTAAACCTAAGTCTCCCCCATTTTTGCCTAAACCCACCCACGCCCCCCAGTGGTGCCTAAGCCTAACCTCCCCCCAAAAAACCTAACACTAACCCCGCTATGTAACCTAAACCTAACCCTCCCCCCCCACAGCTAACAATAAGGACGCCCCAGACTTATCTCGTTCGGGCAGGTATCCTTCTGTGTTCCGGCATTGGGATTAAGTTAGGTGTTGGTATTTCGATGCCTATCTTAACTCCTTTGTCGGGATTCCCCTGTCGGTATTGAGACCGGCGGTATCGGTACTATATGTACAGCATATGAATAGGCAAGAGTCCAGATTTGCCTCTAATGTTTCCTATTCTGATAGGCAGAGTCCTGGTGCAGTAGGTAATAATGTGGTGGGTATTAACATATTATTAGTCTGGCAAAGTCCCAAGGGCAGATGTATGAAGCTCTGGAGAGTGATAAACAACCAACCAATCAGCTCCTAACTGTCATGTTTTAGGCTGTGTTTGAAAAATGACACTTAGGAGCTGAGAGGCTGGTGGTTTATCACTCTCCACTTTATCACTTCCCAGAGCTTCATACATCTGCCCCCCAGTCTTGTAAGGTCAGTGATATTATTCCCTTGATATTATTCCCCTTCTTACCCAATGTATTCTTACAGATCAGTCCCTTGTACATGGGTCTCTTTTGCTCTCTACCGGATCCCTGGGAGTGCTGGCAGGTTGTTCCTTCCTTCCACGAGACATCCGAGTTCCCAAGTCATGTGAGATTAGGTTTGTGTTGGCTCTGGCAACTTGACTGTCTGTTGGCACTGTCTCTCCCGCCGGAGAGGAATGGATGGTTAAGTTCTGTATGTATGTGCTGTTCTCGGACACGTATTGGCCTTCAAGCCTTCCTCATAGATTGGTTGGGGTATAGTAGACATGATGGCCCTTTATCCTGTGAGTCCGGTGACTGTTCTATGATGTATTATGCGGGGAGGGAACCCTGGTTTCCATAGTAAAGCGACATCAGAAACCATAGGACTTAGAAAGCCAACACTATTTTCACAGAACTTGAGACAACCACCTCCATACAGGAAAACAGAAATACAACATTATGTGACATATTTCTCATATTACAGAAACTCATCAATAAAGAGACTAATTTATGGTGGGACAGCAAAACACTTCAATGGTATCTCACACATGATGTAATACCAAAGGGATTCAAGGTTAAGAATCAACCCACACACAACTTAGACAATGATCAATTCATTAATAAATGGGACTCAATTCTTTAAGTGTTCTAAGAACCTCATTAAACGAATAATTGAAACACGCAATTCAGATTTAGTAACAATTGAGTCTGAGATCAAAACACTTAACATGGAACTAGACACATACAGAAATGATAAAGCATTCACGCAACTAGGACAAATTGTGCAAAATAGACTTCAAAGGAATGATGAAAATATAACAGCAACCAAGAAATCTAAGACAATTAGAGACAACCTAGGAAAGAAACATACGCGAGGCAAAATAAAGATATAACAAAGTTAGGCCAGTACACCAAATAACATTCTCCAGTTAGGAACAACATAAATATTGAGAGAGGTAAAAAAAACATATAAAAAAAAATAATTAAAACAGGAACCTACATCTAAAATCCATATCAAAACACAATTAAAACAAGAAACTCCATCTAAAAACAATATCAAAACAATTAAAACAAGAACCTCCTAGACTCAACCTCACCTACCAGCAGTTAATGACAAGAACTCATAACCAACAGAAGGTGAACTGACTGAGATAACCAAGGACGATTCTGTTGAATCAGACACAGAATCCATATCCGACACTTCATTTTCTACTTACAGTATACCAGAAGATGACGAGCATGAAGATATAAAAAGATTCTCGCTAGAGAGGGAGATTCAAACAAGGACCAGTGACATTACCAAGAATACCAGACCTACAACTTCAGAACTGAGCCAATTAAATAATCCAGCTAACAGGCATGGGGCACACTTTTGTTTAGACCCACAAGCAGGAATTCGTAGTTGCGCAATAAACCACCATACTCCGAACAAAAGAAAACTGGAAGAGTTAGGGGAGGATGTAGAGGAGGGAATAATAACAACACAAAGAAACAACAAGAAACAGGCAGCAGGAATTGTCATCTTGAGTAGTGTGCAATTAAATAAGACCACATTTCACTAATTCAAAAACGACTTAAATTCACATTGAATAAGGGCATGGACTATCGAAACATATTTATATTTACACAAATTCATCAGGAAACTGACACTTCTCAATACCACATCAATAATCAAATTTTAGACAACAAACTCAAGGAAAACAAGAGGATATAAAAAGATTCTAATAGAAAATCACAATTTTATAATTTTTTTTATAAGCACCAGATCATACAGTACATATTTTTTACTGCTTGCCCAAAGTACACAAGATCCTAAAAAAGAGCTACCCATTAGACCCATCATATCGGGGATTAATTCCCTAACCTCCAACTTACTGTATCAAAATGAATCGATCAATTTCTCCAGCCATACGTAAAAACTCTGAGATCTTATATAAAGGATACAACAGACATACTGTTTACCCTACAAAATATAAATTAAGAAGAATGAACAAGAGGTAGAAGACACCAACCATTTCCAAAAAGAGGACACCACCATGGCAGAGGGACAAACAGAATTCATTTCACAAGCAGTTAGGCTGACATTACAACATAACTATGAATGATTTAAGGGCAAGTTCTACTGGCAAACAACAGGGACAGTAATGGAGACCAGATTTGCCCCAAGGTATGCTAATCTCTTTATGAGTAGATTGGAAGTTAAAAACATTTGGTCTCAGCATAGCTTTGGAGCAAATCTGGTCCTCTGGCATAGATTCGTAGATGATGTTTTTTTCATCTGGTAGTGGGCTGAACAGACATTGTATTTCTTGGCTATATCAATAAGAATGACAACAATCTAGTATTCACCTCAGAAATTAAGTCAATTTCTTAGATCAAACCATTTTTGTAGAAAATAAAACCCTGAATGCTATGAGAAACCGGTAGATGTCAACAGCTATATCCTGTCAAATAGTGGGCATCACCCAAACTGGTTAAATAATGTACCCATGAGCCAATTCTGACAAACTACCAACCCCAAGGGAAAGAATTTAAAAATATAAATTTCTATAAACAAAACTACAACCAAAACTCAGTAGAAAAAGCCTACAATAAGGTGGAGAGTATGAACTCTACTAATATATTGTCCTCTCAGTTGCTTAATGAAGTGACCCGGCATATGCTGGGTCACTTCATATGCTACCCTCTGCCTTCGACTCCATCAGCCCCTGCCCCCTTTTGTTTGGCTCCCTCCGGTTCCTGTACTTCTGCTGTTCTGCCGGAGCATGCACACTAGAGATCGTACCGATGCGATATATAGTGAAAAGTAACAATTCATATCGCAAAGCCTACATGAATAGACCCCTCAGTATATGTCTCATTTAGGACAACAACAGCCCCTGCCCCCTTTTGTTTGGCTCCCTCCGGTTCCTGTACTTGTGCTGTTCTGCCGGAGCATGCACACTAGAGATCATACGGATGTGATATATAGTGAAAAGTAACAATTCATATCGCAAAGCCTACATGAATAGACCCCTCAGTATATGTCTCATTTAGGACAACAAGACAACGTGGAGGATTACACATCAAAGAAGAGAAGAATGTCCCTTTGCACACATAGAGTCTGATTCAGAGGTGCACGGTAATGCCACCGCAAATGCAAATTTGTACGCAGAGTCTGTGCAAAAATATGCAAATGGTGCAGATGGCGGAAGATGTATCTAAGCAGATCCAAGTGACCGAATACAAAGACGCAGCATCGATCACAGAGCCTCCAATAGACTGTATTTCTGACTGAGTAACCCTATGGGCGTGCAGAATGGCCACATGTACTAAGATGCTGGAACCATGTTTACTGCATACGGGATCGTAGCTACAGCCTGCAACATGCCCCTGAAATGGTCACAACACACCTGCGTTAACTGCCCTAGACGGGTGCCAGACTATAGGTAGACAATGTCTAGATAGACACCAGATGTTAGACAGTTAATAGGTCGACTGGGACAAAAAGTTGACAAGGACAAAAGATCAACACACTAAAGGTTGACATGTAAGGAGGTCAACAAATGGTCAACAGGGTCAAAAGGTTGGTTGATGCAAAAATGGTCGACACATGCTTTTTTGGGAGTTAGGCACTTACCGGAGGGTTAGGCACTTACCCCGACGGATAGGGTTAGGCACCAGGAGGGAGGGTTAGGGTCAGGCACTAACTGGAGGTTTAGGGCAAGGCACTTACCCCAACGGTTATGGTTAGGCACTTACTTAGACAGATAGGGTCTGGCACCTACCCCGACGGTTAGGGTTAGGCACCAGGAGGGAGGGTTAGGGTTAGGCACCAGAAGGAAGGGTTAGGGTAAAGATTAGTGCTAAAAAAAACAAAAACAAATCACATTGCGACCATTTTTGTGTCAACCATTTTTGTGTCAGCCTTTTGACACTGACGACCATTTGTACCTGTTGACCTTCTTACATGTCAACCTTTAGTGTGTCGACCTTTTGTCCCTGTCGGCCTTGTGTCCTAGTCGACCTATTGACTGTCTAACATTTGGTGTCTATCTAGACATACCTTTTTGACACAAATATGGAATCCAAACTCAAAGAAGGCCTAATTGATACACTTGAATAGATAATAAAAACAATTTAATATTTCATTAATGGATCAAAAAAAGAGAATTAAAAATAGGACTTAAAAATAATCAATTAATTATATACAGTAAAAATAAGACCCAGAAAAAAACAAAGAAAATAAAAAATAAAATACAAATATATAATGGCAATTATATTAATATTATATACAAAATATACAAAAGTATTAAAAATATAAGTATATTGGAATTGCAAACCACTTGGTATAACTTCCGTGATAAAACTGAACCTGTTTTACCACGGAAGTGATATCAAGTGGTTTGCAATTCCAATATATTGTACTTATATTTTAAACACTTTTGTATATTTGCATGTAATTTAAATGCCATTATATATTTGTATTTTCATTTTTATTTTCTTTGTTTTTTCTGGGTCTTATTTTTACTGTATTTAATTAATTGATTATTTGAAAGTCCTATTTTTAATTCTCTTTTTTCGCTCCATTAATGAAATATTAAATTGTTTTTATTATCTATTCAAGTTTATTAATTAGGCCCTCTTTGAGTTTGCGCTCCTTATTTGTGTCCTACATGTCTCTATTTTAAGAGGGTCAGCGCCTCTGTTGGTAGCAGCATTCATGTAGGGTCCACATTAAGGTATCATTTAAATACTCTTTCCTTTATTGGTATAGTGTCGCCTCTGTTTGTGTTTTTGTTGGTGATATAAATTCTTTTTACTGTCTATCTGTTATTTCAAACCCCCTCCCCCACCCCAGACAAACCCAGACTGTCTGTAATGTACCTTGACGCGTGTGTGGTGCGACCTAGATGCATGCGCAGTTTACCATAAATCGATGAACTCTGTAAATATATGAATCAGTCCCTTACCTATATATTAACAAGTAATTTCTCCTCATACATTTTAGAACATAAGTACAGAGCATTCAAAGGGAAAACCCAGGAGGCCACAGGAAGGTAGATACCCTCAGATGTAACCATAGGCTCTGCAATCACTGTACTAATGGTAACAGTATGAGGAATATTAGGAATAGAGAACCACACAAGGGAATTTGATTATAAATAAATCACACATTTACTAATACTTATAAAACCAAATAAAAAATTGTCTGTTAGTAAATGTGTGATTTAGCCCCAGAAACACAACATCAATGTTGATAGATTTTAAATCGATCACAATCGAATTTTAATAAATATACCCCTTAAGATAGGATAACATCATTATCATGTCAGCATGCATGTGTATGGCAGAATAGGATAATACATGCAAACACATAAGCCTAGAACATTAGGGAGGTACAGTATATAGGATCACATCATGGTGATTTTACATACAGGAAAACACTCCATACTACTGTATGTCAGCAGGCATAAACATGTCAATTTTTCCTTTAATACTAATGAGAGAGATTGAATACAGCAAAAGAAGTGTCACATTACTATGAAAACCAGGGTTCCCTCCCAACAAATGACATCATAGAACAGCCACCGGGCATGTCCACTATACCCCAATCAATCTCTGAGGAAGGACTGGAGGCCAAAACGCGTCGGGTGGCAGCACATACTGTACATACACAACTTAACCATCCATTACTCTCCGGCTGAAGAGACATCGCTGACAGGTGGCCAACTGCCCAGAGCCAACACGAACCTAATGCCGCAAGACGTGGAAACCCGGAAGTCTCACCAGCGATCAGTGGCACTGGCAACTACGGTAATGTCTAAATCCCCTTCACGGAGAGGACCCTGACATCATCAGCCAGTGTCCAACATCATTCCCAGTGTCCAGCGTCATTCCCTTCCATCCAAGTGGGCATAGAGGGGGAATATAACCTTGTGGCAAGCATAACGAGCCACCGAGCCCGAAGTGTGGGAAGCACAGCGAACCCGCGAGGGGACAACTTTCTTCTTTAGGTGGCCTTAATGGGCATGGAACTGCACTTCTGCCCTCACTCACGTCACTTCCAGGTCCCTAGCAGGAAGGGGAAATAAGCTCTACCCCGGCACTACACAGCTTACTATCACTACCACACTAACAAGTTCCCTTTCACAACTGTCCCATGGAGTACTGCCCTTATTCCACATTTAGGAGCAGAATTGTGTGGAATTTGTTGAACGGTGGTTACCAAAATTTGTAGACCAAAACTCCAAGTAACTCCAGGAATTAACTTGCTGGAAAAACCATCACACAAAATGATCATGTACAATATCTGTCTAGATGACTGTGCGTCAAAAACCAAAAGCTGACATGTAGTTTTCCCTATCATAGCCAAATCACAGTAGTAGAGTCCATCTTTCTTTTTATACTACTAGCATGCTAAAGGTAAATAAATCTGATTATTATTGATAAATAAATTGACAATAAATTCTAGATTAAATAGCAAACATGATTTATATTCTTTTTATTTGATCATCAGAAAAAAAGTTCATTCATGGTAACCTATGCAATTTAGAATGTGTTAGAGTTTAAAAATTAAATGAAAAGTTTTCAAGTGAAAATAATTCTAAAACATGATATACTGTATATGGCATGGATCGGATATACTATATATGGTATGGATCGGTGTGATCATTAATGATAAAATTAATGCATATTAAGATTCTAATGAATTATAATAATAATAATAATAATAATAATAATAATAATAATAATAATTATTATTATTATTATTATTATTATTATTATTATTATCATCATCATCATTATTCTATTTTATTTTTAAGATGTCACATAGTGCCTGCAGCGGCTTACAAGGAATGTACTGTACATACAGTACTAACAATGAAAATTGGCACATCGTAGGTACACTATGTGTAAGGTGACATATCATAGGAATAACACAGATAAAAATAGACTACTATAGTACGACGTGGGCAAGGGGACAAGGCGGGGTCTGAATAAGAATGAATAAGAATTTATTCATAAATTAAAAAAAATTAAAATCTACTATAACAAACCAAGAAAATAAAGTTGAGCTTTAATGGGGGAGAAGAAGCCACTTTATTTTTAGAAATCTCTGTTTATTGGACGGAACCAGTGTGATAGCGTTTAATTACCGAAACTCCTCCGACACAGCAAATGAGTTACTGTGCTAAGACAAAGATGTGTGAGTGCTGAGATGCTACTGAGCAAAATAAATAGCTATATTGACTTAATACTCTAGCTAGTGAGATAGCCAGTTCTGTCTTTTTATAATTTGACAATTAAAGAAAGCCGCTTCTGGAGTACGGTACTGTATTTCACGTTAATTAGTACCATGGGGAGAGGAGAAAGAAAAAAAGACGTCCATCACACGCAGCTTCCCTGCGCTACATCTAACAAACTTCTTAAATTATAAATGGGCTACAATTTGCTACACAATGGACATACGACTGAAACGGCATCGGTGCCTCCATAATATGATTTGAAATAATAGCGCAAAATTGTATTTGCAGTGTTTCCTCATTGAGAAATCCATGACTCATTCCTTTATCTACACTACTGAGAAAAGGGGCTCATTAATGCTCAGGAATACACGACACTGTATCTGTCAGTTACTCTCTATTAATTGTATTTATAATAATCCCTTATCATTAAACAACAACCTTAATATTCTGTGCCAACACGGAGCCCCAGAGATCCCGGACTGTGATGGCGCAGCCTCTAATTTAATTATGTGCTAAATTGCCGCATGCTGATTCCAATATTAAGCTTATTAAACTTGCGTATTTTGCATATTTCATCTATTTTGTTTTCCAGGCAGTCGACATTTCATAATGAAAAAAAAATAAGTGTTTCTTTTTCTGGAGGAATGAGAAATAATCATAATGGTCAATTAATCCTCACTCTGCATCTTGGACCTTATTTTGGAGTGATTACTATGACAAGGAACCACAAGCAGGTTTGAATCCAAAAACGCCCAGAACATCGGAGACTGTGTCATGGAGACTGTGTGATATCTAACTCTCCGACCCAACTGTCAGATTATTTTGACTTTCAGTTATTTTGTAGCCTTTTTTTTTATTCTGTTCATTTGTGATTTTGGAACTGCAATTCTCAATCTACAAGTTGTCTTATTGCATTCAATAGTACAGGTATTAGACCTGGGCAAAACATTTCACCTAGTTTTGGATTCCATTGGAATGTTATTGGTTCTCTGTATTATTGTGCCTACTTATAGGCTATCCTGCCCTTTACTACTCACCACAGCGCGAACATAGCCCTAACTCACACCATGGGGTATATTTACTAATGTTCGGTGCTGGCTGTGCTTTTTAGTGGGGGACCCCACGTAATTTTTAAAAAAAAATTTAACACTACAATTTTTGACACACATAAGCATGCACGGATCTCACTGACCTGTGCATGCATCTGTGTAATTCATACCTGCTCATGCTAAAATCGCCAGCATGAAGCAGGTCTGTTATTTTGGGGATTTGAAGTCTGATTTTGTGTTCGATTTGGACAAGGGCACGCAAAACCGAACAAGAAATCAATATTCAAAACTGAACCAAATCGAATTCGATTTCGAAAAGGCTTCCAAAATCAAATCTTAGTAAATGTGAGATTTCGACAGGGATTTCTACATTCGATTTGATTCGATTTCAGGTGAGCTAAATCGAACATAAAATCGAATGCAAAATTGAACATCGAGAAATATACCCCTAAGACTTCATCTAGAGGCCTTGAAAACGCAAACCATTTACATTCTAATACATGAATACGTAAAACGTCAGAGGTCCCCGATGGGTGTGAGGTTGGCATTTTTGCACAGGAAATGAGGAACCACTTTGCAGTTCCGCCATACTTACCTAGGTTATACCATACTTCTGTCGACAGATGTGTGCACCCCTGTTTGAAGCAGCACTGTGCTACCAGAGGGTATGTGGCTGCACTACGTCCAGGCCCGCCAAGAGCCGCGCCGGGCCTGGGTAAAAAGGGGGCATGTCTTAATAGCTGGAGGTGTGACCACGCTCCCTTAGGTAAAAAAAAATAAGTTTTGCAGCACCGCGCACTGGTGATGGGGGCGCTATGTGAGCCCCCTCAGCCCAGCCTGGCACATAACCAGTGGGGGGCATGAACAGCTTGATCGCTAACCCCACAGGCATAGGAGACTGCTGTGGCTGCTTCTTAGCGGCCCCAGGCAGTCTCTCAGTGCAGCCCAGCACACAGCAGCGTGTGCTGGGCTGCTGTGATGTAAGAGGGAGGGGGGATCGGTGCCGGACCCTGGCCCCCGCGGGGCCCCTCCAGCAAGCCCAAGTAATTAGAACCTGCTCCCCCCCCCCCCCCTCGGCGCCTCTGACTATGTCATGGGCATAGCTGCCTACAGCTGCATAAGTTCTAGGAAACTCCCGAGCTTGGTCGGAGTACTCCAGGCTCCCAGGAGAATGGGTAACCCTACCCAACCATAGCACTTCTATGGTCCTGTGGCTGCAATTATGCTGGAAATAGTGCCAGGCCACCCCTGCCCCTTCCACCTAGACCTCCCTCTCCCCGAATCTAACAGAGTCCACAATGGAAAAGGAGGTGGTCACGTCACACAGGGAGCAAGTCGTGTCCCTTCCCTGTAACATACTTGGCCAACCAAACCTCTGTAGTACTAAGGTTAGCAAAATCCAGCCCTGGTGTAGGCTAAAAGACAAAGAACGCGTAGAGTGGCCTCCCATACTGTGTTTGGTTGGACATCTTTGTCGATTGCCAGCATTTCGTTCTGGAGGTCTATACTTGCATATTGTTTTTTTTTATCTGGTTCATGGAATCATGAGATAAGAGCTTGTTTTTTAAGGTTGTGTAACTTGGGTAATGCACTAGGTGGTCTTGCACCTATATTTCTGTATTAAGAGTTCTACGATGGAGAAACATTTCTACAATTATGAAGGTGGAAAAGCCAGGAAAAGATATCACCGATAAGCAAATGTATTGATTGGAGTATGTATGAATTTAGCAGAAATAACAATCCTGCATCAAGGATAATATGATTTCTAACCCCCCTCCCCCTTCTATTTGTTTCTAGATTGCTGTATATATATACTGTATATATGTCCATTATCTTGTTGATGTATTTGTAGTTGACTGTATATGTTGCACGATATTGGTATTTCATTTCTACATGTCGGCTTGTTTTTGTCTAATTTAGGATAACAATCTGATTACCATGGAAACCGTGTGTCTGGTCTGAGAAGCATTGAGGCTGGGAGTTGCCATTCTTACTATCTACTTTATTCTGTTTGGTGACTGGTAATTGGGTCTGTAGCATCAATGCCAAGATAGGAGAAGCCACCCTATACCCCCCCTGGAACATGGTGCACACCTGTATCACTATACACAATGAACTGAAAAAAATGATGCTTTGAGATTTATGGCCTGACGGACTGTCACTTTTCTTATTGCACATGTGTTTGGAAGGTGGAAGAACATACAGAACCTAATGTGTGCCCCAATACCATAATAAGAAAGACACAGACCCCACTGTAAGTCTTTATTTGGAATTAAGGGGACTATTTACTAAGCAGTGTTAGGAGACAGAGTGAAAAGTGATAAGGTGCCAGCCAATCAGCTCCTAACTGTCATTTTTCAAACACGGCCTGTGAGATGACAGTTAGGAGCTGATTGGCTGGCACCTTATCACTTTCTTATCACTTTCACTCTGTCTCCTAACACTGCTTAGTAAATAGACCCCTAAAAGCTGGACAGACAAACAGAGAAGTCAACCAGGGAGGATGGTATTCAAAAAAAGATATTTGGGGTCTATTTATGAAGCCCCAAAGAAGCCTTAACTTCTGCAAATACGGTTTTTTTTTTCCCCACCGGAATTAGAGTTTCCGTCTGTTTATTAAAGGCTGCCATCCGCGGTGGCTGTCGCAATGTTTTGCCTGCGTTAGCCCACGTATGTACGGTATGTGGAAGCTAACTATGTCCTATTTAACAAGGACAGTGCCAATAAGTATCACTATCTCAGGAAGGAAAACATTAATTATTACTAATATAGAGCCTTTTTTATTCCTTTCTAAAATAAATGTCAAAAGTTTATTAATTTTCAGTCAGCAAACTCAGGTCACGTATACGCAGAGGGGACTGAACTTACCCACAACGCGGTAAGTTACTTCTCCCCTATAAATGATCCCCGCTGCCAGCAGTATTTATAGGGAAGCTGAGCATCACTCGGTTCACATTGGGAGTGTTTTCCGATAAATTCGACAGAAATTTTTTTTGTCTATCGAACTACGGGCCTGATTCACAGCCGCCCGCTGTTTGCGAGCACTCGCTCTGAATCAGGGCGGAGGTTTTATTTTTCCTGCCCACTCGCTAAGCTGTGGGTGCCCACCCACAGCTTGTGCGAGCGGGCTGGAGATGGTCGCGATTATCGCGACCATCGGCATTGCGAGGAGACCCTAAGGTAGGGTCTCAGCACTCGCAATGCCGAGTGGACTTCCTGCTCTAATAGAGCCGGAAGTCCACTACTGACATCCTAGCGAAGTGGGCAGAATGGGGAGAATTTCCACAGCGAACGGGGGTCTCTGAGTTGGGGGCATGGCTTAATGACGCGATTGTACAAGAATCGCGTCATTTAGCCACGCCCCCTATTAAATATGGGCTAATTGTGGTGATTTACATGTGGTACATCGGCGCCCACCTGCTTCTCCTCCATAGGCTTCTCCCTGGGAGGATAAAAAAAATGTAGGCGAGTATGGGTAACTTATAACACGTTATGTTATATTATTATTATTTATTTGCTAGCACTGAATTTAACTAAACTATAATAAAATGAGATTGTGTGATAACAGACATACAGAGAGGAAAGAGGGCCCTGCTCTCTATAGGGGAATAGTGGTGTGATATTGTCCCAGCATTCATATAGCACCATTTACTGTGGTAATATGATGAAAGACTGCGGTGGTCTGACAAACATGTAATCCCACTGCCCAGGGCTCGGGTGACAAAGCCACTGCCCAGGGCTCGGGAGCCGGGAGACATTCCCTGTAATGTGGGAGAGTGAGTGACGAGTTAGAGGTGGAAATGACATTCTGGAACTCATTTAAATATTCTGCACCGAGCAGAGCTGGTCACTAAGGTTTATGCTTACATGTAATCTAGTCTTCTGCAATAAGAATGAATGATCACCATGCACGTTTTCATCTCATATATTATATTATATTATATTACAGATACTAAGAGCATGGGTGTAACTACCCTAGGTGCTAGGGGTGCAGCTGCTATGGGACCCAGAGCTGAGGGGGGCCCATCTTCCTTGTCAAAGTTACATGTGTTCTATACATTTCTCACCATTGGGTGGTACATAGGGGCCCTTACACACTTTTGCTAAGGGACCATCGCATGCCTAGTGACGCCATACCTGGCGACTTCTGAGTTTACCTTCCCGGGAGAAGCCCAGGGAGGAGAAGCAGGTTGGGGGCGAGGGCGGACGGGTTTAATCCCCGCCCCTCGTGGGAATTTGCATAATTGATTAGGGAGCGGGGCCGAATGACATGATTCTCATAGAATCACGTCATCAGTACCCTGCCCCCTGCAGGCGGACATGCCGATCCCGTGGAATATTGTCCCGATTCTGCCCACTTCGCTAGGAAGTGGGTGGAATACGGGAGAAGTGCCTACACTTCTGGGGGTGCGGGGGGTTACCCCAAAAAAATCGGGAGCATACTGCAGGTCCTGGGAGGGTAGAAAAGAATGAGTTACGCCCCTGTCTAAGAGTCTCTTACAATTCTTCCTTGAATGACAGCTGTAATAGAACGACGTATATCTGTAATCTAAGACTGTCTGCTTACACACAAATGATGAGACCGCATTGCTGCTACAGCTGAGCGCAGGATTATGCTGAGACCTGTATGGTCCCTGCATTGCCCTGACAGTTCATGTAACAGGACCTTGTGAAAAACCTCAGAACTAGCACTGATGAGACACCCAGCCACATTGCCTTACTTACGGTGATAAGAGGAAAACCTGGCAGCAGCAAGGCATATCTGGCTGATGAGGTTCCCCCCGAAGGAATGTGGGTATCATCTGGCTCACATTGTACCCATGGGCAAGGGCACAGTGAGGGAGGGGAAGCAGGTACAACGCACCAGGGCCTAAGACTCTATAGGGGTCTGAGAGTGAAGATGAGGTGTAAACACAACCCCTCCCACCCAAGTGTGCGCACCACACGAATAACAGCATGATGGGTTTAGCCATGCCCCCCCCAACACCACCACCACCAGTGTCCAGGCCTACCCAATATAGCTCAACAGCCTTGCCCATATGAATATCAGGTAGTTCTCCAGAGTGGATTCAGTATGAAACACCGCAGCCCGACCTGGAAGGAAATCCAGATCGTCTACAAGGTAAGTAAATACTAACCTAACTGAACCCCCTAACCCTCCTTTAGGGTGCCTAACCCTAACCTCCCCCTCCTGTGCCTAACCCTCATCCCACCTCTAAGTGCCTAAACCTAACCCCCCCTTTCCCCACCGCCTAAACCTAAGTCTGCCGGGGAGGTGTCTAACCCTAACTCCCCCAGGGGTGCCAAACCCTAACCCTCCCTCCCCCTAGCCTAACCCTAACCTCCCGGCGGGGTGCCTAACCCTAAGTCCCCCCTGGGAACCCTAAACATAACCCTCCCCTCCCCCGCGGCCGTCCGCGCTCAGCGCCCGGCATCCCTTCGCTCAGGATGCCGGACGCCGGTCTCCTGGCGTAGATTAGTTAACCCTCGCCGGGATTCTGTAGTCTAGATGTCGGCGGTCGGCATTGTGTCCGCCGGCATCAGAAACTCATACCCTCCAGGGTAGCTGGGAGAATAGACCGTTGCTTATGATAAAACTTGTTGATAAATGGCCACCTAAATTTGGTAGATATCTTAAACTTCCAGGATTGTCAAAACTTATACCGTGAATGAACCCTAATAACCAGCATGAAATAAATGTTTACAAATTCTGAGGGGGAGAATTGTTTTTTTGGGTGCCCGTTAGTGATGGGCACCCAACAGAGCTATTCAGTTGTTACTCCGATCGGGTGTGAGTGTCGTGGTTACAGGGCTTGAACATTTGTAAGGTACTGTATAGAGCACCCAAACGGCCGACTTTTCGCAGATTTTTTGCTCGCCACCTCAGGAAGATAAGAACAGAAATCTGGGCGCCCTCTGCATTCGCTCCTGATAGGAGCAAAAATCGGATAGCTCAGTTGGGCGCTCAAACAACAAAAGCATTACAATAGCACCACACATTTGTATAGGGGGCAGTACAGTGTAGTGGTTAGCATTACTACCTCACAGCACAGAGGTCATGGGTTCGATTCCCACCATGGCCCTACCTGTGTGGAGTTTGTATATTCTCCCTGTGCTTGCGTGGGTTTCCTCCCACACTCCAAAAATATACTGGTAGGTTAATTGGCTCCCCACAAAAACTGACCATAGTGTGTATGAGTGTGAGTATGTGGTAGGTAATATAGATTGTAAGCTCCACTGGGGCAGGGACAGCTGTGCATGGTAAGATATTCTCTGTAAAGCGCTGCGGAATATGTGTGCGCTATATAAATAACTGGTAATAAATTAAATAAATAATATATGATTTTGCTTTTTTTTAACATTGTATAAACCACAGGCAGCGCAAAGTACTCGTCTTGTACACTCAGGAGACCCAATTATATAAATAATGATACTAGTTTCATTGGTGGGTTTGGAATACAAAAATACCTTCTGGCCAGACATATGCTTCTTAAATGCGAGACTCGTTCTACCACTGAACCAGTGTCAGCTGGCTGGCTCGTCAATGGGTAATATAACTAATTGCCAAGCCACCAAGGAATGCTTTTGCTGTGGATCTGAATGGGGGACAGAACCTCTGATACAGCAGATGTAAATTCGGTATGGTCATACACTGACGTTCAGACACTGCGAGCATACACAATATGGACAATACTATATATAAAAGAGCAGACACTCCAGCTATCCAGAGATAGACCTTTGCATTGGCTTTCCCTAAAAAGCTAAAGCAATGCTAACATATAAGCAGGACTCTTAGGGGCTGACGCAGACGCACACGCAGCAGCTGCGTCGGCCATCAGTGACTCTATACAGAGGCCGCAACAAAGCCCTTTCCTTGTTTACGTGCAGCCAATGAGATGCTCACGTTTGGCGTCCATGCACGCTGTAATACTGATTAGTGCGTCCTTATCCAACACCAACGGTGGCACCATGGAAACTATAGCAGGTGCACTTTCTCTGTCTAACCACGCCCTGCTATGCCTGCGGCTGTGCGTCTGGGAAGGCAGCCATTTGCATTGACACACCCACGACGCTCCCATAACACGCCTAATGAATGGACAATTATTGCGTGTACTACTAGCCACCTCCCATCTCATTTCCGCAACGTTTCTGACACCAGCCGTCCTGATTGCAACAGCGTCTATGCGCTCACGCTCTGTGTAACGGCTGCGCCGAAGGAGTTTTTAGTAAATTTTCGCACATGCGGAGTTGCAAAAAAATCTACATGATGTGAAAAAAGCCGCCACTAACTCTTGGACCTCTCCTCTGCTCGAGGATCATGGTCTGAATGTCGACACTCAGAACAACCGCAAGGACATAATATCGACATGTGACATACCAGAACGCACCATGTCGGCATGGTCATAATGTTGACCATGATGATGTCAACAGTCAGCATGTCGACATAGCATATTAACTGTATTAGAGTCGTAAACATTTTATAACTCTAACCACAGCCTATCCCTAAACCTAATCCTAAACCTAATACTGACATGTACTGTCGACATAAAGACAACAAACCCTGAATCAGCACCTGTGTTGTAAATCTGCACTCAACAGAATTTAATTGCGAGACGGACTCCCGCGATTGGAGACGCGCGTTTGCGCCTCCATAGGTTTCAATGAAGACGCACTCTAGCGATCGGGGATGCTCTATAGCGTAGCCACAATGAACTTGCCGACAATCAGCTGCAGCCTTCCGGGAGAGAGCTGATTGTCGGCTAACAGCGGGGGGCGGGGGCGGCGATTGACGTGCATTGGGGGCGGAGCTGACCATTGCTGTCACATTGGGGTTAGAGCCGGGGGCGGGGCTGCATGATCGCATCATGGCCCCGCCCCCTCTTCACAATGCCGTTATTTCCGGCATTGTGAAGCAGGGGGCGGGGCCACGATGACGCGTCACCACCCCCCCCACTGCGGGGGTTTCTCGTTTTTTCCAGGGGGGAGTCAGGAGGGTCGCAGGCTTCTGAGAGGCTTGCCTGCCTTTCCGGGGGGCCGGGAGCGGCACCCGAAAATCGGGAGGCTCCCGGACAAATCTGGAGGGTAGGCAAGCCTGATCTGTATAGTCTAGAAATTTAGCGGGGGCAAACATGGTACAACCATTCTGTTGTGTACGGTGCTGCGGTTGGGCTACACTTGTGAATAGAGGGCCTGATTCAGAGGCGCTCGCAAAAAACGAGCGCTCGCTCTGAATCAGGACGGGCGCTGATTTTTTTAGATACCACCCACAGCTTATGCAAGCGGCCAGGATGATGGTCGCGATGGTCAAGACCATCGTGACCATCGGGCTTGCGACGAGACCCTTGTGGTAGGGTCTCATGGCCGCAAGACCCAGAGAGCTTCTGGCTCTAATAGAGCCGGAAGCTCTCCCACTGACATCACTGGTAATGTCAGTGGGGCCGCCCACAAACGGCAGGCGTTCGCATGGGTACGCCTGCGTATGTGAAGCCACCCCCTAGCGCCACGCCTACAAAACGGGGCGAGCTGTCGATCAACATCGACAGCCGCCCCTTTTGTAGTGAGCCACGGAGCGAGTGCTTTTTGTGCTCGCACCGGGGCTCGCACGTGCGCACTGGGCCACCATCGACCCGCTTGCGAGCGCTATGCGCTTGCGAGCGGATCTGAATCAGGCCCAGAGTACAGTTTAGGCCGGTAAAGATTCCCAATCAGGTGCAGAGAGGGGCGAATATCCTGCGGAATAGCTTTTACATTTTTGCTTAGCTCTAATGGCAAGCAACAAGGAAGTGAATAACTAGCGCTATATCAAATTGTCATCGTACTGCTGAAAAGCCTCAAACTGTGATCAGTATACCATTATCCTGAAGGAACATACTGTAATACATTACACACCCAAATTAAAGTCTTGCAGTCCTGATACTATATTGTATTTCTCTCTGTGCAGTCAGGCAATAGGAGCGTTCCTAAGTCGGACAAGTAACCAGTCGTTGCTGACTTATCGACAGACAAGCAAAACATTTCTGCAGACCAGTCAGAGCAGATGGTGGAAAAATGCATTTGGTGATTCTCAGGCATGAGACACGCACCGGAACACAAATTACAGGCGTAACAAAACAGCTTGGGCACCGACACCCCCTTCTGCTCATTCTGCCCGCAATACCTGGATGTAACAGTCACTTGAAAATGTCATTTGTTATTACGTTCAGAATGTGCACCTGACAGGCCTTAGTGGGAAGAATGCTCCGCACCAGCTTTGGTCTGTATCACAAATCAGGAATCACGGGGGAAGTGCAGCCAGTGAGACATGCAAAGGAACAGCTCGGGTTTAAGAGCACTCAAATATTCGCCACGTCTGGTACCGTAACTGTGCCACCGGATAAGCAGAAGAGAGACTCGGAAAGCATCAGTGGCCAAGAGAATAATAACACAGGCAAAGGTTAAACATACTGCAGTGCCGTATAGAATCTATCATCCAGAATGCTTAGGTCACAGTCTCCCGGAAAAGGGGGTATCTGAAATTTTGGAGAATCATGTGACATATCTAAAGTGCATAATATACTGTACGAAGTGTATAGAAAAAAATGTCACTTTTTAATTTTACCGCCCTTAGCATTCTCTCCTTTTTATCGCCCCAAACATTCTCCCCTTTTTACCGCCCCTAGCATTCTCCCCTTTTTACCGCCCTTAGCATTCTCCCGTTTTTACCACCCCTAGCATTCTTTCCTTTTTACCGCCCCTAGCATTCTCCCCTTTTTACCGCCCCTAACATTCTCCCCTTTTTACCGCCCCTAGCATTCTCCCCTTTTTACCGCCCCTAGCATTCTCCCCTTTTTACCGCCCCTAACATTCTCCCCTTTTTACCGCCCCTAGCATTCTCCCCTTTTTACCGCCCCTAGCATTCTTTCCTTTTTACCGCCCCTAGCATTCTTTTCTTTTTACCGCCCCTAGCATTCTCCCCTTTTTACCGCCCTTAGCATTCTCCCCTTTTTACCACCTTTAGCATTCTCCCATTTTACCGCCACTAGCATTCTCCCCTTTTTACCGCCCCTAGAATTCTTTCCTTTTTGCCGCCCTTAGCATTCTCCCCTTTTTACCGCCCTTAGCACTCTCCCTTTTACCGCCCTTAGCATTCTTTCCTTTTTACCGCCCCTAGCATTCTTTCCTTTTTACCGCCCTTAGCATTCTCCCTTTTACTGCCCCTAGCATTCTCTCCTTTTTACCGCCCCTAGCATTCTCTCCTTTTTACCACCCCTAGCCTTCTCTCCATTTTACCACCCCTAGCCTTCTCCCCTTTTGACCGCCCTTAGCATTCTCCCCTTTTTACCGCCCCTAGCATTCTCCCCTTTTTACTGCCCCTAGCATTCTCCCCTTTTTGCCGCCCTTAGCATTTCCCCCTTTTTACCGCCCCTAGCATTCTCCTCTTTTTACCGCCCCTAGCATTCTCCCCTTTTTACCGCCACTAGCATTCTCCCTATTACCGCCCCTAGCATTCTCCCCTTTTTACCGCCCCTAGCATTCTCCCCTTCTTACCGCCCATAGCATTCTCCCCTTTTTACCGCCCCTAGCATTCTTTCCTTTATACCGCCCCTAGCATTCTCCCCTTTTTACCGCCCCTAGCATTCTCCCCTTTTTACCGCCCCTAGCATTCTCCCGTTTTTACCGCCTTTAGCATTCTCCAGTTTTTACTGCCCCTAGCATTCTTTCCTTTTTACCGCCCTTAGCATTCTCCCCTTTTTACCACACCTAGCATTCTCCCCTTTTTACCGCCCCTAGCATTCTCCCCTTTTTACCGCCCCTAGCATTCTTTCCTTTTTACCGCCCCTAGCATTCTCCCCTTTTTACCACCCTTAGCATTCTGCCCTTTTTACCGCCATTAGCATTCTCCCGTTTTTACCGCCCCTAGCATTCTCCCCTTTTTACCGCCCCTAGCATTCTCCCCTTTTTACCGCCCCTAGCATTCTTTCCTTTTTACCGCCCCTAGCATTCTCCCCTTTTTACCGCCCTTAGCATTCTCCCCTTTTTACCGCCCCTAGCATTCTTTCCTTTTTACCGCCCCTAGCATTCTCCCCTTTTTACCACCCTTAGCATTCTGCCCTTTTTACCGCCATTAGCATTCTCCCATTTTTACCGCCCCTAGCATTCTCCCCTTTTTACCGCCCCTAGCATTCTTTCCTTTTTACCGCCCCTAGCATTCTCCCCTTTTTACCGCCCTTAGCATTCTCCCCTTTTTACCGCCCCTAGCATTCTCCCCCTTTTACCGCCCCTAGCATTCTTTCCTTTTTACCGCCTTTAGCATTCTCCCCTTTATTAAGCTGATTTGCAGAGTTTTCCGCACGGTCTGTAGGGTGGTATCTGTGACATTATTGTAAATATCAAGTCATTCGCCTTTCATCTCCATTTTGTTCTGAACCTTGAGATCAGGTTAGATTAAGTTGCCCACTGATTCATTTCCAGAGCACACTGCTTACAGAGATCATTGTAGACAGGCGGCATTCTAACGACGGTCTCCCAAATTCCTGTTAGGTGCTCAACTTGGGTGCCACCTAATATGCTTAAAGTGGTTGTCAACAGGGGAAGGACATCCAGACAGAAAACGCTTTTATTATGTAACCCCCATTGAGGCTCATTGGATGCTTGTCTAATACAGATCATAGTTGCCGACTCTCTGGCTGCCCCTTCTGGGAGTCGGCAACCAGATCGGTACAGCAGGTGGCATGCGGGGGGTGGCTCGGCAAAGAGGGCGGTACTGGGGTCCCTGTCCCTGCTTTACAATGCAGAGATTGCGGGGATTGTAAAGCAGGTGGCGTGGCTACTTTGACGCGATTCAGCGGGTATCACGCTGTCGGCTACATGGACTGCCCAGTTTACTCTGAAAGTGGGCGGCACTGGGGAAAAACACTGCAGCCTCCGGGAGACTTCAATGCTCTTCCTGGCGGCCCCGGAGCAGCACAGAAGATACAAGAGCCTGCCGGCTCTTCCTGGGAGAGTGGGCAAGTATTATTCAGATGTGTCTTTATTCAACTAGCTTCAATTCATGCCGCGGCTTAGTTGCATATTCTGTGGTGCGCCAAATTGGGCTATTTGGCGTGCCACACAAAATTAAATAAGCCGCGCCACGTTTCCTGTTGTTCTGTATTTTTACTAAATTGCTTCTGTTTGCACTGATAATGTGATGAAATCAGTAAGTACGCATACCCTGTATACCACTAGTCCAGAGGTTTCCAACCACGGTCCTCAAGGCACACTAACGGTCCTGGTTTTAGTGATATCCATGCTTGAGCACAGGTGTCTTAATTAGTACTACACTTATTTTGATTTAACCATCTGTGCTCAAGCATGGATATCACTAAAACCTGGACTGTTAGTGTGCCTTGAGGACTGAGGTTGGGAAACACTGCACTAGTGGATTTGCGTGATAAAGCATTGAGACCAAAGAACACTAATCTGAGAAAAAAAGGCCGTTATGCAACATTGTGCAAATTTACACTGCCACGATTGCTACGCCCTCAGTACGCTACAATCCTGATTGTATGCTCCTGCAGTGCGAAATAAAAACTGTATGCTGTGGGAAACAGATGTTAAAACGTGAAAAATTCGAAACTAGCTACCTGTGGTGCGCATCAAAGTCGCGTCATGCTTCACGCCATATAGCGCAAAAACGCTGGGTGAATAAGGACACACCTGTAGCTCCTAATACATCTGTAGGGGTAAGAAAATACCAGGGATCTGTAGAAGTTCTATTGGCTACTGTAAGACAACAGATATGACGATGGCGGGGGTGACCCCCTGTGGGCTGTTCCCTGATGGCAGAGCCATTGGTGGCTGGGTGAAAACTCAAAATTGAGAGGAGTTCTTCCTCGCCTCAGTAACTATACTGTAGCAATTAATTAAATAAGACATTTTTTAATTGCTTAGGGCATTTCGGGGAAACTTTACAAATAAACCCAATATATGTCCATGTTCTTTTATTTACGGACGGGAGAAAATAGCAGCGGGCAGGAGAAATATGCAGTTTTGTTCTGGTGCACCGAGCAGAGATTGTGTTGGCTTGGAGTAGGGAGAGGGGAACGGCAGCCAAGAAATGTGTTAGCCGCCGCGTGTGGGGAGAGCGCTGCACTTAGATGAATGAGCCAAACTTGTTCAGGTGCAAATCTCTTCCCTGCTGAGGACCGAGGAGGAGAATTGCGTTGCCAAGTGTGGATCAAACATAGTAAGCACATCTTAATAATCCAGCAAAATAAATTCTCAATTCCCTGAGACCAAGACAATGCGCGGTTAACTCAATGCTGCATTATCTGTAGCCCAAACCAGGGAGGCATTCAATCATTTCCCTCTCCTATTTAGTTTAGAAAGAGCTAATAAGGACTGTTATGGTGCATACACACGGGACGATCGTCAACGACAGCGATATCGGTGAACGATTTCCCCGGTTGTGCTGGATGATCGATATCGATCATGTAGTGTAGTGTTTGTGGTGCGATAGATGCCACCTGCTCTGTTTATCTGATGTCACTGGAAGCAATGGGGTACCTGCAGTGTCTTCCATCGCCCATCCCCAAGAGGAAATGCTATGGGAACCAGCATTAGGAGGGCGGGTCGTCTCTGTGTCACCTCACGCTGCCTAGAAACCTAAGTCTCAGGCACAGCCCTGATGCCTCACCGGTAATGTAAATGCTTTGAACGGGCTAATGGTCTTACATACATAGGCATCACCAATGAGGCCACTGCAAGAATGGAGAGAGGTCACTGACATGTAATGCCAGGAGACGCCTATTATGGGCTGAGGGTACTACCTATGTCAATGACTGGTAGACCTGACATTATACTGTACATCATTTATAGCCATTTACACAATGGTGATTTTCTGAATAAGACAAAATGGGAGACGACTGAAATTTACCTGAAAAAAAAAAACATCGCTATGACGACATTGTTGAAATGCAGAATATCAACATAGTCACAAAGTCGACATTGAAATGGTGAAATGCCGCCATTTTCAGAATGTCGACAGTTTGGGTTAGGCTGAGGGAGGGGAGGTTAGGGTGAAGCTGCAGGAGGGGAGATTAGGGTGAAGCTGCAGGAGGAGAGGGTTAGGCTGCAGGAGGGGAGGTCAGGGTGAAGCTGCAGGAGGGGAGGTTAGGCTGAAGCTGCAGGAGGGGAGGTTAGGGTGAAGCTGCAGGAGGGGAGGGTTAGGCTGCAGGAGGGGAGGTTAGGGTAAAGCTGCAGGAGGGGAGGTTAGGGTGAAGCTGCAGGAGGGGAGGTTAGGGTGAAGCTGCAGGAGGGGAGGTTAGGGTGAAGCTGCAGGAGGAGAGGGTTAGGCTGCAGGAGAGGAGGTTAGGGTAAAGCTGCAGGAGGGGAGGTTAGGGTGAAGCTGCAGGAGGGGAGATTAGGGTGAAGCTGCAGGAGGAGAGGGTTAAGCTGCAGGAGGGGAGGTTAGGGTGAAGCTGCAGGAGGAGAGGGTTAGGCTGCAGGAGGGGAGGTCAGGGTGAAGCTGCAGGAGGGGAGGTTAGGGTGAAGCTGCAGGAGGGGAGGTTAGGGTGAAGCTGCAGGAGGAGAGGGTTAGGCTGCAGGAGAGGAGGTTAGGGTAAAGCTGCAGGAGGGGAGGTTGGGGTGAAGCTGCAGGAGGGGATGGTTAGGCTGCAGGAGGGGAGGGTTGGGCTGCAGGAGGGGAGGTTAGGGTGAAGCTGCAGGAGGAGAGGGTTAGGCTGCAGGAGGGGAGGTCAGGGTGAAGCTGCAGGAGGGGAGGTTAGGGTGAAGCTGCAGGAGGGGAGGTTAGGGTGAAGCTGCAGGAGGAGAGGGTTAAGCTGCAGGAGGGGAGGTTAGGGTGAAGCTGCAGGAGGAGAGGGTTAGGCTGCAGGAGGGGAGGTTAGGGTGAAGCTGCAGGAGAGGAGGGTTAGACTGCAGGAGGGGAGGTTAGGGTGAAGCTGCAGGAGGAGAGGGTTAGGCTGCAGGAGGAGAGGGTTAGGCTGCAGGAGGGGAGGTTAGGGTGAAGCTGCAGGAGAGGAGGGTTAGGCTACAGGAGGGGAGGTTAGGGTTAAGCTGCAGGAGAGGAGGGTTAGGCTGCAGGAGGGGAGGTTAGGGTTAAGCTGCAGGAGAGGAGGGTTAGGCTGCAGGAGGGGAGGTTAGGGTTAGGCTGCAGGAGGGGAGGTTAGGGTGAAGCTGTAGGAGGGGAGATTAGGGTGAAGCTGCAGGAGTGGAGGTTAGGGTGAAGCTGCAGGAGGGGAGGGTTAGGCTGCAGGAGGGGAGGTTAGGGTGAAGCTGTAGGAGGGGAGATTAGGGTGAAGCTGCAGGAGGGGAGATTAGGGTGAAGCTGCAGGAGGGGAGGTTAGGGTGAAGCTGCAGGAGGGGAGATTAGGGTGAAGCTGCAGGAGACATTCACATTCGTGTTGGCAAAATATACCCACCCCAAGTACACAATAGTTTTGCACATCCACAAAATTACAAAGGCTTCTGCTGGTTAGAGGGTGTCCCCTCATTCTCCTTGAGCTGTTTTTTGACATTCAGAAGAGTAGAAAGGAGTCAGGGCCAACGCCACCGCTAGGCAAACGCAGGCGGTCGTCTATGGTGCCAGAGTTCAGGAAGCGCCTAAACATAATCATTTTACGCTCACATTGTCTTTATTTTCACTATGGCGCTCGCTCACTATGACATGGGGGGGGGGACTGAAAACGACAGCTTCTTACACACATGTTGGTAATGGGCTGGGAGTGTGGCATCAGGAGATCATGCCGCCATGCCAAACTAAGTATGAAGTGGAGAGGGGGCAGGGCAGTGCCCATGGGGGTGGGCATCTGACGGAAAGGGTGCCACCCAGAATGCTCAGGGGAGATGTAGCCCTGTCAGGAAAGATAATGGCGCACGTCATTTTGTGCATTTAATGCAGATAATCACATTTATAGGCACAAGATAACCTGTGTACACAGACAGTATATAAAAGCTATATGTTCCGATATCCCTTCACCCTCCAATTCATTTTAGACATCCAGGAGATGAGTCTGGAACAAGCAGCGTTTCAGGAGAAAAACACAAAAGTGGAAATGAATGAAGTTGGTCACATTAAATCAGCAATAACATGAACTTAGGGGTGATTATAATATGGGTGTTTGTAAAGTGGGGTAGCCTGGTGCTCAAAGCAGTAAGCGATATAATGGAACAATAATAAATTCACCCAGACAAACCCCCCTGATCCACCACATAAAACCCCCCTTCTACCAAAACCATACCCCCTCCCCCGTCCCAATAATTCCAGAATGTCCGGCACAGTCACAAATCCTCTGAGAGAGTGGGCCAGTTTCCCGCTCGTTGCCCACTTTGTAAGCCAGCGGGCGGCCTGGGGGTTTGGGGACTCATTGAATGGCCCTGACCCTGCAGTACGATGCCGAGAATCTCAGCGTGAACAACAGAGGGCTGGGCCACAAATATGTGATTGTAGCGCCATCCCTCTCTCCCCCTTCCTGGGCAAGGCTGCTTAAAATAAAGGCAAACGTACACGACTGGTGGTCTGAATATGTGAACAGTACGACCAAAAATGGGCCTATTGGGTGATATTCTGTTCTATTAATTTTTATATCTGACAGTACACTGGCTTCCGGTCTAAAGATCTACAGTAAAAAGGTAGACACTGTCTAGATAGACACCAGATGCTAGACAGTCAATAGGTCGACAGGGACAAAAGGTCGACACACTAAAGGTCAACATGTAAGAAGGTCGACAGGTACAAATGGTCAACATTTAAAAGGAAGACACAAAAATGGTCGACACATGTTTTTTTAGGGTTAGGCACTTACCCTGGTGGTTAGGGTTAGGCACCAGAAGGGAGGGTTAGGGTTAGGCACTTACCAGGGGGTTTGGCACTTACCAGGAGGTTAGGGTTAGGCACTTACCCTGGTGGTTAGGGTTAGGCACCAGGAGGGAGGGTTAGGTTTAGGGTTAGGCACTTACCAGGAGGTTAGGGTTAGGCACTTACCAGGAGGTTAGGCACTTACCCTGGTGGTTAGGGTTAGGCACCAGGAGGGAGGGTTAGGGTTAGGCACTTACCAGGGGGTTTGGCACTTACCAGGAGGTTAGGGTTAGGCACTTACCCTGGTGGTTAGGGTTAGGCACCAGAAGGGAGGGTTAAGATTAGGCACTTACCAGGAGGTTAGGGTTAGGCACTTACCAGGAGGTTAGGGTTAGGCACTTACCCTGGTGGTTAGGGTTAGGCACCAGAAGGGAGGGTTAGGGTTAGGCACTTACCAGGGGGTTAGGCACTTACCAGGAGGTTAGGGTTAGGCACTTACCCTGGTGGTTAGGGTTAGGCACCAGGAGGGAGGGTTAGGTTTAGGGTTAGGCACTTACCAGGGGGTTAGGCACTTACCAGGAGGTTAGGGTTAGGCACTTACTCTGATGGTTAGGGTTAGGCACCAGAAGGGAGGGTTAAGGTTAGGCACTTACCATGGGGTTAGGCACCAAGGGGAGGGTTAGGGTGAAGATTAGAGTTAGAAAACAAAATCTGTCAACCATTTTTTGCCTACCTTTTTTATGTCGACCTTTTGACACTGTTGACCATTTATACATGTCGACCTTCTTACATGTCGACCTTTAGTATGTCAACCTTTTGTCCCTGTCGACCTATTTAATGTCTAACATCTGTTGTCTATCTAGACAATTGTCTACCTTTTTATTGTAGATCTTTCATTCCACACCCCAGCACACTGCACTAAAATGTTAATGGCTCCGCAAGATACTATTCCTAAACTGCTTTCTAAATCTACAATGTATCAACGCCATGAATAACTTCTTTGTGTTGTACCAGTGCTACCAATCAGGCAACGTAACGTCTCTTTACTTTAAACAAATCGTTTATAATTCTATATTAAATAGACAGTGCTGTAAAAGAAGGAAAGTGCAAGTGCTGATTAAACTCCATTTTGGAGTACTTGTCCAACGAGGCCTTCTCTGTACTTCCTTATCCGAGTGCCATTAACCCGCAGTTCACATCGTTACAATGTACTAACCTTTCAGTGCAAATGCCTAGAGCTAATTGTATAGGAATCACTGTCATTGGCTGGCAGACTCTTCAGGTAGTAGAAGGTAATTAATCAGAGATTACAGTATGCTACTGTAGTTGCATCGTAAATTTTTTTGCAGACATAATCATTTTAAGCAGTGATAGCAGATAATTGTACAAGTCTCATAAATTGCAGGTGAGTGTCAGTTTTAGCACAGGCGTTGCCAAATAGCAGCTCTGAGATTGCAGATACATTAATTGCACGTTTGTGTGTGTGTATCAGTGTGTGTGTCAGTGTGTGTGTGTCAGTATGTGTCAGTGTGTGTGTGTGTCAGTGCGTGTGTGTGTCAGTGTGTGTGTGTCAGTGTGTGTGTGTGCCAGTGTGTGTGTGTGTGTGTGTCAGTGTGTGTGTGTCAGTGTGTATGTGTCAGTGTGTGTGTGTGTGTGTCAGTGTGTGTGTGTCAGTGTGTTTGTGTGTCAGTGTGTTTGTGTGTCAGTGTGTGTGTGTGTGTGTGTCAGTGTGTGTGTCAGTGTGTGTGTGTCAGTGTATGTGTCAGTGTGTGTGTGTGTGTGTGTGTGTGTCAGTGTGTTTGTGTGTCAGTGTGTGTGTGTCAGTGTGTGTGTCAGTGTGTGTGTGTGTCAGTGTGTGTGTGTGTGTCAGTGTATGTGTCAGTGTGTGTGTGTCAGTGTATGTGTCAGTGCGTGTGTGTGTGTCAGTGTGTGTGTCAGTGTGTGTGTGTGTCAGTGTATGTGTCAGTGTGTGTGTGTGTGTGTCAGTGTGTGTGTGTCAGTGTGTCAGTGTATATGTCAGTGTGTATGTGTCAGTGTGTGTGTGTGTGTGTGTGTCAGTGTATGTGTCAGTGTGTGTGTCAGTGTGTGTGTGTCAGTGTATGTGTCAGTGTGTGTGTGTGTCAGTGTGTTTGTGTGTCAGTGTGTGTGTGTGTGTCAGTGTGTGTGTGTGTCAGTGTATGTGTCAGTGTGTGTGTCAGTGTGTTTGTGTGTCAGTGTGTGTGTGTGTGTCAGTGTGTGTGTCAGTGTGTGTGTGTCAGTGTATGTGTCAGTGTGTGTGTGTGTCGGTGTGTGTGTGTGTCAGTGCGTGTGTGTGTGTGTCAGTATGTGTGTCTCAGTGTGTGTGTGTCAGTGTGTGTGTGTGTGTCAGTGCGTGTGTGTGTCAGTGTGTGTGTGTCAGTGCGTGTGTGTCAGTGTGTGTGTGTGTCAGTGCGTGTGTGTCAGTGTGTGTGTGTGTGTCAGTGCGTGTGTGTCAGTGTGTGTGTGTGTCAGTGTGTGTGTCAGTGTATGTGTGTGTCAGTGTGTGTGTCAGTGTGTGTGTGTGTCAGTGTATGTGTGTGTCAGTGTGTGTGTCAGTGTATGTGTCAGTGTGTGTGTGTGTCAGTGTGTGTGTCAGTGTATGTGTCAGTGTGTGTGTGTGTCAGTGTGTGTGTTTGCAATTAAGAGAATTAGGCAGCTGTTAATATCTTAAAACGGATTTTGCAGGGAGTAACTATAGAAACAGTTTTACTATTTGCTAATAGCCGCACACGTTATTTCTTGAGAGTGTAAAATTTCTCTTGATTAAAATTAAGTATCCATGTAAATATCTAGGTCACAGGAACAAGTCGTATCCATTACTGCACCCAATGTGCTCTGGAGATACAAGTAATTCCATAAATCCCGTCCGGCATAGTATAAATATCAATCATTACTCTCATATGTTTGAATATAAACCCTGAAATCACAGTCAGTAGTACCTAGCTGTGGTTATTCAGACTGGTAGTCCTTCTAAAAACAGCTGAGGAGAAATGGACTTCAAATTATACCACTTTTACACCGAAATTCCGGGTCTGACCCAGAGGTTGGAACAGGGTTCCTATCCGGATCAGAACCGGAATTTAGCCGGCGCCGACCCAGGATATTCCCGAGTCGGGGCTGTTCACACTGGAGTCGGGTCTGCATAGACCCGGCTTTTCCGGCGTTGAAATGGGCGCTTGGAGATGACGTCATCTCTAAGCGCCACTGAACCCGGACCAATCGTCCGGCATGCGGTGCGCTCCAGGTCATCGTGACCCGGAACGCGCATTTCACACTGCAGGGTTTCACGGGTTACTGCCGTGTTAAACCCTGCTAGTTACCTGGGTTGGATTGCAACCGACCCGGCGATCCATCCCTCTCCCCCCTTTTACACCCGGGTTTTAGCTCCGGTGTAACAGGGGTATTATTGTCATTATAATATCGGATTTTTACAGTTCAGAATTCAGGGGTCTACTAAAGAATCCCCCGACCAGAGGCCTATTTAAGGAAGATTATAGCAGTACAGAGAATATCTACATAGGAAACACATGATTAATTATATAAAGTGATTTATATATACAGTATATTATATATACTTTCTATAATCTTGCGCCCCTTGCCTCCACAAACCAAGTACTGTGTGCATGTGTTCCTGAGGTGCAGCAATCAAGGCTTCAATAATCACCAAAAGTGAGCAGTTGTATTGCAAAGTGTCAGTGCTCTAGTCAAACTGCACTGACAGAATATACAGTATATTCAACAATTATACAATTATTTTTATATTTTTTAACTATTTATTTTCCACAGAAGTGAGCATCACTCAGCTGCCGCAGAAATCTTATATTGATAAATGGCTGCAATAAAAAACTTTATTTTTATTTTTTTGCTGCGATATCCGCGGATATAAAATAGTCCCCTGAATAAATCACATGGCTGATGACTGCAATTTGCTCCTGTGTGCATAACAGTCCTTTAGCTACATTTTCGGGGCAATAGACACTGAAGACATTGATGGATGAATGAATCTGTGGGATGTGGTACATAATGTGGGATGCCAAATTGAACAATTAAGCTGCATACACACACAACGATTTAGTTAATGAACAATTTTAGTAAATGATTTTCTCCCTTGAAAAAATGAACTAAAATCGTTTACTAAAGTTGTTCATTTGCTAAATGTAATGAACGATTTTTATGAACTACAAACGATTTTTGCATATTAACTTACTGAAAATCGTTCAGTTGACAAGTCTGACTGAACTACAAACTACAAACGTGAACGCGCATGAACGAAAATCGTTCATCGTTTGACTCAGAAAGTGAACGATTTTAACAAACGATTATTAGAATCGTTCAAAAAATCGTTGTGTGTGTATGCACCTTTAGCCATACAATTGGTGATCAGGAGGCTTAATCAGAGATCACACTGCCTGTCTGTGGCCAGAGTGACTGGAAGTCATTTGACTCATTACTTGTAGAACATTTTATAAACAAACTTGGTCCACCAAATTATTATTTTTATCGGTACCTACTTAGATAGAGGCGTAGCAAGCAGGGTAGCGGCGGTGGCATTTGCTCTCGGGGGGGGATGGGTACCGCTGGGTTCTTTTTCTCCCCTTACTACCATGAAAGTACCATCAAAGAATGTTTTACAGTCATATGAGGCTTTCTATAGAACTATGCACTGACACAACTCCACAGTGATCCTGCAGAAAGACTCCAGTATCTACTGGTGGAGCTGGTGTTTCTGTCTGTACTGGTTCCCCAGGCTTACATGAATCAATTTTGACATGTACTGCTGAGCTGGGCACAGCGGCAGATCACCGTTATATATTAATATTTGCATATCCAAAAACGTGATGCAAACTGGTTACAATGAGAAACAAAGTATTGGGCCTGATTCAGACCCGCTCGCAAGCTCTTCAGCACACGCACAGCAGCCACACTGCAAGTGTGCAAGCCCCGGAGCGAGAGACATTTTCTCGCTCCGTGGCTCACTACAAAAGGGGCGGCTGTCGATGTTGATCGACAGCTCGTCCCGTTTTGTAAGCGTGGCAGGGGGGGTGGCTTCACAAACAGAGGCGTTCCCATGAGAACGCCTGCCGTTTGTGGGCGGCCCCACTGACATCACCAGTGATGTCAGTAAGAGAGCTTCCGGCTCTAATAGAGCCAGAAGCTCTCTGGGGCTTGCAGCCACAAGACCCTACCACAAGGGTCTCGTTGCAAGCCCCGATGGTCGCAATGGTCTTGACCATCACGACCATCATCCACAGCTATGCGAGCGGCCAGGAGGCCGCACCAAAAAAAAACACCCTGATTCAGAGTGAACGCTCTTTTAGAGCGTTCGGCTCTGAATCAGGGCCATAGTCCAGAGACAGACTATGGGATGAATGTTTTTCATAGTGATAACCAAATAAAAGTTGTGAAAGCATTTGGCTTGCAGAATTGTTCTCCAAAGTCAGTAACTCCTGGGCAAAAAACAAATGTCATCCGTTACCGTGCTTGTTTATAAATAGGTGGGGCTTTTGCCAAAAGGGGACTTGTAAGAGATTGAGCTAGTGACATCAGAATGTGACAAAAGCCTTTGAGACACAAGCATTGGCCCTGATTCAGAGCAGGACGCTCTGACCAGAGCGCTCGCTCTGAATCAGGGCCCACCTCCATTAATATGGAGCGTCCTCCTGGACGCTCGTATAGCTGTGGGTCACCACCCACAGCATATACAAGCGTGCAGGATGATGGTCGCGACCATCGAAACTGCGAGCAAACGCCTGCGGTTGGGTTTTTCAATCAGAGCCAAAATCACTCCCACTGACATCACTAGTGATGTCAGTGGGGCCGGCTTCAGATGGTAGGTGTTCCCTTGGGAACGCCTCCATCTGGCAGGCACGCCCCCGGCACGCCCACCAAAGGGGGCGTGCTGTCAGTCACCATCGCTCCCTCCGTCGTGCGCATGCGCAGTGGGGACCATCGACCCACTTGCGAGCAGACAGCCGCTCGCGAGTGGGTCTGAATGAGGGCCATTATGTGCAGAAAGAATTGAATGTGAACAACAGTTTAGCACCTGACAAACTATTTAACCACTTAACTGACAAATCTTTTTCCCCAAAAAGCCCTCAGAAATTGTCGTTTTCTATTTATGACTGAATTAGGTCAAGAACATCTTTTTAACACTTATCCAACATGATTTTATAAAAAAATATATATTTTTAATTACCGTATACCATAAAATTAGCAATTCTATGGCCATTGACAGCTGTACCATCGATGGCCGATGGGTTCAACCATCAATAGAACCCATCGATTGTTTTCGACTGCAGCCTCCGATGTTTCCTTAACATCGGTTGAGGCGCTGCCATCGTTGCAGCAACGATTCCCCTCAGCGATGGCAAAACCACTTGTCATAGACTATTGATGGTTTGCAAATCATCAATAGTCGTGACCATCCCTAGTATACTGTAGGGATGGCCATCGACAATTTGAGGTAATCGATGGTTTATGGTCGATGTCGAATAGTTTTACCAAAGATGACAGAGATTTTTTTCCTGGATGGGATGGAGCTTAGCCCCACTCCCCTGCTAAGCCCCGTCCTTTTTTTGGGTTGGCCCATGGCCTCCATTCCCCACCACAGCGGTGGCCATTGAGGGGTGCAAACCATCGATGGTTTGCATGCCATCAATGGTAACCACCGATGGACCCATCGATTGGTAACCCCTCCGATGGCCATCCTTAGTACACTGTATAGTGTATATATATATATATATATATACACAACTATATATCTATAGATATTTCACTGTACACACTGCCCGATCACTGTTGCCAGCTGTGATCGAGCACATGTGGGGCACAGACGGTTCTTCGGCTTGTAGTGCAGATTCAGCTGCACAGAAGCCGGAAGGAGGAGGACCCAGGGGTGCCCCTGGCCGGACACAACAGCAGCCGCGGCCGGCTTACAGGAGCCATGGCTGCTTATGGATAACATGCCGGGAGAGGGAGTGATACAGCAGCCGCAGCTGCTTATGGATAAGATCCCAGGAGAGGGGTTGATACAGCAGCAGCCGCGGCTCCTGGACACGGCTCTATGCAGCCACACCAGGCGGGGGGTTATGCCGGCTTCCCGATCACTGTGGCCAGCAGTGATCGGGACACAGCAGCAGCGCTGCTGCTTCTATAGAACACAACCGAATCGAGAGGGGAGTGCCGCCAGGTACCTGATCACTGTGGCCAGCAGTAATCAGGACCCAAAGGAGGTGCAGCCGCGGGTGTAGAGGACCAGGAAGTCCCTCTGATATAGGCGGCTGCAGCCGCCTAGTGTGCATTTCTGACTGGTTGCATCAGATGCAACCATGTCAGGGAAAGACCAGCCTGGTATGGTCGCTTCTGATACAACCGTGCCAGGGATGTGGTTACTACAGGTTTTAGTTTTTCATGGTGGTCAGAGGGTAAGCAGTGTCTGGGATCTTCCAAACTCCCAAATGTCGATATGTTGAAGAAATAAATCACTATTTCTGCAATACCACTTGCTCCCAGCAGATGGCAATGCCAAGTAATCCCATTGCCCTTTTATTGTACATTGGCCCTCATTCAGAGCCACTCGCTAGCGGCAGTACGCTCGTTCCGAGCGATGTTCGCACATCTGCGCATGCGTACGGTTTTTAGTACGCATGCGCGAACCAGTCAGTGCGGCCGAAAATCGTTGGTACGCAATATAGCGAGGGCCTGCTATTTTGAGTGACAGAATGAGGCGTATGTGGGTGGTAACAGGGGAAGGTGCTTGAAAACGGGGAGTGGAGATCCGAACGCAGGCGTGCTTAAAGGTCAAAACGGGCGTTTTAAGGGAGTGCATAATTAATACAGCAGCGTCATTGATCACGTCACTTGGTTTTTTTTAACTCAGAACTGCTCGCAAAATAGCGGTTGAAAACACCAACCACAAGAATAGCGAGCAGTTCATACGCTGTACGATGTACTCGATTAATCTAATAAATAGCGGACATGACGTATGGTGCGTGCGGCCAGGGGGCGTTTTTATCAAATAAACGAGCGTATGTTTTGCTCGCTCGTTCAGACTTAGAGGTGGGAACAGACTGCAATTTGCGAACGGATCATTTGAATAGCCACCCCTTGTTTTTGAACGAACGACCACAAATAGCGAACGGCTCTGAATCAGGCCCATTGTGGCTTGTAGACTACTCTAAGATATGATTATATGGGTTGCACATTTACATGTATCTATATTTCTCTATGTAGCATGCAAACTTCCAGGAAATAATGACTTTATTATAATGAATATTTTACAGACTCCTCAGTAGAAAGGTTTTGTACAAGTACTGTTCACATGCAAAAACACTTTATGCTAATTGACTAATGTTCACTCTATTTTAAATAACATCAAAACGATCTTATAAATAAGTTACGATGGGATGGTCTATACACTATTGCGGAAGCGAATACAGATTGTGCAGAATTCAGTGCAATGAATGGTGCCCACTGGCTAAGGATTGACAGGGTAGAAATCTACATTGCCAGGTCCCAGAGCAATATTTGGAGGGGTGCAGTGATGTCAGTCCATCCTTCCAAGGCACCCACTCTGCCCTTTTGACCATGCCCTGGGAAGGAGGGAGTCGAATGTAAAGCCCATAAGTGACTTGCCTACTTATGCACAAGGCCGTGGGCACAATCAGAAGATCTTGAAAACAAGGAGTATAAGTGAAACTGGGTGCTCCCTAATATGAGCAGGCCGTGTGGACAAAAGGTTTCCCCTAGTGGAAACTGGTTGGGATATGTAGAAAAAAGGATATTGCCCTGGTTAGGCTCTAATTAGGATGCTACCAACTGATGGATCCAAGAAGTCTCAAAATTAATGAAACACATACATTTATTAAAACAAGGATATAACATGCAACATAATCACATTAGGACACAAATGGTCCAACAATGGAGAATGATATTAGATAACGATCATATGATAAAATAAAGAGTGTGGCTGTGGATTAAGCAATCCCACGTTTAGGGCTTGAATTCACAAATCCCAAATGAAAAGTACAATGGATAAAAAGCTTCTCAATATAAATAAATAAAGTGAAAATAAAACACCATTGCTGGTAAATGGATTTCTTCATAAACACATTAGGACACAAATGATCCAACAATGGAGAATGATATTGGATAACGATCATATGATAAAATAAATCCGAGAGTGGCCGTGGATTAAGCAATCCCACATTTAGTATAGTCTTGGGCCTTGAAGAAGAGACTATACGTCTCGAAACGCGTCGGCGACCTGCACCTGTGCCAACCTCCGGATTCCAAACTTCAAAGGACTTCCTCCCTGACTGGGTACATGCGATTGGAGCCACTGCAGGGCAACCCGGAATCCTGCAGCCAACACCCGCTGGCTCCCCACTCCCTGTCGGGTAGGACTTTCCTCAGTTTATGAAGAAATCCATTTACCAGCAATGGTGTTTTATTTTCACTTTATTTATTTATATTGAGAAGCTTTTTATCCATTGTACTTTTCATTTGGGATTTGTGAATTCAAGCCCTAAACGTGGGATTGCTTAATCCACGGCCACACTCTTTATTTTATCATATGATCGTTATCTAATATCATTCTCCATTGTTGGACCATTTGTGTCCTAATGTGATTATGTTGCATGTTATATCCTTGTTTTAAGAAATGTGTGTTTCATTAATTGTGAGACTTCTTGGATCCATCAGTTGGTAGCATCCTAATTAGAGCCTAACCAGGGCAATATCCATTTTTCTACATATCACAATCAGAAGATCACTCACCAGACTCCTCACAGCTTGGTACCATAACCAATATACCATCACTGCCCAGCGGCATAACGCTGTAATCATACCCTGCAACCGTCCCACTTTTGTGCGGGACAGTCTCATTTTTCGTCCACTGTTCCACTCACATTGCTGGAACTCCTCGCTAGCAGGATTAGGGTTCCGGCGAAGAGAAAATCCTACACACAGCAGCAGGGTTTGCGCCGTTGCGCCTCTTGTATTGATAACTTACAGCTAAACCGCGTTGTGTATCTTTGCGGTATGTAACAATTTGGAAGTAAAGCACTGAGCCGCTAATGATAAATAGAGCTCCCAATATCAGGCCTGATTCAGAGATTTAAGGCAAATCGATATTCATGCAAATCTCCGATTTTTGATGATTTGCGCATGTGCAGGAGCCACATGGCACATGGGCAGATCTGATTCTGCGATGCCGCTTGCAGTGCCCAAATCTTGCAGCATGATTGACATGATGCTGGTGTATCGGGGAGACCACAGGCAGCGCTATAAAAAATGGAGGCATGACAGCCACATTTTCTGGGCGTGCCGAAGGCAGTGGCTGCATCACTCACTGGCCCGGCTGAGTGATTTAACTGGATATCCAGAGTAGCCTGAAGTGAGATGTCCGATGTTCGCGCAGTGGATCCGGACGCAGCCCGCGGACCAGGGAGGCCGGCAGTGGGCGTCTCTTTATATAAGAAGCCTCCTGCGACTTTTACAGATTTTAATACAGGCGCTGGGTAGAACAAAACAGTGTGTCGTTTGCAATATACATTTTGTTTTTCATTCAGCCATCAGAAGACTTTTACAAAGAGTTTACGTGTATTGTATGCCTAAGACTGAGCCAAGGTCCATCAATTTACTGTATTCAAGATCATATTTAAATTAACTTGTTAAATATAATTCTATAACTACTGTAGGTTGACAGTTATACTTAAAAGTCACGCCGACAGAGTTGTGTCCAACCGTGACCCTGCTCATTATATTGTTTTCCTCTTTTCTGTTTTCTTCATGACCTAAAGTTATGACATCATCATCATTTTTTTATGACATCCCCCCGGACATCTAATTTGTTCGGGACACTCAGCAGACGTGGGCAAAGCTGAGAACACTGCCTCTTGCTATTAAGCCATAAAAAGATATATATGGCTTTGAGTTATATAGTACAATCTATTAAATGATTAAAATTTATGCTGGTGGATATGTAACTGAGCCAGCAATGATATCTTCCTGGAAATCATTAAAGCTAATTATTGGAAATCCAATAGATTATTCATTAGTATGAAATAATGAAAAAAGAGATTTATACTGATAGAAGATTCTGTAAGCCCTGGTAATAGATGAGCTTGCCGGTATGAATTCTGATGTGCGCCAGGTAATAGCGGACGACCAATGTTTACATCATAAAGCATTTTATGTATTATAAAAAATTTTATATATAAAGTTCCGACTAGTGTGAAACATTCAATACTGACAGGTTTTTTGGTGACTGCTGTACAATACAGAGTGGATCCCAGTGACTGCCATATAGTAGAAAGAGCATCTCAGCGATAGCTGTACAATACACACTGCATCCCAGTGACTGCCATATAGTACAAGGAGCATCTCAGCGATAGCTGTACAATACAGAGTGCATCCCAGTGACTGCCATATAGTACAAAGAGCATCTCAGCGATAGCTGTACAATTTAGAGTGCATCCCAGTGACTGCCATATAGTACAAAGAGCATCTCAGCGATAGCTGTACAATATAGAGTGCATCCCAGTGACTGCCATATAGTACAAAGAGCATCTCAGCGATAGCTGTACAATATAGAGTGCATCCCAGTGACTGCCATATAGTACAAAGAGCATCTCAGCAATAGCTGTACAAAAATGAGTTTCCAGTAAGCCTGACTGGTGTTTTAAAGGAGCAATCATTTAAAAGGCAAAACCAACATGGTTACCCCTTCGGGCAAACTCACTGGATACTCGCTGATCCCTTAGTGTAGTTGTTTTTACAATAGGTAGATAGATATGAGATAGATATATAAATATGAGATAGATAGATAGATATATATGAGATAGATAGATAGATATGAGATAGATAGATAGATAGAAAGATAGATAGATATGACATAGATAGACAGATAGAGAGATATGAGATAGATATTAGATAGATAGATATATAGATAGATAGATATGAGATAGATAGATAGATATGAGATAGATAGATACATAGATAAATATGAGAGAGAGATAGATAGATGAGATAAATAGATAGATATGAGATAGATAAATAGATACATAGATAGATATGAGATAGATAAATAGATATGAGATAGATAGATACATAGATAGATATGAGATAGATAGATAGATACACAGATAGATATGAGATAAATATGAGATAGATAGATAGATAGATAGATAAATAGATAGATGAGATAGATAGATATGAGATATAGATAGATAGATATGAGATAGAAGGTAGATAGATAAATGAGATAGATAGATAGATAGATAGATAGATAGATATGAGATGGATAGATAGATACACAGATAGATATGAGATAAATATGAGATAGATAGATAGATAAATAGATAGATGAGATAGATAGATATGAGATATAGATAGATAGATATGAGATAGAAGGTAGATAGATAAATGAGATAGACATATCGATATGAGATAGATAGATAGATATGAGATGGATAGATAGATAGATATGAGAGATAAATAGATAGACATGAGATTAGATAGATATGAGATAGATAGAAAGACCTGAGCTAGATAGATAGATAGATAGATATGAGATAGATAGATATGACATAGATATATAAATATATATGAGATAGATAGATATGAGATAGATAGATATAAGATAGATATAGATATGACATAGATAGATAGATAGATATGAGATAGATAAATATAGATATGAGATAGACAGATAGATAGATAGATAGATAGATGAGATAGATAGATATAGATATGAGATAGATAGATATGACATAGATAGATATATAGATATGAGATAGATAGATATGAGATAGATATAGATATGAGATAGATAGATATGACATAGATATATATGAGATAGATAGATATGAGATAGATAGATATAGATAAACAGACATGAGATAGAAAGATGATAAAGATAGTTATATAGGGGAAGCAATCGGGAAGCCGACTGCCTAAATCTCGGCAGCCGGCTCCCCGACTGTCTGATCCCGGCATGGGTGAAATGCCGGGTGTCTAGATGTAGACGCCCGCATTTCCCCGAAGCCGGGAGACCGGCGCCCAGCATCACAATCGTAGTGATGCCGGGCGCCGCGAGCGGACAGCCGCGGGGGGGGGGGGGGGGGGGGGTTAGGTTTAGGGCTCCCGGGGGGGACTTAGGGTTAGGCACCCCCCCGGGGGACTTAGGTTTAGGCAGCGGGGAAGGGGGTGGTTACGGTTAGGCACTTAGAGGGGGGATTAGGGTTAGGCACTTGGGGGGGAAGTTAGGGTTAGGCACCCTTAAGGAGGGTTAGGGGGGTTAGGTTAGTACATACTTACCTATCCACGATCGGGATTTCCAGCGCTGTCGGGCTTCCGCTGCTTCGCACTCTGCTCCTGTCGGGCTGCCGCTGACGGGAATCGAACCGCCGACCTTGCGGCCGGCGGTATATCATACCAATTCCTTATATAGATAGATGGATATAGATAGATAGAAAGATGATAAAGATAGCTATATAGATAGATGTTAGATATATAGATAGATGATATAATTACAAGGTACATAGATAAATAGAAGATAGATAATCCCTGACAACCTCCATAGACTGTATTCTTGTTTTGTATGCTAATGACTCTGCCCTAGTTATGTTGTTTGGTTTTTGTGCTCATGCAGGAAAGTGTATGTGGTAACTTCCGTTATCTTGGGCTAATGAGCAGAGAAGCAAAGAAAAGAACATGAAGCCAGAAACAACATAAATACCAGTTACCTGCTCTGCTGCTGTTGGTGAACCTGAGAACTTTGGTGCGGCTCTGAGCCCTGGATGGGGGGAGAGGGGGGGGGGTGTTACTTTATCTCAGGAGACTGAGGAGCTCATTTAGACCCGCCCGCTAGATGCGTTCTTTCGCTACCAGTGTATGCAAATTCGGCTAAGTGACGGCACGGCAGGCGATCGCACGGCAAGGCATAAGCACGCCCACTATGTCTTGGCGTGCGTTCACTTTGTGTATGCAGACGCCTAATTGCCTGTCTTAAGACACCCACTAGCGTACGTCATCTCCAAGAAGTGTATGCAAGCATCGCTGCATCGGGTACCATCGGAAGCGGACGCAGCGCTTGAGGTTGACTATACCCCACCTCAAATACTGCGATCACTTGAGTGTAAAAAAACAGCCAGGTGACGTGTACAATGACGCTTCCTTTTAATTAGGCACGCCTCTGAAATGGCGATGAGACGCTCAGGCACGCCTGCGTTCACATCTACACTCCCCCGTTTCTAGTGGCCAGCCCATTACCACCCACAAACGGCTTCTCCTGTCAATCACTTTGCTGGGCTGTCTATGCTCGGCGAGCGAACGCATCTTCATCTTTCGCACTAGCTATGAGCGAACGCTTCTTAGCGAGCGGGTCTGAATCGAGCCCTGAGTTCCACAAGCCATTTATTTGGCTGGCACACACATACCCTATCACTCTTGGAAGGAGCTGCTACACTCAGGCTGAGTATGGTCAGCCTCACACCCCCGAGCACCCACACCGGTGGGCCGCCTCCTGTAGATTTGATTCCGCCGGCTGACAATTTGCCCACATTTATTACATGTGGCCACTTTCAGAATATTGTTTCCAGGGCCACTTTACATCCCTTATTGCCCCTGCATCCAGTGCTTTGAGTTTGCACCCTGCCTTCAGCCCTGGTCTACAGACTAAAACAGGGGCAGGCAGATGTCAGTGTTAGCTGTGCTGGCTCATCCAGTGTCACAGACTGTACAGTGGGCCTGATTCAGAGCCACTCGTAAGCAGCCGCTCATTCGTTCCGAGCGATGTTTGCACAACTGCGCATGCGTACGGATCGTAATACGCATGCGCCAACCAGTCAGTGCGGCCGAAAATCGTTTGTTCGCTAAATAGCGAATGCCTGCTATTTTGAGTGACAGGAGGAGGCGTATGTGGGTGGTAACAGGGGAAGGTGCTTGAAAACGGGGAGTGGAGATCCGAACGCAGGCGTGCTTAAAAGTCAAAACGGGCGTTTTAAGGGTGTGCATAATTAATACAGCAGCGTCATTGACCACGTCACTAGGTTATTTTATAGTCAGAACTGCTCGCAAGATTGCGGTAGGAAAAACCAACCACAAGAATAGCGAGCAGTTCATACGCTGGTCGATGTACTCGATTAATCTAATAGCGGACATGACGTAGGATGCGAGCAGCCAGGGGGCGTAGTTTTCCAAAAAACGAACGCATGTTTTGTACGCTCGTTCAGACCTAGAGGCGTGAACAGACCGCAAAGAGCGAACGGTTCATTTGAATAGCCACCCCTTTTTTCAGAACGAGCGAGCGCAAATCGCGTCCGCCTCTGAATGAGGTCCCGTGCTCCTTCTATAAAAGCTCACATTTAAAAAAAATAAAAAGTATATATTGTTTTTCGATCTTGTTTTAACTGTACCAAGTTCCACATTTCAATAACCACAAGAATCAGCGTCAGCCAAGGATCAGAATGAAATGATGCACTGATATGTTTCAGGCTTTGTCGTGTCTGAATAAACTGTATGACCTTGATACATAATTTCCTCTCGGTTGTGTTTGTTCAGTTTCCATAGCACTGTGTTTGGAAATTCACATATAACAGAAAACCTTTCTGAGTTGCCCTGAAGTCACTGGAAGTTGTCCCTGCTTTCTTGTACCCGCCATCTTGTTTTACGGAGGGAATTATCACTTTTGACTTGTGCATTTCATTAACCACTTAGCTAACGATTCTTGAAAAAGTGCTCGAAGATTGTCGGGTATTTTATGAGTGAATTTGGTGAAGACCATCCATTTTAACTTATCCAAAATGGTTTCATTAAAAAAAAAAAAAAAAAAAAAAACTTTTTTTTTTTTATTAAAGATTTGTAAAGAAAATATTTCTATTTCAAATAACAAACATCGGAACCACCATCGGAACATTGGAAACATTGCCACGTTCAATTTGAGAATGGATACAGGAACCAGGTATGTCAGGGGTATAAGGGGGGAGGTTAACTTACTTTTCCCCAATGGCTGCTCAGTTTTGCAGGCGCTGGGTGGGGGGGGGGGGGTCCTGCTTTGCTAGCAATAAATATAATCTTCTCACATTTTGGGATGTTGTATAAAATCACATTTGACTACTCTCCTCCGGGTATATCAACGAAAGTGCGAGTTTTTAGAAGTGGCGATGTTGCCCTTAGCAACCAATCAGATTCTAGCTATTATCTTCTAGAAGGTGCTAGATACATGTTAAGTAGCATCTAATTGGTTGCTATGGGCAACATCCCTGCTTCTAAAAACCTGCACTTTGGTAAATATACCCCCCGGAGTTTCTGGGAGATTTATGAATTTTGGGGAGTCCTCCCAGCCTCCCAGGAGCGTAGGGCACCCACCTGGATCCTGCTTCTCTTTCTTATTAAATGGATGGGGTGAGGCATTGATGATATCATCACCTGGCTCCCCACCGCCATCTGCTGCATAAGGACATGAATCGCAGGGCGGAGCCTTATGATGAAGAAGACTTGTCCCTTGGTCTTCTGCTCCAAATCCAAAAAGCAGACAAATATTTCTAAAATATATTAAATTTATGTTTATCAAGTACCTCTCTCTGTAGGTCCCTACAGGACTTAGCGAAAAAATTATTATCATTGTTAGTATTATTATTATGCTTAGAAATTATTTTATTTTTATTTATTTAAAAATAATAAAAATACAGGTTTAGGATAATACCAGATTATACAGCCCATCAATAGCTTATAGATAAAGTTACAACACTGCGTTTTCCTAATATCGAGAATTTGTCTGCAAAATCAGTTAGTTGCCGAGAAGGAGGCGCTGAGTACGCTGGACCTTGGGAATGTTCTTGCTGATGAATCCTCCGTACAGCTAGAGGGAAAAAGAAAAACGGTTCCTGCATTCTACAATATTAATTTTATTCATAATTCACTAGAGACTGTGAAAATGTAATTAAAAAAAATCAGCAACGGCATTCAGACAAGAATAACAAGCTCTTAAATATGCACTGAAAAAATAGTCACATTTATTCCTAACTAGAAAGGAACAGTTGACTTAAAAATGCTCTCCAAACAGGACAACATGGCACCAAACGTCACCCTGCCAAAAATAACCGTTGTGTGTCAAATATATTTTTCTCCCTTAAATTACACACACAGGACCTTGGAGTATTGCTACACTACCTAGCGATTAGGAACGAGGTGGAGAGGAGCGTCAGGTGCCTCTACAAGCAGCGGCGCACCTCTCAAGGCAGCCCCACAAGACAGACGTCGTACAGTAGGTGCCATCAGGAAAGCAGTCGTGTCCCCTCCTATGGCCTTGCATCTTTAGTCCGGCCCTGTGTAACACCTGGGGTTTTGCCTATTTGAATTTACAAAGGGCTGCGTCTGATGGACTTGACGAGTATTTACTTGACAACGATACTGTACATACACATTTTATCTCTTTTTGCCCAATATAGGTGGGTATTTATCAAAGCTGGGAGAGAGATAAAATTGTAAAAAATAAACTATTAACCAATCAGCTCCTAACTATCATTTTTTAAACACAGCCTGCAAAATGTAAATTGGAAGTTGATTGGTTAGTACTTTATCTCTCACAATTGTATATCTCTCCCAGCTTTGATAAATACCCCCGATAATCATTGTGGCACAAGTACCCAGAACACCCCCCCCCCCCATCCTCTGGCAGCTTGGAGAGCAGACACCATGATATTAAGCACCGTCTCCCTCTTGGCAAAATGCTGCGATACGCAGGTTAATAAGGAAGAGGAAGGGCCAATATTACACAATTATATTAGAATCGCAACATTTGGCTCCACCCCCTCTCGATTGACCCATGAATCGTGGCAGTTTTCAGCTATGGGTAGGAGCCTAATGACATGGTGCTAGCCTGCCAGGTGCCATCCCTGCAGCTACTGCATAGTAAGTGTAATGTATGTGTGACATATGTATGTGTGAGTAATGTATGTGTGACATATGTATTTGTGGGTAAGGTATGTGTGACATATGTATGTGTGAGTAATGTATGTGTGACATATGTATTTGTGGGTAAGGTATGTGTGACATGTACAGTCAGGTCCATAAATATTGGGACATTGACAGAATTTTCAGGTTTTGGCGTCTATTCACCACCACAATGGTTTTGAAATGAAACAAACAAGATGTGCTTTAACTGCAGACTTTCAGATTTAATTTGAGGGTAATTACATCCAAATCGGGTGAACAGTGTAGGAATTACAACAGTTTCAATATGTGCCTCCCACTTTTTAAGGGGCCAAAAGTAATGGGACTATCAACTCAAAAGCTATTTCATGGACAGGTGTGGGCTATTCCCTCGTTATTTCATTATCAATTAAGCAGGTAAAAGGTCTGGAGTTGATTCTAGGTGTGACTTTTGCATTTGGAATCAGTTGCTGTCAACTCTCAATATGAGATCCAAAGAGCTGTCACTATCAGTGAAGCAAGCCATCATTAGGCTGAAAAATCAAAACAAACCCATCAGAGAGATAAAAAAACATTAGGTGTGGCCAAATCAACTGTTTGGAACATTCTTAAAAAGAAAGAACGCACCGGAGAGCTCAGCAACACCAAAAGACCCGGAAGACCACGGAAAACAACTGTGGTGGATGACAAAAGAATTATTTCCCTGGTGAAGAAAAACCCCTTCACAACAGTTGGCCAAATCAAGAACACTCTCCAGGAGGTAGATGTATATGTGTCAAAGTCAACAATCAAGAGAAGACTTCACAAGAGTGAATATAGACTGTTCACCACAAGATGCAAACCATTGGTGAGCCACAAAAACAGGAAGACCAGATTACAGTTTGCCAAACAACATCTAAAAAAGCCATTACAGTTCTGGAACAACATCCTATTGACAGATGAGACAAAGATCAACTTGTACCAGAGTGATGGGAAGAGAAAAGAAGGAAAGGAACTGCTCATTATCCAAAACATACCACCTCATCAGTGAAGCATGGTGGTGGTAGTGTCATGGCGTGGGCATGTATGGCTGCCAATGGAACTGGTTCCCTTGTATTTATTGATGATGTGACTGCTGACAAAAGCAGCAGAATGAATTCTGAAGTGTTTCGGGCAATATTATATGCTCATATTCAGTCAAATGCTTCAGAACTCATTGGACAGCGCTTCACAGTGCAGATGGACAATGACCCAAAGCATACTGCAAAAGCAACCAAAGAGTTTTTTAAGGCTAAAAAGTGGAATGTTAGCAATGGCCAAGTCAATCCCCTGACCTGAATCCGATTGAGCATGCATTTCACTTGATGAAGACAAAACTGAAGGGAAAATGCCCCAAGAACAAGCAGGAACTGAAGACATTTGCAGTAGAGGCCTGGCAGAGCATCACCAGGGACGAAACCCAGCGTCTGGTGATGTCTATGCATTCCAGACTTCAGGCTGTAATAGCCTGCAAAGGATTTGCAACAAAGTATTAAAAAGTGAAAGTTAGATTTAGGATTGTTTAGTTTGTCCCATTACTTTTGGCTCCTTAAAAAGTGGGAGGCACATATAGAAACCGTTGTAATTCCTACACCGTTCACCTGATTTGGATGTAATTACCCTCAAATTAAATCTGAAAGTCTGCAGTTAAATCACATCTTGTTTGTTTCATTTCAAAGCCATTGTGGTGGTGAATAGAGGACAAAATATGAAAATTCTGTCAATGTCCCAATATTTATGGACCTGACTGTATGTGTGAGCAATGTATGTGTGACATATGTATGTGTGTAATGTATGTGTGACATATGTATGTGTGAGTAATGTATGTGTGACATATGTATGTGTGAGTAATGTATGTGTGAGTAATGTATGTGTGACATATGTATTTGTGGGTAAGGTATGTGTGACATATGTATGTGTGCCTAACTAAATCCCGACGCCGCAAGCCCGAACGCTGAAAACGCTGAAAATCCTGACTGGGGCTGTTAAGTACCCTAATCCTCTCCTCTCCCAACTCTAACCCTCCCTTAGGGGTGCCTAACCCTAACCTCCCCCTGGTGGTGCCAAACCCTAACCTCCCCCCAGTGGTGCTTAACTCTAACTTCCCCCCAGTGGTGTCTAACACTAACCTCCCCTTGGGGGTGCCTAAACCTAGCACCCCCTCCCCACACCCTAAACCTAACCCTCCCGGGGTGGTACCTAATCCTAAGCCCCCCCAGGGGTCCCTAAACCTAGCCCTCCCCCCCTAAGAGCTATCACTCCCAAGCTTACCTTTGTTCAGGAAGCCGCCTGTCTAGATTCTGGCGTCAGGATTTAGACGGGCGACGGATTTAGTCCTGCGTCGGTATTTAGATGCCGGAATTTAGTCAGATGGCCTCCCACTGTATTCCTGTTTGTACATATATAAGTAGTACGTGTTTGTATATATGTGTGTGTGTGTGTGTGTGTATATATGTATTGTATGTGTATGTATATATGCGACTGTGTGGAAAGTTCCCCTGGAAAAATCCTGCATTTGCCCCTGGTTTTCTGTCTCTTTCCCGTACCCCCCGCCCCCTCATGCTGCCTGGCAATCTTATCCATATAATGTAATCCCTTCCTAATGCAATTGCAATCTCATGGTTGGGCGGAGGTCCAAAGTATTACAAAGATGCTCCTAGTTAGGGCTGTGACTTGTATAGACGAGAAGCAGTCAGGTAGCCGACAGACGGAATCCCGGCCATTGCTTCCCGACTGATTAATCCCGGCAAGGGGTTATATGACATATTACCTATGCCGGGAGCCCGACACACCGACCCCGGGGGGAGGTTAGGGTTAGGCACCCCCCTGGGGGATTTAGGTTTAGGCGGCAGGGAAGGGGGGGTTAGGCTTAGGAACTTAGAAGGGGGATTAGGGTTAGGCACTTGGGGGGAGGTTAAGGTTAGGCACCCCTAAGGGAGGGTTAGGGTTAGGGGGGGAGGGATTAGGTTAGTTATACTTACCCTAGGGACGATCGGCATTTCCTCCTCTGTCGCCGCTGTCGGGATTAGAGGCGGCCGGCAGTAAATCATACTAAATCCGTATGCTCCATACATCTATGTGTACTATATGATATAAATCCCCCGAGATAAGACAAAATAATAAATAAAAAAGTTAGACTGGTTTTCAATCTTTGTTTTTGTCCTGTGAGCACAATGTCCCATAAGTCGTCCATTCATTTATTGTGACAAACATAATGACCTCTTATGCTAAACTTAACTTCTAAGAATAAATAACAACACTAACAACAACTGCTTGGTTTGAATCAGAATTGATGTATTTATTAATTGCAAATTATTTATTAATTTTTAATGAAGGAGGGTGGCAAAAGAAGGCGCTACCACAACCCAGCTCTAGCCAAAATAACCTCTTACCACAACAATGGGGGACGACTAAAACACCCCCCCCCTTTTCACTATGCGTAACCTGCGTTGTGCAAGTCTCACCGCCCCTTACTTTGGCACAGTCCGGACGCTTCCGCAAAGAAAACGCCCAATCGTCCAACCCGCACAGGTAGGACACACTCGCCGTCCTTCAAAGGGGCAAGTGCCTCACAATGACCGCTTATGCCACATGTGGCCGCTGGTTAGCAGCACCTTCCCGCCCACTGGTTTAAGATTGTTTAGTGAAGACGAACAAAACAAAGACAAACACGGTTTTTGGGGAGGGAGGAGCTACCAACTGAAAAAGAGGCTGAACCTATTCAAATTCGGCCTTAAATACCAAAACCTAGATGTACCCGCCCCTATAAACCCTAATTGGCTGACCGAAAATGAATAAAATAAAAGGCCTCACAAAATAGAAAACTGCCTAGCAAAAGATTCTCTAAACACCCATCACTAAAAATTGAGGACTCTTATATAGTCTCATGCTTATACAGCCTCGTCTAGTCTTCTCACTGTTCCTTCTCAGTAACATGAGCTCCTGTCATTCATGAGAAAGAGGATATTACTGCGAGCACTCATCTCCTAGTGCCTAACAGTAACCTCTCTGAGTGTGAGTGTCTGCATGGACAATAGGGCATTACCCAGCATCCTGTTCTCATTTTCTTTTTTGCCATATTCTGTTTTATTCATTTAATACAAAGTATATTATAACAGACTAATGAGACTTTATTTCCCCCTTAGGTAGAATTCAGGGAAATGTTCCTGAAAACCTGCTTCTTTCCTGGACCCGTGTTTTTATCTCCCGACAGCAGACACTCACCCGGCTGCTCAGCCCCTTCCAGCACGGCCCGTACACATTAAGCACCGTTGCTGCGGGATAATCAGGATTATTGATTCAGCCATGTTTAGTTGTTGTGAGTTCTGCTTCACTATCTGTCGCTGTGTCTTAAGCCTCTTACACTGTCCGATTAGGTATGTATCTTTTCCAGGCATTTCAGGGGCGATAATTGCAACATTACCAGCAAAACTGTTAACTTTGTGTCTTCCCGTAAATATAACAGCAAACAAATCCATTGTCTGCTGGGTTTGGGATCTTGTGTGCATCACATAAAAGCACGCCAGGCTGGTTTTACCATTTAATTTATTGCCCAGGGCAGCTATGATGTCATGTCTAGGAGACAGGGCCGCAGGCACCAGGAAGTAGGGAACTGCACTGGCGGCAGGGGGGTCCCTATGATGTCACACCTAGGGGGCGGGGCCTCCGCCACTAGCACGTAGAGCACTGCCTGGAGCATCCTGCAGTAGCACCACTGGCTGCAGGGTTCCCGTTCCAGGCACCTGGCAAGCCACATGCAGGTCAGTGGGGCAGCGACGGTGCTTCCCCAGGGTCCTGCGTCCTGGGAGACGGCACTGCTCACACACCTCTTATTGCTGATTTAAATCTGCAGGTGAGATCGTCGGAAATTACGCTGCTTCTGAAAACCCGGACACAATCCCATAACTCTCTATTATCTTAAGGAAGAGCATAAATCCCCTTCACTAGCCGTACCTGGAAGTGACGTGAGTGAGGGCGGAAGTGGAGGTTTCTGCCCACACTTTCCACGAAAATAAGAAAGTTGGCCCCTTGCGGGCTCGCTGCTGGCATGGTGGCTCGCTTCGCTCGCCACATGAATAAATTCCCCCTCTATGCCCACTTGGATGGTAGGGAATGACGTTGGACACTGGCAGATGATGTTATCATACATCTACGGAAGGGCATTAATCTTTTCCCATTATCTTAATTGTTACCTCTTGTGCATGACACGCTCAGTGGGAACTGGGACGCATCCTGTGCACGTTAGGTTTGATGTGAACGTGTGCTGCGGGCGCAATTATGTCATCATGCAAACTTGTGTGATGACATCATTTAGCTCAGGGACCAATTTTATAAAAGCAGATCAAAAACTATTATGGTGCTATTAAAATCTAATCAAAATAAATATTATCAGGGACCTCACATAACCTATTCCTGAAAGTATAGGAACTACAGTACAACTGTTTTTTTCCCCCCTCAGACTGTCCTGCAACCAAAGTGGAAACTCTGATTCTCATTCATTTCAATAAGGTTAGCATGTGAGAGTATTTATTATTTAAACTGAGTATAACCTGAAATCCCCTTATTCCGCAAGGCAATCCACTGCTAGGCCAGCCAATTATCCCATTAATAAGGGATGCTTAGTATTTATACAGGTTCCCTGGCTGGCTGATTGAAACCAATTAAAGTGATTACTGCAAGTCTACAGGTCCCCTAGCTCCAATTAGGAGCCACAGAACATGCGTAAATTATATTAAAGGGACCTGTTGGATGACTGTCCATTATCACCCTGGTGGGAATAAACACAGGAGACTTCCCCCCTGTTCAGCATTATTTCCCTTGCTCTAGTGTTGTACAAATGTACTTTTTACCAGAATTTCAACTTTAAAATCACTTTTACACTTCTCCCTCCAGGTACTGCAACATTGAGGAGGGATGTCATTTATTGGCGTAAAGATGTTGGATCAGGGAACAGCCAGAGGAAAAGGCAGAGTGCATACCTCCCAACTGTCCCGCATTCAATGCTGTCCCGCTGTCCCACCCGCGGGCCAGAGTGTCCTACGGTAGGGTGGAATGTAGAGAGAGGACAGCACATGGCATCTGTTCACCAGTGTAGGGAGAGCCTGGGTGCTGTCCAGCATCTCGGAGAGTGCTGGGCATGCCCCCTATAGTGACATAACGGGGGTTGCCACTCGGCTCCTCCCCGTTTTCATGAGGCACCGCCCCTTCCCATGAAGCCCAACCCCCTTTTCGGGTGTGCGCCCCTTCAGTGCGCAAAGTGTCCCTCTTTACTGTTCTCAAAAAGGTATGAGAGTGTGCCAATAAAAGTGGATACGTTTGTTGGGCTATAGCTAGCTCTAGGGGCGTATCTACCCCTTGGCCAGGATGGCACTGACCAGGGGCACCTGCCGAGGTGGGGGGCGCCCTCCGGCAGTGCCACCTATGGCCAGAGGGTAGAATCAAGTCAGGACTGCCAGAATTAGAGTCCGGGTGGGTACGCCCCTGGCTCCTAGATGTCCAGGGCTGAGCATCTTTATATAGGTATAAAATTGACAATAATAATTAAAAGGAAAAATGTTGTACATAGGGTTAAATTACTTTTCAGTTCCTTAATAAGCATTCAGATGGATTTGTTTGTAAAATAAAATGCAATAATATAAAACATATCACATTGTTGACAAGCCTAAGCACAAATGAGCAGAAAATAACTCATAAAAGTGTTATGCGTTCAGTGAGATTTGTGCCCGGGAAACGGAAACACTGTTATTGACAACTTTGATGATCATTGTACATTACCACAAAAAAACATTCCACTTAAAGGACTAAGGCCCTCATTCAGAGCCGTACGCTCTGAGCAGAGCGCACGCTCTGAATGAGGGCCGGCCTCCATGAAAATGGAGCATCCTCCTGGACGCTCGTATAGCTGTGGGTCACCACCCACAGGCTATACGAGCGTGCATTTTGATGGCCGCGATGGTCGTGACCATCGCGACCATCGAAATTGCGAGCCGGAGCCTGCGGTTGAGGTTTTCAACCGCAAGCTCCGAAGTGATTTTGGCTCTATCAGTGTGACTAGTGATGTCAGTGGGCCGGCTTCTGACGGGAGGCGTTCCCGTGGGAACGCCCCCGTCAGGGAGGCACGCCCCCGGCACGCCTACCAAAGGGGGCGTGCTGTCAATCAACATCGACAGCACGCTCCCTTTGATCAGACACAACGAGCGAAGGACTTTCCTTCGCTCGTCGCGTCTGGCGCATGCGCACGACGGAGCTCCCTCTGTCGTGCGCATGCTCAGTCCAGAACATCGACCCACTTGCGAGCGGACAGCCGCGCACGAGTGGGTCTGAATCAGGCCCTAATTCCATTTTTTATAATTACAAATCAAAATATACGCAAATGGTTATTAGTACGTCAAAGTTAGCGAAGCATAATACAGAGACGTTTCAGCTTTTACAGATATTTTGTGTAACTTTATGTACAGTATCAAGAATCACTAAGACTGCTTAGACTGAAAGCTCATTTGGACAAGGCCATCATCACTGTACATTCTACTAAATAATCCCTGCAATATCTCTATTTGCTACATACAATGTCTATAGAGTAATCAGCGCTTACCTGCACTATAAATAATGCCATTTTCAGGGAGCTGTGGCCCTTAAAAATAGGCAGATTATTATAGGCATCAGCCAGAACATTAAAAATGTTAGTACTGTCTGTTGCAGAAGAATGTTGGCAGTTGCCATTTTTCCTTGATTTGTTTTATAAGGCTGCTACCAAGGCAGCCACAGTCACGTGGTACATGATGTAGTACGCAGAGAGACTTTGGAAAGCCTCTTTGAACTCTGCATGACCAGGCATGCTGGAAGTTGAGAGCCTGGGTCTGTGAATCTAACAGCTATAATTTGCAATAAACAAGGATATTGTGAAAAGGAGATAATGATTTGTAGAGGGAGAGCTAAGAAAATCAGATGCATGTCTAAAAAGGCACCTTCTATGTTGGTTTGGGGCTTTTACTCATGATTATAAGTGAACGTTGGGATTTCTTTTAGTTTATAGAGTATGTCAGCTATATAAACTTTGTGTACTGGAAGGTATCGGTGCACCTGTGACGTATATCTATACTCAGCATCGCCTGCCAGATGATATACATAGTGGAGACCGTTTTGAGGAGCAAATCTATGTACAGTCTCAGAAATCAATATTTTGGGACGATACATTATGTATGTAGATGTCATCATGATATTTGTTGATGCCAATGCTTCAGTGGTCAGTTTTGTATATGACCTCGGTGAATGTCTACGGGCCTGTTTTTGAGATGCGCGCTTTGTCAATGTCGAACGTAGTTCTGCAGTTTTTTTTTAAAGCGCATGCGTCTAAAGGAGGGTATCCACTACCCGACAGTGAAAAGATTGAACGATAACGATATCGTTATCATTCAGTCGTTCACTACACTGCAGGGTGCCCACACTGAACGATATGTCGTTCAGTGCAGGTACAATCAATCATCTGCAAACATGCTGAACCTGACGATATCGTCAGGTTGACCAGCATGTTTGAACAATGATAGATGTCTAAAAGACCAAATCTTCAAATGATTTTCAAACGATGTTCAAACGATGTTCAAACGATGTTCAAATGATTATCGAACGATTATCGAACGATTTTATCATTATCATTCAACTTTATTGTCTAGTAGATACCCCCCTTAAGTCACACTGTGCTGATTATGACCATCCAGAGTCGTAATTGGGGGAATGTTTACACAAGGAAATGATCCAATATAAGATGTTTCCATGGTCACCAGTAAATCTCAATGTCATTAGTATGCCATCATTTGTAATACAAAATATTCATATCATTTTCAGTCTAAAATGTGTTTCTAACATATAATATATAATTTATGAACCATGGTTTTCTGATTTTTAGCAAATGTGCCCCAATTCGGCAAAATGATTGCCCACGGGGACAGTATGCAATAATACCCTGTTTGATAAGTTATAGGGTAACTTTACAGAGTCATTATTGTCTGCATCTTTTTACCAGTTTCACAGATATAGGGCCTGATTCAGAGCCGCTCGTAAGCGGCCTCTCGTTCGCTCCGAGCGATGTTTGCCCAACTGCGCATGCGTACGGTTCGTTATACGCATGCGCGAACCAGTCAGTGCGGCCGAAAATCATGTGCTCGCAAAATAGCGAATGCCTGATAATTTGAGTGACAGAAAGAGGCGTATGTGGGTGGTAACAGGGGAAGGAGCTTGAAAACGGGGAGTGGAGATCCGAACGCAGGCGTGCTTAAAGGTCAAAACGGGCGTTTTATGGGTGTGCTTAATTAAAACAACAGCGTCATTGACCACATCACTGGGTTATTTTATAGTCAGAACTGCTCGCAAAATTGTGGTTGCAAAAACCAACCACAAGAATAGCGAGCAGTTCATACGCTGGTCGATGTACTCGATTAATCTAATAAATAGCGGACATGACGTAGGATGCGAGCGGCCAGGGGGCGTAGTTTCCCAAAAAACGACCGCAAGTGTTGTTCGCTCGTTCAGACCTAGAGGCGTGAACAGACCACAAAGAGCGAACGGTTCATTTGAATAGCCAACCCTATTTTCTGGACGAGCGAGCGCTAATTGCGTCCGGCTCTGAGTCAGGCCCATAGCCAGCAGTACAGCCCATTATTTATCACATTGCTGGAAGTACAGTCACAGGGTCACTGCTGGCGAGTCCTCTATTTGTACAGGGAACAATAGGCTTTGTGTGCTTTTATACCCTTAACAAATGACATGTTATATTATATTTTGCTCACAAAGTTATTTGGTTTCCGCCAATATGCTAAATAAATATGAGTTCTGAGAATGTCATGAATGGATATCTACCAGCAAAGGCAAACAAATGTGTCTGAGGTGTTTTATTGTTAGGCAGGCTGTAAGTAGGGACGGGTAAGCCGTGCCGCCGTCCAGGGTGTAGGACCTAGGGGGCAGCGCTGTTGCTCCCTTGATGCACCAGAGTGCATGAATCAGCACCCTGGAGACTAGAAGGTCAGCAGGATGCTTAGCTCCTTCCTGGTGCCAGCAACCCACCCTCTCATTGTGACATCACATCTTCATGGGATGGAGTCAGCACAGGGGGGGGAATATCTCCCTGCTATGGCGCTGGAGTAAGCGGTACTCTATCAAGATCCCCCCCTCCCAGGGCTCTCATTACTTCCTTTAATGCTTCATTTGGGGTATCCATATACACAGTTATACATGACACATGACTGGTCAATCTCAGTTGTCATATAGATCTATTCCAGACCAATGTATCTGGCCAACTCAACTATATATACATACTGTATTCACTGCACCTGCACTTTCCTAGACAGATTCAGGAAAGCGGATTGGTACAGCCACAATTTTGGTCCTGCAGGATGGCTATGGGGGCCAGCTAAGGCCCCATACAGTATGTATCCCGGAAAGTCCTCTTTCTCAACCGAAGCTCTTTAACTGAAAAAGAAAAAAATAATAATCTTTTATAACTGTTTCACCTTATATGGGACCTAAAAGGAAGGTGGCGGTTGAGCTATTTACCAATCATATTAGGTTACTATCAAAAATACAACTACTTTACAAAATATTTAAAAGAATGTATAGAACTAGATCCTATTTCCATTCTAAATTTCCAAGTTTTGTGTAAATTCTCCTTTACTTGCTCCTTTTTTTTGGATCGATGCACTCTGTTGCTGTGTATGGAACACCACTGGAATTGTGTGCTGGCAACCCCCAAATTGTTCCCCAGTATTTGCCACTATCGGTAACCTTTATCTAATATTTTCCCCATAAATATAAAAAGCTTCCTACCGCACACCTGAAACAGAAAGCCGTTAAGTACTGAGCGACAGCCTTGCAGGGCATCCATAGCTCAATAACTGAGCTCTGCGGAAGTGCTACCATAAAGCTCTGCTGTAAGCTATAGAAGAACTCTGGGGTATAATTATCAAACCCTCTAAAAAGCATAAGTGTTCCTATTAGTGGCCCATCAGATTCTAACTATCATTTATCTAGTACATTCTATAAAATGGTAGATAGAACCTGATTGGGTGGTGGCACCACCTATTTAAGGGGAAGATTTAGATAAGGAGGTGTTGTTCAAAACACAATTCCTAAAATGAATTAGTAAAAAATCAACTTATGTGAATGAAAATCCAGAAAATTGTACATTAACTGGCAGTAGTGTGAATAATGTGGGCCATACATGTAAGCGCCAATCCGATCTGTCGACTGGCGATCTGATCCACCGATCGGCGGACTCCCATGGTCAGCAATTTGTCAGGGAATCAACAAAGAAAACAACATGTTAACAATCCCCGACTCATCGATTCCAACCATTTTGAGGTCAGAATTGGGGGATCGAGATTATCCAACTTGTTAGATTTTGCCGATCCCTTTATCCAAGCGACAGCAGAATGGGGAATTACCCAAAGAGTGGGCAGATGCATGGGCCCCATTACTCAAGAAATCGGCTAATCGAAGAAGGTGGAGATGCAGGGTACTGGCCTTGCTGTATGACAAGACGGTGGAGATACAGGATGTTCTCTGCAAAATAGGTGTCTCTAATGGATAAAGCCAGTCTTACATTACTTTATATATGTTGGAAAATCTTGTCGCGTGTCCAGTAGTCCATAGCGTGTAGCTTAAGATAAAGGTTGTGGATTATTCTACACAGCTTAGTTGTGATGCCACGTTAACTTACTGTATCACATAAAAATTCAATTAACATAACAAAAATGAGAGATTCAAGTGTGAAAATGACTAGATGAGCACGATATAAGAGCAAAATAATTCTGCAGGCACCAAATTTCCTCTATTGCCATATATCACTGATTACAAGCACGTGCATCTCTAGGGCTAACCTACCATGAAATGAGCCCTTAATCAGACTCCTATCGTGCTCTATAAGTCCTCATGCTTTAGCCATCAGGTTCCGTATGAACGATAGGTTTAACCTTTTCCGGACCTTTGAAAAATGTGACGGGATGCCTGTAACACACAAATGCTGTTCAAACATTTATAAACTACTATAACTGCTTCTTGTGCAAGCAAATTGGTGACTAGTGATGCTTTCACTTATAATTGGTGCTTACTCATAATTAGTATTTTAGTGAGTCACAACATCTCCCCCCTCTGTAGATTAAAAGAATAAGTTCTTATAGCGTCACTAAACTCCTTGGAGACTACTAATATTTATTTTTAACTTTTTCTGACATCCAATGCACCCAATATATATTTTATGGACATTTCCAGAAGTTATCAGAAAATAGAAGCTATTGCTATTAATTATGTCACCAAGACTCCTACCCTCTGAACTGTAAACTGATGGGCAGAGTGCGAGTGCCTCTTAGTCCCCATTAGGTGTCACATACCACATATTACTGGTTCCTAGTGAATGTATAGGCCTGCTATTGATTATGTCATCCTACAACAAGACTGGGTGCTTCAGGATTGCCCTTACCTCTCTAAATTGTTCACAAATGGAGGCATTTTGTGAGTGTCTTACAGTCCCTAATGCACTTCAAGTGCCTCTTGCCTCAGTGATGTCACTGTATTCTAGTACAGGCTGCATAAACAATCATTTTAGTCCATCCCACAATAGGTATGTATGCCTCCCCTGTGTGTAGGTGATTATTGGTGTAGCCGCTATAAGAGGTTTGTAAGATGAATGGGGAAAAAATGATCTCACATTTCTCTTTGTTACAATAGAAAAATCAGATAAATGAAGAGAAATGAGAAAATTCCAAGCAATTGACTTAATTGGTTTTCTGTAATATTATGTTCAGTGTTCTGTCTTTCTCTTTCCCTCAGCTCTCAACATATATTTCATCTCTAAGCCTGCAAAAAGGAATATTCCGTCATAGTGCGGCAGATCGTGACCCTCCAACACCACACAAAATTTTCACTGTTCCCTTTTATAACGTCAAAATACATGCTTATATTGTCTGAATTAATAAATAAAATATCAGGATAACATACTAAATTATTTAAAATAAAATATGTGTACTAATAATCCTAATGTCATCTGTTACTTTCAAATTGTCCCTCTTTTATTCCAATGTGTAGATGTTCTCCTGGATTGTACATGGCAGATGTTGTCACTATTGTATATAAAGGATAGTACATTATAATAATATTAATTATAATTGATATTCTACTACATAGTCAACCTACACCATAAACTTAATTTGGAATCTCAGAAAAATATACATTCACTCTCATTCCAGCTTTCTGCAATTTTTTCTTTAACTACTAAAACTGTACTTAACCATCACTTTAAAATAAAAAAAATAAATCATTTCACAAAACATTTTTTTACTGCTACTCTTTAGATTTGGAAAAAAAAATCATTCATAATATATATTTTGCACCTCTCAGGATAAAATAAATGATCATCAATTGACTGGACTGAAGTGAGTGCATTGTGAATTATAACAGCTCGCTACATATAATTTTTTTCATTATGTTCTTTTTAGAAACACAAATATACAGAGCTATTGAAAATAAAGCTATTATTTTCTAGTAAATATGCTCTCAGCTTTGAATATAGCATTTCAGTCAAACTGAGATAGTTGCTTTTAGGTCAAATTGACTAGGTATTAATTTGCTTTTGTGCAGATTTCATCGTATTGCCATCACAAAGAAATATAAAAAGAATCTTTACAAATATTTTTTTTTCAAAAAGGGCTTGGTTGATTTTTGTAAATTTGTCTAGTAAATATTTTACATTGTCAATTTAAAGAGTATGTTTGCAGGATTCCTGGTTTTCTAGTTACAAATACTTATAAACTAAACAGCTAAAAAAAGTACATTGTCCTACCTCCCACTTTTACTAAAATTGCTGTTTACAATTTTGGAACCAAAATAATGGCATTGGCACAGCTGAAACTCCACTTTGGAAAAATAGTCTTACATATTGTGATTAGATTTATTTGTTAGAGCTTATTGATTGCAAAATATTATTTATGGATTCTCTTCAACATCAAATTACTTCTGACTGTTTACAAAAAGCCTAAGTGTAAGAGCAGCATAAATAAAAAATATGAAAAAAATAGAAAGGTTGCAAAAAATCTTTTGACAACAATTTATATACAAAGAGGCAAGCTTTTCTCATTTTGGATACCTGTCATCTGAGCTATAATAAATTTAAGAAGCACATTTGTGGTATTATTCATAAAATACCTACAGAGATCCTTATTTCAATGCAGAACTATCATAAAAGAAACAAAAACAAAACTTAAAAATTATCACTAAATTTATTCTGTTTATATTAGTATTGTCACAAGTGCAAAACAAGATGTAAATTAGACTTCAATTTGTATGCTCTACGCCCATAGGATAAAAGTTGAAACTATGTTCATACAATTCTGCTGCTGAGAATCTGAAGAGGGTAAATGTTGAATATTAACTATAATATAGCAGAATAAGTATATCATTGTTTTATCATTTAGGGGTTATGGATACAAAGGGGTCAATTCAATTAGATGTGAGTTTGCCAAAGTTAACTTGCATTACAAAACTTGCAAACTTCGTGGAAAAACGAGATTCAATTAGTAATGGCAATTTGCAGGCCTCGTGGCGATGACACACATTTTTCTACAAAAAGCGAGTAGGCAGAAGTGCATTAAAAGTGGGGGAATCATCCTCGAACCCAAAAAAGTGGCAACGAAGATAGTAGGAACATATAGAAGGCTGTTAGTGGCCATAAGGAAAGTATTGAATGTTCTTAAAAGGGGTCAAATGTCTGTAACGTGATGTTTCAGTGTTTTTCTTTTACAAGTTTGTAAAATGTTGGAAAAAACACTTGTGACTCCCATCCAAGTTCAAAAAATACTTTCCCATCAAGACAACTCTAAATACCTGTCCCACATCATTTACACTTCTACATACAGCACATATCCCAAACCATTTACACCTCTACATACATGTCCTATACCATATAACCCATTATTGAGCTTTTCAGAGAAATTCACAAATTCTAGTATTTTAAACCAATCCATGTTACTCATTGGGAGGAGTGTCACAGAAGTTGTGCTCTGTGTCCTGACAATATTACCTTACAATAAAGATTTTCCTTACCTTTTTCACCTGCTCAGGTGGGAGGGCACAAAATAACCAGTGAATTTGCTAATACAATGCCAGTTCGGAATTGCATTGCAAATGCAATTTGCTGCAAAAACGTCTCGCAGGATGCAGCTCGTTCCTAATTTAATTGTCCCCCAAAAGGTATGTCTATCAAAAGGAGTTGTCCACTTTTGAGAAGCAGCTGTAAAAAAGCAGCAAAATGGGGGGTTCCAATTATAGGGAACCCCACCCCCCAACATTTCACTGAAGCCAGACAGCCATAAAAACAAGAGCAAATGCAGGATTTCTAGTGGAGGGTTTCCAATACTTGATTTAAGAACAAGTGTACTCAGCATAATTAGCACCTAACAAGCTATAGTCTGTTTCATACAAAGTGCGGTGCATGTAATACGTCAGACATACAGTATACAGGACCACGATCAAGCAGTAGGCAGTAGCCTGTCTGAGCTGATTTTTTTATTTTTATTTTTTGGATTTGGGCACCATTCCAAAATCCAACACATTGGTCTCCTTAAGGTGCCCATACACGGGACGATTTTTTACACGATATGGCCAGTTACGACAGGTTGGACAGACCAATCGTGTGAAAATAGATTTACTTTGTGTGTTCTGCGACCCCGATGCGTGTCCCCGCCGTCGTCTAGTTGGATCGCAGATCAGATGGTTTTGCAGAGAGATCTACGATCTTTTGAGTACAATGTGATACACTTCTATGCATCTTATCCTATGATTGTAACGATCAATCGTACACCATTTTACCACATCTTATGAAGAATTTCAAGGGCAATCGTACAACTCATCTTACCAATTTTGAATCGCACCATGTATGGGAGCCTTTACACACTTTGTAGTGTATACAGTATTAATAATTAACACTAGTAGTAGTGTTTCCCCAAATCAGTCCTCAGGAAACCATAGCAGTATGTGTTCTCCATATCTCCTAGTAGGTGTACATATTGTATGTAGTGAATTTGTGTTATATACTTCTGACTTTGTAGTCATTATATGAGCAGCCGACCGGGGAAGAGGTTTTCTGGGCAACTGAACCCCCCCCTCCCCATTTGCCTATGAAAAATAATTATATCAATAATAGATCATAATAAGTGAGTGGTACCACGTAATCCAGTCTGGGATGCCCTGTCTATTAGATGAAGCACAGTCACCGTAGACTAGATCATTTCATTTGGGAACTACTTTTCTCAGCATGTAGTGCAACAATGTACTACATACCTCTGCCAGTGTTCCGATCCTAGCCCAACGATAGCGATAACAGGCGGCTGTATACTGGTAGTCTCTCTGGTAGGGTGTATGCTGGCAATTTAGCCTTTATGATGGCCTATAAACTTGAAGTGGAAAACAAAAAGGAAGTAGGCGGCTCTATTAAGCCTACCGGAAAATCTCCCGGTAAGGTCTATGGTCGTTCCTCATCCCACTATTCAATTCTATTCAGGAAAGAAAATTATAGTAGCTAATTAATGTATCCCTTGCATGACACAAGTTGTCGTAATGAACACTGCAGCGATGACATCACAACTCACTGATATCAGCAGAATTTGCTTCTTAAGCAGGTATTACTTGCAAGAGTTTACATACTACACATATTGTAATAACATCACCATTACATATAGTTATATAAAAATAATGAAACAATAATAATAATAATTGAACAGTGACAGGGGCATTATCATGGGGAGAATAGATAGACCAGTCCATTCTTTTGTACTCTCAGGGGGATATTTACTTAAGTGAGGTTTTTTTCAGAAGTGGAGATGTTGCCCATAGAAACCAATCAGATTCCACTTAACATTTATTTAGCACCTTCTAGAAGATAATAGCTAGAATCTGATTGGTTGCTATGGGCAACATTTCCCCTTCTAAAAACCTGGACTTATACCCCTCTTAATCTCTGCAATGTACATAAAAGAAGAATATGGAGAATATGAAATAGATATGTATCATCTGTCCCATGGGGAAGAGTACAGAAATTATACTGTATATTTCAAACAAAGGGTTGCATTAAATTTATCAATTTTATTTACTGAATAAGACCTAAGGGCAATCCAATGTATCTACATACAGTATATCACCACCCTGTCCTATTTTATAATACAGCCTTATATAAATATCGCTTGAGGTGGTGAACATTATTTCAGGATGTCTTTAGAGGTACCCAGATGGTCTATCAACATTGAAATATTTGTTTGTTTTCAAAAAGGCTTGAGATTTTAAATATTTTTTTTTTATTCTTTTAGATTAGCGTCAGCAGAATGGCTTATCAACAGATTTTATCCACTGTTATTGGTTTTAAAATCTTACAAATAGGCAATCCAATGCCGTATACCATCTGGCAGTCATTAGCATTAAAACCTAATATGAAATACGAAGGAAAATTCATGTGAAACGCGTCGGTTGTTGACTAACATTTTTCTCGCACTCTTCAGGTCAATGGGTGTCACTCCAATGTCCACCACTGGCAGCGTTTGGAAAACACCAACTGCAAATGAGGAAGGGGTCATTGGAAAGAATGGTTTCTACTTTTAGAGCTACTATCCGTGGATTAAAAATGCACAAAACAAAAAACTTGACGGCAGTGGGCCCATGTGTACAACTTATTCATATTTATTACTATGTCATAACATTGCAAAATCTAACCATTGTGCTCTACATGCAAAGACAACAACACCTGCAAGCTTTGTATAGCTAATCCTAAGTGCTAAAAACATGCTCACTTCTGTACCTGTCAGATAATATACAGTTATCATACTTGGGTCACTTACAAAGGACAGCAGGGTTGTCACTTGCAAACTCTTTTGTCAGAGATGTTGTTTATCCAATCTGTTTGCATCCTGATGAGAAAATGCCACTTGTACTGAACCTTTTAAAAGTTGTCAGAACTTCAGAAGACTATTGCCAGCATTGGCAGAAGTAAAAAATCCTCAAATTACAGCGCTCAAAAATATATACATTTTGCCTTTAGGCGTGTAAATTTGCCTGTCCAGATGTGATGTCAGTGTTGGCGGCCTCTGCAGCAAGTGTACAGGCGGTCGCGGAGTTGTCTGTACACACCACCGGAATAGCTGATATATCTTCAAAATTATCTACACGTATGTGCACCAGCCTAATCCTGGGTGCCAAAATTTTTTGTCTGAAATAGGCAGATCTTTGTTCACTCTAGCCTCTGAATAGGTCGCAATTTCGTCTACACACCCACAGAAAACATATGCTATGTAGAGATGCGAATGACTTTAAATGATACTCTGAATAGCACCGCAGATTTGCAGAGATGCATAATTATGCCTCATTTGGCATCGGGAACATGCGCTGTGCAAAAGATCACTGATGCGTCCGCTATCTTGCCGGCCCCGGCATGTATAATGGATCCCTGTGATTATTTTCTGAAAATATACATTATGCAACAATAAATTAATAATAAATGAAAATATTATTATTATTATTATTATTATTATTAATAATAATAATAATAATTATTATATAATTACTACTAATTATTAATGATATTAATATAATCTTACACAAGCAATAATACTAATTTCCTGCAGTAAAATAAGATAGAAATTAGTAAATTACATAGTAACGGAAGTATTATTGATTGAAACCTAAATTCACCTTCCCAGAATAAAAAAAATCCTGATGGCGCCAGCATATACAGCTTGCTGCGGGATATCAATCTGCATATTTATATTATTAAGTGATATGTTTATATGAACATTTGGAGATCCGTTGGCTGCGTTTTTATTTTACAATCAGTAAACTGTTACTAATTTGAAAAAAAGATTTCCAGTTTTCACTGATTCCATCCAGCCAAGTCGGTGATCCCAGAAGCTTTACTGAATGCGTTTTAAATAACAATTAAAAAAAAAACCTCATTATCAAATTGGCAAGAACAATAAATAAATCAATATTATTCTGCGCAAGAAGAAAAAACTATACTGTTAATAAGTATTAAGTTGTTTTCCATTATATTGGCAGCAAATACTTTGGCCTGATTTATCAGCTGTATTACTGTAGTTTTCATTTTGTTTGTTTACAATACTATATTAGCACACCCATAGGGTATATATTCCGGGATGCAGTCTTAAGGTTGACATTAAAGTTAACAATCCTAATGTCGATACCACAATGTCAACAGTTATGATGACAACTTTGTTAAAATGTTGACATTGTTGAAGTGTTGACAGGCAACATGTTGACATGTTCTAATGATGACATCTGCAATTCTCAGATTGTCAACATTAGGAGTATTGCGGAATGAGAAGGTTTGGTTTAGGCACTAGGGGAGGTTAGGATTGGTCTACGGGAGGGGAAGGGTTAGGCTATGGGATGGAAGGGTTAGGCACTTGGTGGAGGATAGGGCTAGGCTACGTTGTGGAGGGTTAGAGTTAGGCTGCGGGATGGGAGGGTTAGGCACTAGGGGAAGTTAGGGTTAGGCTACGGGGAGGAGGATAGGGTTGGGCTACGGCAGGGCCGCAACTAGGGGGGCTGGAGGTGCACGTGCACCGGGTGTGCTGCTGCACCCGGCACCAGTGTCCTCCAGCCCGGCGCCGCAGGGAGACTCCAAGCCGGATGCCCGCTGAGATGTTATCACCAGCGGGCGCCCGGCTACTTCTCTGCAGCGCCGTGCTAGCCGTGCTCTCCTGAACTCCAGCTTCCGGTTGTCCCCACAGGCACTATGGGAGAGACGTAATGACGTCTCTCCCATAGTTCCGAGGAGCAGCTGGGCGGACCCGACGGCGGCAGTCACAGGAGCGGGGTTTAAGGTAAGTATTTTTTTGTGTGTGTGTGTGTATGTGGCACCACGGAGGCATTAACAGGGGGCACTACAGGAGGACTACAGTGGCATTACCTACAGGGGCTCTGCAGGGACATCACCAGGGGGCTCTACAGGGGCATTACCAGGGGGCTCTACAGGGGCATAATCAGGGCACACTACAGGTGGCATTACCAGGGGGCTCTACAGGGGGACTACAGTGGCATTACCTACAGGGGCATAACCGGGGGGCTCTACAGGGGCATTACCAGGGGGCTCTACAGGGGCATTACCAGGGGGCACTACAGGTGGCATTACCAGGGAGCTCTACAGGGGCATTACCAGGGGGCAGTACAGGTGGCATTACCAGGGGGCTCTACAGGGGCATTACTATTTGGTCACTACAGGGGCATTACCATATGAGCACTATAGGGGCATTACTATTGGGACATTACCATATGGCCACTAGTACGGGGCATTACTATAGGTGCACTGCTGAAGGGGGCATTACTATGGGGGCACTGCTGCAGGGGGCATTACTATGGAAGAATTACCAGGGGGGGTGGATGCCAAATTACTGTCTTGCCCCGGGTGATAAAAACCCTAGTTTCGGCCCTGGCTACGGGTGGGGCAGGGTTAGGCTGCAAGATTGGAGGGTTAGGATTAGGCACTAGGGGGAGGTTAGGGTACAGGGAGAGTTTATGGTTAGCCTTCGGGATGTGAGGGTTAGGTACTAGAGGGAGGTTAGGGTACAGGGAGCAGTGGCGTAACTAGGGGGGGTCGGGCAGGGTGCGTGCCCTGGGCGCCGAGGGACCACGGTCCGGCCCGCCCTAGTTAGCCACCAGTGTAGCGCCGACTGCAGTGAGTGCGGTCAGCGCTACACATTTACACAGGACCGGCGCTAGGCTTCCAGTGCCGGTCCTGTGCTGCACAGCTGAGCCCGTTCCCTTCCCCTGAGCGCTTGCCCAATAATGCTAGGAGGCAGGCTCAGGCTGTGCATAACACACGCATCGCCGCCAGCACTGATTCAGAGCCGGCGTTTTTATTTTTTAGGAGCCGGCCTTGCTTTTACGAGTGGCCAGGTGATGGTCACGATGGTCTCGACCATCACGACCATCGGGCTTGCGCCGAGACCCTTGTGGTAGGGTCTCGTCTGCCACAAGCTCCAGTGAGCTTCCGGCTCTAACAGAGCCGGAAGCTCACCACTGAAATCACTCGTGATGTCAGCGGGGCCGCCCCCAAACGGCAGGCATTCCTTCGGGAACGCCTCAGTTTGCACAGCCACCCCCCCCGCTCCGCCTACAAAACGAGGCGAGCTGTCAATCAATATCGACAGCCGGCCCATCTTGTAGTGAACCGAGGAGCGATGGAGCTGCCGTTGCTCGCTGGGGCTCACGCATGCGCAGTGGGGGACCATCAGGCCCTTAGTCCTTAAGGAACCCTAACAATCCGGGTTTTAAGGATATCCATGCTTGACCACAGGTGGATTAATTAGTACCTCAGTTAATTTGATTTAACCACCTGTACTCAACTATGGAAATCTCTAAAATCTGAACTGGGTTAAGGCTAAGCTACGGTGGGGAGGTTAGGGATAGGTTACTTGGGGAGGATGGTTGGGTTTAGGCTACAGGGGGGAAGGTTAGGCACTAGGGGGCGGATTAGGGTTACAATACTTACGCTGCTTTGTCAGATGTCTGCTCCAGAACTGCTCTACACATGACTGACGGAACACGGAAACCGCTACTGGCGCCGGGAGCAGGGAAGTCAGCTTCTAGACTACCAGGGACAGTCTGTCGACATTCTATCATGTCGACATTTCAGGAGTGTCCACATGATAGATGTCGACATGATGAATGTCAATCTTATATACCACACCCATATTTTCCTATACATTTATACAGTATATTTAATATAGATTCAAAGTATTACAGTGTTACATTGCACAGTATGTGTTTGCAAATGTTTGATACATCTAACAGTATGGAAAGTACGTTTTCTTTAAGTCAATGTTTTCCTCAACTTTTATTTATTCTTGGGACCTCATTCAGAGCCGCTCGCAAAATGCGAGCACTCGCTCTGAATGAGGGCGGCCACGTCTCTAAAATGAGCCGGCCTCCTGGCCGCTCGCTAAGCTGTAGGTGACCACCCACAGCTTTAGCGAGCGGCCAGGTTGATGGTCGCGATGGTCAAGACCATCATGACCATCAGGGCTTGCGACGAGACCCTTGTGGTAGTGAACTTTTGGCTCTATTAGGCCCGGAAGCTCACCACTGACATCATGAGTGATGTCAGTGAGGCCACCCCCAAACGGCAGGTGTTCCTTCGGGAACGCCTGTTTGGCAAGCCACCCCCCCCACCCCACCTGAAAACGGTGTGAGCTGTCGGTCACCATCAACAGCCGCCCCTTTTGTAGTAATCCACGGAGCGAGAGAATTTCTCTCTCGCTCCGGGGCTTGCACGTGCGCAGTGCCTCTACAACGACCCACTTGCGAGCGGGTCTGAATGAGACCCTTGATTCAATAAGATTGTTATAATGTTTATAAGGAAAACAAGTCACCATTCTTTTATTAAAGACAAATTGTATTGAAAGGATGAGAGGCAGGTACATAAATTACCTGCTCAGAGATCCAAAGAGGAAAAAATGACAGAACAATAGTATAGTAGCTAAAATCAGCAAGTTGTCCAACGACAAACCAACAGTCAATAGTTCTGCAGACTCAACCAATTTTTAAGAAAAACAAAGCACAGAAAGAGAAGAGAAGAAGAGATAGGGAAAAATAATGGAAGGAGGGAAAGACGGACAGACTCAGCTGAACCATCCGCACATGAATGGCAGAGGGTATGAATCACTGAGGACACCGACACCGACCCGGAACCAATACAATAACATTCTGTCTGCCTGCCCTGCACACAGCCATTATAAATAGATTATATTTGGGTTTAATGAAAGAACTTGCTGGTGAAAAGTACATGACGGAAGATGAGATTTGTAGTTCGATTTTACTCGGATCTCAAAAACTGCATCATACTGGCTATCCGGCTGTCACGTGTTTTGGATAGCCAATAAGATAAATCCAAACTAATCTGAACTTGCAATAATTTGGTGATATGAACCGAATAAAACCGAACCCGCACATCTGTAATATTTTCAAACATTTAATGCTATAGAAAATACTAGTTTATCCCTACACGGCCTTTAATTAATGCGCGCACCATGTATCCATGGCATAGAGAAAGCCTTATAATATGGTTTCACTTATACATGGAGAACAGGGGGAGATTGGTGATTTGCCGGAGGCCAGGAAGGTGTAGTGCTTGGTCTCAAGAGAACAGCTCCCATTTCACAGGGCAGCATCCTAACCTCGGGACTGTTGTATTAAAACCTGCCTTTCATTAGCAAGCTGGAAAGCTTACAGCTCGCAGAACGCTTGCATTTAAATGGCATTAAATTTGGAGTACAAGCTGATTTAATATGAAAAGGCATTTTGCGGTTTTAAATGCGTATGACTGTTCATTTACATATTTTTATTCTAATTTTCTTCTACTTTACATACAATAGTGGCTGTTACGAGGCCAGCAGCAATCAGTGCTGCTTGCTTCCGGTGTGGGATTTGAATGTGAATCATTTTTTGTATTATTATTATTATTTTGGAGTTGTATGGCGTGTTAGGACAGTTATTAAAATAAGAGGCGATGCGCTGAAACTACAGGGCATCAAGTTTGGGGAAAATGTGAGGAAAAAATATTTTCCAAAAGGGTAGTGGAAAAGCTGCATACACACACAACGATTTTGTTACCAAGAATTTTATGAACGATTTTATGAACGATTTTCTGTCAGATTATCTTTCAGATTTTTTAAAGTGTAATGAACGATTTTTATGAACTACAAACAATTTTTGCTTATTCCCTTAATGAAAATCGTTCAGTTGACAAGTCTGACTGAACTATAAACTACAAACGTGAACGCGCATGAACGATAATCGTTCATCATTTGAGTCAGAAAGTGAACGATTTTTTAAAACGATTATCGTTAAACGATATCGTTTAACGATAATCATTAAAAAAAATCGTTGTGTGTGTATGCAGCTAATGGAGCGTACACACGGTCAGATTTGTCAGACTTGTCAGATTTGTCAGATGAACGATTGAACGATTAAACGATCTGAACGATTTGAACGATTTTACCAAAGTTTTGAACGATTTGAACGATTGAACGATTTTTGACTGCATTAAAATGAATGGAATCGTCCAAGTCTGACTGCAAACCCATCAGATGTCAGATATCGTTATCTGACAAACGGGAACGCGCATCGTTGATCGTCCATCGTTCAGGCATGTCAGATATGAACGATTTTCCTTCAGATATGAACGACTGAACGATTTTTAAATCGTTATCGTTCATATCTAAAGGAAAAATCTGATCGTGTGTATGCACCATAAAGGTATTAAAAAAAAAAAAACGATTGTAACCGATTAATTATTACCACACACATAACAACATAAAAATCCCCATGGTTTTAGCAGTACAATCAGAGCCATAACTAGACTTTTTGGTGCCCTAGGCCAGATAGAGCATTGATGCCCTTCCCCCCCAACCTATATTTCAAATAGGGACATAAAGCACGTACTAGAAAAAGGGGTGTGGCCTCATGGGTAAGAGTCATGACAAATCTGATTTGTCCCGTACGATGATGAAGGTGTACCGATCCCATAGTACCACTGTTATCCAGGTGTCACTGTGTGAATCCAATGGCTGCAGTGATGATACACAATAATTTTGTTGTATAACTCACCAGCTCTAGATGTAGAAAAGCGCTGGTAAAGCTGCAGCAGGATTTGTCCATCGGAACAGCCGTGCACAAGCCTGGAGCCGGCAGTGTAGATCACCAACTGAAGATATAGAAAGAGCGCTACTTGAAATGTATATGCAGCACATAGCAGCAGGGAGATCCGTGTATGTACTCTGTGCCAGCAGCTGAACTCCCCGGCAAAGGTGAGCTGGTAACACCTGGGTCAGGAATCGGTGGGAGAGGTGAAAGGTTCGAGTCTTGGCTATGACAGTATTTTAAAATGTGTGTGTTAAATAAAAGAGGATGTGACTGAAGGTGATTAAGGAGGTGGCCAGATGGAGGGGGAGACGGCCAGGGAGGCGATAGGGGCAGCCAGGAGTTGCCAGGGATAAAATAAGAGGAAGCTGCAAGTGAGAATGATGATTATACACAGAAAATTGACATGACCGAACAACGCCCCCTGCCCTGCGGTGCCCTGTGCCATGGCGTATTACCCTGAGTACAATAAATTTGATAATGAGGGTTTGGGTGCGTACAGTATTTACTTCTGCTAAGGCTGTTTTTTTTTTTCAATCAGTGGGCGTCTTTTTTTATTACTGTTCACGATGGACCAAGCATATGTCAAGTTACCTCAATCTCCACCCTCTGCTCGACTCCTGCCTCCACTCAGACTGGTCTCGCCCCCTTTTTGCTGTTCCCAGAGGTCTATTTACTATTAAATATTTGTAGGATATTCCCCGAAAAAAAAAAAACGTTTTCGTGCGGTGCCCGCAAATATTTTCATCCGCAAATGCAGCCCCTACAGATTTTTATCTGGGCTGCTATGCTGCCGGATTTACCAAACTCCGTAAAGAGAAGGTAATGCCATCTCTAGATGGCGTTATCCGATAGTAGCCTATGGAAACAGTTCACTATCACACTGCTTACATGCCTTCACCAGGATGGGCTCTTATTTAGAGCCAGTCTCCCGGCAAAAGCATAATAGTAAATTTGCGTTAAAATATTAATTTTCAAGTTGCAAATAAATGTGATAAATGTGCCTTTTAGTGTTTTTATCTTTCAGACATAATTTGTTTTTCGATACATTTTGTTTTATATCGCTACATATTTTTATGCTAGATTTTATTTGAATGATAATCTTTGTTCTTTCTAGTGATTCACGAATACAGTTTGTGCACACATTTACATTATATTACTGAAGTTGTTTAATTGTTTTTTTTATTGACCTATAGCGCTGATTTTTATAATTCTTATCTCTATCGTACACAATAACATTGCCACCGTATGTTCTATAGCATAACGTGTTTGCATATCAACTTTATGGGATAATTTAATGTGTCAGGAGAATTGCTTATTTAGTAAAAGCCGTTTTGCAGCGGCAAGCTGTAATTGTAGCATGTCATTTGTTAATAATTGGCATTTTGTGAATGACCTTTTTCACTGGGGCTCAGATCTCGGCTGAAGGGTAATCTTCTAGCCCTCATAAAGATATCTACAGTGAGATTTTTGATGCTAAAATGTATAATTGCCAATGTTCTGTTCTGTAAGGAATCAAATTAACTGTTAACTCTTGCAGCGCTGAACCACAAAGGTCACAAGTACTAAGCGTTGCTCGGGATAGTGTGGTCATTAGCGACTGCCTCCATTCCATGTCTTTAATATTTTTGTTTTTCTTTAAAAAAAAGTGCCTAAGCGTTGCTCAGGATAGTGTGGTCATTAGTGACTACCTCCATGTCTTTAGTATTTTTGTTTTTCTTTAAAAAAAAGTTCCTAAGCGTTGCTCAGTATAGTGTGGTCATTAGTGACTGTCTCCATGTCTTTAGTATTTTTGTTTTTCTTTAAAAAAAAGTGCCTAAGCGTTGCTCAGGATAGCGTGGTCATTACTGACTGCCTCCATGTCTTTAGTATTTTTGTTTTTCTTTAAAAAAAAGTTCCTAAGCGTTGCTCAGGATAGTACGGTCATTAGCGACTGCCTCCATGTCTTTAGTATTTTTGTTTTTCTTTAAAAAAAAGTTCCTAAGCGTTGCTCAGGATAGTGTGGTCATTAGCGACTGCCTCCATGTCTTTAGTATTTTTGTTTTTCTTTAAAAAAAAGTTCCTAAGCGTTGCTCAGGATAGTACGGTCATTAGCGACTGTCTCCATGTCTTTAGCATTTTTGTTTTTCTTTAAAAAAAGTTCCTAAGCGTTGCTCAGGATAGTATGGTCATTAGCGACTGCCTCCATGTCTTTAGTATTTTTGTTTTTCTTTAAAAAAAAGTTCCTAAGCGTTGCTCAGGATAGCGTGGTCATTAGCGACTGCCTCCATGTCTTTAGTATTTTTGTTTTTCTTTAAAAAAAAGTGCCTAAGCGTTGCTCAGGATAGCGTGGTCATTAGCGACTGCCTCCATGTCTTTAGTATTTTTGTTTTTCTTTAAAAAAAAGTGCCTAAGCGTTGCTCAGGATAGCGTGGTCATTAGCAACTGCCTCCATGTCTTTAGTATTTTTGTTTTTCTTTAAAAAAAGTTCCTAAGCATTGCTCAGGATAGCGTGGTCATTACTGACTGCCTCCATGTCTTTAGTATTTTTGTTTTTCTTTAAAAAAAAGTGCCTAAGCGTTGCTCAGGATAGTGTGGTCATTAGCGACTGCCTCCATGTCTTTAGTATTTTTGTTTTTCTTTAAAAAAAAGTTCCTAAGCGTTGCTCAGGATAGCGTGGTCATTAGCAACTGCCTCCATGTCTTTAGTATTTTTGTTTTTCTTTAAAAAAAAGTTCCTAAGTGTTGCTCAGGATAGTACGGTCATTAGCGACTGTCTCCATGTCTTTAGCATTTTTGTTTTTCTTTAAAAAAAGTGCCTAAGCGTTGCTCAGGATAGTATGGTCATTAGCGACTGCCTCCATGTCTTTAGTATTTTTGTTTTTCTTTAAAAAAAAGTTCCTAAGCGTTGCTCAGGATAGCGTGGTCATTAGCGACTGCCTCCATGTCTTTAGTATTTTTGTTTTTCTTTAAAAAAAAGTGCCTAAGCGTTGCTCAGGATAGCGTGGTCATTACTGACTGCCTCCATGTCTTTAGTATTTTTGTTTTTCTTTAAAAAAAAGTTCCTAAGCGTTGCTCAGGATAGTACGGTCATTAGCGACTGCCTCCATGTCTTTAGTATTTTTGTTTTTCTTTAAAAAAAAGTTCCTAAGCGTTGCTCAGGATAGTGTGGTCATTAGCTACTGCCTCCATGTCTTTAGTATTTTTGTTTTTCTTTAAAAAAAAGTTCCTAAGCGTTGCTCAGGATAGTACGGTCATTAGCGACTGTCTCCATGTCTTTAGCATTTTTGTTTTTCTTTAAAAAAAGTGCCTAAGCGTTGCTCAGGATAGTATGGTCATTAGCGACTGCCTCCATGTCTTTAGTATTTTTGTTTTTCTTTAAAAAAAAGTTCCTAAGCGTTGCTCAGGATAGCGTGGTCATTAGCGACTGCCTCCATGTCTTTAGTATTTTTGTTTTTCTTTAAAAAAAAGTGCCTAAGCGTTGCTCAGGATAGCGTGGTCATTAGCGACTGCCTCCATGTCTTTAGTATTTTTGTTTTTCTTTAAAAAAAAGTGCCTAAGCGTTGCTCAGGATAGCGTGGTCATTAGCAACTGCCTCCATGTCTTTAGTATTTTTGTTTTTCTTTAAACAAAGTTCCTAAGCATTGCTCAGGATAGCGTGGTCATTACTGACTGCCTCCATGTCTTTAGTATTTTTGTTTTTCTTTAAAAAAAAGTTCCTAAGCGTTGCTCAGGATAGTGTGGTCATTAGCGACTGCCTCCATGTCTTTAGTATTTTTGTTTTTCTTTAAAAAAAAGTTCCTAAGCGTTGCTCAGGATAGCGTGGTCATTAGCAACTGCCTCCATGTCTTTAGTATTTTTGTTTTTCTTTAAAAAAAAGTTCCTAAGTGTTGCTCAGGATAGTACGGTCATTAGCGACTGTCTCCATGTCTTTAGCATTTTTGTTTTTCTTTAAAAAAAGTGCCTAAGCGTTGCTCAGGATAGTATGGTCATTAGCGACTGCCTCCATGTCTTTAGTATTTTTGTTTTTCTTTAAAAAAAAGTTCCTAAGCGTTGCTCAGGATAGCGTGGTCATTAGCGACTGCCTCCATGTCTTTAGTATTTTTGTTTTTCTTTAAAAAAAAGTGCCTAAGCATTGCTCAGGATAGCGTGGTCATTAGCAACTGCCTCCATGTCTTTAGTATTTTTGTTTTTCTTTAAAAAAAGTTCCTAAGCATTGCTCAGGATAGCGTGGTCATTACTGACTGCCTCCATGTCTTTAGTATTTTTGTTTTTCTTTAAAAAAAAGTGCCTAAGCATTGCTCAGGAAAGTACGGTCATTAGCGACTGTCTCCATGTCTTTAGTATTTTTGTTTTTCTTTAAAAAAAAGTTCCTAAGCGTTGCTCAGGATAGTACGGTCATTAGCGACTGTCTCCATGTCTTTAGCATTTTTGTTTTTCTTTAAAAAAAGTGCCTAAGCGTTGCTCAGGATAGTATGGTCATTAGCGACTGCCTCCATATCTTTAGTATTTTTGTTTTTCTTTAAAAAAAGAGCAATTTATTTAATTTATGACGTGCAAATGGAGAAATTCAAATACTTGCTGCGCACATCCCCGCAGAATATGGTAGCCTAACGTCATTAACTTTCCTTCAGCAATATTGTTGGAGCATAGGAACCACATGGGATGTGAGTACTTACTATAGGCTGGCCATACCCGGCACAATCCCTTTTCTGATCAGCAGATGAAACAATTGTTCTCGGTCGATTACCACTCAGTGTTTGGACGTGAATGATAATCGTTCACAGCCTGAACGACTGAAAGATGTTCTGAATAGTTTGGTTATCAAACCTGTCTGATCCTCCCGACTGCTGTTCAACTGACTGCAGGTTGGGAATGGAGATCGTCCGCTTCGGGTTGCTCTATCGTGTAGTCATGATTAGCAGTAAGGTAGAAATAGGGCTTTTATATATAAAAAAAGTTATCCAGTAACCTGATTGGCTGCATCAAATAAAGACCAACAGAATTTCCGTCTGTCTGCAACTTTGCATTGAGCACAAATAGGAGGAGGATGCAAGAGCCCAGAAGAATATTTAAATTAATTGTATACTATTTACCTGAAGTCTCCAGCTCATACAGTTAGTTAAAAGTAACTTTAATATATGGCTGTTTTTCCACCAGAGGTCAGAAGAAAAGGTATACTGAAATTCTTTGCAAATTAAGGCTCCTGATATGTTCTTCTTACACTGCTGTGGACGCATGGGGGCCTCCCTTATGCCGCGTACACACTAGACATAATGCTCCATGAGCGATATCGCCTAGTGTTTCCCCTGCAGTGCCGGGCTCAATGTCTTTAACGACATTGAGCAGACACACTGAACGATATCGTTAACGATATCGTTCAGTGCCGGCACCCTCTCTCATCCGATAACGTCAGGTTGGCCGCATTTTCAGGCGATGAACGACATCTTCAATGACCCGCGGGAGTGCACATCGTTTGTCGTTCACCGCGTTACACACTGGATGATATTGGACACGATGAACGATAACTATATCGTTATTGTTCAAATCGTCCAACTTATCGTCCAGTGTGTACGTGGCTTTACTCTGCTTCTTTGACTAAATAAGAACTTTTTTATTTTGCTTTCCTTTATTCTCTGTTCACTTTTTTCCCTCATCTTTTAACACACACCATAACCCCCACTATGATGTCAGACCAGGACTGGATAGCGGTAATGTGACACCACCAGGCGCTGAGCATTCCAGCAACACTACACAAACGCTAATGCTATGAAAGATCAGATACATGCACAGGATCTCACGGGAAGCTGGTCCTCTTTAAATGGTTCTGGAGTTTAGGAGTCACAAACTTTTGTAGTATGATCCCACCATAAACTAGCTAGTACATTTCATATGTAAAAGAGGAGTCTACCCAAAACTTAAAATTGAGTTCTGATGACATTAACTTCTAAAATGTTTAACATTTAATAAAAAAAAAAAAATTATTTTTGTATACAATTTATTTCATATGAGGGTCAATTTATTTATTTTGATATCTGAGAACAATGAATATGCTGTATGGAAATAAAGTAATACTTTTATGGATATAACATTGTATGATTCAGAGAAAACTATTCTACTTATGAATCATTTAATTTGAAAAAATTCCTCGGTTGAGGACAAAACTAGGAATTAATTTTGTAGCACACTAGTGGCACCAGGTACTTGGCCCTTGCTATGTGTTAGACTGTTGCGGTCACTTAAGGTTCACCAACAAAGTTCCAACAGGAGATCTTTACTGTAACTCATAAGGAACCCTTGGTGAGAGCAGGAGGTGACTGAGGGGAAGTTTAATGGAGGACAGACCTGGGGTTTGTTACAAGTCCAAGAGCCTTTGGACTGTCGCTGTTCAACGTGTACACTCCATCCCGCGTTACATACTTCCAGGTATGACCATCGACCATAGATGGTTTGCCACTGATTGTCGATAGCTTAGTCATTGATGTTAGAGAATCAGAATCAAATTGATTGACCAAGTATAACGCTGCAAGGACTTAATTTTGGCAGCTACTGCTACCATAAAAAAACATAAAAAACATCCATAACACACACATATAAAACAGCAATTGTTGCAGAGGTCAGATGGTTCTCAGCCATCGATGACAGAGATATGGCAATGTTATGTTTTTTATACCCCAGGCGCACTGCTCATAGCATCTAGCTCCACCCCATTCCCTGATTGGCCTACCACGGTCACTTGTCCAACAGCATGGATGCCATCAATGGTTCTCCATCAGTGGTTTCATGCCATTGATGGAAAGTACCCATGGCATCATTGATGGAGATCCCTTTGATGGCCTTCCCCATATTCATACATCCTCATAGACATATTCCCAGCTGCTCGATGGTACAATTGGTGTCATTGCACAATGAAGACATGGGCTGATAACACAAATTCCATCCCCACCCTCTCTGCATTTGTCCCTTCAGACCAGAGAGGCCAGTTCCCCAAAAAATCAAGGCAGTTACGTAGGTTGTCAGTGGGAAGTGCATTATTTTTTGGGACGGCGGTCACTTTGGGGTTGTTGATCTCCGATTTATAGATAGGCAACATTCTTGTGAGCGTTGATTTATTACACAAAATGTCTCTATTGTATCTAGGGAATAGGTGCATGGAACTACGGAAATATTCTAACATGGAAAATGTTAATATTTACTTTTTAAATGCAAGAATTCCAAATTCAATTTATAAAATTACTGACTTCAAAAGAGGAACAATTCCTTGGTAGCAAGTGATATCATGCAAGACCCAGCAACAACAGCTTTATTCAATGCACTTAATTAGCCCTAAGACTTCTGGTCATAAAGATATTCTCTGCTTGAAAGTGGAAATTAACTTGCAAAGTTTAAAATCCTATTTCAGCATTAATTAGATTCTTTTATACCAGAATTATAAGAAACCTCATATTTCTTGATCTTACCCCAGAATCGTCTGCAAAGAAAACAGTTTCATTCATTTTTATCAATCAAATCTTCTATCATTATACTAAAGACTTATTACACTTCTCTTGGGAAGTTTCAAATCCAATTTTAATTAAAGTACAATATTCATTTCTCATGTTTCTTGAAATAACTATTTAATCCAACATAACAATCTATCCCTTATTATCCAACCCACTATCTATTCTGATCGGCTTTTATCCTGAAAAAGGTCATTAGTATTTTCCATCTTCCAGGAAACAGACCAGAAATATACAGAATTAAATGTGCTATGTATTGTTTGTCCAAGTTATTACATACTATATACAACTATGGCCCGTATTCAATTTGAGGCGAAAAGTCCAGACTTTTCACCTGCTGGACTTTTCACCTCCTTCGCTAGCTTTCCAGGCAGAAAAGTATCTCGCGCGTGCCCGATAATCCCCATATTCAGTTTCAAAGGACGCAAAAACGGGACACGGTCGAAACTGGGAGTGGCGAAAAAAATGGGAATTTCCGGGAAAACATCCTATCACTCCCCTAAAGATGTCCAGACATGGGGGATACTATGGGTACAACCGTTTTTGCCTGCTGAAGGGAAGTCGGGTTTTTAAATAGCCGTGGCAGGTAGCAATTTTTTTGGGGAAAAATAACTATGGCCATCAAATTTGGGGTACATGAAAATGGGTGCAAGCATATTTTTAAGTCCCTAAAATGATTTTTCAATTTCTTAAAAAATGCACCTTCCGCAACCACCCGCAATGAAGAAAACACCTGCCGCATATATGGGAACCCCTCTGGATTGAATTTAGATATTTTACAAGTGCCTTCCCTATTTATTTTTTTTATAACCCCATAACTTGAAATATTTTTTTGGGGTGTCCCGTTTTTTTCTTTTTTTTTACTTTTTTTTTCATACAATGTTTTTAGGAGGCATTCCCAGGGGTGCAGGCTTTTTTTTAAAACCTGCACCCCTAAACCCCAATTCTGCACTTTTTTTCCCCAGCTAAAGGCTGGAGAAAACTTATCCCTGTTTTTTTTATAAAGACTTTTCGCACCAGCGAAAGCAAATTGAATACGGGGATAATGGGTTTTCGCCTGGAATTGAATACGGGCCTATAAAGTAATCACAGTTAAGGAAACATCGGGCAGTTATCATATCAAAGCAGAGTGACTCTAATGCAATAACTGGGAAGAGGTTGGCGCATAAGGTTCTTTAATATTTGTTCTTTTATGTTATTAATATTATTAACCATGAAGGTTTTCTAAATAATGATCACACAACAGCATAATTGCCAATTTTAAAATGTACCTTTCTAGGAACTCTGGACCAGATTCAGACCCGCTCGCTAGGATGCGTTCGCTCGTAGCCAGCCGATTTTCACATTTTGCACATGCATATGCATTGCAATGCGCGTGCGCGAACCAGTGTGAGATCGGAAAGCGATTGCTCTTTGCGCATAGACTGCCCTGCAGAGTGAGTGACAGGAGAAGCCGTTTGTGGGTGGTGACAGGGGCAGGCCACTAGAAACGGGGGAGTGGAGGTGCGAATGGAGGCGTGCTAGAGTGTCCGAATGCCATTTCAGAGGCGTGCATAATTAACAGGCAGCGTCATAGTACACGTCACCTGGTTGTATTTCACACTGCAGTGATCGCAGTGCTTGCGGTAGGGTATAGTCAACCTCAAGCGCTACGATCGCTTCCGATGGTACCCGATGTACCGATAGTTGCATACACTTCCTGAAGATGACGTGCGCTAGTGGGCGTCTTAAGACAGGCTTGTGGGCATCTACATAAACAAAGTGATCGCACTCCAGGACATAGTGGGGGTGCTTATGCCTTGCCGTGCGATCGCCTGCCTTGCCGTCACTTGGCTGAATTTGCATATGCTGGGGGCGAGCGTACGCATCTAGCGAGCGGGTCTGCATGAGCTCCTCTGGTCATTATGGGAGGGCTGGCATTAAAAATAAAATTGCGAAACGCGCGGTCAAAAATGTCACAATTCTTGGATAATTGCATCATCGTGCCAAGGACATCCCACCAGGAAGTAGACGGGATGCTAGAGTTTCATGTACTGTCTCAGCAGTCCGTGGGAGTCCCCAAAATTCAGGACCTTGCAGGCGATCAGGCAGTACATAGACCTGTCACTTTGCTGCAACATGTAGCAGTCTAACATTCCCATGCCCAGGGATGACTGGAGGGGTGGCAACAAAGTAGCCAGGCCTGTCTGTGACCCCAGGTCCCGCAGCCATGCCCTCAAGATGATGTGACCACACCCATCGCTAGAAAGGACCCCCAGTATTCACAATAGGGGGTGACCACACCTCCATATACTTGGCCGTGCCCCCCTAATCCCTGCACATTCCTACTCTAGGGTGGCATTGGTGCACAGATGTTGTTTTGATGTTTTATATAATAATATGTTTTACAAAGCAATATTTGTACATAAGGTTCATGTAACCAAACTTGTAACATAAGCAACCATGAATTTCCATTATACAAAAGCAGTTGGAGGTAAGGACCATTGATGTATGGTATAGGGCATTGCAGAAAGTGGACGAAAAAAAGAAAATCTTAGTATTCAGCTAATGGAGTTCTCCATCGAAGACATTGTGCCACCCGACTACCCATTTATAACCCTCATATAATATAATAGTAATTATTGTGACTTGGTCAGACACTATAGCGCTGATTAGTCCAGGGAGCTCTTTGCTGGGTCTGTAGCCCCTGTTTCCATGCAGCTCTCCTGTCTCCCCAATGTACTGCTGCCTGGGGCACTGTTTCCAGAATTTCAGTCTTGAAAGACCCCTTACAGTCAAGGTTTTAAGCAGTGCTGGATATCCTTAAAACAAGGACTGCTAGGGAGGCCTGATTCAGCAAGGATCGCATTTGCTTATACGCACACAATCGAGCGATTGTTGTATATACATCGTAGTATGCGTGCTCGAACTGGCCACTGCGATCTGGAGGGCGATCGCAGTGACCATGCAGACCCATGGCAGAGTGATTGAGAAGAAGTGCCGTTTGTGGGTGGTGACCGGGGGGCGGTCGGGTGAACGCAGGCGTGCCAGTGCGTTTAAACGCCGTTGCATGGGCGTACATAAATTATCCACTGTGATACTAAATGCCGCCTGAGGCCTCATAGAGTGCGCTAGGGGCGGATCTAGACTTTTCTTTTTGGGGGGGGGGCGGTTAAACAATGAATCCTGCCTCCCCCTCTTCTCTAGCCCTGTTTCCTCCCCTTTCCAGTCCTGTTTCCTCCCCTTTCCAGTCCTGTCTCCTGTCGGCCCTGCAAACACACTACAGCTGGCCACACACTAGACCAACTTTCATCCGACCATACAACTAGTTGTCTGGTTGGAATGAAAATCTGGTAACGTATGGGAGTAACTGATGATCAGTTTTTGTTCCTAAATGCCAGAAAACAGATGAAAATGAAAAGTTTGTTAAATGTTTGATCTAAACAATTTGTTCTAACAACAGTTTTTGTCCATTTTCCGGCATTTGGGAGCAAATTGCTGATTGTCATTTCCTTTCATTCCTTACCAGATTTTCATTCCAACCAATCAACTAGTTGGCTGGTTGGATGTAAGTTGGTCCTAGTGTGTGGCCAGCTTATGTCATAAAAGCAGCGGTTAATAGGGTTAATGTCACTCAGTGAGATCCGCACTCCCCTAATGACGCTGCTGATTTATGCATTGTAAGAATTGAGCTGTATATTTATGTTTAACTAACTGGTTAAAAGGAATAATAAATTTTTATAGCTTTGTGGAATAGACAACTTTTTTTAGTAGGTAATTGTGCCATACAATTCAAATCCACTGATGTTGGACCAGTTATTTGGGGGTGGGGTTGGGCAGGGTTGCCGACTTTCTGGCTGCCCCTTCCGAGAGGGACAGCCAGATCGGCAAATCAAGTGGGCGTGGCTGGCGTGTGTGGGCGGAGCTGGGGGGGGCGGCATTTTGGCCCGCTACATAATGCAGAGATTACCGGCATTGTGAAGCAAGGGGTGGGGCCAAAATGACACGATTCGCTGAGAATAGCACCACCGCCCCCCCGCTCGAGGGAATTCTGTTATAACAGCGGGGGGGAGAGGCGGTGGCTCCCGGGAGACTTGTCTGCCTTTCCGAGGGGCTGGGAGCGGCACCCGCTTTTCGGGAGGCTCCTGGCCGAATCGGGAGGGTAGGCAAGTATGGGGTTGGGTGACTAAACTTTTCATACCCCAGTACATGCTACACTGGTGTAATGGCAGACAGTGCCGTGCTGGTTTATGTCACAAAAATATGCATGTTTAAAAGACACAATTGTATACACACAAATATATATATATATATATATATATACTGTATATTTACACACATATATATACATATACTTACACACAAACTCGTACTGTATTTATATTTACTACTTCATTGCTGAAACCATCCATATGGTCCAACACTGTATATGTACTGGGGCATGACTTGGAAAATAAACTGCAGTGAGAACTGCATGTAGTGTAGCAGTGCTACACATAATGGACCTGATTCAGACCCGCTTGCTAAGGTGCGCTCGCTCGCTCTGAGTGACTTTCTCCCATCTGCGCATGAGTATAATTCGCAGTGCGCGTGCACAAGCCATTCGTTGCGATCTGATTTTGGTAGCTCATAAGCCACTATCAGGTCGCTGCTTTGAGTGACAGATAGCGCCGTTTGTGGGAGGTAACAGGGGAAGGTGCTTGTAAACGGGGGAGTGGATGTGCGAACGCAGGCGTGTCTGGCCGCCAAAACGGCATTTAAAGGGTGTGCATAATTAGCAAAGTAGCGTCATTGTACACGTCACCTGCATGTATTTCAGCCAGCGCTAATCGCTGTGCTTGCGGCTGGCTAAGGCAACCCCACGGGCTGCGAGCAGCTCTGATGGCTCATGATGGTCTCGATTAATCCCTCATTTCCCAGAGATGGCGTCTGTTGCGAGTGGCAAGGGGGCGTCTTCAGACATTTGCGAGCACACTTTGCCGTAGCTCGCTAAAACATAGTGGGCGTCCTTACGCGACAGTGTGAGCGCTTCATTTAAATATCCGGCCCCTTTTTGCCAGCGAGCGATCGCATCTTGCGAGCGGGTCTGAATGAGCTGCAATATCTGCTGATCAGTGGCAAATCCTTAAGCAACTCACAGTTTAAGTGCTTGACCTATTCCTATCCTGGACAGACAATCAGTGTCAGACAGCCGCTGCCCAGATTAGCAGCAAGGAATGGGATGCAAGCTTGTGAGTACCTCTTCGATCTGTGGAAGACTTTACAATCAATCTAAAATCCTCCCAGCAAAGCACTGCTCCTGATCGCAGCAGAGCAGACACACTGTAATAACGGAATCGCCCCCCCCATCTGGATCCGTCACTGGCGTGCGCTGAAGCAATTCCTGAGTGATGTCTGACCTGCCTTTACTGTACGTATCAGAAGTTACTCGATGTTACCGATTGTTTCGCTATATGGTGGCCAAGTATACTGATCTAAGTGGAAGTGGGCGTCCTTATGTTAAGCTGCGATGGCATTATGGACCTCATTCAGAGTCGGTCGTTGCGGCCGCTCGGTCGTACGCCACCGATGTTCGCTAAACGGCGCATGCATAAAATTCGCAATGCGCGTGCGCAAACTAGCTATTACGATCAGAAATTGCTCTCTCCTTGAACACAGCCAGGTCGTTAGTTTGAGTGACAGGATGAGGCGTTTGTGGGTGGTAACAGGGGAAGGTACTTGTGAACGGGGGAGTGGAGATCCGAACGCAGGCGTGCCTGGCTATGCAAACGGCGTTTTATGGGAGTGCATAATTAACTAGTAGTGTCATGGCACATGTGACATGGGAGGTTTGTACACTGACTTGATCGTAGTGCTTAAGAGAGGGTATGGTCAACCTTAAGCTCTACGAGCAGCTCCGATGGTTCCCGATGGTCTCGATTAATCCTTATATGCCCGGAGATGACGTGTAATGCGAACGAGAAGGGGGCGTATTTTTAGTGTTACGGCCGCATCCTCCCCTCGCTCGTCCAGCTAATGATCTCATCTTAACGACGCAACTTGCGAGCGCTTCATTTGCATATCCGGCCCCTTTTACCTTACGACCGTGCGGCCGCAACGACCGACTCTGAATGAGGTCCTATGAGTGCAAACATTTACATAGCAACTGCGCTGCGTGCGTTAATAAGCAGGATAGCGACCCTTGCTGAATCAGGCCCAGAGTTTGGGAAACACTGGTATAAAGCAACATGTGAGATCACACAGCCGGGGAAGCTACCAGCGCTATAATGAGATATCATCTATAGCTCATTACACTGTATCAGCGAGGATGGAGAACTGCATGGAAACAAGGCAATTAATTACCAGGATGAGGACAGGGTACAGTACGTGCGCTGGAGGGGATGAGCAATAATGAGCCATGAAAGGTAAAAAATATAATACAAAAATAATTTTAGAATATTTTCTATTGCAATCCTTAAACATCATGTTTCCTATTAGTGTTACTTGTGTAATAATAATGCTACCCAGGGCAGGAGATTAAAGGGTATATTTATCTTGATGCGGCGTTAGAATTTTTTTCACTTGCCGTTAATTACAGCAATAGAAAATCTTCTCTCTCTGCAACTTATCATTAAAACAAATAAACATATAAAATAGTATTACTGCTTTACCGACCAGTCCTGTTCCCCGCTGCACATGTGTGACCTGGCATTGCAGATTCTATTGATAAAAAAAAAATGCAATACCAAACTAAATAAAATGATTAAAACAAATGCAATACCAAAATAAATAAAATTATTTAAAAAAAATACAATACCAAAATAAATAAAATGATTTAAAAAAAATGCAATACCAAACTAAATAAAATGATTAAAACAAATGCAATACCAAAATAAATAAAATTATTTAAAAAAAATACAATACCAAAATAAATAAAATGATTAAAAAAAATACAATACCAAAATAAATAAAATTATTAAAAAGCAGAAAAAAAAATTGAAGATTTTTTTCCTGTCTGGTGCCTCCGCCATCGCCATCTTTGCACAGTCTGTTGTGTTTATATTAAGAGGACGGTGACTTTTCTGGGCAGCTGTAGCATAATAGAAAATACTGTATGAGACCACCTACATAGAGACACCTCCGGACAATTTGCCCAATATCGAATTGTGTGCGGGCATGAAAACATTGTGATGTCGAATAATAATAATTTTTAGCATTTTGGTTAATACGATCAGAAGATAACTACAAATGTCCGCCTGTACGCTGGTCTAGCTGGACCCTTCTAGCCGCTCTAGAAGCGCTTTGGCCACATGGCGAAAGCATGAATCCAGTCGCAGAGCGGCAGGCTCTGCCCATGTGCGACTGGCTGTTTGCTAAGTATTACCCTTGGGGTTTGTCGAACAGATTTTGAGACATAAACACAAAATTCTGGGAACTGTAGGCAGCCATTTTGCCATGGACAATGCATTTCTTATCTCCAGCTACAAAGGCCAGCTCTACAATCCGTTCTATATAGTGTCATTTATCATGGCTGGGAAAATCTTATGCATTATATCTCCAGAAGTCTCTACCAGCTGGTTCCCAACCTTTATGAAAAAACTCCATATTACCGTCGTTATTGAATTTTACTGGATGCAAAAACAAAATTCAATCAGGAGATGCTTTGTGAGATGAGCCCCCTGCTGAGTGCGCTATCATTACGCGATTCACTTAGGAGGTTTATATGAATGTTTATGTGCTTTCCCTTAACTGAAAAAAAAAGTAAAATATCTATGCAAATGTATGCCATTTGTGTGAGTCCATAAAACCAACCGCACTCCTTTATCTAAAGCACTCCGACATTACGGCTATCTCCCTATTATACAGTGCAGCATAAATTGCCAGGCCGCTCACTAAAAGGAACAATTACTTGTTATGCACCAAGACCTTATAATAATGATTTAAATCTATTCGGAGGCATAAACTACTATAAGTTATCTCCTGTAAATAGTATTTGCATAAACATTTAAGTTCTTATGTCATTTCTTACATACCAGGAGTTCTGATATCATCACTTGTTTATAAGGAGAATTTGTGTATTATAGGAAACCGTACACTAGCGCATGGTGGAACGGAATACGTTGGTAGAATTAATGTCGTTTGTACAAAAGCGATAAAATTGCTTATATGTTTCTTTATTATTTTTTTCAATGGAAACTTTATCTTCCACAAAACATAAATCTTACGTTGCATGTTTTTCTATATTTGGCCTTAAATACACCCCCCCTAACCAGCACACCACACAACAGAATAACTTATTCATTATTATAATAAATGCTTTATTATTACACTGCAAGATAGGTCAGAGTTTGGACACGCACCTCCCACATCCACGTTATATATCTGCCCCACCTACAGCGCAGCACGGTGTTACCAAGGGGCAAAGTTACTGGCTATTTTTGTTGCTTTGCTCCAAACTCATAATAATCAGCCCCTGGAGGTTCTGTTAAATCCATATCCACAAATAAACTGCGGAATGGCAAAGCCAATGCAAAAGCCGCCGTGCCTTTCCTATGCTTGGAGGGGAGGGGGGTTCAAGTCGTCCCCTTGCCCCCTTCCCCTGTTCTGTTGTAAATTTGCAATGTTGACACTGACATAATGTTGACATTCGCAGAGTATCGACATTCAGTCGGCATGTTGACAATGGGATTTCCTGTGTCCAAGACTAGCTCTAACAGCAGCCTAACCCAAACCGTAATCTACTGTAACCCTAACCCAAAAATTGAGTGTTGATATTTTAGATGTCAAAATTCTGACAGTGTCGGCATTATTTCAATGTCGATGTTGTGTATGTCGACATTCAGTACATGTTCACATTCTAATGTTGACAAGTCGACATGCTGATGTTGACATTCTGAATGCTGACTGAATACATGACCTCCCTACTTTGAGACTTGCAAATTCAGGATGAAATAAGTCATAGATCTGCCCAGATCTTCCCCAAAATGCCTATTTTTTGGGCAAATTCTGCCCCTTCTGAGGTCTGTGTTTCATGACTATCCCGCTAATATCGAGACAGCTGGGAGGCTTAACCAATGTGCATGGCAGACAGTCAGAGCTACACAAAGTATATGCACTTGTGCCTGTCTGCACCATTTCTGGTTAGGGATGGCCATCGGTGGGTTAACCATTGATGGTATGAAACCATCGGCTCCTATGAAACCTTCAGCTGCAAACCATCGATGGTTTCATCCACCAATGATCATCTCTGGCTTAAATTTTGCCGGGCAGCAAGCCAGTCAGGAAGTGGGGGGGCGGGGCTTTGCGGGTCATCTCTAGTGCAGTGCCAGGCTCTGCGTTCCGGCACATGGGGGGGGAAACAACATATGACTCAGGGCCTGATTCAGAGCCGGACACTCTGACCAGAGCGCTCGCTCTGAATCAGGGCCCTCCTACCTAAACTTGGAGCGGCCTCCTGGCTGCTTGCATAGTAGTGGGTGACCACCCACAGCATATGTGAGCGGCCAAAAAGATGGTCGCGATGGTCAAGACCATCGCGACCATCGGGTTTGCGACGAGACCCTGCGGTAGGGTCTCGGTGACCGCAAGCCCTGGAGTGATTTTGGCTCTATCAGAGCCAAAATCACTCCCACTGACATCAGTGGTGCCGGATCCAGACGGTAGGCGTTCCCATGGGAATGCCTCCGTCTGGCAGCCACGCCCCCGGCACGCCCACTAAAGGGGGCGTGCTGTCAATCAACATCGACAGCACGCCCCCTTTGGTGCGAGACCCGGAGCGACGGCTTCCCCGCCGCTAGCCGGGTCTCGAGCATGTGCACGACGGAGCAGCCTTCGTCGTGCGCATGCGCACTAGGGCGCCATCGACCCGCTTGCGAGCGCTCAGCGCTCGCGAGCGGGTCTGAATCAGGCCCTCAGTACCAAAGTTATCAGATAACCATTGGATCTCTGCTATCGATGGAAAAAACATTCGGTGGTTGCTAACCATACATTCCCGTCTCTATTTCTGGTTTACAAATGAGAATACTTAGAGAATACTTATCTAGAAATGCATATTTATGGTATGGGCAGATCCACTGACGCTGTGATGCTCTGCTAGTCATTGCACGTTCTGTAAATCTTAATATTTCATGCTATTTTGCGGAGCTTTGATTCTCTCTGCGTCTTCATCCTCTTCCTGTAAATATTAAGCATTAATATGCACACAGCATGTGGATCATCCAATACTCTGGAGCACCACAATAAATAAATAAACTATATATATCTGACACAGCAAATCTTACAACATGAAATGCGGAGGGGGTCAGTGCCGGGGTCACACTCACTCAGAGAGACAGAAAATCTCCATTTCTTGTGCTAAACATGAGAATATAATTCAGAATATCGTATGTTGGGTTGACCGTAAAACAACTCAAACAGCATTTGTGAAGATATGATAAACTTTAATATTTCTACGCAGTTATCACAATATATCCGGGCAGTAATATAATAATGTTTCAGTTATTGCAAAGTCCCACTTCACATACTATACGCAGCATTAGGATACATCTCCCCATCATTAAACCCTGGTCAGACCCTGATATAGCCACATCGCCATAGGAGGCCACGTAAATCGCATTTCGATGTGCAGTAGGCTGGGGTATAGTTACGTGCATAAGCTATTACTGTTATTATTACCATCTAATTATATAGCGCACTCACATTCTGCAGCACCATACAGAGAATATATTTGGTTATTCACATCAGTGCCTGCTCCAGAGGAGCTTACAATCTATATTCCCTATAACATATACACACTAGGGTTAATTTTCATCAGAAGCCAATTAACCTATCTGTATGGTTTTGGAGTGTGGGAGGAAACCGGAGCAACTGGATTAAACCCACAGAAACATGGATAGAACATACAAACCCCATGCAGATAGCCATGGTGGGAATGGAACCCAAGACCTCAGTACTGTGAGGCAGTATTGCTAACCACTGTGCCAATTGTGTTGTCCTACGCATCCAGCTCAAAAACAAAAGAATTTGCACCAGATATATGCATCAGGCGTAACGTGTGTATATTCCCCATGATAGCGTAACCATAGATTAGGGAAGCAATGTGGTTGGACAGTTAGTAGAAAATGTTGAAGTTGCATAAACCTATTATAGCGTTTCCGCTAGGCTAGTTAGCGTGGCGCCACGCCCTGCCTGATTTCTAAACGTCATAATGCGCCCTGCCCCTCTTGGTGGCGTCCCACTAAAATAGCCTGCGGGTGCCGTCCTGACCCGCGGGTCCCAGTGTCCCACGGTGGGGAAGATAGAGACAGGAGCGCTTGGGGGCAGCCCGGCATGTCCGTAAGTGCCAGACACGCCCCGAGAGTAATTGAAAGGGGGCGCGTCTTAAATACAGGCCCCTTTTCTCATGGCCACGCCCCCTTTTTGGGTGCCTTCGGTACGCGCGCAGGAGTGATCCTTTCTAGGTCCACAATGAACACTACTATCACCCTACTCGTAAGCAATATAATGTACAGTAATAAAGTGTCATATACAATAGAAAAAATAGCTTCTTGAAAGTTTTATTAATATATATGCTGGATTCAATCTAAAAAGTAAAAATAATACAAAATACAGTTTTAATTATGTGCAAATATTCTTTTATCCTTTAAAATCAAACGGGAATCTTCTTTCTTACAATAGTCCAAATGAAAATGTAAATGATCAAATGCGAATACATATAATATAGAATCTAATAATTTAAGTAATAAACAGACAAATGGTTAAGCATCTTTATGCACTGCATGGGGAATCTTTCAGAGGCGTCCTGCATATACAGTTGGCCCCGGCACTCCCAATGGGGTGTGACCACCTTCTTGGGGTCCAAAATATCTCATGGTGGCTCTATCTGCTGCCCACATTCCCTCAGTATACTAACATTCGTGCACTGGCGGAACTACTGAGAATTTGCCGGACAAGCGAATGCTCTGCTCCCTCAAATTTTGCTAAGGAGACAGTAAATGCCTTGTTCCACCCCATGGAAGTTTGTGCTCTTAGGACTTCCATCTTGGGCATCACAAAAGTCTCCATCATATACATGAAAAGTCTCCATCATATACATGAAAAAGTAGATTGCTTATCAACAAACAAGCTCAGGGAGGACAGAAACCTCCTGTGGAGCAGAAGGGTTATTATAAGGTTACTTAAAATTAGAGGTCCGGTTCTCAGAGAACAGACAACAACTGAATTTAAGGGTTCCGAGTCGTACCGAGTCCAAGTTCGGAAATACTTTGGGGTACAGACCTTCCTGCAGTTCGGAACTCGGATTTAAAAACCGAACTTGGGTTTTTTATTGCATATAAATAGGCCAAAATGATGTAATTTTAGCTGTTTTTTATTTTTTTTAAATACAGATCCAAAACCAAAACCAAAAACACGAAGATGAATCCGGATTCAAAACCAAAATATGGTAGTCAGCGCACATCCCTACTTTAAATGCTCCAGAAATTTAGGTGCGGTCTTTCTTACAAGCTTTTGCTGTGCATTCTATTATGGAACACGTTGAAATTGATATAAAAATCCTTGCATCCAGGGCTTGTGTTCTCCAAACACGTAAAGAGATAACAGGCCTTAGGCGAAGCACACCGGAACAAAAATGTACATTTCAAGACTGGGGTGTGAAGCACAAAGATCAGTATTTACTTTTCACCTATTGGCAAGAAACATAACCTTTAAATGAGAGAATATTTGGTTAAGGTGAATGGCGACACGGCCGGGGGACAGATACAGTAACCCTGAAAAATATTACAGGTCATTCAATATCCGTTCTATAAATATATATGTCCTTAAGGTAAACATTAATGGCATAATGTTTTGACGTGCTGGTTCCCTCCAGCAAAAAGAGGGGATGGGGGGTGGATGAGACTCTGAAAAATAATCAATCTACCATTTTTTGCAGTGAATTTGTAAAGTACATTATCGAAATCATAACCTGCCCAGATGAAATAATTTTTTTTTTTTTTTTTTTTAATGAAATAAACAACGGAATTGATTTTCCCATAGTACATAAGCACAGGTGCCCATCTGGCAGACTGTGATTTATTTTTTAGCCATTGATTCGGCAGAAGCGGTTATATAAAGTCACGGGGAGGCAAGCCAGGCACGCTGACCTTTGGATAAATGTGTTCCTTTCCCTTCTCATCAAAACATACCGGTTTTTGATCATAAGGCTATTATCGTGTGACATAAAGTGTCACTCAAACCCCAGCCCTGCAATGTGAACCAATTTCCCTGTACTACATTATAGCAGCAGGGCTATAGCTCACCTCCTATCATACTGAGAGCAATATCTCAGATGCCTGGTGCATGAATAAAACTGACAGCTACACGTCTCTAACGGGGACCCAGAAACAGAACACATACATGTGTTTCCCATGGGACCTACACATTGGCTATATGGAAATGGTCAGGCCAGGATTTAAGGCATCATTTTATCAAGTCATACTAAAATGTGCAATTGGTTAAACCATGTCGCAATGGAAATGTCATTTTAATTTTGCATGCCGGAAAAATACTGTCTGCTTTGCATGTAGCACCCAACTAGTGTCCAGCTTTATTTTTACACTGCAAAAAAGAGTTATACTTGGAACAGCACCCCTTACTAGATTAAAGTGTGTCCATAATTTTTCTAATATGCTCCCATCTGCAGCTCTATATGGTTTGCCCATATTTCTTTACTCTCTCCATAGGCAAATGCAGGGGGGGGGGAGGTTCTGTCTGCCTGGAAACCCCCCCTCCCCAGCCCACACCATCACAATGGAAATAGTAATATAATAGAATTTTACTAGCGCTGCATATTCTTCTCAGTATCATAAATGAAATAATTAGCACCACCTGTGCAACTTTTAACATGTATCAGTCAGTAATAAATAACCTGTGCACCAACTAGGAGATCTGGAAAACATGCACTGTTAGGGATGTGCTGCTATAGAGCCCAATATGTGCATATATATCCAGGGCAGTGCTAGGTTATTCTGCTGCTCCCCCAAACTCCCGGACTTGCTCTAATATTCTATAATGGTGCCCACATCTAAAATAAAAACATTCAGCTCAGGCAGGATGGCCCTACTGCCACATATAATGGCTTACTGTGATTGCTGGTCCTCTATATGCTGGAATTATGACACACGATATACTTTGCATGATGCATATTAAAGCTGGTTAAGTGCTAATTCTAGGGTGTAGTAGATATTACTGCCGAACGCATGTCCGGCGGTTCAAATCCCGACAGTGGCAGCCCGACAAGGGTGAAAATCCTGATCGTCCCGAAGGTAAGTATCGCTAACCTAATTGCCCCCCCCCCTAACCCTCCCTTAGGAGTGCCTAACCCTAACCTTCCCCCCAGTGCCTAACCCTAATCCACCCTCTAAGTGCCTAAACCTAACCCCCCCTTCCCCGCTGCCTAAACCTAAGTCCCCCGGGGGGTGTCTAACCCTAACCTCCCCCGGGGGGGTGCCTAACCCTAACCTCCCCTTCCCCTAGCCTAACCCTAACCTCCCAGGGGGTGGCTTACCCTAATTCCCCCCCAGGACCCCTAAACCTAACCCTCCCCCCGCGGCTGTCCGCGCCCGACATCATTTCGATCGGGATGCCGGGCATCAGTCTTCCGGCGTCTGGTTAATGACAGGCGTCTAGATTTAAACGCCTGTCATTAGTACCACGCTGGGATTAGGACGTCTGGAAGCCGGCGGTCGGGACTTAGACCATCGGATGCCAAACTACATCCCCTAATTCTACCCTCTCCACGGACTGGCCACACTCACTCTAAAATTAAGCATTTGGAAACCCCCCCTCTAGAAATCCTGCATTTGCCACTGCTCTCAGTGAAGTGTCTGCTGCCCGGGAGTTTGACGACGTGATTCATGGTGTCACCTATTTGCTGCATTTAAATATGTTGGGCTCCCTATATATCTCTACAATGGGTATGTTTATCGCACATTATTTTGAGAGCAAATATTCAGTACTGGAGTAAGACATTATATCGGTAACGCAGGAGATAAGGATATATTCCTGCTTACCTGGCAGTCCCAAAGTGGCATGCCATCCCCATACAATAGTATGGAGACTTAAATACATCAAGCTCTGAAAAAATAAAGTTATTGGAGTTTAATCCCGAGAACTGACTGTGTCTTCAGATGGAGTTAGCTCCAGGAGTCCCATTCGGAGGTCCGGAGGTAGAGAAGAGGCCCCACCCCCTATTTATTAACATTATTAATTAACGGTTATTTACAGATGTGTCCACATACATATATCCTAAGAGTCGCGTTACACATAACAAGTGAGCGCCGTGCGGCTCGGTAGCACCTGCCATCTTTTTGTGCAACTTTTTCACTTCAAAGTGATGTCAATAGGATGCACAAACAGCTTCTGCTGATTACAATGATATGCAGCATGCCTATAATCTGTGTGTGCGACTGCGGGTGTATCTGCATGCTACGTTACAGTGCCACAGCCGCTGACACCGTAACGTAGCATTTTGCATACAGATACAGCCGCAGTTGCACACAGAACACAGGCATGCCGCATATCATTTTAATCAGCAGAAGCTGCTTGCGCGTCCTATTGGCATTGCTGTGCGAATAAGAGGTATTTCTGGGGGAAAAGTCGCACAAAAAGAAGCTCAGTGCTACCGAGTCACGCCACGAAATGGCGCAACTAGAAGGGCTGTTTAACGATCAAGGAAGCGAGAGGTATGTGGACATATCTGTATATAGCGCCAACATATTTTATTGCGCTTTACAATTGGGAAGAAAACAGTAATAAGATGAGACTGAGTAACTGTGATTGCCAGCAGGTACATAATGAGTGTTGTTGAGAGATGCAGATTGTGTGCACAGGGGAGAGACCAAGCTGGGAAACACTGTATTCTGAGATAAGAGATGTATGTTGGTGTAGTTTGGTTAACAGCCGGATGTGTAAATAGAAATATTTTATATTGAATTCGGTAAAATACAGATAACCAATGCTAGGGAGATCAGCCTTGCAGCTTAATTCAAAATAGATTGTAGGGATGAAAGTGTGTTTCAGGGAAGACCAGTAATAATCAATCTGGCTCTCTCCGTGCAGCTACCAATTAGTAGCGGAAATGAGATGCTAGGGATGGCTGGGGCAGCTGCATTTTCGTAGATGTCCTGGAACCAGAGCTAGAATTGCAACTTGCGGTCAGATACTAACGGCAGTCCATCACAAAAAAATAATGAGTAGAACCATAAAGCTGTACTGGCACTTAATAAAGTGTATTATAAAAATGTATCTAAAACACAGCCTAAAACGAGTCCTGTAGGCAATAAGAGTGAACACTGAATCATATTTATATTAAAAAGTGATTTCTTTAGCTGCAGAGGGGGAAGTTGTATCCAGCGTGGCGGCAGAGACGGGAGCTTGTCTTACATTGGTGTATGGAGATGTCAGGTTGCCCTCTTTGTTTCATGTTGTTATTACATTTCTGAATTCTGAAAAAACTGTTTGATCTGCGGAAAAAGGACATTTTGAACGCTACAATTTGTCACACTAGTCAAGCAAATCAGATGATTCGCAGGCAGGAAAACAAAGAAGTTTGTTACATTTGTTTCTGCTATTAAATGTTTGTATGGAAAGGCATGTCATTGTGTCAGTCTGCGTCTGCTCAAATCCTGTAACATCAGCTTAAAAGACAATTCAATTTTAAAGAAAGGGGTTTTAAAAAGCGATTACCCACCTCCACACTTTAATTGAGGTAACCCCTGATTTAATCAAAGGAGATCCTAATGTGCACGGCTTGCGGCAGCGGAAAGTTATGTGGTCTCAGCTGATCTCTGTGTCACCACATCGCTAAAAGCTTCTGATATCATATAGGCTTTTGTCAACTGATGTCATTTCAGCTTCAGGGGTCTATTTACTAAGCTGTGTTAGGAGATAAAGTGAACGGTGATATGGTACCAGCCAATCGGCTCCTGTCTGGCATGTCACAGGCTGTGTTTGAAAAATGGCAGTTAGGAGCTGATTGGCTGGTACCTTATCACTGTTCACTTTATCTCCTAACACAGCTTAGTAAATAGACCCCTCAGTCCACTCATGTCATATCAGCTTCAGTCCTCTGATGTCATACCAGATCATTCCACTGATGTCATACCAACTGCAGTCCACTGATGTTCTATCAGATCAGTCCTCTGTTGTCATACCAGCTTTGATCCACTGATGTCATACAAGATAGGTCCACTTATGTCAGTTCAGATTACTGATGTCATTCCAGCTTCAGTCCTCTGATGTCATATCAGCTGTAGTCCTGTGATGCCATACTAGATCAGTCCACTGATGTCATCCAGCTTCAATCCACTGATGTCGTACTGGCTTCAGTCCACTGATGTCATACTGGCTTTAGTCGACTGATGTCATGCTGGCTTCAGTCCACTAATGTCATGCTGGCTTCAGTCCACTGATGTCATAGTGGCTTTAGTACACAGATGTCTTCCTGGCTTTAGTCGACTGATGTCATTCTGGCTTCAGTCCACTGATGTCATAGTGGCTTCAGTTTACTGATGTCAAAGTGGCTTCAGTCCACTGATGTCATACCGGCTTCAATCTACTGATATACTGGTTTCAATCTACTGATGACATAGTGGCTTCAGTTCACTAATGTCATATTGGCTTCAGTCCAATGATGTTATGGTGGCTTCACTCCAGTGTTGTCATATCAGGTTTATTGATGTCATAGTAGCTTCAGTCAATTGAGATCATACAGACTTCAGTCCACTAATGGCATATCAGCTTTAGTTCACTGATGTCATATTAGATTCAGTACATTGATGTCATAGGGGATTCAGTCAACTGATATATTGGCATGAGTCAACTGATGTCATAGTGCAGAGGTTCCTTAGTGCGTTCCTCAAGGCAACCCAACAGTTAAGGTTTTAGAGATATTCTTGTTTGGGCACAGGTGGTTAAATTACCTGTGGTCAAGCATGGATATCCTTAAAACTTGGACTGTTAGGATGCCTTGAGGAACAAGATTGGGAACCTCTGTCATAGTGCATTGATTCATTCCACTGATGTCATAGTGGCTTAAGTCCAATGATGTTATAGCGATTTCGGTAAACTGATGTCATAGTGGCTTCTCTCCACTGATGTCAATTCAGTTTCAGTGTATTCATGTCAAAGGTGGTTCAGTCCACTAGTGTTATAAAACAGTTCAAGAGTCCTTTGAGTTGGAATGCTAACCTCAATCTTAGCCTAATCTATTATCCTACGACCAAGTTCTAACTCAAATGTAACTCATACTTTGTTATGTTCTTAATCTCTGTTCTGAAATAAGTCAACGACTCCCAATCATAAACATTACCCAAACTCTTAACTTGCTGTAGCACTGACTGAGCTATAGTTACTCCAAAAAAAATCCCAAAACGCTGAACACATGTAATACATCAAATATACATTAGTAGAAAAACATAACACAGAAATTGCTATTGTTGATCATTTGAAACATTCTGGAATACAGATATAAGTGACAGATCATATGCTACAAAAGGATGTAGCATGTCAATATTCTGTACATGTCAACATTAAGAACATGTCGACAATATGCAGTAAGCATTCTGAATGCTGACAAAATAAATCACACCCATAAGAATCACTGAAATGAAAAAAAAAAACCCAGAAAATACATTTTTATGATGTGTGATATAGTAAATAGTTTATCACTAAGAGAATGTTTAGGACATTGTTGCTTTTTAAACATTAATACAATACCCCTAGTATTTAATCTTTATTTTTATGAAACGCGTTGCCCCTTGAGTCGCTGGGAATTTGCTGCATTTGTGGTTAACTGGCCAGGACATTTAGCTTGTGGTCAGAAAGCTCTTGGTTCTTTAATTGCTATAATGTTATACCTCCACCGTTTATAACCAAAGTGATTTGTGGATTCTTTATACAATTGAACAGTATGTTCTGAATATGTGACATTGACAAAACATCTGCAGGAACTTTATCAGGCTCTTTGTGGAAACGATTTTGCTTTATAATCTTTTAACTCAAATTACCTCAAGTAATGATTTAAATTGCTTTACTTTCAGTACTGAAATGAGATCTAAGAGTCAATCCTATTATTCTAAAAAGGGAAAGTTGTAATACTTGGACATTTCTTTCTAGGCTATAAATACAGCCAATGCTTTTTTCCAAAGGAATTTGATGTATCTTAATCCATTTTGTTTTAATAAATCTTAGTATTCCATAATAGCAAAAGGATTTATATATTCAGTAAGTAATCACTTTGAGATATTTATGGCTAGACAGTGAATAGATGTGTTAGTGAGGACAGGGCTGCATGTGACAGGGGCAGTGACATGATGTGAGGAGGGGAATGGAGGCAGCAGGAAGTCACAGGCTGAGCGTTATATAGTGGAAGGAGCAGGGTCCCAGCAGCACAGAGTATATCAGGAGATGAGTCATGTGGTAGTGAGGACAGGGCTGTATGTGACAGGGCCAGTGACATTATGTGAGGAGGGGAATGGAGGCAGCAAGGAAGCCACAAACTGAGAGTTATACAGTGGGAGGAGCAGAGTCTCCCAGCAGCACAGAGTATATCAGGAGATGAGTGATGTGTCAGTGAGGACAGGGCTGTGTGTGACAGGGCCAGTGGCATGATGTGAGGAGAGGAATGAAGACAGCAGGAAGCCACAGACTGAGAGTTACAGTATATAGAAGAGCAGGGTCCCCAGCAGCACATAGTATTGATATGAGGTTCCCTTCAGGCTGATGCAGGAAGTTATGATTGAAAACCATTTCATTGTGCAATACAGATCATGAATCCTACTTGTTTTCTTTATTCCTGCTTTATTACACTGAATCAGTTTGGCATAATTACTGACACCATTTTAGCAAGAAACTATGTACAATTTCAAACACTGTAAATGTAGGGTATAAAATTGCCACAATATGATAAACATGATTAACCTCATTTGACACAATGCATGTCATCTGCAGTGGTAGAAAATATCACTCTATGTGAATAAATATACAATTCCCAACGAATGCAGCAACGGTGGTGGTCCTATTTTGTATTACAAATCCTTTCAGACTATGTAGTCCCAAATTGTCTATATTTAATTAATTCTGTCAACAAACAAATCTACATCAAGATTGCATTTAGAGTTCTTGTAAACAACTTTAATTAATTACAGTGTATAATAATTTCCTGTTACTCAATCTTTCTGTAAATGCAACATTTTATTACTTGGCAGAGTAGCAATTGGATTCCAAGACTACTTATCTATTGTCCCCCGGTCTCCTCGACAGAAGAAACAAATGGAACATATCCAAAAGCTTCTCCTTCAGCTGAGCAAAGCTTCACGTTCTCTGCAGAAACTTCCACATGGAAATCATCCACGTATCTTTACAGATCGGCAAGTGATCCTCTGCTGCCCCGCGACAAATCTTTCCATAATCTGCCAATTGATGCCACGGTTATTACTAAGAAAGGTCGCTCGTTGTTTTACGTCTTGTGACGGAAGCCGCTGATTAGCTGAAGTGCAAAGTTCCGGCAATACAACTTTTGAGTTCTCATTTTTATTCCTCTGCCACAGCGTGGAAACACCATTCTACGCTTTGTTCGTGAATTTACATTTTGCGCACTCGTTGTCTATGGATAGAGCGGAGATGATCGTTATCCGCTCCTTCTGCTGGCCGATGTGGTTGGGGTGGGACTGGGAACACTTATGGTTCGCAGTCAAATGTTGAATAGGAAATAGGAATAGGAAAACACATTTCAAATGTTTCAGTCACCCGTAAATCTCATGCCCGAACTGCAGCTGTTTGCTGTATTTACTAATCTCTGTTTTGTAAAATGTACTTCCACCGACTGTATGCTATACTGGTGTGCTATACCTCCACTGTATGCTATACTGGTGTGCTATACCTCCACTGTATGCTATACTGGTGTGCTATACCTCCACTGTATGCTTTACTGGTGTGCTATACCTCCACTGTATGCTATACTGGTGTGCTGTACCTCCACTGTATGCTATACTGGTGTGCTGTACCTCCACTGTATGCTATACTGGTGTGCTGTACCTCCACTGTATGATATACTGGCGTGCTGTACCTCCACTGTATGCTATACTGGCGTGCTACACCTCCACTGTATGCTATACTGGCGTGCTATACCTCCACTGTATGCTATACTGGAGTGCTATACCTCCACTGTATGCTATACTGGTGTGTTATACCTCCACTGTATGCTATACTGGTGTGTTATACCTCCACTGTATGCTATACTGGTGTGCTATACCTCCACTGTATGCTATACCGGCGTGCTATACCTCCACTGTATGCTATACCGGTGTGCTATACCTCCACTGTATGCTATACTGGTGTGCTATACCTCCACTGTATGCTATGCCGGTGTGCTGTACCTCCACTGTATGCTATGCCGGTGTGCTGTACCTCCACTGTATGCTATGCCGGTGTGCTGTACCTCCACTGTATGCTATACCGGTGTGCTGTACCTCCACTGTATGCTATGCCGGTGTGCTGTACCTCCACTGTATGCTATGCCGGTGTGCTGTACCTCCACTGTATGCTATGCCGGTGTGCTGTACCTCCACTGTATGCTATGCCGGTGTGCTGTACCTCCACTGTATGCTATGCCGGTGTGCTGTACCTCCACTGTATGCTATGCCGGTGTGCTGTACCTCCACTGTATGCTATGCCGGTGTGCTGTACCTCCACTGTATGCTATACCGGTGTGCTGTACCTCCACTGTATACTATACCGGTGTGCTGTACCTCCACTGTATACTATGGCGGTGTGCTGTACCTCCACTGTATGCTATGGCAGTGTGCTGTACCTCCACTGTATGCTATGCCGGTGTGCTGTACCTCCACTGTATGCTATGCTGGTGTGCTGTACCTCCACTGTATGCTATACTGGTGTGCTGTACCTCCACTGTATGCTATACTGGTGTGGTATACCTCCACTGTATGCTATACTGGTGTGCTATACCTCCACTGTATGCTATACTGGTGTGCTATACTTCCACTGTATGCTATACTGGTGTGCTATACCTCCTCTGTATGCTATACTGGTGTGCTATACCTCCACTGTATGCTATACTGGTGTGCTATACCTCCACTGTATTCTATGCTGGTGTGCTATACCTCCACTGTATGCTATACTGCTGTGCTATACCTCCACTGTATGCTATGCTGGTGTGCTACACCTCCACTGTATGCTATGCTGGTGTGCTACACCTCCACTGTATGCTATACTGGTGTGCTATACCTCCACTGTATGCTATACTGGTGTGCTATACCTCCACTGTATGCTATACTGGTGTGCTATACCTCCACTGTATGCTATACTGGTGTGCTATACCTCCACTGTATGCTATACTGGTGTGCTATACCTCCACTGTATGCTATGCTGGTGTGCTATACCTCCACTGTATGCTATGCTGGTGTGCTATACATCACTGTATGCTATACTGGTGTGCTATACCTCCACTGTATGCTATGCTGGTGTGCTATACCTCCACTGAAGTGCATCCTCCATGGGCAGGATGTACTTCATGTGGATCTATTCATACAGGGTATATCATACTGCCACACATGTGTCAATTTTCCAATATATTCCTTGGGTCATTGTATGGTTTATCACCCACAGTGCAACCTTTGTAGTGCGCCCACCATGGCTGCCTCACCTGGTACACTCATGGATGGGTTGAATAATAAATGGACCTGACGTTTATGTTGGGACCGTACTCCTAGCATCAGGACGCTGCAACCACCCATTTTGTGTCATCTCTTCTAGGCATAACCTATTCCACCCAGGGTTATCCTACGTAGTGCGCCCAACATGGCTGCCTCATCTGGTACCTTTGTGGGTGGAATATATAACCCATGGAAGTTATTTCCCAAAATGTCTCCACCAACCCTGCAATATGCTTATCGTGCTCTCTAGGTTTCGGTTGATTTCAATTATCTCGGTGTGGTTTTCTATTTTCTGCAATACTAAATCCTTCTACAATGTACCATGTTTTCTGATGTCTGTAAAGAGACTTTGAGTCCTATGGGAGAAAAGCGCTATATAAAATATTATTATTATTATAAGTTAAAGTAACCGGCATAATATAAAATATGAAATAAATTAGAGTTAAATTTAATGAGGATTATTTAAATATTGCCTTAATTATGGCTCTTTTTACTGTGTTATAAAGGGGTTTTCCAATCTGACAGTTGTTTTGATAGTTTTTGCTTGTAAGTAGCGCACAAATCTTCTACCATAGGAATGTGTTTTCTCCCATTCCTATTGTTTAATTCCAAAATGTTTTCATTTTGTTCAGCAGAAAATATATGCCTAGCACTACTGTAAGTCTAGGGACCTTCACACTTGAATGTGATTGGCTGTATTGTAATATATAACAAAAGTGCCGCCATTAAAACCATTATCTGCCCATCTTTCCAGAGAAAAGATAAAAAGTATAATATGCAATTTAACTGTGTATTTTATACAGCTGTCTCCTATACAGAGTGGAGGCATTAATTTTGTGGTTATATCTAATTATTGGTTTTTGTCGATTGCATTATTATTATTATTATTATTATTATTTATAATACAACTAGTATTAGTATAGATATTATTGCGATTACGATTTTTAGAATAATATATATTAATACTTGTTGTATTAGTAATATTGTTTACTTTACTTTTTACTTTTATTGCGTTTTCAGTAGAAATACTGAATATTTTAACCTTGCTTTTTTTTTTTTTTTTTAGTTTTCTCCATCATTTAAAATGTTAGACGTTCAATTTTTCATTTAAGATGCAAAAGAACAGATAATGCTCTGGTAGTCTCTACACTTTTTTAGACTGATAAAACATGATTACATAGAGAATGCAAAACGCAATTATCGTATGACCTGACCTAATCTCCATGAGTTAATCTGTTCTGTTCTTATAGAAAAAAAAAAAAACTTTTAATGAAAGATCTTATTTTTTTTTCCTTTTACAAGTTAATGTTAATAACCTCTGTCATTTGCATTTGACCTTGGTTAGCCAAGGTAATATAAGTACTAAATTATAAAATGCTTGTTTAATAGAACAATAATGTAGAACTTTAGAAAAAAAAATTATTAAGGTCGTAAAGTACTCTTATTAAATCATATTGGTAGATTAAAACATACCAGCGACTTGATAAATGAAGGATATTTAAGTTCAAAAGTCAAAAGCCATTTCAGGTTGGACCCAGACAAAATATGCCTTTCCAAACACTCTTTAACCACATTATTCATAAAAATACTACGACTTTAATACATACAACTCAGGATGCTGTTAAAGAAGCCATCAGAAAAAATGTGTCCGCTATGGACATAATTTACGCTGTATAAAAATGTGACTTGAGTAAGATATGCTGCACTGCACACATAGACAATTTGCACCATTGTTTTGAGTTGAGAGTATCTAATACTGTTATGAAATGGTAGGACAATGCCCACCGGTCCCCATAACAAAATTTGGACCAGGACCCGGCAACACTGTTACAGTCGAAGATAAGCAGAGCGAGATCCCTTTCTGGGCATATACAGATCCACACATCTGGCGTATGTTCTGTAAAGTCCTTGCATGAACAGTGGTGCCCCAACCAGGGTGGGGACACCCGCAAGGTGACTATACATTGATGCTATTCTACCCGAAATCATTAGCAACCCGAACAGCAAGGGCATATTAACGCCTGAGGGGGCGTTTGTGCAGTGGGCCCTCCTCTGAGCTATTGTATCCTACCAGGTGCCGGCAAGCGGCTCCCCCTCCTCAATGATGCCATCTTCCCAGTGGTATTCAGGAAAATGACAAACGTGCATAACATTTCAAAGGTTCTGGCGCAGTATCAGAGTCTTTTACTTTCCGAAGATGTCACTGGGAAGATGGTGCAACGTAGGGGGGGGGTCCTGCTTTCCGTTACCAGCTGGCATATTCTGGCTGTCTTGGAACCCTGTGTGCACCCAATGTATATACGCCTATGCTATGCAGGTATTTGTTTTGTCACCGCTTGTATCCACAAATGCTTGGAGTGTCCCATTTGGAGCATTTACATGTACAGTAGGTACGTAGAGACACAAGTGAACCACGTCCCTTAGAGATGCATTCATTATTGACTTAAGCTGGGTACACAGCAAGACAATGTCGGCACGGTATATCGTTTCCGGACTAATCGGAACGACATTTCGGATGAATCGCTCAGTGTGTACAGCCAATATGCGCACTCCCGCGGTCACATGCATTATCGTCTGGTCGCCCATGCTGCCCGTCCAACCGGATGATATCGAATGAAGAACTGAACAAGGGATCGTTCTGTCGTTCATTGCATCGCTCAAATGTGTACCCGAGGTACAATATGTCGGCCTGTCGGGGACCGACATATCGTCCGGTACACCTCGGTATCTATGTACCTAGGTATCCTTAATATATGCCTATTAGAAGGCCCGGTGTAAGACTCCCAGTTGATGATGCACGGTCAGAAATGTAAATGTACGGTCACATTTTTGCTTGTACGCCAAAGTTGCAATTATTACGTTTGCCACTACATCAGGTCCTGTGTCTGAATTTGAATCCAGCCAATTGTGCTGTTAAGCTGGATAAACACTGAAAGATATATTCTATGATATACCATTCCGACGTGGATCGAGACAATAAATGAATGGTATAGTGTGTACGCCCGATCGCGCGTGGGCGGGGCTCATCCATCGCATCGTCCCGCACAGCAGATAGGATGATGTGGGGAACAACACCATGCTCCTACATGCAGCATGGAACGATATATCGCACGGCTGTACACCGGATTGTGCAGTTTGTACGGCCGGCGCAATATATCATTCCATCTCGCTGTTCCGTCGGCCGGGTACACATCGTATAGCATGTACCCAGCTTTAGCCTGTGCTCACGTCAGTGTAATTATCTAAAAAATAAGCAAAATGAATCCAATAAATAGCAGCGTAAACTTGTGTTCTTAGTTTTTTTTTATGTTATAATAATGAGTAAAGTAAGGTGATTTGGCCATGCTCCCAAAGATCTAATAAAGGGATTTAGGGCCTGATTCAGACCCGGTCGCGAGCGCTGGGCGCTCGCAAGCAGGTCGATGTTGGCCCAGTGCGCATGCGCACGACGGAGCCGGCTCCGTCGTGCGTATGCGTGAGACTCGGATAGGGACGGGCAAGCCGTCGCTCTGGGTCTCGTACCAAAGGGGGCGTGCTGTCGATGATGAGTGACAGCACGCCCCCTTTGGTGGGCGTGCCGGGGGCGTGGCTGCCCAGACGGAGGCGTTCCCATGGGAACGCCTACCGTCTGGGGCCGGCCCCACTGACATCAAGTGATGTCAGTGGGAGTGATTTTGGCTCTGATAGAGCCGAAAGCACTCCAGGGCTTGCGGCAACGAGACCCTACCACAAGGGTCTCGTCGCAAGCCCGATGACCCTTGTCAAGACCATCGCAACCATCTTCCTGGCCGCTCGCTATAGCTGTGTGTGGTCACCCACAGCTATACGAGCGGCCAGGAGGCCACTCTAAAAATTAAGAAGGACGGTCCTGATTCAGAGCGAGCGCTCTGTCAGAGCATCCGGCTCTGAATCAGGACCTTAATCCGGGATGTTCAGAAAGCCGGTATCATTGCTATACAGTAAGTGCGCTTAACCAATGGCAGTTACAAGAAAATGGACCATATTGTATTTGAACTATGGACCGGGTTAAATAGCGTACGCAAATGCAATCGCCTACGGATCGCAGTTGCTAAAATATGCTAATGCCTGGCAAAGCACAGCCGGCATAAAGACGCCCACTCCTGCTTTCTCATATACGTCCAATGTCGCTTTTCTGCACAATCATCGGTGCCATCGATGCACTTCGGCCGGTCACGCAGCATTTACGACAAGTCTGACCAGCCGCAGACACTGCAAGTCTCCTCGCACACAGGGAGCTCTCATGCAGAGTATGCAATCGCAATGGCTAATTTATGCACGCCCATGAAATGGCGTCCATACGGACAGGCACGCCTGCATTTACCTAACTACAAATTCACCCCACCCCGTTACCACACCCGAATGCTGTCAGCCTGTCACTCACTTTGTGATGGATTCCTCTGTGCATACGGAACTGCAATGTGATCGCTACGCTACGGCTTATGTGCAAACAATCGCTCGATCTGCGTTCATAATCGCCATTGCGTTGCTGCTGAATCAGGCCCTATGATTCCAATAATGAGATGTAGTGATCTTCAATACTGAATTATGGGGATATATTGTAGCATGTTATGTTATTTTTTTTCAGGTATCATGCCCAGAGCTGTTGCCTTTCCACATTTGGATTCACACCTGTTCAGGAGATATCAACCCAATTAACGGCAAAATAGTAAATATGACCTGTCCCCAGGAGCATATGGGGCTCTTATTAAACTATCATGCCTCCTGGATCAGTGGCCCCATACAAATGGCTGCATCTAATGTACAGTATGTAGGTGATTAAACTTTGACGCCATTTTGTGTATTGCCTCTAAGGGGTCTATTTACTAAGCAGTGTTAGGAGACAGAGTGAAAGTGATAAGGTGCCAGCCAATCAGCTCCTAACTGCCATTTTTCACACACAGCCTGAGATGACAGTTGGGAGCTGATTGGCTGGCACCTTATCACTGACATCAGTTTTCACTCTGTCTCCTAACACTGCTTAGTAAATAGACCCCTAAATATTTAAGCAACTAAAATTATAACCATTTGTATCTGTTTCCCTGAATTCAATCCAGCTATTGCAGGTTCAGGGGCCTATTCATCATACCTTAAATATCGAGGGAGGTAATTAGGTTTAGAGCTCGCATGGAGTTCTACCTAATTACCGGAGGAATTCATCATTCCTCCTCCCTATAACTATCTATTCCGAAAAGCTGTCATTTTTGCGATGACAGCTTTTCGGGAAATAGATAGTTTTCCCTGCCTGTTATAACTTACCGCAGCTGGAATCCGTGCTGCGCATGCGCTGTTACATTCGTAAAACCAGCGCATGCGCAGCACTACCTACAGCTGTGGTAAGTTTGTGTGCCCCCCAACCCCCCCTCCCCCCTCCGCTCACCTCCCCCCGTCCCACACTTACCTGCCCACTGCAGCGCTACCGGCTCCGTCCTGCTGGTCTGTCATGTGTTCTCCCAGCAGCACACAGTACAGTTTAGAAAAAAAAAAAATAGTTTTTTTCTAAACTTTATTGTGTTCTGCGGGTAGAACACAATGTCAGCATTGCAGACGGAGCCAGAGGACACATCAGAGCGCCGGAGGGAGACGCCGGGGGACCTGCACAGCTGGAAGCAGGTAAGTCTGTCCTGCTATTCGCCACCTCACAGTGTCGGATAGTAACTCCATCAAATTCCGAAAATACGTAATTTTCGGAATTTGATGATTAGCATAATTTCCATATCCCCATACTAATGTACTAATGTACTAATGTATGGGGAGTGTGGAAATTAACGCAGGGGAACTTAGCAAGGAGATATCAGTGTTATCTCCTGTGCTGAGTGGCTTCATGAATACTAAAATAACGTTATTTAAGGAAAATGTCCTTAAAAACTTTATTTTAGTGTCGATGAATAGGCCCCTCAGCCACTAAGTTATCACAAACTGTGTTCTCCCCCCACACTCACGCACACACACACACACACACACACACTCACACACACACACACTCACACACACACACACGCACACACTCACACACACACACGCACACAAACACACACTCACGCACACACGCCGCTCTCACTTGTAATGTTGTTTTATTGCTCTGCATTTACATGTGCTTGCTGGAAGTCTAATAACATTTCTTTTGCGGGAAACAAATGATCAGGCTCTCTCCCGGCATAATAACTACACACACTTGTCCTGGTGTTCTTGTTTTAGTACGCGCTGTTCTTACAGGAACACGGTTATGTATGAAAAATGTGCCACAATTGGTTTACTCTACAAGAACTGGAGTTTACGGTTTCCGAACGACATCCTTTTCCTCAGCTGGTGAAGTACAAAGCCGTCAGGACTTCTCAGCCTAATGCTACAGTAAGTGTGTCACATTTATGCAGGGGGCTGCGATTTAAATATGGCGAGCTCCTTACGTCCTTACGATGCAGTGAAAACACTGACCGCGCAATACTCTGCCCACGACAAGCGTATAGATGATGAGGTTTGCTAATGAACATGTCGCAGTTGCACCGTGTAAAACTGGTCAATGTTTTTCAGTGCGTTCGTTGCCTACTATTCATTAACTATTAATATTTATTATTATTACCAGTTATTTATATAGCGCACACATATTCCCCAGTGCTTTACAGAGCATATTTGGCTATTTACATCAGTCCCTGCCCCAGTGGAGCTTACAATCTAAGGGCCTCATTCAGAGGCGGTTGGAGGATGCAAGCGGTCGCTCAGAAACTGGGCGGTCACTTGCATCCTGACCGCCCGCCTCTGTTGCGGTCGTTAGGCTGTGGGTTAACACCCACAGCTCTAACGACCGCTCCGGTGATGGTCGCGATGGTCAGAGACCATCGCGACCATCGGGGCTTACGACGAGACCCTAGGGTAGGGTCTCACTTGTCGTAAGCCCCGGAGAGCTTCTGGCTCCGTCTGAGTGATGTCACTAGTGATGTCAGTGGGGCCTCCCCCAAACGGGAGGCGTTCCCATAGGAACGCCTCCGTTTGGGCTGCCACCCCCCCAGCCCGCCTTCCAAACGGGGCGAGCTGTCAATCAACATCGACAGCTCGCACCCTTTGGAAAGAGACCCGCTACGACCAGCGCTGTCGGTGTGCGGTCGTAGACAGTACGGCCGCCTCTGAATAAGCTCCTATATTCCCTACCACATATGATGTAGTGTACACACAAACACAACCAACTAGGGGTCATTTTTGTCAGTAGCTAATAAGCCTATACCAGTATTAGCTAGCGTGGATAGCACATTTAAACAAAAATAATTAAAATACTTATATTTAAACTCAGTTGACTTGGGATGGATTGTGCCTGGTGGGCATTGGTGACCTAAAGTGAGTGTAACATAGTGGCTTAGCCATTTGTTTAAGCTACTTCTGTGCGTTATAGAACCGTATTCAATTTTAGCTGAGCCATGATACTTTTTCGCAGCCTGGACTTTTCGCCTACTTCGCCAGTTTTGTAGGCGGAAAAGTATCACGCGCGTGCCCACTTTACACCGTATTCAAATTGAAAGTACGCGAAAACGGGACCCGCCGAAACTTGAACAGGCGGAAAGTCCTGTCAGATTTGGGGAAATCAGCCTGACACCCCCCAAAAGATGCTCTGACATGGGTGTTAGCTATGGTACCCCCCGATTTGGCTTGCTGAAGGTATTTGGTGTTTTTAAATGGGCTCAATAGCTGCTAAATAGCGTTTTTCTACACGTGATGCAGAATAGTATTCAGGAGTATTTTTTGCAGAAAATAACTTATCCCAGCAAATATGGGGTACATGGAAATGGGGGTCAGCATATTTAAAAGTTGCTAAAGTGAAGTTGAAAAAATTGTGAAAAACCCACCTGCCGCAAGCACCTGCAATAAAAAAAACACCTGAGGCATACTTGGGGACCCGCCCAGTCAAGTTCACTAGTTTTTAACTTTGTACCCCAACTTTTTTTTTGCTCCCTTTTTCAAAGTAATTTTTTGGGGTGTCCTTAAGTGTTTTTTTTTTTTTACACAATTTACCTTTGGGGGACTGTCTGACGGCTGCATGGGGGTTCCCGCAACGTTGCACGCCAAAACCCCAATTCTGCACTATTTTCCGGCTGCTATTCATAGGCGAAACTTTTTCGCCTAGTACATTGCACTGACTTTCCGCCTGAATACGGGGTAAAAGCAAAACAGGTGAAAATTCCGTCATCGGCGAAAAGTATCGCGGATCCGGACTTTTCGCCTCAAATTGAATACGGGCCATAGTGTCAACAATTGAGAAGCTGGAATATCGTTAACAAAATGTTTCACAATAATGTTTTTTTTGTTTGAGGATTTTATTAAAAATAATTCACAGGAGAATGAAATGAATCGCAAACAATGTAATACACATTATTAAGCCCCATAAATAAATTAATTAATCTGACTACTGATAAAGCGCACTCACATATCAAAGGGAAAACCATGAAATCACATTAATGAAATGAAATAAGGAAACATATGGGAGACAATGGAAATCTCCTTGGCCGTCATCTCCAGGTGTATTGGAGTGCACTCAATTAGATAATAGAGAAACCATCACACCTCCATTTTTGGGCTGCTTTGTTACTGTATATATATATATTTTTTTTTTCTTCAAAGTTAACTAGTGAAATTTTTTGTTTCTTGCACAATGTGTGGATCCGCTGCTTATCAGCTCACCTTGATTTATTGTTAGATTTTTCAGGGGGATAGATCGTACTTATATGTGGGCTTGACAACTCTGCCCTTCATTTTCCCCAAAACACCCCTCAGATCTCACCAAATGTGGTACGGCGGAAGCCTAAACTCCTCCAGCAGATTTGAAATTTCCACTCGAAACTGCCGACAACTGTGAATTTCCCATTGGCCATTAAAAGCACCATGGTTGGATTGATCGATGGCCGACAACTGCGAATTTCCCATTGGGCATTAAAAGCACCATGGTTGGATTGGTCGATGGCCAACAAATGCGAATTTCCCATTGGGCATTAAAAACACCACGGTTGGATCGATAGAGCCCATCTCAGAGTTTATTGCTTCCCCATTAAATCTATTGAGGGACCCTGCTAAATCGCAAGGTGCTGGGGAGCGAGAGGGGGGGCTTGAGGTAAATAGCTTTCAGGATTATAGGATAACTTATTAAACTTTTTTAAACTGCATACGCTTACACAGTAGTAGTGGTATAATCAGGAGAACACAGGCTAGGCTGGTGGTCATCCAGAGTGAAGGTGCTTAAGAGTCACTGGCCTGACCTGGGACCAGGGACACATTATCTGGCTCACTTTATATTCCAGAGCCAGCATTATTAGAAAAGCTCCAGTCAGGGGCGTATCTATGATGGGTGCAGGGTGTGCGGGGAACACGGGCCCATGAGTCCAGGGGGGGCACGCACCGCACACCCTGCACCCATAATATTACTTACCTCTCCGAAGTCCCATGTCGGTGCGGGGGCCGGCGCTTTAAAACGACTGGAAAATGGCCGCAGCGGCCATTTTCCCGTCTTTTGCACATGCGCAGTACAGGGAAAATGGGCGCCGTGGCCATTTTAACGGTGACCTGTACATACACTATAGACTCTGGGCACACTCTAGTGCCCAAAGTCTATAACTCCGGCCCTGGCCGCACACAGCTCAGTGCACTGCCGGCCACTGGACGGAGAGGAGGGGGCCCGTGTCGGAGAATGCACACGGGACCCCTCCTCTCTAGAAACGCCCCTGGCTCCGGTTATTGTTTATCTGTTACTGTCCAATGTGAAACTCTAATATTTATTTAGTAACAGTTATTTATAGAACACACACATATTTTGCAGGGCTTCACCTCAGTCCCTGCCCCAGTGGAGCTTACAATCTACCGATCACATGAACACATATACACTAGGGTTTATTTTTGTCAGAAGCCTACTAACCTACCAGTATATTTTTGGAGTGTGGGAGGAAACCTGAGCACACGGAGGAACCAAAGCAAACAGATAGAGGACATACAAACCCCACACAGATGGGGCCCTGAAGGAAATTGAACCCAAAACCTCAGTGCTTTGAAGCAGCAAGTTAATCACTGTGCCACCATGCTACCTTATCTCACCTAAAGCCTGCACTTCCTACAGTATCGATCATTCTGCGATGGGTCTGCGTACACACTGCGATCTCATTACTGATCTCAGTGGCTAGTTCGCACACGCACACTGCGATGCATATGCATGCCCAGATCGTCAAAATCGGCCGACTGCGTGCATCTTAGCACTTGCGTTCCTTGCTGAGTCAGGCCCATAGTTTGCAATATATGTACATTTCCCTTCAGCAGTCTGACTTCATTAATCACCAACCCATTAAGTCATGAGTTATATTACACTTTTTTGTTTATTCCAATAAGACAACAAGTAAGGGAATGGGTATGAAATACCGCCGGCCGCATGGCCGGTGGTTCGATTCCCGTCAGCGGCAGCCCGACAAGAGCAGAGTTGGAAGCAGCGGAAGCCCGACAGCGCTGGAAATCCCGATCGTGGATAGGTAAGTATCTACTAACCTAACCTAACCCCCCTAACCCTCCTTAGGGGTGCCTAACCCTAACGTCCCCCCAAGTGCCTAACCCTAATCCCCCCTCTATGTGCCTAACCCTAACCCCCCCCTTCCCCGCTGCCTAACCCTCAGTCCTACCTGGGGGTGCCTAACCCTAACCCTCCCTCCCCCTAGCCTAACCCTAACCCTCCCGGGGGGGTGCCTAACCCTAAGTCCCCAGTGGGAGCCCTAAACCTAACCCTCCCCCCCCGCGGCTGTCCGCTCGCGGCACCCGGCATCACTACGATCGGGATGCCGGGCGCCAGTCTCCCGGCGTCGGGGAAATGCGGGCGTCTACATCTAGATATGCCGGGATATGACAGTCGGGAAGCCGGCTGCCGGTATTTAGGCAGTCGGCTTCCCGATTGCTTCCCCAAGTAAGAGATAGGTGACCGTATATGTGCTCAATTTCACACATGAAAGGCCAACAGAGCTGACCTGGTCGCGGAGCAATGTCGAAGGAGCTACAATCTGTCTGGTCAGCTGACCAGAATTTCGAACCCACCAGAACAAATCCGATAGTGACATGCAACATCGTAGAACATTTTTTTGTCCAAAACAGTCAAGTTTCATCATGGGGCAATTTTAGGGGGTGCACTAAACAGGCCAGCACTGAACTGATTATTCCACATTCACTACTAAAGCTGCGTACACACTAAACCAGTGGTCGCCAACCTTAATTGAGGTGAGCGCTACTTTAGTAAAATGAAACCTCCTGACGAGCTACTAAAATTATAGAAAAAAAAAATCTGACTATTAACCGAACAACTGAAGGTCATTTAATGAAATAAAAAAAAATGTCATAGAAAACAGCAATGCATTTAATTATTACAGTGATATTGTTGTAGTTTGTAAATTAAATTTAAGCACAGGCACATTTCATTGTTACTTACCGGCTCCACCTGACGTGCTTCCCTGTGGCTCCACCCATGGCGTCGATACGACGGGGGGAGAACGCATCAGAGGTCACTTCTTCCTAGTTTATTTGGCAGTACTGCAGCTAAGTGAGCTACCAAAATTAAGATCGCGAGCTACAGATTGGCGACCACTGCACTAGATGATATTTTGCACGATTAGCCCAATTTCTGTGCATCGGAACTTCAAATCACGATGCGCGTACCCGCGGGTCATACATCGCATCTTCAGATCTTGCCTAAAGCAGGCAAGATCTGCCAATCTCGTACACAAGGCACTAAGGGCCTGATTCAGAGCAGGACGCAATTAGCGCTCGCTCGTCCAGAAGATAGGGGTGGCTATTCAAATCAACCGTTCACTCTTTGCGGTCTGTTCACGCCTCTAGGTCTGAACGAGCGAACAAAACTTGCGGTCATTTTTTGAAAAAATACGCCCCCTGGCCGCTCGCATCCTACGTCATGTCCGCTATTTATTAGATTAGTCGAGTACATCGACCAGGGTATGAGCTGCTCGCTATTCTTGGGGTTGGTTTTTGCTATCACAATTTTGTGAGCAGTTCTGGCTATAAAATAACCCAGTGACGTGGTCAATGACGCTGCTGTATTAATTATGCACACCCATAAAACGCCCGTTTTGACCTTTAAGCACGCCTGCGTTCGGATCTCCACTCCCCGTTTTCAAGCACCTTCCCCCGTTACCACCCACATACGCCTACTCCTGTCACTCAAATTATCAGGCATTCGCTATTTTGCAAGCACATGAATTTCGACCGCACTGACTTGTTCGCGCATGCGTATTACGATCCGTACGCATGCGCAGTTGGGCAAACATCGCTCGGAGCGAACGAGCGGCCGCTTACGAGCGGCTCTGAATCAGGCCCTAAAAATCGTTAAGGATGCACATTAGATCGTTGGTCAGATTGGACACTTTTTAGCACCATATCGTGTCCTGGGGCTACCGGGGAAAGTTCAAGGGAAATCGCTGACGATATCTCATTGTGAGCACATGGTCTAGTGTGTACGCACCTTAAGTTTAGAATTGTTGTTTTAAACCCTGTCCAGTAACAGCACACGTCTTACGTAACATATCACTCATCAGGGACACATTCTGCATTTTGTAGTAGCTGACTACATAATCGATTTGAAATCATGCAATTGCCTGCATTTACTCTAGTAAGACAAATCACACGGTCTCGGCGTTGATGTTATGGCTGATTACATGGTGACCCATTTAGAGGAAATCATAAAATCTACAAATTGCAAAAATTCTATGAATTACTAGGGAAGTTGTAGGCTAAATACTAGCTGCCGTTTTCTTTGCCGATCATTCCGTGAGGACATCCAGAAAACATACACTGTAATGGTGCATACACACGGTCAGACTTTCTGTCAGATCTGAACGATAACGATTGTAAAAATCGTTCATATCTGAAAGAAAATCTGACATGTGGAACTGCAACAATGAAGGACGCGCGCTCCCGTTTGTCAAATAACGATATCTGACATCTGATGAGTTTACAGTCAGATTTGGACGATTCCATTCATTTTAATACTGTCTGAAATCGTTCATCTGACATATCTGATCGTGTGTATGCACCATTAGTTGTGCCTAATGCAATAGTGGAAACTTGATGGTCTTGCTAGTATGGTCTTTAAAGCATATTGCCAATTCTATATGGAAACAAGTTGATTGCACAGTGTGGTTATTTATTTTGAGTCTTTATTTAGATGTGACTTTTACTCCATTTTTCAACACTTTCAAAGTAAACCATGTGACACTGAGGGGTAAATTTACTAAGAATCGAGTCTGGGAGAGTTCGCTTTTTTTTTTTCAACTCGATTAGCTTCACCGAAACCCGGGTGATTTGAAGCTCCTGAGACACACATAATTTACAAAGTGAGTTTAGCTGAGAGTGAGATGGCCGATGGTGAAGCAGATCGAGATTTCTCTCCCGAGTAGCAAGTTTAGCAGGAGATGACTCACCCGAGATTGCTGTGTCTTCTCTCTGCAAAACTCTCCCGAGCAAGCAGCCTGCACATATCGGTGAAAGGGTCTCCGGGCTGTGGCATTACAGCCCAGCCGTTTTGGGTCTGGTGCTGGTTTTAAATATAGGGGGGACCCTACGCAATTTCCCCCCCCCTATATTTAAAGCCAGGACTGGCCCTGCAGCCTAGTGTTGGTTTCTAAACTACAGTGGAACCCTACACATTTTGTTCCCCGTAATTTTAGAAACCAGGACAGGCTGGCAAGCCTGGGGCTGGTTAGGCTTTTGGGGGGAGACCCTATGTAATTTTTTTCTGATATTTACATTTTATTTCTATTTTTACAGGCAGAAACATAACATGGATCACAGCGATGTGTATGTTTCTGCCAAACTCTCAGATCACAGGCAGGTGTAATTTTTCACGAGGTTTTACAGGAGAGTTTCCCCATCTCTTGGTAAATTCCAGAATCCTATCTTCACCAGTGAAAAGGATCTCGAGTTTTGCCGATGGTGAATTGAAGAGAGTTTGCCAACTCTCCAGTATTTTCCCGGTAGCAAAGGTGATCGCTCTCCCGAGTTTGTCATTAGTAAATTTGATACTGGGAAAAAATGCCCAAACTCTCCAGAGTTTGCAAACTCTCCCAAACTCTCAGCTTAGTAAATTTACCCTGGAGATTTTACTGAGCACATGGACTAGTGTGATATTTTGGTAGGAGTTTTTAACAAAACTAACATGGAAATATTTAATCGATGTGAAGATTAACAGTGGCAAATTCAATTCAGCGTGGTGGGGGACAATGCAATTAGCCGCAAGACTTACCGTGTGCTTTTATCTCCCGGGTTAAGTGCCTGGAGCTATTCAGTTACGCCGCAGTAAGCCCCGAAGGTGCACTTATCACTGATCTCTTCTCACCCTTTTGACTTAGGCACCCTCGAGAAAAACCGCGGACTAACCGCGTGCCGTATTTGCATGCTTCGGGCACTAAACCCGGAATCTTTGCAGCCCTTAACCCGGTAGGTAAGTTCTGCCACTAATTGATTTGCCCCCTTAGTGCCTGTGAAACGGTTGGGCGAAGGCTCCTGGTGACCTTTAGGGGTAAATTTACTAAGATGAGAGTTATTAGAAATGGAGATGTTGCCCATAGCAACCAATCAGATTATAGCTATTCTCATCTAGAAGGTGCTAGTTAAATGTTAAGTAGAATCTCATTGGTTGTTATGGGCAACATGACCATTTCTAAAAACTCTCATCTTAGTAAATGGACCCCCTAATGCTGTTTATTAGCGAAACCTGGGTACCTTAACAGACGGTAATGTGCGCAGCCAGACAATTCGGTGATCTCTGGCGGAACATCGCACAGAGCTGAATTTCCCCCTTACAGTCTTATCCCCAGACCCTATTTGCAGTAATATTCATGCTATTTTTTTTTTTTTTAAATAATAAACTTTTCTCAAAAACAATTTAAATGTGTACTAAGCAAAAAAATAACAGCTTACCGAACCACGCAGAGGCCACTCTGTAATGAATGCATGCTATGTTATGTATTTATTCTTATCCATAATTATAGATTTATTCCTGACATTACTACATATTCAAACCCCCCAGAAAAAGATCTGTAAATATGCTAAACTGACCGAAAATAATGAAGGTCCCGGCAGGGTGATATCTAGAATGCCGCAAGACCTCCTGCAAGTGATAAATTATTCACTGATTAATGAGTTTTAACATGTGCTAAATAGATGATCCCGTATAAGCTCCAAAATATTCCGAATTGTGGATAATGAAAAGTAAAGTGCAACAGTAACATACATCCTTAGTTCATTAGTTGGGAATTAATGATGCACTGGACCGGTACAGGATTATTCTGACATCCCTGTCAATTAATCAGCTTAGTACTTAGCTTAAAAATAAATTCTAATTTATGACTCACAATTTAACCTGGACACTTCCCAAATTCCCTCTGCAGAATGGTAACGTAGGTACAGAGAGCAGACATATGAGGGATTTGCAGCGTAGACGTACTGCGCAGCCTGCAGAGATGCTGTCAAGACGTGTTCGGAATATTGCGCCGACTGATGCAGTAACTACGAGGAAGACTTTTGTTTGTCCTCTGTGATTTCAGTCGGGAAACCACAATGGAACAGACTTGCTTCTGCCGCTGTTTTCTCCAAATGGGATTTACGGCAATTAAAGTTGATTTAACACTTCGATTTACAACAGTTTGGTTCCATTTTAAATTGACTTGGCCATAAATGTAACCTCATAATGCAGACAGTGTATTGATCATGTCACAGGAGAGGAGGCTTTAAAATATGTGAAAAAGTTGCATTAATGTTGATTTTTTTTTTTTTAGAGGGTGCAGAGGACTAAGATAACAGTACAAGTTATTTGCAATTTGTAATGAGAACTTTACGTACTATATAACGCCAAGTATCCACTATGTACTGCCAAGCATTCACTGTATACTTACTGTATAGGGCCAATCAATTATTGTATACTCCATACTTGCCGGGGAGCAGCCAGGTTGGCGCAGCAGGGGGCGTGGCGGTGGTAATGGTGGGTGGTGCGGGGGTGTGGTGGCACAGTCGTGTCATTGTGTTCACACCCCCCACTATACAATTCAGAGATTACCGGCATTGTAAAGCAGAGGGTGAGGCTATGATGCCGCGTTTCAGCGCGAATCGCATCGTTGCACCCCCTCCGGGCTGCCAACTTTCGCTCAGTAAAAGTGGGCAGGCTGAGATGGGTGCGCCGGTGGCGGCTGGTCCGGGAGACTTGCCCTATTTTGCCGGAAGTGCAGACTGATTTTTGGGAGCATCCCGGCTGTTCCGGGACAGTAGACAAGTATGCTATACTCCTATTGTATACTCCTGAGAAATATAGTGCCATTATTATTATTATTACTGTTCATTTATTAGGCACCACAAGGGTTCCATAGCGGTATGTCTACAGACAGAGCACAATTTACAGATATACATAATTAAATCCACAGATCATGCATACATAGTGAAAAGAGAGAGAGAGGGCCCTGCTTTCAAGAGCTTACATTCTGGGGGACTGTGGGTGGACACAAATGTGAAGTGGGGAGCAGAGTTGGGTATTGTAGAGGCCGGAGAATTAGGAGGAGGGGTGGTAGGCTTGGATAAAGAAATGAGGTTTCAGATCTTGTTTGAAGGCAAGAAGTCTAGGTGAGTTTCTGATGGAGCCTGGGAGAGCATTCTAGAGCATAGGAGCAGCATGGGAGAAACACTGGAGGATACGATTAGAGAGGAGGTGATGCAGCAATCAATGGTAGATTCAAAAAGGCATGAGAGTTCTGAATGGCAAGGGGCTGGTAATATATACAGAGAAGAGTGGTTGAGGGCTTTGAAGGTAAGCAAGCGGAGTATGAATTCATTCTAAACAGGACTGGGAGCCATTGGAGCAACGGGCAGAGGGGGGCAGATGAAACAGAGCATTGAAAGAGGAAAAAAGACTGAAGGGGGGGGGAAGCAATCGGGAAGCCGACTGCCTAAATACCGGCAGCCGGCTTCCCGACTGTCATATCCCGGCAAGGGTGAAATGCCGGGAGACCGGCGCCCGGCATCCCGATCGGCCGGCGGTATTTCATACCCATTCCGACGGGGGCAAGGCTGGATGTGGGAAGAGTCAAGGATGACACTTAGAGGTAAATTTACAAAAGTGAGAGTTTTTAGAAGTGAGTATTAGAAGAGATGTTGCCCATAACAACCAATCAGATTCTATTTAACATTTAACTAGCACCTTCTAGAAGATAATAACTAGAATCTGATTAGTTGCTATGGGCAACATCACTTCTAAAACTCACTTCTAAAAACTCTCACTTTAGTAAATTTACTCCTTAGACATAAGACTTGGGGAAGAGAGGAAATAGAGGTATTGTCACTGGTGAGGGAGGGAAGGGAACAGGCCAAGACATGGAGGGGAAAGAGAGGGAGACATGGAGGGGAAACTGTGGGAGACATGGAGGGGAAACAGAGGGAGACATGGAGGGGAAACAGAGGGAAACATGGAGGGGAAACTGTGGGAAACATGGAGGGGAAACAGAGGGAGACATGGAGGGGAAACAGAGGGAGCCATGGAGGGGAAACAGAGGGAGCCATGGAGGGGAAACAGAGCGAGAAATGGAGGGGAAACAGAGGGAGACATGGAGGGGAAACAGAGCGAGAAATGGAGGGGAACAGACCGAGACATGGAGGGGAACAGACCAAGACATGGAGGGGAAACAGAGGGAGACATGGAGGGGAAACAAAGGGAGACATGGAGGGGAAACAGAGGGAGACATGGAGGGGGAACAGACCAAGACATGGAGGGGAAACAGAGGTAGACATGGAGGAGGAACAGACCAAGACATGGAGGGGAAACAGAGGGAGACATGGAGGGGAAACAGAGGGAAACATGGCGGGTAAACAGAGGGAGACATGGAGGGGAAACAGAGCGAGAAAAGGAGGGGAAACAGAGGGAGACATGGAGGGGAAACAGAGGGAGACATGGAGAGGAAACAGAGGGAGACATGGAGGGGAAACAGAGGGAGACATGGAGAGGAAACAGAGAGAGACATGGAGGGGAAACAGAGGGAGACATGGAGAGGAAACAGAGAGAGACATGGAGGGGAAACAGAGGGAGACATGGAGGGGAAACAGAGGGAGACATGGAGGGGAAACAGAGCGAGAAAATGAGGGGAAACAGAGGGAGACATGGAGAGGAAACAGAGGGAGACATGGAGGGGAAACAGAGGGAAACATGGAGTGAAACAGAGAGAGACATGGAGGGGAAACAGAGAGAGACATGGAGGGGAAACAGAGGGAGCCATGGAGTGGAAACAGAGGGAGAAATGGAGGGGAAACAGAGGGAGACATGGAGGAGAAACAGAGCGAGAAATGGAGGGGAACAGACCAAGACATGGAGGGGAACAGACCAAGACATGGAGGGGAAACAGAGGGAGACATGGAGGGGAAACAGAGGGAGACATGCAGGGGAAACAGAGGGAGACATGGAGGGGAAACAGAGGGAGACATGGAGGGGAAACAGAGGGAGACATTAAGGGAGAACAGAGGGTGACATGGAGGGGAAACAGAGGGAGACATGGAGGGGAAACAGAGGGAGACATGGAGGGGAAACAGAGGGAGACATGGAGGGGGAACAGACCAAGACATGGAGGGGAAACAGAGGGAGACATGGAGGGGAAACAGAGGGAAACATGGAGGGTAAACAGAGGGAGACATGGAGGGGAAACAGAGCGAGAAAAGGAGGGGAAACAGAAGGAGACATGGAGGGGAAACAGAGGGAGACACGGAGAGGAAACAGAGGGAGACATGGAGGGGAAACAGAGGGAAACATGGAGGGTAAACAGAGGGAGACATGGAGAGGAAACAGAGGGAGACATGGAGGGGAAACAGAGGGAGACATGGAGGGGAAACAGAGGAAGACATGGAGGGGAAACAGAGGGAGACATGGAGGGGAAACAGAGGGAGACATGGAGGGGAAACAGAGGAAGACATGGAGAGGAAACAGAGGGAGACATGGAGGGGAAACAGAGGGAGACATGGAGGGGAAACAGAGGGAGACATGGAGAGGAAACAGAGGGAGACATTGATGGGAAACAGAGGGAGATGCGGAGGAGAAAGATGACATTTCAGGTTTAAATAAGTTACGTTTAAGGAAACTTTGAGACAAGTGTTTATTACATAATGCCAAACATTTACTATATACTGCCAAGCATTTACTATACTGTATACTGTATGCCAAACATTTAGTATATACTGTATGCCAAGAATTTCTTGCATAATGCCAAACATTAACTATATGCCGCCAAGTATTATGACATAATGCCAAACATTTACTATATACTGGATGCCAAGAATTTATTATATAATGCCAAACATGTACTATATACTGGATGCCAAGAATTTATTATATAATGCCAAACATTTACTATATACTGGCAAGTATTTATTGCATAATGCCAAACATTTACTGTATACTGCCAAGCATTTCTTATATAATGGCAAACATTTATTATATACTGCCAAGCATTTATTATATAATGCCAAACTTTTACTATATACTACCAAGCATTCATTACATATGCAAAACATTTACTATATACGCCAAGCATTTATTACATAATGCCAAACACTTACTATATATGCCAAACATTTACTACATAGTACAAATCATTTACTATATATGCCAAGCATTTATTACATAATGCCAAACATTTACTACAGTATATACTGCTAAACATTTATTATATAATGCCAAGCATTTATTATATAATGGCAGACATTTACTACAGTATATGTTGCTAAACATTTATTACATAATGCCAAACATTTACTATACATGCCAAGCATTTATTATATAATGCCAAACATTTACTATATACACCAAGCATTTATTACATAATGCCAAACATTTAATATATATGCCAAGCATTTATTACATAATACTGAACATTTACTATATACTGCCAAGTGTTTATTATAATGCCAAACATTTACTATATACTGCCGAGTATTTATTACATAATGCTAAACATTTACTGTATATGCCAATCATTTATTACATAATGCCAAACATTTCCTATATACTGCCAAGTATTTATTACATAATGCCAAACATTTCCTATATACTGCCAAGTATTTATTACATAATGCAAAACATTAACTATATACTGCCAAGTATTTATTACATAATGCAAAACATTAACTATATACTGGCAAGTATTTATTACATAATGCCAAACATTTACTGTATATGTCAAGCATATGTCGTTCCGATCTGGGCTCTGAAGACGTCAACTAAGCCCCTCCCATATCCTCCATTTTCTCTCCCTACAGTCTGCTCGTCGAAAGCTGTTTATTTAACATTATTTCAATTTTCCAGAAATCGTTAAGATGGTCGTATGGTGTTTAAAAAGCCAACAATATATAGTTAATGATCTAACAACCAAACGAGGGGTGCAGTTGAAATCCTTACAGCAGGGATGCAGGAGCTCATAATGCTAGTTGGGGGGAGGGTTAGGTTTAGGCACTAGAGGGGGAGGTTAGGTTTAGGGTGTAGGGAGGAAGAGTTAGAGCAGGGATGGGGAACCTCAGGCCCGGGCTCCGTATAAGGCCCGCGGAATCATTTGGTCTGGCATTTTTCTGTTAGCCTCATAGCAGGGGGGCTAGAATTGCACCCTGCAACCAGAATCTATGCAGCAGTGCCGCCTGGAGCATCCTTAGGACACTTCAGACGGTCACACCGCTGCCCTTACAGCTCCCCGGAGCATCCTGAGGATGCTCCGGGCATTGCTATAATCACCGGTGATTGTGTCCCCGCCCACGTGTGGCATCACACGTAGGGGCGTGGCCTACTCCAGGCCCGCGCATAATGTTATATATATCTAAATGGTCCTTGGTAGAAAAAAGGTTCCCCACCGCTGGCTAAGCGATAGGGTTAGGATTCTTAATGACAGGCGTTAGGTATCCCAACCCTGTCGGGATGCCGGTGTCGGGATTCTGACCACCGAGATCCCAAGCGCCGGGTTGCCGTACCCAGCTCACCAAACGATGCATCATATATCGTTCCATCATGGGGAGGATTGCATAGTGTGTAGACAATATATGGTTTGTTCTGGGGATGAAGGAAAATCGGAATGACCATTGAACCAGTTGCACTTATTTATTAAAAAAAAAAAAACCTTGCGTCACATTTTTGACTACTTAATGGTGAGGCTGGGTGTACATAATTGTAATTGTGTTATATGGTAGCGATATTTGAAGAGTGGACATGAGTGTGGGTGCACACGAGATGGGAGGACACGGAACGCTGGGTTTCAAGTTTAAAAATTGTTTTGCTTAAAGTAGATCCAGATGCATGAACTCTGAAAGGGGCAAAGTTTTATCCAACAGTAGCCATGTCTGTGTGGGTTGGGGCAGAGGGCCTGATTCAGACCCGCTCGCGAGCGCACAGCGCTCGCAAGCGGGTCGATGTTTGGCCCCTGCGCCGCCTCCAGCGTACGCATGCGCGAGCCCCAGCGAGCGACGGCAGCTCCGTCGCTCCGGGGCTCACTACAAGATGGGGCGGCTGTCGATGCTGATTGACAGCTCGTCCCGTTTTGTAGGCGGGGAGGGGGGGTGGCTGCACAAACGCAGGCGTTCCCTTACCGAGTGTCCACTACCGACACTCGTGATGTCGGTAGTGGACTTCCTGCTCTATTAGAGTAGGAAGTGCACTTGGCCTTGCCGGAGCCAAGACCCTCCCGCAGGGTCTCGCCGCAAGCCTGATGGTCATGATAATCGCGACCATCGCCAGGCCGCTCGCACAAGCTGTGGGTGGTCACCCACAACTGTGCAAGCGGCCTGGAGGCCGAAAAAAAAAAAAGAACGCCCTGATTCAGAGAGAGCCGTCGCAAACAGCGAGCGCCTCTGAATCAGGCCCAGAGTGCGGTTGGATCAGGCAGCGCTTTGATCAGAGGCTCCCAAACGTGGTCTTCAAGGTACCCCAACAGCCCGGTTTTAAAGAAATCCATGGTTTAGCACAAGTGGTTAAATCAAACTGACTGAGGTACTTACTGTGATCAAGTATGGATATCCTTAAAACCTGGACTGTTAGGGTGCCTTGAGGACCGAGTTTGGGAACCTCTGGTTTAGATAGACCGTGTGGGGCTCTTTTTGTCTTGACTTCACATGTCTAAATGTTTAGAGGTCAAATGCTACCGTTATTATTAATATTATTATTGTTGTAAACGTTATGCCTTTTATCCTATAGCATTGCTTGTGCTGTTCCACCAATGACAGCATATGTCGCAGACAGAGAAAACAAGGAAGGCAGACTGAGAAAACAAGCAGGATTCATGTGCTATTTTAGCCGTACGGGTGTAATGAAGTGTTGCCTAATGCCCAATTTACATTTCCCCTGAGCCAGCACTTATTACAATGTCTTTCACTGAATTTGCTGAAGCCCATAAAATTGCAGGGTCATGTAAGAAGGCAGAGAGTAACCCTAAATCTGCATCGCTGGTACAGTTGATACTTATCTTCAATTTTCTACATGTCCAGGAATATTTATAAAGCCGCTGGACTTAACGAAGGTTCTGTTAATAGGAATGTGCAATCATTTCAGACCTGCCGCATTCCCTCCATACAAACAGCAGACAGGTGACGTTACCAGCAACCTGCGAACACCGGCGGATATGTGGGTGGTCTTCCCTAAACCAAACTATGCTGTGTACCAAGAATTGGGGAGAGATAAAGTAGACAGAGATAAAGTACCAACCAATCAGCTCCTAACTGTCACTTTACAGGCTATATGTTTTAAATATGACAGGAGCTGACTGGTTGGTACTTTATCTCCGCCCACTTTATCTCTCTCCAAGACTTAGCACATAGCCCCCTTGTACTGCAACACTTTACCTGATATATAGGATACTGAAATCATTATTATAAGAGCTTATCACGATATAACACTGCAATGATGGAGCTACACTCACAATGCTACTTGGGTAGGGGTGGGGAACCTTTTTTCTTCCAAGGGCAATTTTGATATATATAATATTTGCGGGCCCGTTGCAGGCCACGCCCTCTCTGTGTGACATCACATGGGGGCGGGGCCACAATCGCCAGTGATTACAGCAATGCCCAGAGCATCTTCAGGATGCTCCAGGCAGCTGTAAGGGCAGTGGTGTGATTGTCTGAAGTGTCCTAAGGACGCTCCAGACGGCACTGCTGCATAGATTCTGGCTGCGGGGTGCCATTCTAGGCACCCAGCTAGCCAGATGAGGCTAGCAGAAAAAAGCTCGGAAGGCCAGACCTAATGATTCCGCGGGCCTTATACGGCCCCCGGGCCTGAGGTTCCCCGTCCCTGTACTAGAGAGAGGTTAAACTCTAGCCAAGTAAAACGTAACCATATACACATAAAGTGACCGCTATCTGCAGTACCGTATCAGCGAGCATTTACAACAAGTGTTACAAGGTATAACAAACAAATCTGACAATAGGACAGTAAGTATCTGGGAGCGCAGGTAAAAGGTTTGGAGGGCTGGGTGCGGCTCTAGGCCTCCTGTTGCCCATAACTGCCTCAACACATACATAAAAAAAGTACAGGGGAAATATCACTTTCTTTTTTGAAAATTCATACGGCTACCAGACACCTTGGCTGTACAGGGAATGTAGTCATAATATCGCCTCTCAGAATCCCGGTGCCAGCATACGATGGTAAGTAGTGGGGCTAGGGGGAGGATTAGGGTTATCCACTAGGGGGAGGGTTATAGTTTGCCACTAGGGGGGGGGCATTTAGGTTTAGACTGCAGGGGGGGGGGTTAGGTGTAGGCACTGGAGGGGGGAGGTCTTAGGTTTAGGCTGTGGGGGGGGTAGGTTTAGGCAGTAGGGGGAGGGGTTAAGATTAGGGGGATAAATGTATGAAGCTCTGAAAAGTGATAAGTGCAGAGTGATAAATGACCAGCCACTCATCTCCTAACTGTCATGTCACAGGCTGTGTTTGAAAAATGACAGTTGGGAGCTGATTGGTTGGTTGGTTATCACTCTGCACTTTATCACTTTTCAGAGCTTCATACTGTACATCCCAGGCATCCGGTACCCAATCCGCCGTACAACCTATTTATATTCATAATTCACAAAGTTCTCTGCAGCATCATGACTGGAAAACAGTAATTTAAGGATAACGCCACCAAAACTATTATTTATTACCAGTTATTTATATAGTAAATCGTGAGTCCCCGTTGGTCGCACATCGCATCGTCAGATCTGCCGTGCTGTAGGGCAGATCTGACAATCTAGGACACGATGCACTGTGACAGTCTGACTGCAGGAGAGATCATTTGCAGATCGCCATGTCTGCAAGGATTTATTGGAATAAAAAGGAAAGGGGAACAGGAACGGGGAGAGTCACTTTATATATGTTGGGTTAAATCTGCAGCTCACAACCAGACGAGTGTGGAATTCCTTTATGCTGTAATCATTAAGATCCATGATGGTGCATTCATGTCCCCCTATTGTTCTGTAATGTGGTCTTTAGATGCTAACTTTTGTATCAGTGAATCTAAGATCTCTTACTTATCACACCTAACACAACAGTCTGTTTACATGAGATATTCTACTAGTTTTATTAAAAAGTGAAATACGTTAGCGTCATTCAAACACTGGCGAAAGGCTGCAAAAAAACAAAACAAAGTGAAAATCAAAGGCAAAGAGAACATTCTGTGACATTCTTACACACACATATCAGCAGGACTTAAAGTCAATAGATGATTGTGCTTATTTGCATGAATAAAAAATGTATTGGAAAACATAATCTAAGTGATTAGTTTTTGCTGTAGTGTCGTTCTGTTTTAAGAAGCAAATCTTTGGAACAATCTGTACAGTACAAATACATTTGTGGCATTGTGTTTATAAAGCCACATTACAATATCACAAGCCTGACAAATACTGTAACAAATTACAGCATTAGAACTTCATAAGGCTAGACCCACCATAGGTAATCAGAGCACTACATCATGAACAGGGTTGGCCACTGTGATTCTGTGGTGGGAGCAAAGGAAAAACAGCAATTAACTGTGCACCTAGACAAACCATGTTGCAATGCAAGGGTACAAATACTTTTACTTTTATTTATTTATTTGCATGCAGGGTAAATACTGGCTGCTTTTGCATGTAGCCCACAAATGCTGGACAGCTTTATTTTTACACGGTAATTTAGGTTTCAGTTTGTACACGCCAATCAGGGCTGGCTCAAGGGTCGTTCCAGTTGCTGAGCAGGAGCCCCACCACATAGGTGACATAGTTCGGCCGCTGCTGGGGTCCCAGACTGATCGAGCCACAGCGCCAGTCACCAGTGCTAACATCGAGCCCGGATATCCCTGGGCTCCTCAGGGCAGCTCAGACACAGCCTGGGCCTTTTCCTACCTCTGACCGCACCGTGGAGTATGTTCCCAGCAGCCATCACTCCAGAGTCCACCGGCTTTGTGCCCCAGGACCGCAGCGTGCATAGGTGTGAGCGCCCTCCCATCGCCTTGCTCCGCACAGTGGCAGCCAGGCACAGGTCCCTTGGTTATCGTCATCATGTCGAATCGGCTGAAGAGCTCGGAGGTGTGCATGGACTGCAGTGTGACACCGGGCTGGCTGCTCTCAGGGTGGGGTCACCCATGTATACTCCCTATGGGTGACACCGTGGCTGTGGGCGATGGAGGGCCTGGAAGCTCCTCTCTCTCTTCTGCTACCAACAGGTCAGTTTTCAGTAGGAGGCTGGGACAAAGAATATGTGATTTATTTTTTTTTTACCTGTGGGGGCCAATGTTTGTCTTATTCTTTTAAGGCCAATGTGTGTGTTTTGTTTTATTGTGTGGGCCAATATGTTTGTTTTTTCCCTATGGGGGACAATGCATGTGATTTTCTTTTCCTGTGGGGGACCTAGGCCTACATCAGATTTGTACGCTAATAGCGTCGCTGCTGCGTCTTTGCGATGCTCTAAATTATGCAAATACTGCAGGAGGCGCCTGATGAAAAATGACGCAGACCGTGGCCTCAGCGCTCCCACAAAACGGAGTTGACACGCCTCCGTTTTGGAAAACGGACCCCGTCGACACCCATTTCCCTCCCTAAACGGCCGCAGCCCATTAATCTGGCTTCAGCGTTCAGGGCACTGTAAACGGGGTATGCGTAGTCCCCAAATCATCGGTCAATTGCAACCGATAGGCGACTGCTATCTACCAAATGTGTGTTTTTTTTCCTGTGGAGGCCAATGTGTGTGTTTTTTCCTGTGAAGGCCAATGTGTGTCTTTTTTTCCTGTGGAGGCCAATGTGTGTGTTTTTTTTTCCTGTGGAGACCAATGTGTGTCTTTTTTTACCTGTGGAGGCCAATGTGTGTGTTTGTTTTCCTGTGGAGACCAATGTGTGTGTTTTTTTCCTGTGGAGACCAATGTGTGTCTTTTTTTCCTATGGAGACCAATGTGTGTCTTTTTTCCCTGTGAAGGCCAATGTGTGTGGTTTTTTCCTGCGAAGGCCAATGTGTGTCTTTTTTTCCTGTGGAGGCCAATGTGTGTGTTTGTTTTCCTGTGGAGGCCAATGTGTGTGTTTTTATTCCTGTGGATGCCAATGTGTGTGTTTTTTTTTCCTGTGGAGACCAATGGGTGTCTTTTTTTTCCTGTGGAGACCAATGTGTGTCTTTTTTTCCTATGGAGGCCAATGTGTGTGTTTGTTTTCCTGTGGAGACCAATGTGTGTGTTTTTTTCCTGTGGAGACCAATGTGTGTCTTTTTTTCCTATGGAGGCCAATGTGTGTCTTTTTTCCCTGTGAAGGCCAATGTGTGTGTTTTTTTCCTGCGAAGGCCAATGTGTGTCTTTTTTTCCTGTGGAGGCCAATGTGTGTGTTTTTGTTTCCTGTGGAGACCAATGTGTGTCTTTTTTTCCTGTGGAGGCCAATGTGTGTGTTTGTTTTCCTGTGGAGGCGAATGTGTGTGTTTTTATTCCTGTGGATGCCAATGTGTGTGTTTTTTTTTCCTGTGGAGACCAATGGGTGTTTTTTTTTCCTGTGGAGGCCAATGTGTGTGTTTTTTCTCCTGTGGAGGCCAATGTGTGTGTTTTTTTTTTTCCTGTGGAGGCCAATGTGTGTGTTTTTTCTCCTGTGGAGGCCAATGTGTGTTTTTTTCCTGTGGAGGCCAATGTGTGTGTTTTTTTTTCTATGGAGGCCAATGTGTGTTTTTTTTTCCCTGTGGAGGCCAATGTGTGTGTTTTTTTTTCCTGTGGAGACCAATGTGTGTCTTTTTTTCCTGTGGAGGCCAATGTGTGTGTTTGTTTTCCTGTGGAGGCCAATGTGTGTGTTTTTATTCCTGTGGATGCCAATGTGTGTGTTTTTTTTTCCTGTGGAGACCAATGGGTGTCTTTTTTTCCTGTGGAGGTCAATGTGTGTGGTTTTTTTTCCTGTGGAGGCCAATGTGTGTGTTTTTTCTCCTGTGGAGGCCAATGTGTGTGTTTTTTTTTTCCTGTGGAGGCCAATGTGTGTGTTTTTTCTCCTGTGGAGGCCAATGTGTGTTTTTTTTCCTGTGGAGGCCAATGTGTGTGGTTTTTTTTCCTATGGAGGCCAATGTGTGTTTTTTTTTCCCTGTGGAGGCCAATGTGTGTGTTTTTTTTTTCCTGTGGAGGTCAATGTGTGTGTTTTTTTTCCTGTGGAGGCCAATGTGTGTGTTTTTTTCCTGCGAAGGCCAATGTGTGTCTTTTTTTCCTGTGGAGGCCAATGTGTGTGTTTTTTTTTCCTGTGGAGACCAATGTGTGTGTTTTTTTCCTGTGGAGGCCAATGTGTGTCTTTTTTTCCTGTGGAGGCCAATGTGTGTGTTTTTGTTTCCTGTGGAGACCAATGTGTGTCTTTTTTTCCTGTGGAGGCCAATGTGTGTGTTTGTTTTCCTGTGGAGGCGAATGTGTGTGTTTTTATTCCTGTGGATGCCAATGTGTGTGTTTTTTTTTCCTGTGGAGACCAATGGGTGTTTTTTTTTCCTGTGGAGGCCAATGTGTGTGTTTTTTCTCCTGTGGAGGCCAATGTGTGTGTTTTTTTTTTTCCTGTGGAGGCCAATGTGTGTGTTTTTTCTCCTGTGGAGGCCAATGTGTGTTTTTTTCCTGTGGAGGCCAATGTGTGTGTTTTTTTTTCTATGGAGGCCAATGTGTGTTTTTTTTTCCCTGTGGAGGCCAATGTGTGTGTTTTTTTTTTCCTGTGGAGGCCAATGTGTGTGGTTTTTTTTTCCTGTGGAGGTCAATGTGTGTGTTTTTTTTCCTGTGGAGGCCAATGCGTGTGTTTTTTAACAATGAAATTAATAATAGTAATAAATAATTATGGATATAGCTGGGAAGGAGGCACTCCAAAAAATTTTTTTGCCAGTAGACCTGGCACCGACCCTGCTGATCCCAAATCTAAATCTATCTGCACATTTAATACCTGCCCCTCCCGCAGAGCAGCCTGGTGTCACCAAGGTGCACAGTTACTGACTGTTTTGCTTTGCTCCTAACTGAGAATGAGCGCAATGTGTCGCCTGGAACTGTAAAATGCAGTTGTAGGGCCGATCCGTGTAGAACGACAGAACTGCGACACATATATGTATGACCACGATTTATAAGGCTGGTTGCATGCACTGTTTTCTGCTATTAATATGGCACAAGATGCCCACACCAGTATACATCACCCACTTTCTTAAACTGAAGTAAGACCACTTCTATACTGTACAATATGTAATCTTTTATATTAAGTTTCATCATTTTTGGAGACACATTTTTTCGGCTGCTTTTACCTCTGAGTCTTGTAGAAATGTCTCCAAACGTTCATAGCGATGATTATCTGGTGTTATGAATGAAACTTATTCTTGGTCCATAAGGGATTGTTTAGATGGCTTAATGAACACATAATCACTCTTCAACATAAACAGCTCAGTTGTCTGCAAATATCAAGATTATTTATTTTTCTGATTAATCTGTGTGTTTATCAGCTACTTGTAGTTGTCTCTATGGCATAAGACTGGTAGTTACTGTACATACACTGTCACTATTTTATTCCAGCTCATGGCAGAATTAAAGGATTGATCCTAGCTAGCATGGCTGGAATAGGGGACCTGATGGGGTGAGTATATACAGACCTGTCAGGTCCCATGCTAAGTAGGAGGGGGAAGGGGGTAGAGGAGGGGGGATATGATTACAAATTACCCTCTATATGGAGCCCCCTTAAATGAAAAAACTATATTCAAGATTTTAACCATTATTAAATACAATTTACCGTATATGGGTATGGATGATCAATCTGTATAATTGAATCACCCGACGTGAGTGATTCATTGTATTTGTTTTGTATTCTGCGGGACGGGCTTACTATTACAGGAAGGTGATGGGGGTTGATTAATTCATATTATTTTATCACTGGATTTACCGGTTTCTGAAGGCAATGGTTCCCTGGTGCAATGGGCTGGTGGATCCGGTGATAAATACAATTATATTTGGGCTGGTACAGTATCTTTGTAGGCTGGGCTGTGTGTTGTCTGTAGCCTTATATAGGCAGCTCATGGCCATCTACACACGCTGGACCACATCATTCTGCTACTCCTAAGTGCTGCTTCCTCCACAGAGTACCATGCACCCGCCAGCAGAGAGAGCTCAATGCAAGTAGAGTCCCCTCTCCTGACCTGCCCGTGTTTGTCCCATCATCCGTGTGTGAGTGTCTCTGCTCCTATTCTGCGTGTCTGAAAGTAGATTTCACACTTTGTATCCACTTAACCCACCTTTCCTCCTCTCCTGCCCGATGTTACAGGCAAAACCACTGCTGGTGTCCGCCAACCAGAAGCGATGTGGACAAATAGGAGCACAACCTTATTCTGATTTTAATATTTCTGATTGTTTCCCAACAGGAAATGTTTGGCTGATGGGAGCCGTGCTGAGTCACAATGATCCGAGAGTTTGCCATAAGGTATGTGCCCCTTTCAAAGGCAGGTGTATATAAAACAATTGGTGTATATATACACCGATCAGCCATAAAACCAAAACCACCTCCCTAATATTGTGTAGGTCCTCCCTTGTGCTGCCAAACCAGCTCTGACCCTAGGAGACATTGACACCACAAGGTGTCCTGCGGTATCTGGCACCAGATCCTGTAAGTTGCGAAGTGGGGCCTCCATGGCTCGGACTTGTTTTTCCAGCACATCCCACATACTGTATGTGGCCAGATCACTGGTTGTCCTTCCTTGGAGCACTTTTTGTAGGTACTGACCACTGCATTCAGGGAACACTGCACAGGACCTGCCGTTTTAGTGATGCTCTGGCCCAGTTCTCTAGCCATCACAATTTGGCCCTTGTCAAAGTCGCTCAGATCCTTACACATTGCCCAGTTATCCGGCTTCCAACAGATCAACTTCAAGAACTGATTGTTATACACTTCAACAGTCAGTGGTTTATATGTTATGTTGATCGACATATATATTTATAATCATTTCCAATCAAATCCACCCCACAAGCTCACCGCCTAGGTATCATTCTTCACAATGAACTGTCCTTTGTTCCCACATCCAATATTTCTCCAAATCATGTTACATACATCTAAAAAACATATCCAGTATACGACCATATCTTACACAAGACCCTCCAAAACCTCTAATCCATGCACTCATTACTTCCCGCATTGTCATTACTTCCCGCATTGTCATTATCTCCCGCATTGTCATTATCACCCGCATTGTCATTATCACCCGCATTGTCATTATCTCCCGCATTGTCATTATCACCCGCATTGTCATTATCTCCCGCATTGTCATTATTTCCCGCATTGTCATTACTTCCCGCATTGTCATTACTTCCCGCATTGTCATTATCTCCCGCATTGTCATTATCACCCGCATTGTCATTATCTCCCGCATTGTCATTATCACCCGCATTGTCATTATCTCCCGCATTGTCATTATTTCCCGCATTGTCATTACTTCCCGCATTGTCATTACTTCCCGCATTGTCATTATCTCCCGCATTGTCATTATCACCCGCATTGTCATTATCTCCCGCATTGTCATTACTTCCCGCATTGTCATTACTTCCCGCATTGTCATTACTTCCCGCATTGTCATTACTTCCCGCATTGTCATTACTTCCCGCATTGTCATTATCTCCCGCATTGTCATTATCACCCGCATTGTCATTATCTCCCGCATTGTCATTATTTCCCGCATTGTCATTACTTCCCGCATTATCATCATTTCCCGCATTGTCATTATTTCCCGCATTGTCATTATTTCCCGCATTGTCATTACTTCCCGCATTGTCATTACTTCCCGCATTGTCATTACTTCCCGCATTGTCATTACTTCCCGCATTGTCATTATCTCCCACATTGTCATTATCACCCGCATTGTCATTATCTCCCGCATTGTCATTATTTCCCGCATTGTCATTACTTCCCGCATTATCATCATTTCCCGCATTGTCATTATTTCCCGCATTGTCATTATTTCCCGCATTGTCATTACTTCCCGCATTGTCATTGTCTCCCGCATTATCATAATTTCCTGCATTGTCATTATTTCCCGCATTGTCATTACTTCCCGCATTGTCATTACTTCCCGCATTGTCATTATCTCCCGCATTGTCATTATTTCCCGCATTGTCATTACTTCCCGCATTGTCATTATTTCCCGCATTGTCATTACTTCCCGCATTGTCATCGTCTCCCACATTATCATCATTTCCCGCATTGTCATTACTTCCGGCATTGTCATTATCTCCAGCACTGTCATTATTTCCTGCATTGTCATTATCTCCCGCATTGTCATTACTTCCCACATTGTCATTGTCTCCCGCATTGTCATTATCTCCCGCATTGTCATTACTTCCAGCATTGTCATTACTTCCCGCATTGTCATTACTTCCCGCATTGTCATTATCTCCCGCACTGTCATTACTTCCCGCATTGTCATTACTTCCCGCATTGTCATTATCTCCCGCATTGTCATTATCACCCGCATTGTCATTATCTCCCGCATTGTCATTATTTCCCGCATTGTCATTACTTCCCGCATTGTCATTACTTCCCGCATTATCATCATTTCCCGCATTGTCATTATTTCCCGCATTGTCATTATTTCCCGCATTGTCATTACTTCCCGCATTGTCATTATCTCCCGCACTGTCATTACTTCCCGCATTGTCATTACTTCCCGCATTGTCATTATCTCCCGCATTGTCATTATCACCCGCATTGTCATTATCTCCCGCATTGTCATTATTTCCCGCATTGTCATTACTTCCCGCATTGTCATTACTTCCCGCATTATCATCATTTCCCGCATTGTCATTATTTCCCGCATTGTCATTATTTCCCGCATTGTCATTACTTCCCGCATTGTCATTGTCTCCCGCATTATCATAATTTCCTGCATTGTCATTATTTCCCGCATTGTCATTACTTCCCGCATTGTCATTACTTCCCGCATTGTCATTATCTCCCGCATTGTCATTATTTCCCGCATTGTCATTACTTCCCGCATTGTCATTATTTCCCGCATTGTCATTACTTCCCGCATTGTCATCGTCTCCCGCATTATCATCATTTCCCGCATTGTCATTACTTCCGGCATTGTCATTATCTCCAGCACTGTCATTATTTCCTGCATTGTCATTATCTCCCGCATCGTCATTACTTCCCACATTGTCATTGTCTCCCGCATTGTCATTATCTCCCGCATTGTCATTACTTCCAGCATTGTCATTACTTCCCGCATTGTCATTACTTCCCGCATTGTCATTATCTACCGCATTGTCATTACTTCCCGCATTGTCATTATCTCCCGCATTGTCATTACTTCCCGCATTGTCATTATTTCCCACTTTGTCATTATCTCCTGCATTGTCATTACTTCCCGCATTGTCATTATCTCCCGCATTGTCATTATTTCCCGCATTGTCATTATTACCCGCATTGTCATTATTTCCCGCATTATCATTACTTCCCGCATTGTCATTACTTCCCGCATTGTCATTATTTCCCGCTTTGTCATTATCTCCCGCATTGTCATTACTTCCCGCATTGTCATTATCTCCCGCACTGTCATTATTTCCTGCATTATCATTATTGGCCGCATTGTCATTACTTCCCGCATTGTCATTATCTCCCGCATTGTCATTATTTCCCGCATTGTCATTACTTCCCGCATTGTCATTACTTCCCGCATTGTCATTATTTCCCGCATTGCCCGCATTGTCGTTATCTCCCGCATTATCATTATTCCCCGCATTGTCGTTATTTCCCGCATTGTCATTATCTCCCGCATTGTCATTATTTCCCGCATTGTCATCATTACCCGCATTATCATCATTTCCCGTATTGTCATCATTTCCCGCATTGTCGTTATTTCCCACATTGTCATTATCTCCCGCATTGTCATTATCTCCCGCATTGTCATTATTACCTGCATTATCATTATTTCCCGCATTGTCATTATTTCCCGCATTGTCATTATTACCCGCATTGTTATTATTACCCGCATTGTCATTATTACCCGCATTACCATTAGTACTTGCTTTGTCATTATTACCCGCATTGTCCTACTGGTCTTTCCCAAAACAGCCTCTCACCACTTTAATACATAATGAATGCAGTTGCGAGGCTGATCTTCCTCGCTAAACATTCATTGTCTGCTGACCCACTATGTCAGTCTCTCCATTGGTTACCGTAACTTACCGGTCTTCTACTGTATTCAATATAAAATACTTACACTCACACATAAAGCTATTAACCAAACCACACCAACATACATCTCTTCACTTATCTCAAAATATCTTCCAACCCGAAATCTCTGCTCTGCACAAGATCTGCGTCTCTCATCCCCACACATTATCTGCTCCCACTGTCTATAACAAGACTTTTTGCGGGCTGCACCCACTCTGTGGAATCCGCAGACTTTACTCTAGTCTCCAAATCTTCAAGCGGTCCCTGAAAACTCATCTCATCAGACAGCTTATCATATTCCAGAACCACAAACTTAACCTCCACACGCTTCTGTATCATACCCAACATCCCCTCTATACATTCCACACATAACTCTACATACCGTATTTTCTCTCTCTTCACTTTCACATCCTCTGTGTGACTGGGTCATGCAGCCCTCCTGGAACCTCTGCAACCTGAATGTCCGCAAGCAACACTTGTCAACACAACTGATTAGACAGCTTAATAGCAACTTGTGCTAAAACCAAGGTTACCAGTGCCGGAGGGAAAAAATAACTCCTGACCTACAGGTTTCTCTGACATTAGACCACCCATGGTTCTGCTAGTTGTGGGGTTTACAAGCAAAACCTATTCTTTTCTGTGGATTTCTTAATTAAGTTTCCCGACAGGTGGGGAGCGGCAGGTGGGGAGCAACAGGTGGGGAGCGGCAGTGTCCTAAACCTCCTCTATGTCTGCAATGGTAAATGTGCTGAAATGCTTTAGCACAGTGCAATTCTTTCTGATCATTTATCTCTACTAAGAATTATTTGCTTTTCATCATTTGGGAAATTGGCTATGGGCCTTAAATCGCTTCAAGCGTTTGGACTGTCTGTCGGCATTTTTCAACTCATAATAATCTTTACTTGCAATAACATAGGCTCACTGCCTCTGCAGCCAGGATTGAATCATCAATTAGGTTATCAATAGGAAAATACATAAAGTCTTGTCACATGTAATTATTATCTACGCGCAGGGCCCGGAGTTTCGTTCCCGGCTAATTGTCAGGCTCAGATTCACGTTTGTGCTTCTAGGATGTATGTTACATACAAACATGGGATCGTGACCTTGCAGATTGGAAGCGCTGATACAAATATCATCACGATTTACCCTGGAAGAATGATAATAATTAAAATGCAAATGTAATGTAACACAGAGATGGTGATGATCTGAGAGGTCGATGTATACAGCACAGGCCTATCTCTCACCACACATCGGTTATTGCACACAGTTTTTACATAGGGGGAAAATCAAGGTTCGCAGTTGCTAATACGCACAGAATCGCAGACGGATTGCTGCGGACTGCGCATGAATGTGCATCGCAGTGCGCGTGTGTGAACCGGCCACTGTGATCGGAACTGCGATCGCAGTGACCACGCAGACCCATCGCAGAGTGATTGACAGGAAGTGCCGTCTTTGGGAGGTGACGGGGGGGGGGTCGGTGGAACGCAGGCGTGCCAGTGCGTTCGAGCGCCGCTACAGGGGCGTGCATAAATTAGCCACCGCGGTGCCCTACGCACCTTATAGCGTGCAACGAGGTTAGCAATTTCTGCGTGAGGTCAGAGCTTTTGCAGGTTTGGGTGAGGCTGCGTTGGTACTCGATGGCACTCAATGGTTTCGCAGTCTTGCTAAACATTATGGATGTGTGTAAGGTAAAGTGGGCGTATTTATGTAGTGCTGCGACAGCGTAGCGATTGCAATGGATTAGCATACTATCGCAGTTGAACTGCGCGCGCAATCACTATTGCGATCTGTAAAGAATCAGGCCCGTAGTTGTATGTTTAAAGAGTGGCGAGAGACATACTGGGACTTGTAGTTCTGCCACACCTGAAGCATTAACTGATTTTTTTCTATTGTTCAAAGTAGAGATGTGAGTTGACCCCCGTTTTGGATCTGGTTTAAACTTCGTGTTTTGGATCTGTTTTTTTTAAGGTAAGTATTGTGTAATCCTAAACAAACGCTGTGTGAGGAGGCACAGGGCCTGATTGGGAGGAGCACGCAGTCAGTGCCCGTACACGCTGCCGGTAATTCTGATCACTACACATCGGCACATCACTGTTGGCAACGTCCACACAAGCAGCAGCCTATGGCAGGCGCAGGGCCTCCTCCTGAACTCTACCTAAACATGGTCTCGCACGCAGCCTGTCGATGTTTGCATTCCGCGCATGTATTGCAGTACGCGTGCACGAACTGGCCGCTGCGATCGGGAATCGACTGCAGCGAGCACGCAGAGGCTTCACACAGTAATTGACAGGAAGTGATCGTTTGAGGGTGGTGATGGGGAGGTGGTCAGAGAAACGCAGGCGTGCCTGGGCATCTAGACGCCGTTTCAGGGACGTGCATAATTAGGCCCCAGCGACGGCATGCGCATCCTAACGTCTAGCTACACACACAAACATTTGCAATGTTTGCGGTAGGGTCAGGTCAACCACAACTTGTGCGTGTGGGTCCGATGGTTCCTGATGTTACCGATGTCTTCGCTGTCTTGCGAGAACGCAAGTGAAGGGGAGTAGGCGGCATTATGTAGTGCTGGGGGGTTACATTGCGTATGCGGTCTTTAGAGTATATTCGAATCGACAGGCTGCGTGCGAACGCAGCCTTGCAACTGGGTCTGAAGCAGGCCCTTAGATCCAGCAGCGAAGCTAAAAAATGACAATGCCGCAGGAGGCGTGGGTAGAAAAAAAGACGAAGAAGCGGTCATCGCGCATCTAAGTCTAAGCGTACTCAGAATGGGTGACGGAACTCCTCTTCCATGGCCATCGGCACTCACACAAACTGGTCCCCGTCGCCTGCCATTCCTCGCCCCCAACGACCATAGCCTGTCAATCAAGATGTAGTGTCCAGGACACTGCGACCGCGGTCACAGTAGCATCACAGCAAATGCGCACTGAGGCCCCAGCGCATACGCACTCCCTAACACATTGGTCGATAGCGACCAATAGGGGACTGCGTACAACTCTAAATCAGGCCCATAGTCCATATCTGCCTACTGACGTGGGAGCAGGTACTTGGGATTGTCACACTGACTATTATCACCAAATGTATAATGCACAACCTACCATGTAATCCTGTAAGACTAACACAACCACTCTCTATGAGGATACGCCTGCTGCTCCGATGTTCGTTTCCTTGGTCAGTATTGCCGACACGCGCTGACTCATTTCACTCATACAGTATGTAACAGAGATTTACACCACAGCCGGCCTCAGAGGGGGGTGATACGGTGATGAATGTACCCCAACCAGGGGGAAAACATCAAGAAAATATATGTATTGATGTTCTGTATAAACACGGAACTGGATAAAAGAAAGAAAACATATGAATTATACATTTCTTCTAGGTCGGTAGTTCAAGTATTCACTGAAATTAGCCACTTAGGCCTCAGGGAAATTCCGGATTGGAACCCTGGGCCTAATTCAGACCCGCTCGTGAGCGCTCGCAAGCGGGTCGATGTTGGCCAAGTGCGCATGCGCACGACGGAGGCGGCTACGTCGTGCGCATGCGCGAGACCCGGATAACGACGGCCAAGCCGTCGTTATGGGTCTCGCACCAAAGGGGGCGTGCTGTCGATGGTGAGCGACAGCACGCCCCCTTTGGTGGGCGTGCCGGGGGCGTGGCTGCCCAGATGGAGGCATTCCCATGGGAACGCCTACCGTCTGGGGATCAGCCCCACTGACATCACAAGTGATGTCAGTGGGAGTGCTTTTGGCTCTGATAAAGCCAAAACCACTCCAGGGATTGCGGCCACGAGACCCTACCGCAAGGGTCTCGTCGCAAGCCCGATGGGCACGATGGTCTTGACCATCGCGACCATCATTTTGGCCGCTCGCTATAGCTGTGGGTGGTCAGGAGGCCACTCTTAAATTCAGAGGGACGGCCCTGATTCAGAGCGAGCGCTCTGTCAGAGCGTTCGGCTCTGAATCAGGGCCACTGTTCCAACCTCCGGTTCAGACCCAGAATTTCGGTATAAAAGCGGTTTAAGATGGAAACAATGGTTTTCAGTTACCCCATAATGGCTTACGATGTTTGCCAAATGTTGCCTGCCACATTTAAAGCATTTCACCCCAGTTAAAATCATTGAAGTAAATGGAAGGAACTTCCACACACATCCTGAATTCAAGAACACAAACGCGTTTCACACGCTGTTTTACTGGCTTTTTAACTCGCGCCAGTGGTGACCTTATCTTGATCTGTGGAAATGACAGTAACGGTCAGTAAAATAAGGCAGCATGCGCTGAGCAACTTGTCAATGCTTTACTGACTTGTTTAGTAACTACGGCAGTCTTGAAAGGTTAGGTAAGCTATTACAATTAAGCATCTATTACAACGTAATAATTTATTTATAACACACCCGTAGATGCTAGAGAGGCATAACCAGAACATCTGTATATAATGTAATATTTTAGTGTGTCTCTTCACGTAATAAATACTCTGAAATGACAACTATACTGTAATAAAATAAATAAGTGACATGAAAAACAATGTATTGTGATAATTCCAATTTACTGAACATAATTATTAATTTACTTTATTACATTCTGCGTGGAGCAATCACAGTTTTGTGCCATCAGACAGCATTGGGGATATGGAAATATATTGTTCAACTAATTAAACTGACTGGGCTGGAGATTCATTACAAGACATGCACAGTGACAGATAACTTTGCCAGAGCTGTAATCAGCGTTCTTGTCATTTCTGTTAACCAGGGGGTCACCCGGCACACGGCGGTGGCCAGGAGTCCACTGGACACAACCAGCTAGTGTAAGCCAATAAGTTATAATATAGTGCACAGATGGGACATTGAGGGCTAATTACTAACATTGCTCACAAATATACACTTAAACCAAAGTAATAAGACTTTTATTTCCATTACGCTAATCAGGTAAAATCTAATTGCTGTTTGGCTATGATGTTTTTAGCGCTGATTTGCACCTATGAGCAACATTAGGGAATAAATAATCACAAATCAGTATTTTTGAGAGCACAAACGTCTGCAAATCGCTGAACCGAGCCGTTCTCTGCAGAATTTTCTGTATCACTTAAATGACACATATATTACATATAATTTCCTGCACCTCCTTTTAGTATGGGGCAACCCTTATATATACTATGTACTGATAGTTTTTAAATATTTACCGACATGTATCATTTTTACTGACCTATTATGAAACTGACCTATTATCATACTACTAATCTGTCCAGATTTGAAAACTAAGGGGCTAATTCATCGATGGAGGCTAATGCGATCACAGCGGCGATTTCTTTCGCAAGGCAGCTGTGACAATATGGTAATGTTAGCAAAGATCACCTGAACATAAAGACGCCCGCTGCTGCCTTCTTAGCTGCGTGCGATGACACTTATCTGCGTAAATATCGGGAATATAGACGCACATCGGCGGCCATCTTGCCCTTGCGACAAGTCTGATCTGTAGCGCACCTTGATAGCTCTTCTGACACGCAGAGCTGCGTAGGAAATTGCAGTGGCTAATTTATGCGCGACCATGTAACGGCGTTCAAACGGACAGCCACGCGTTCCAAAAAGAAGTGACAAAATTGATACAAAGAAATAATTTGACTGCGCATGTCAGGAAGGAGGCAATTCTCACTCGCTACGGGGGTTGCGCACGCGCATTGTGCACACCACGTGTGCGCAATGCACAACCATCGTCCCGCTTGAGAGCACATAGCACTTGCGAGTGGGTCTGAATGAGACCCTAGGTTACAAGGGCAATGTACTCCTAAATCAACAATCCTACGGGCGTATTTTTACACGTACGTTCAAGAAAATCAGGAAGCCGCAGCGGACGGTACGTGGTCCCACACAGGGCATCACAGCAATGGGAGACTCCAAAAACACTGGTACAGGAGGATAATGGCACCAAGTGCATCTCAATAATAATATGACCAGATCAAATTAATGATGATGACAAGGACTGGCATCTCAGGAGCTTCACGATACACTTAAAGCCTATCACACGATTTATTTGTTCTGATGATATATAACATACTATACTGAGCCGCACATATGTTAACATACATGGGACTCGAACGCCACTTTTCCTTCCACTTCCTGTTCCTAAATAAGTTCAATATGACCTTCAGGCCTTCCCATCACCAACCCCTTGCAGCCGGAATAATCTTTCCTTCCCTTCCCTCCACATCATCTGTCCCACGCTATAAATCCCATCACTAACTTCCCATTGCTCTATTGCAATTCGTCTTAGGGTGCTCAACTCTTATAACCTCCTCCCATCTTCAAGACTTCTCCTGCGCTGCTACCCACCTATGGAACTCCTTGCCTTGCCCTATCAGACTCACACAAAACGTACAATTCTTCAAAACGTTCGCTGAAAAGTCAGCTCTTCCTGCTTGCCTACATACTGTAACCTCCTCCTAGACCCTCAAGTGTATACACTCCCTCTACTTGCCTACACACCACATTCACTCACGTCCCCCCATAAGTCTCTCCTTCTAGATTGTTAGCTCTCATGGGGAGATTCCTCTCTACTGAATGTGTCATGTCTGCCTACCCCGTATGACCTGGATGCCATGCCTTATGTTTTATTGTCTGCTGTTTGCTCACTCCCACGCTTGGAATTTACCCCTGTATCCTGGGGTCAATCCAACTGCTTGCAAAAGGAGCGAGTTGCCGCTGCCACAGCGTTAAAATGGCGGCTAACGGCACGGCATCTTGCGCCCCTCGCAGCTTGCTCCAAGCCTGAATTCGCATCATTTTGCTTGGAGCCCTATGGGGCTGCGAGCACTTTTATGCAAATTCAGGCTGCCATCAACTGTGCCTGTTTTCACGATGACTCGCACCCGCAGGAACATCGCGCGTAATTGAATTGACCCCATAGGCATTTTTGCTATCTGAAGACGATCCATGTATGTGAGATTATGCTTAGTTTTATTCATGTGTCTGTTATCATGTTTCTTATTTTCGTGTTCATATGTTTATTGCACTTACAGTATGTAAGATTGTCCGGCGCTACAGAATCCGTTGCGCCCCATAAATAAACATTGATGTGTTTTATTTCTTGAGCGGCTTAGTCCATCTCTGGCATTTCACACACCGTGCATTTAAACAATTTATTCTACTTGAAACTAATCAGCTCGGCTTGAACAAACCGCGAACTTTAAGTAAAGTGTCTGGATCTAATGATGGCGAGGAAAATCCCATAGGTGCCAGTTTTGTGCTGGTCAGCAGACATTTCCCCTACTACAACCATAATGAGTACGGTTGCCTCGAGAGCAGCGCGCAGTGAATAGGGGCAGCGCTATTTATTGTGTGACACTGAAACTTTAAACTAGTCCCAGAAGGCGGCCATTCGATTCCTCGGCAATATTAGTGGAGGGAGAAATGAGAGATTTATGATGTGCATCTAGTAATGATACATAGACGATGCAGTGTAACCGCAATGTTCTGTCTGTAATACGAAGATGTCTGCTGCTTAATCAGACCCTGGGCCTCCAATAGTAAAGATAATGTCATTCTCACAGCAGTTCTGTAACAGGTAACACAATGAGATTCCGTGGAAGCCTGTGCATTGTATTTCCTCACTGAAATTGCTTTGTGTTTGCAAAACTCGCTCTCATCAGATCTACTGCATTACATATGAGAAATATACTGAACCCGCAGTTTAATGACAAATATAAATCTTTCAGTGCAACAATGTTAGCAATCCATTGTAGCAGCACAAAAGCAAATAAATTACGGCTAGCGTCATCACACGGCTGCATTAAACGGGACGAGGAGATGGAAGTAGAGTAGGTGCCTTTGTTCGTGTATATACATCTTTCATCATTTATACTTGAATAACACTATTTACTTATGTTAACACTGCATTAAATGTGTGAATTACTCACCTAACAAATTCAAGGTCAGTATTAAAATAGTAGACGTGTCATTCCCTGTAGACGTGTGTTCAGATCTGTATATGTAATACGCTATTTTTCTTGCACTTATATTTTCATTAATTTACACCCTTTACAGCCCCATAGTATCCGAGTGGTCTGCAAAACCTCTCCAGGTGCCCTGAGACTACAACCTAATTTGTGCATGTTGTGTAGAAGCGCACAATTATGATCCTATGGGATCTATGTACTAAGGGCCTGATTCAGACCCGGACGCTGTTTGCGGCTGCTCGCTCTCAAAAAGGGGCCGTCTATGCAAAACATGCGCTCGCTCTTTGCGGTGTAAGGACCCCTGTATGTCTTAGCGGGCGAGGGCTTAGGGCCTGATTCAGAGCTGAACGCTCTGACCAGAGCGCTCGCTCTGAATCAGGGCCCTCCTACCTTTTTTTGGAGCGTCCTCATGGACGCTCGCATAGCTGTGGGTTACCACCCACAGCTATAGCGAGCGTCCATTATGATGGTCTTGACCATCACGACCATCGGGCTTGCGACGGAGACCCTGCGGTAGGGTCTCGCTGCCGCAAGCCCTGGAGTGATTTTGGCTCTATCAGAGCCAAAATCACTCCCGCTGACATCACTAGTGATGTCAGTGGGGCCGGCTTGAGACGGTAGGCATTCCCATGGGAACGCCTCCGTCTGGCAGGCACGCCCCCGGCACGCCCACCAAAGGGGGCGTGCTGTCAGTCACCATCGACAGCACGCCCCCTTTGGTTCGAGACCCGGAGCGATGGAGAGCCCATCGCTCGCCGGGTCTCGCACATGCGCACGACGGAGGGAGCTCCGTCGTGCGCATGTGCAGTGGGGGAACATCGACCCGCTTGCGAGCGTACTGCCGCTCACGAGCGTGTCTGAATGACCCACTTATTGCGCTCGCAAGTGTTTAAAGACGCCCCCTTGCCACTCGCAACAAACGTCATCTCCAGGAAATGTAGGATTAATCGGGACCATCGGGAGCCATCGGAGCTGCTCGCAGCACTTAAGGTAGACCTAGGCTCCTGCAAGCAGTGCGAGCAGTTCATGGAAAAATCATGCACACCCATTAAACTCCGTTCTGACGGTCGGGCACGCCTGCGTTCGCAGCACTACTCCCCCGTTCACAAGCACCTTCCCCTGTTACCACCCACAAACGGCGCTATCTGTCACTCAAAGTAGCAGCAGGCTGTGTACTGCAAGCGATTTCACATCGCAGACGCTTGTTTGCGCACGAGCACTGCGACTTATACGCATGCGCAGTTGTGCGACCATCGCTCAGAGCAAGCGCAGCTTAGTGACCGGGTCTGAATCAGGCCCTAAGTCTTGGAAAGAGATAAAGTGGACGGAGATAAAGTACCAACCAATCAGCTCCTCGCTGTCATATTTCAAACACAGGGCCTGATTCATTAAGGACCGCAAATGCAACACCGCTCGCAGTTGGTCGATTGTTGCGTACTGAGCATGCGTATTCACGCACTGCGCATGCGTGAAGGCACCACTGCGATCGCACTGTGATCATGGAGACCACGCAGAGCCATTGCAGAGTGATTGACAGGCAGTGAGCATTTGGGGGTGGTGACTGGGGGGGGGTCAGAGAAACGCAGGTACTCACTGTGTGCAACGAGGTTAGCGATTTCTGAGTAAGGTCAGGGCCACTGTAATTCTGAGTGACGGTCCGATGGTGCTCGATGTTACCGATGTTTATGGAGGTTTGCAAGGTATTACGGATGTGAGATAGCGGTAGTGGGAGGCAGTGGGCGTCTCTATGCTGGTAGTGCGACGGCATTGTGATAGCATTCATTAGCATATTTTCACAGCAGACCTGCGTACGATGTTGGAGCTGAAACACAATAGCCCACAGTCTGTAACATGACAGTTAGGAGCTGATTGGTTGGTACTTTATCTCCATCCACTTTATCTCTCTGCAAGGCTTAGTACATAGACCCATGTTAGCTGTCATATTGATGTAAAATGCGGCACAGGTTTGCACTAAACAACAAGGAAGTTTTATCAGAGGTGGCAACCAGTGTGTAGTCTCCACATACGCTCCCCCCTGTCAGAGGAGGCAACCAGTGTGCAATCTCCACATACGCTCCCCCCTGTCAGAGGAGGCAACCAGTGTGCAATCTCCACATACGCTCCCCCTGTCAGAGGAGGCAACCAGTGTGCAATCTCCACATACGCTCCCCCTGTCAGAGGAGGCAACCAGTGTGCAATCTCCACATACGCTCCCCCTGTCAGAGGAGGCAACCAGTGTGCAATCTCCACATACGCTCCCCCCTGTCAGAGGAGGCAACCAGTGTGCAATCTCCACATACGCTCCCCCCTGTCAGAGGAGGCAACCAGTGTGCAATCTCCACATACGCTCCCCCCTGTCAGAGGAGGCAACCAGTGTGCAATCTCCACATACGCTCCCCCCTGTCAGAGGAGACAACCAGTGTGCAATCTCCACATACGCTCCCCCCTGTCAGAGGAGGCAACCAGTGTGCAATCTCCACATGCACTCCACCCCGTCAGAGGAGACAACCAGTGTGCAATCTCCACATATGCTCCCCCCCTGTCAGAGGATGCAACCAGTGTGCAATCTCTACATGCGCTCCACCCCCTGCCAGAGGAGGCAACCAGTGTGCAATCTCCACATGCGCTCCATCCCCTGCCAGAAGAGGCAACCAGTGTGCAATCTCCACATGCGCTCCATCCCCTGCCAGAGGAGGCAACCAGTGGGCAATCTCCACATGCACCCCCCCACCACCACCCTCGTTCATATACAGTGTATACGATGTCAGAGACTACTGTGCAAGTGTATATCTCCATGGAAATTGTGACTGTGCCATTTTCCGGGTTGTTTTCTTTACTAATGTGCATATATCCGGGAAAACCAAGCCAGCATCATCTTCCAGGTGAGTTCTTCAGCGGCGGTTACAAGGCAAGTATATTTAATGGGTGCAGGGTGTTGGCCCCCTTTGGGTCAGGAGCCAGCGTACGACACACCCTGCACCCGGTGTAGATATCCCAGTGCTGCGCAAGTTCCCCCTTGTATTAAATGCTGATTACTGGAAACAGTTCAGTGCTAGAAAGGAGGCATCGGATTGGTTTAAGTCTAATAATAAGCGAAACGTGGTTGGTGCAACAATGAACCAGATTCCCAACTGAACTGTTTTAAACTACTCCCAGATCATCACTGTCAGAAGCAAACATTGCAATTTAAATGCCAAGGAGCACACAGAAGGACAGACAAGCCTAATGTTAATAGCTACATTATTGTGCCTAGCATAGCGTGGACACTGAAAAGGTTGCACAAAAATAAAATAATTCCAACGAAAACTGAGCACTTGTCTATAATGACAAAACTAGGGGGTATATTACTAAAGTGAGAGTTTTTAGAAGTGGAGATGTTACCCTTAGCAACCAATCAGATCCTACTTAACATTTAACTAGCACCTTCTAGAAGATAATAGCTAGAATCTGATTGGTTGCTATGGGCAACATCTCCACTTCTAAAAACTCTCACTTTAGTAAATATACCCCTAGGAGTTCATTTTAAGCTTTTTAAGTATGTTGGTTTGTCAAACTATATTTATTTTTTAACATTTTCTTTTATTGTGAATTGTCAGCAGTAACTGTTGCAAATAACAGGTCTAACATGAAAGGAGTAACATTAGAGTTCCCCTCCCTGAAAAAAACAGCTACAACATAATAATAAGTAATATAAGAGGGATTTGAAAACATCTCAGTCACCTATTGTGCATGAGTCTGATATTATTAGCAAGTAAAATGGAAAGTAAATGTAGTTATTTTTATATGTCATTCATTTTCCTTTGCAATTAACAGGAACTTTACAGCTTCTTACAAAAAAAAAATCACCGCCGTTTTATACCGTGCGGCTGTCATTTATGATTTAAATGGAGGTATTGACATATACCGGGGGCGATTGACATATGTCAGACTGCTAACAAACGTCGTGTCTTTCTTGGCAACTGAAAAATCTCTCGGGTAACGCTTGACAGATTTCGTTTTATGTTACGAACGCTTCCACCATATTTAACGCCAATGTCCACTCAGTCATTTGATATAAGCGGCATTGTCTGATCAAACCGAGCGTCTGATTAGTTGGTGCTTTAAATCAGATGTGACCCACCAGTGGCACTACAAGCCCCAGCATGCTCTGCTAGATGATAGCTGGCAAATGATCCTGGAACTTGTAGCTTTATAACTCCAGGTTGTCCAAGTCTGAGTTAAAGGTTCTAGACCAATGTTGTTAAAAGTTTTCTCGATCCAAATTTATAATTTATCTATTTGACGGTGTGCTGGGTTTTGGGGGCATATGTATTAATAATCGGGTTTTAGAACGATAATTGTAATTTCTTATGTATTGCCCATGTAGATGAAATATCACAGCCAGGAACAGGGGATACGGAAAGAGCCCGTCCCTGCGATGGACACCCAGGACATCACATGATTGCCGGTATACACTGCAGCGATTAATGAAGGATGGAATGATCACTCGTTCCGGCCCTCATTAACATGCATGGCACGTGGAGCTCATTCAGAGCCAGCCGCTAGCAAGCGGCCGCTCGTTGCAGACGATGTTCGCTAATGTGCGCATGCGTATAGTTTGCAGTGCGCGTGCGCAAACTAGTACGAGCGATCGCAAATTTCTCGTTCGCCCAGCAAAGACAGCCCAGTGGAATGAGTGACAGGAGAGGCCGTTTGTGGGTGGTAACAGGGGCAGGCCAGTAGTAACGGAGGAGTGGAGTTGCGAACGCAGGCGTTCCTGAGTGTTTTCACGCCGTTTCTGGGGCGTGCATAATTAACAGGTACATAGTACACGTCACCTGGTTGATTTTTACACTGAACTGCTCGCAGTGCTTGCGGTAGGGTACAGACAACCACAAGCGCTGCGGTCAGATTCGATGGATTCTGATGTACCGATGGTTGTATATACTTCCTGGAGATGACGTACGCAAGTGGCTGGTCGCAAAGACAGGCTGGTGGGCGTCTAGAAACAAAAGGTGATCGCTCGCCCAGACATAGTGGGTGTGCTTATGCCTTGCCGTGCGATCATCTGCCTTGACGTCACTTACCTGATTTTCCGTACGCTGGGAGCGAGCGGCCGCAACTAGCAATCAGGTCTGAATCAGACCCCGTATACGATATCGTCAGGTTTAATGTGCAGCACATCAAACATGGTGACGTCGCATTTGACCACGGGAACGAGCATATATCGTGCATACACACTGCACCATATGCACGATTTGAAGTTGTAATTTGGCTAAATCGGAACGTCATTGCGTCAGTGTGTACCCAGCTTTAGAAGTGAAGTGATCGCATTAGGGGTCACGTCACTTCTATATCGGGACCCCATAGTGCTGCTACGCATTCTTCACATGCCAAAGATGGGTAATTCTGACAGATTTACAGCCCCCATTAGAAATCTACGGGGTCTGCAGCTGCTGTATGAAATGGACGGTCCACAGCATGAGCAGTGCTAAAACATGCTCCGCAAAAGTGAGTATGTGTGAGCGCAAACGCAGTAAGGAAATGCGCATTATACGTAAAGCAAACTGACGCACCTCTAAGTGTAAATGAGCCCCATAATAGTCTGGTTCAGTCTCTCTCTAGTCAAACACAGCAGAGTAATAATGACATTAATAGGGGTATTCAATATGGAGCGAAAACTCAGTTTCGGCGATGTTTTTGCTCAGATGACATCATTTTCGCCGCTTTTACTTGTACACCATATTCAATTTGAAAACTTTTCGCCGGTGCGAAAAGTATATTGCACTCAAACTGCGAAAAAGTATCACCAAGGAATGGGTGGCGAAAAGAAGTGCAGAATTGGGGTTTTGGTGTGCACCATTTTGGAAACCACCCTGCAACCTTCAGGCAGTCCCCCAAAGATAAACTGTGTCAAACATTTTTTAAAAAATACCTCAGAAGACCCCAAAGAAGCACTTTCATTTTGGGGGCGAAAAAAAAAATTGGGGGTACAAAGTTAAAAACAAAGTACAATCTAGGGGGGTCCCCAAGTATACCCCAGGTGTTTTTATCATTGCTGGTGTTTGCGGCAGGTGGATTTTTCACATTTTTTAAAACTTCACTTTAGCAACTTTTAAATATGCTCACCCCCATTTTCAAATACCCAAAATTTGCTGGGACTACTTATTCTCTGCAAAAAAAAAAACTTCTAAATACTATTCTTCACCACCTTCCCAAATCCCCAAAATAGCAGCTATCGAGCCCGTTTAAAGACCCCAAAAACCTTCAGCGGGGCTAATTGGGGGTATCCAGAGTGATCCCCCATGTCAGAGCATCTTTTTGGGGGTGTTAGGGTGATTTCCCCAAAAATCAGCGAAGTTTTCGCTGATTTCACTTTCGCCGGGTGCCATTTTCGACGATTTCAAATTGAATACGGGTATAAGCGGGAGCGCGTGCGATACTTTTTCGCCGGGAAAAGCTCCGATGTGCGGCAAAAACTTCGACACGCATAGACGGCGATGTTTACGTTTCAAATTTAATACCCCTCTAATACTCTGATTGGGGTGAGGGTCTTTCCAATGTACTTGGGGAATTTTATCGCTGTTTATCAAAGTTTAGCAACCTTTTATTTTATTCTGTTATTGTAAGAAATTGTCATTTATTCCCTGTCACTGACGTAAGTCAGTTTTACAGTCACCGACTTATTGATGTATTATCGGTGGGCGCTGTTCTTACTCTCTGATTGAAGACTAATGCAGTCATTTCTTTACATTTCATTTCCCGGAAAGACCACGGGAGATGCGCTCTATTGACGAATCCTAATGACAAGAAATCTCAATACTTACAGATGTGACCTCAGCCATCGCGGCATTGCACTGCGCAGGACATGCACTTTATGGGATATTTTTATCTGTAGCTCTGTAAGTGATGTCTCTGGGATCAATGCCGTACGGTGCATTTAGCATCGCTTCACTCATGCAGGCGCCTCTTCTAGTTATACGGATCGCTAATGCTCGCCACATGGAAATGGACAACTCCGTTATGATACAAAAGACGACGGATACAGTATGTTTCCTAGTGTAACGCTGCAGCAGAAATATCGCCGAGTAACTGCGCTAGAAAACATTGATTTCTGCCACAATAAGAGGTGGAAATGTATTATTCTGGGTAATAAGAACCCCAAAACTTTGGTGCTTTTACAGCATTTGCTATGGCTCCAACTTTCTCTATTAGGCACTGGTGGAGCTAATGACGTTGCAGGGGGTGCAGAGCCTATGGGGCCTGGGGTAGCGGCCAAAAAGGGTCTGAACACTGCGCACATTCAAAAAATTAAAGCAGCAGCCGCGAGAGGACAGAAACCGCCCTGGGGCTACCACAAAGCTGCACGCAAGTTGGCTACAGCTGCAGACAAATGTATATGTTATCACGTATCCAGAGATGTACACATCTATGTGATCGGCCCTTCCCTGTCCATCCGCTAGCTTTCATAGCAGTCATCATTATCAGCGCCAGCTCGCACCAGCTCGGATCCTGTGCAAGAGATCTGCTTGAACGGGATCAGGTCAAAATCCCGAACGTCAGGATGCCGACGCTTAGAATGCCGGCTCCGGAAATCCCGAGACCTGTCAGAATCCCGGTGCTGGCATCCCGATGGTAAGTACTGGGGTTAGGGGGAGGGTTAGGGGCTAGGGTTAGGCACTAGAGGGAGGGTTAGGGTTAGGCATTAAGGGGGGAGGGTTAGGATTAGGATGCAGGGAGGTTAGGTTTAGGCACTAGGGGTGGAGGTTAGGTTTAGACACCAGGGTGGGAGGGTTAGAGTTAGGAAGAGGGGGAGGGTTAGGATACTGACAGACAAGTGGTGTTATGCTAACCCTTTCGGGATGCCGGCATCAGGATTCTGACATCACGACAGCCGGGATTCCGAGTGCCGGCATTCCGTACCCAACCCGCTTGAACATGGATCTCTGCGGACATAATGAAAACATTGGCCAACTTCTTAAATATCGGCTTAGTGTACAGCTTTCAATCAGGCCCTTGGCCCATGACCTCAGCATTCAGGAGGAGGGTAGCAGGATACATGAAAAAAGGGTCATGACCTCGAGGTATGGAGTGTGGCCATGTGTAATGCCCCCATTTTTTGTCACGCTGGGGTCATGCCCAGTGCTTCTAGAGCCACAGGGCTGCCCCCAGTCCCTCCCCCTAGTCTATGGATGCCTTGCGCATGCACCCGACACCCATTCACCACTGCTCTGCTATGCAGAACAGTAGGTGAGAGGGATACTTCCTAATCATGCTGTGTCCCACGGGACACTGGGCCTGATTCAGATCCGCTCACAAGCGGGTCGATGGTCCCCCACTGCGTATGCACGAGACCCGGCCAGCGACGGGCGCTCCGTCGCAACGGGTCTTGCACCAAAATGGGGCGGCTGTCGATTTTGATTGACAGCTCGCCCCGTTTTGGAGGCGGGCAGGGGGGGTGGCTGGCCAAACGGAGGCGTTCCCGAAGGAACGCCTTCCGTTTGGGGGCGGCCTCAGTAGTGAGCTTCCGGCTCTATTAGAGCCGGAAACTCACTGGGGCTTGCGATGGACGAGACCCTACCACAAGGGCCTCTTCGCAAGCCCGAAGGTCGCGACCATCGCGACCATCACCTGGACGCTCGCAAAAGCTGTGGGTGGTCACCCGAAGCTTAGCGAGCGGCCAAGAGGACGACACTAAAAAAAAATAATGCCGTCCTGATTCAGAGCGAGCGCTCTGAAAGATGGGGGACGTGGGGTCATTTCTATAGTCAACCACTGACGCTGCCATCTTTTTGCTAATCTGAGATATAAGAGGGACTCATCCAATGTTGCTCGTCTCTCTCTGAACTTCAGTAATAATGCAGCTTGCAGCAATATCAAGAGCCATTGAAAATGATGAATGGATAATTTTTGTTATTAAATCAATCAGCCCGGTGGATCAAGTTCATGCGTTCAGCATATAAATATATATATTTTTTTTATACTTCCCCTCTCTTGTCCCCGAGACACGTGCCGCCTGTCTGATCATTTCCAGCTATTTGGCGAACATGAATTTCTACTTGTTAAATGGATATTGAAAACACAGGTGCAAAAAGGCGATAGCTCTCAATTTAAGCTTTTTTTTTTTTTTCCCGGTGATGTTGAAGTGTGGTAGCATCATTATGTAATCTCATTCAGAGCGACAACCGAGGAAAAGCTGCCATAACATCAGGTTAATACATGTCGTAAAGGTAATGCAGCATCATGTCAGATGTAAAGGAGCCAAAGGACCTTATGCTATATTTAAATAGCATTGTTATTATAATATAACTCTTCTCATTGTGTCACAGACTTGATAATTGAGTTCTGGGACCCTTCCTGATACCAAATCATATTTCTTGTTCGTTACATTCCTGCTGCATTTTATTTATCCATATTACTATTGAATAATTCCAAACTTGTACAAGCCTAAACGTCAGTATATAGGGCCTGATTCACTTGCGATCACAGCTGCGATTACGCACGGAGGTCTGCTGCAAAACTATGCTAATGAATGCAATCACAAAGCCGTCGCGCAGCCAGTATAGAGATGCCCACTACTGTCCACTACCGCTATCTCACATCCGTAATACCTTGCAGTCCTACGTATACAGCGGTAACATCGACCCCTCACGCAGAGTAACAGCAGCCCTGACCTTGCTCAGAAATTGCTAATTTCGTTGTACGCTGTGAGTGCTCACGCTGCGTATGCTGTCGCAGTGGCTACTTTATGTGCGCCCATTCAACGCCGTACAAACGTTTCTCTGAACACTCCCACATCTCCACCCACAAACACTGACCTTCCGTCACTCCCTCTGCGATGGCTTGCTTTCTGCATGAGAGATCGCAGATCGATCGCAATGCTGACTCACACATGCATATGCATGAGCAGTACGCTCCATCGACCAATCTGAGTACGCTGTGGCGCTTGCGATCCGTGATGAATCAGGCCCTTAGTTTGCATCTTGTGTGGAGCTTAGAGGGTGGATTATACATGAATGAATTGTTCCACCTGATTGCTGCACAACTGGATCTGTACAGAGCTCCACAAGCAGAGGGATAAAATGTACTAATTTAGGTTGTTTGTGGACTAGATGATAGGACGGGAGTCTTGGGTAAACCTCTGCAAACCTCGTTATTCACCAGATATTACAGCTATGAATTCTGTAATACAGTGGTGAATACATGTAGTGGTGAGAGGAATGGGTAGGGTAGGGCTGTCTCAATACAGGAACATGTCATTCCTCCGAAGGCCAACTCAACCCAAACCCAACCTGAGCTCCTGTCTATGGACACTCAGGAGTCTGGATTACTGAAACTGATTTTTTGGACTAACAGAGGGGGGAAAGCAGAGCCAAGCTAGTATCTCATCAAGGGCCCCATGGAATCTTATTTAGGCTGCTGGTGCTGGCAACCAAGATGAAGCCATATTTGGGTCCTTAAAGAGATATTGGTAGCTGTAATTTGACAACTAAACAAGGTCATTGCAAAAATAATAATTCTCAAATAATTAAGGAACTGATTCTGAGTAAAGCAAAAAAAAAAGTTATACACATTTCAGAGCAAAACCCCAGGGCCAGCCACGGGCCACCAAACACAGGTTTCAAGCCGTGTGACACCGCAGGTTGGACCCAAGTTATTGCCGGGGCTTTTACACTGCTGGCACCTAGAGATGACATCATCTCCAAGCACCTGTGAGCCAGCTCTTCATAGGTGGTAACAGGACCCGGACCAACCCAGTTAGCTACCTATGTTGGATTCCTGGGTCACTGGCCAGGGTTGTTTTTCGAGGAACCTTTCACACCGAGCCGCATCCCGGGTTAACCTGGCAATTACCCGAGTTTTTGTGGTGGTGTGAAAAAGCAGTGGCGTATCTATAATGGGTGCAGTGTGTGTGGGGCACACGGGCCCCCGGGTCCAAGGGGGCCCCGCACCGGACACAGTGCACCCATATTTTTTTAAACTTACCTGTCCGTGGTCCCGTGTCGGGTGTCACTGCTGCTCAGAACACGAGAAAAATGGCCGCCGTGGCCATTTTTCCGGCGTTCTGCGCATGCGCAGTAGACTTCGGGCACACTCTAGTGCCTGGAGTCTACTAATGCTTCGGTGGCTGGCCAGCCGCGTCAGTCGGCTGCCAGCCACCGGGGAGAGAGGAGGGGACTCCGCATGGGGAGTGCACACGGGCCCCCTCCTCTCTTAAGACACCCATGTGAAAAGGGTATAACTTTGCACCTGGAACAAACCATGCTCCAATGTAAGGGGGGCAAACACATTTATCATGTTTGCATGCAGGGCAAATACTGGCTGATTTTGTATGTAGCCCACAAATGCTGCACAGATTTATTTTTACACTGCTATTTAGGAATTTGGACATGACCCTCCCAACTCTAACTCTCTCTGCACATTATACATCTCCCCCCCTTGCAGTACAGAATGGTTTTACCAAGGTGCAAAGTTACTTGCTCATTTTGCTTTACTTCCAACACTAAATCAGCTTCTAATGGAATCGGTATGAATGACCGGCAAAAAGGGATGCCGGTATTCAGAAGACCGACAGCGGCATCCCAATGTGCAAAATACCGACAGGGGCTGGTAAGTAGACTAACCCTCCCCCTCTCCCCCCCTAATCCTCCCCTGGTGGTGCCTAAACCTAACCTCCCCCCGATGGTGCCTAACACTAACCCCCCTTTCCCACACCCTAAACCTAACCCTCTCGGGGTGGTGCCTAACTCTAAACTCCCCCCGGTGGTGCCTAACCCTAGCCCCCCCTCCCTGTAGCCTAACCCTAACCCTCCCCAGTCGGTGCCTAACCCTAACCCACCCTAGGAGGTCCTAAACCTAATCCCCCTATCCCCGGGCTAACGCTAATCCGCATATTTACCTACAGGATGCCGACGTCGGTATCTTGATCTCTTCGAGATAGCGGCGTCGGCATTCTGACAGGCGTCGGGATTCCGGCATCGGTATCCTGATGTCCAGCCTCCCGTCCGCCGGCATCTTAACCAGATCCCCTTTTAAATACGTAAAACAGATTGACGAGCAGCTGTATAACCATAGTAGTATGTGAATTTTACAATTTGTGATTAAAGGGAGCGGAAAACCCTGTAAATCTTTACTATTAATGAAAACTTTACTAGACTGTTAAGGTGCGTACACACTAGACGCTATGCTCCCTGAGCGATATCGTGTAGTGTGTCCCAGGCAGGCTGTGCTCAATGTCGTTCATGACATTGAGCACAGCCGCTGAACGATATCATTAACGATATCGTTCAGCGCCGTGCTCTCTTCCCCCATTCCCGAACATGCAGCAACCTGACGACGTCGTCAGATTGTGCTGCGTGTTCAGTCGATGGACAATGTCGGAAACGACCAGCGGGAGCGCGCATCGCTGGTCGTTTCCGACAAAACAGTGCGCGATTTGTGCACGATTACTGAGCGATTGCACGATTACGATGTCGTAATCGTGCAGTCGCTCAGTAATATCGCCCAGTGTGTACCCACCATTAGGGTGATGTTGACCGTTGCATTTCAACCCCACCCTTCATGTAATAACGGCAGTTTGTAGATTAAATTGAACCGTATAGGGGATGTATGACCGCCCTATACTGTGAAACAGCTCTGCAATAACATTAAGCAATTAGCAAGTCACAGAGCAAAAATAAAACTTGACACTTTCCAAGTGATAAAAATAAAGTAAATCGATATCTCAATATATGTAATAAACTGAGGTGTCCTTGTACATCTTCATACTGTACCTCCAGTTCCTATACTCTACAGCGATTTTGCTAATATCTGAATTCCTTCTGACCCTTCGTGTTACCACTGACCTGCACATTCAGGGATCACTTAGCCAAAAGTCACTTCAATAATTTGTCACTCCTAATCAAGTTACACGCCTAATACAGGATTATACAGCACTGACTACAGGAAATGTTAAAAGCCAAATTATGCAAAAGAAATTCAAGTAAAAATCGCCCAAGAGAATTATTTACTCTCATAAATTGCAGCTCGTAAAAAAAGACCCTGGAACGTGCGATTAGCATCTGCATAGTCACGGATGGCATTTAATAATCCAGTATGGATAAGGAAGAATCTGACGTTAAATCGAAAAGAATCTTCTTAGAGTAATGAACAATCTCCATTTAGCTGCCCTGCGGATCGCCAGCGAATCACTGGGCATCACTTACAGTTACACAGGGCAAGAAATCCGCTGTTACAAAACGTTACTGCCGTGCCATGATTTGTATGGCAGGATTTCCAGAGCAAATCTTGTGCCGGAATATATGCATCACAAAGTCATCCCCCAGAAATTACATTGGGGATGGAGTCTGAAGCATGGTGGCACAGTGGTTAGAAATGCTGCCACACACTGCTGGCATTATGGGTTCGATTTCAACTAAAGCCTTATTTGTGTGGAGTTTGTATGTTCTCCCAGTGTTTGAGTGAGTTGCCGGTTGCCTCAAACACCCCGAGAACATACTGGTAGTTTATCTGGCTTATGACTTAACAAACCTGTGTAAATATATCTTATTAACAGTTATTTACATATTATGCAGCATTTTACAGCGTATATTTCAGTCATTCACATCAGTCCCTGCACACGGGCGGTGATATAAGGCGTGGTGACGTGTAGTATATCTTGTGTAAGGCGTATACCTTCATAACAGCAATGGTTGTATGCATTACAAAATGGATATGATTGCGATCCCTAATGAATCAGGCCCTTAGTCATAGTAAATAATATAAGCACCAGGGCCGTAACTAGGGTAGTGCGGCCGGTGCCATGGCACAGGGCACCACAGGTCAGGGGGCGCTGTTTGGGCCTGTCATATTTCTGTTTATTATCATTCTTGCTTGTAGCTTCCTCTTATTTCGTCCCCAGCATCTCCTGGCCTCTCCTATCTCTTCCCTGGCCCTTCCCCATGAGGCCATGGCCCTCTCTCAGGTGCACTATATTATGTCCCTATTTATCCCCAGCATCTCCTGGCCTTCCCTATCTCTTCCCTGGCCCTTCCCCATGAGGCCATGGCCTCTCTCAGGTGCACTATATTATGTCCCTATTTATCCCCAGCATCTCCTGGCCTCCCCTATCTCTTCCCTGGCCCTTCCCCATGAGGCCATGGCCCTCTCTCAGGTGCACTATATTATGTCCCTATTTATCCCCAGCATCTCCTGGCCTTCCCTATCTCTTCCCTGGCCCTTCCCCATGAGGCCATGGCCTCTCTCAGGTGCACTATATTATGTCCCTATTTATCCCCAGCATCTCCTGGCCTCCCCTATCTCTTCCCTGGCCCTTCCCCATGAGGCCATGGCCCTCTCTCAGGTGCACTATATTATGTCCCTATTTATCCCCAGCATCTCCTGGCCTCTCCTATCTCTTCCCTGGCCCTTCCCCATGAGGCCATGGCCCTCTCTCAGGTGCACTATATTATGTCCCTATTTATCCCCAGCATCTCCTGGCCTCCCCTATCTCTTCCCTGGCCCTTCCCCATGAGGCCATGGCCCTCTCTCAGGTGCACTATATTATGTCCCTATTTATCCCCAGCATCTCCTGGCCTTCCCTATCTCTTCCCTGGCCCTTCCCCATGAGGCCATGGCCTCTCTCAGGTGCACTATATTATGTCCCTATTTATCCCCAGCATCTCCTGGCCTCCCCTATCTCTTCCCTGGCCCTTCCCCATGAGGCCATGGCCCTCTCTCAGGTGCACTATATTATGTCCCTATTTATCCCCAGCATCTCCTGGCCTCCCCTATCTCTTCCCTGGCCCTTCCCCATGAGGCCATGGCCCTCTCTCAGGTGCACTATATTATGTCCCTATTTATCCCCAGCATCTCCTGGCCTCTCCTATCTCTTCCCTGGCCCTTCCCCATGAGGCCATGGCCCTCTCTCAGGTGCACTATATTATGTCCCTATTTATCCCCAGCATCTCCTGGCCCCCCTATCTCTTCCCTGGCCCTTCCCCATGAGGCCATGGTCCTCTCTCAGGTGCACTATATTATGTCCCTATTTATCCCCAGCATCTCCTGGCCTCTCCTATCTCTTCCCTGGCCCTTCCCCATGAAGCCATGGCCCTTTTTTGGGTGCATTATGTCCCTTTGAAAAATGAGGGGGGCGCCAATGCTCTTTCTGGCACAGGGCACCAAAAAGTCTAGTTACGGTTCTGATAAGCACAGCCTCTCCTGGGGTAGACAGAGCACACGTCAGGCATACAGCAGACACAGGGAAAATCCAGCATGTACATATAAGTAGCCTACAGGACATTTTTTATTCATTGGTGATAGTACTAAATAGGAGCCGATTCTTCAGCAGACAAAGGCCCTCATTCAGAGCCGCTCGCTATTTGCGGTCGTTCGTTCTAAAAAAAGGGGTGGCTATTCAAATGAACCGTTCGCTAATTGCGGTCTGTTCACGCCTCTAAGTCTGAACGAGCGAACAAAACTTGCGGTTGTAATTTTGAAAAATACGCCCCCTTGCCGCTCGCACCATATGTCATGTCCGCTATTTATTAGATTAATCGAGTACATCGACTAGCGTATGAACTGCTCGCTATTCTTGTGGCTGGTTTTTTCAACCGCTATTTTGCGAGCAGTTCTGACTATAAAATAACCCAGTGACGTGGTCAATGACGCTGCTGTATTAATTATGCACACCCTTAAAACGCCCGTTTTGACCTTTAAGCACGCCTGCGCTCTTATCTCCACACCCCCGTTTTCAAGCACCTTCCCCTGTTACCACCCACATAGGCCTCATCCTGTCACTCAAAATAGCAGGCATTCGCTATATAGCGAACAAACGATTTTCGGCCACACTGACTGGTTCGCGCATGCGTATCAAAATCCGTACGCATGCGCAGATGTGCGAACATCGGTCAGAACGAACGAGCGGCCGCTTACGAGCGGCTCTGAATCAGGGTCAAAGCGCAAAGCAAAATCCTGGCTTCCCTGGGCCAAATGACCTGATCACAGGACGGTCCTCTCAGATCGGGACTGTCCTGCCAACATCGGGATGGTTGGGATATATGATATTGGTCCAACTGTCTGGCCTGGGGATTGCCCACGCCAGCAGGAAGACCCACGAACGTTGACCTCCTGCTTTATATAAACCAGTCCAACTTATCTAGCGCTGGAGCTGGCTGAGGATTTTATTTGGGGGGGCCACAATGCTCCGATCTTAATTTTTTAATGTATAAAGCTTCTCCCGAATACTGCAATATTTTAATTGGGTTTCACAATTCAACCGGGCAATCTACTATCAGTGCCGCCACTGACTCAGTACAGCCGTAAAGAGTTCCCTTGCCATCCTACTAATGCCCTTACTGTGCTCGTCTGATTGCCGTATTGCCCGTCAGGACTTGGCAATCCCAATAAACTGTTTTTTTTTTTCTCCTTATTTCAGGAAGGGGGAGTCACATGTGTGCGTCTTGCTCACATAGTATCAGACAATTCATTGGTGTCAGACAAGGGTTAACAGCTGCTATAACAACATAGCAGCTCCCCAGAGACCTATACATGGGATATAGGCAACCGTTTACAATACCGGCTCCGGCTCGCCAGAAGGTAAATGAGCACTGATACATAACTTTTCATCCCAGCAGATCAGCAAATGTACCCAGTGCATTAAAATCACTCGAGGTGCAAACATGGATTTTGCCAATGATTTCATTCAATCGTAACAATGTTTTATTTCACTAACTTGATCATTTGTATTCCAGTCACCGGTTCACCGAATAGCCAGATAGCTCTTTTGCTCGGAAAAGACGACTTATCCTTAAAAATGCTAAACACTAGACACGCAATCACCCGCACAGCGATTATAACACCAAACAGCAAGTGAAGCATATAATTGCTAAAATCATAATGCGAAAAAGAAAGGAAAATAACTTTGTAATGCATGAAAATGAAGCACATTTAAGTTAGTTAGTTTATTATCCAAGGTGTCTAACTTTAAAGGATTTGCTTTATGTAGTTAAATATGAGTATTATAGTATTTCACAATAATGATAAACTCACTACGATGTATATATATCAAGATAATGGCGCTGAATTATTGTTATTCAGTGATTATAAAGAAAACTGTTAATCACTGCAATGTGCTTAAAATATACTGACAGAACAGATGAGTTACGTGAGCTGCCCGAGGATACTGGTTGGAAGGGTTTCCTGGGAGTATATTGACTAAAGTGAGAGAGTAACCAATCAGATTCTACTTAACATGTATCTAGCACCTTATAGAAGATAATAGCTAGAATCTGATTTGTCGCTATGGGCAACATCTTTACTTCTAAAGACCCGCACTTTAGTACATACTGTATATACCCCCCCAGAGTCTTATGCCAGATTACACATGCAGAGTGAACCCTTAAATTGTGACTCAGACTTCCAGTTCCACTTGCTAAAAGTAAACACATAAACAGATTAAACCCCCCTATCAGTTACATTCTACACATAGCCCCCTTCTAATTCCCAAACTTTCTTGAATCACGGCTCCCTTGAGTATCAGCAGTTTTTCACGGCCCCCTACGCCAAAAATTTCTTATTCGGAAATTCAGCAAAAATCATTAAATTGAGTGCATTGTGGTTATATGTCATCCTTAGGGCCAGTTCTGCGGTGGTGGACAAGATCGCGCTACTGTTTGTCAACAAATTTTTACGATTAGTGGCCACCAGCAGTGGTTTTCACTATCACATGGACCATAAATTATTTGATTTGGTACTGGACTACTAATTCGTGGCCCCCCCACAAGTGTCCTGCGGCACCCGAGGGAGCCACTGCACCCAGTTTGGGAACCACTGACCTAGGGGGTTCATTGTGCTCAGCCAGAACCCTGGTTTGCACTTCAAATATATTTGCATACTAGGAGCCGGTATTGAAACCGATTGCCTATATCCCAAATTAATTATATATGCATATGAAGTAGGGATGTGCAGGCTCGGCTTAGTTCGGATTTTCCAGCCAAATTTGGATTTTTCCCACCAAAAATTGTGTCTCAGAAAGAGGCAAAATGTCACCTTTCATGGACAAACATCATCATTCCTGGACAAAAGTCCGTGAAAGATGATGTTTGTCCATGAAAGATGACGTCTTGCCTCTTTTTGAGACCCGATTTTTGGCGGGAAAATCCAAGCTAAACCGAGCCGTGGCCATTTTCCAGTCGTTTTACAGAGCCGGACACCTGCGCTGACGTGGGACTCCGGAGAGGCAAGTAAGATTATGGGTGCAGGGTATGTGGTGCGGGGCCACCCTGGACCCAGGGGCCCGTGTTCCCCGCACACCCTGCACCCATTATAGATACGCCCCTGGTTGCAACAATGCATGTAAGGTTGCAGTCCTTGTACAATGCATGTAACGCTGCAGTCCTTGTACAATGCATGTAACGCTGCAGTCCTTGTACAATGCATGTAACGCTGCAATCCTTGTACAATGCATGTAACACTGCAGTCCTTGTACAATGCATGTAACGCTGCAGTCCTTGTACAATGCATGTAACGCTGCAGTCCTTGTACCATGCATGTAACGCTGCAGTCCTTGTACCATGCATGTAACGCTGCAGTCCTTGTACCATGCATGTAACGCTGCAGTCCTTGTACCATGCATGTAACGCTGCAGTCCTTGTACCATGCATGTAACGCTGCAGTCCTTGTACAATGCATGTAACGCTGCAGTCCTTGTACAATGCATGTAACGCTGCAGTCCTTGTACAATGCATGTAACGCTGCAGTCCTTGTACAATGCATGTAACGCTGCAGTCCTTGTACAATGCATGTAACGCTGCGGTCCTTGTACAATGCATGTAACGCTGCGGTCCTTGTACAATGCATGTAACGCTGCGGTCCTTGTACAATGCATGTAACGCTGCGGTCCTTGTACAATGCATGTAACGCTGCGGTCCTTGTACAATGCATGTAACGCTGCAATCCTTGTACAATGCATGTAACGCTGCAATCCTTGTACAATGCATGTAACGCTGCAGTCCTTGTACAATGCATGTAACGCTGCAGTCCTTGTACAATGCATGTAACGCTGCAGTCCTTGTACAATGCATGTAACGCTGCAGTCCTTGTACAATGCATGTAACGCTGCAGTCCTTGTACAATGCATGTAACGCTGCAGTCCTTGTACCATGCATGTAACGCTGCAGTCCTTGTACAATGCATGTAACGCTGCAGTCCTTGTACAATGCATGTAACGCTGCAGTCCTTGTACAATGCATGTAACGCTGCAGTCCTTGTACAATGCATGTAACGCTGCGGTCCTTGTACAATGCATGTAACGCTGCGGTCCTTGTACAATGCATGTAACGCTGCGGTCCTTGTACAATGCATGTAACGCTGCGGTCCTTGTACCATGCATGTAACGCTGCAGTCCTTGTACCATGCATGTAACGCTGCAGTCCTTGTACCATGCATGTAACGCTGCAGTCCTTGTACCATGCATGTAACGCTGCAGTCCTTGTACCATGCATGTAACGCTGCAGTCCTTGTACCATGCATGTAACGCTGCAGTCCTTGTACCATGCATGTAACGCTGCAGTCCTTGTACAATGCATGTAACGCTGCAGTCCTTGTACCATGCATGTAACGCTGCAGTCCTTGTAAAATGCATGTAACGCTGCAGTCCTTGTAAAATGCATGTAACGCTGCAGTCCTTGTACAATGCATGTAACGCTGCAGTCCTTGTACAATGCAAGTAACGCTGCAGTCCTTGTACAATGCATGTAACGCTGCAGTCCTTGTACAATGCAAGTAACGCTGCAGTCCTTGTACAATGCACGTAACGCTGCAGTCCTTGTACAATGCACGTAACGCTGCAGTCCTTGTACAATGCACGTAACGCTGCAGTCCTTGTACCATGCACGTAACGCTGCAGTCCTTGTACCATGCACGTAACGCTGCAGTCCTTGTACCATGCACGTAACGCTGCAGTCCTTGTACCATGCACGTAACGCTGCAATCCTTGTACAATGCATGTAACGCTGCAATCCTTGTACAATGCATGTAACGCTGCAGTCCTTGTACAATGCATGTAACGCTGCAGTCCTTGTACAATGCATGTAACGCTGCAATCATTGTACAATGCATGTAACGCTGCAGTCCTTGTACAATGCATGTAACGCTGCAGTCCTTGTACAATGCATGTAACGCTGCAGTCCTTGTACCATGCATGTAACGCTGCAGTCCTTGTACCATGCATGTAACGCTGCAGTCCTTGTACAATGCATGTAACGCTGCAGTCCTTGTACAATGCATGTAACGCTGCGGTCCTTGTACAATGCATGTAACGCTGCGGTCCTTGTACAATGCATGTAACGCTGCGGTCCTTGTACAATGCATGTAACGCTGCAGTCCTTGTACAATGCAAGTAACGCTGCAGTCCTTGTACCATGCACGTAACGCTGCAGTCCTTGTACCATGCACGTAACGCTGCAGTCCTTGTACCATGCACGTAACGCTGCAGTCCTTGTACCATGCACGTAACGCTGCAGTCCTTGTACCATGCACGTAACGCTGCAGTCCTTGTACCATGCACGTAACGCTGCAGTCCTTGTACCATGCACGTAACGCTGCAGTCCTTGTACCATGCACGTAACGCTGCAGTCCTTGTACAATGCACGTAACGCTGCAGTCCTTGTACAATGCACGTAACGCTGCAGTCCTTGTACAATGCACGTAACGCTGCAGTCCTTGTACAATGCACGTAACGCTGCAGTCCTTGTACAATGCACGTAACGCTGCAGTCCTTGTACAATGCACGTAACGCTGCAGTCCTTGTACAATGCACGTAACGCTGCAGTCCTTGTACAATGCACGTAACGCTGCAGTCCTTGTACAATGCACGTAACGCTGCAGTCCTTGTACAATGCACGTAACGCTGCAGTCCTTGTACCATGCACGTAACGCTGCAGTCCTTGTACAATGCACGTAACGCTGCAGTCCTTGTACAATGCACGTAACGCTGCAGTCCTTGTACAATGCACGTAACGCTGCAGTCCTTGTACAATGCACGTAACGCTGCAGTCCTTGTACAATGCACGTAACGCTGCAGTCCTTGTACAATGCACGTAACGCTGCAGTCCTTGTACAATGCACGTAACGCTGCAGTCCTTGTACAATGCACGTAACGCTGCAGTCCTTGTACAATGCACGTAACGCTGCAGTCCTTGTACAATGCACGTAACGCTGCAGTCCTTGTACAATGCACGTAACGCTGCAGTCCTTGTACAATGCACGTAACGCTGCAGTCCTTGTACAATGCACGTAACGCTGCAGTCCTTGTACCATGCATGTAACGCTGCAGTCCTTGTACCATGCATGTAACGCTGCAGTCCTTGTACCATGCATGTAACGCTGCAGTCCTTGTACCATGCATGTAACGCTGCAGTCCTTGTACCATGCATGTAACGCTGCAGTCCTTGTACCATGCATGTAACGCTGCAGTCCTTGTACAATGCATGTAACGCTGCAGTCCTTGTACAATGCATGTAACGCTGCAGTCCTTGTACAATGCATGTAACGCTGCAGTCCTTGTACAATGCATGTAACGCTGCAGTCCTTGTACAATGCATGTAACGCTGCAGTCCTTGTACAATGCATGTAACGCTGCAGTCCTTGTACAATGCATGTAACGCTGCAGTCCTTGTACAATGCATGTAACGCTGCAATCCTTGTACAATGCATGTAACGCTGCAGTCCTTGTACAATGCATGTAACGCTGCAGTCCTTGTACCATGCATGTAACGCTGCAGTCCTTGTACAATGCATGTAACGCTGCAATCCTTGTACAATGCATGTAACGCTGCAATCCTTGTACCATGCATGTAACGCTGCAGTCCTTGTACAATGCATGTAACGCTGCAGTCCTTGTACAATGCATGTAACGCTGCAGTCCTTGTACAGGAGGACTCTCACCTGAGAAACGCCACAAACCTCTACACTGCCGGGAGCTTCCCTTTGATACATAGGGAGAAGCTGAGTCTCAAGGCATTTCCTACATAATAAATAGAGCACAATGTGAGTGCCTGATATTGAAATACAGTATTAGACTTCCACTACAAACCGTAAAAACGGTAAAACCCGAGCAGAAAATAGCGCTTGTTGGTTTGAAAAGCTGAAATTTGCGCCGGTAGGTTAGATGGAAGTAGTAGGAGTTTGGCAGAGTGAGGATGTTACCAGAGACAACCCTAACCAGTTTGATGCCCTAGGCAAGATTTTGGGTAGTGCCCCCTAGCACCATCGCTAGTTCCGTTTGTGACCCAGCACCCCTCTCCCAGCACAGCACCCATTAACCAGCAGCACAGATCACAGAGGCAGCCAGCAACATCCATCACCCCTCACCCATAGCAATACTCATCCACAGAGCTGTAACTAGACATTGTGGTGCCCTGTGCCAGCAAGAGCATTGGCACCCCCACCCCGTGTGTTGGCTGCTGGACTCCACAAAGGTCCATGGGAGAAGGAGCTGGGCAGCCCTCCTCCAGCTGCAATTTTTGTTACTTCCTGCTGCCCCCACTGTCTCTGCTCCACGGTCCTGCTGCTGCCGGCTGTATGAGCTACTGTCCAATCAGAGCTGAGCTGAGAGCTGCGATCGCGGTAGGACGAGTTGCTGTAATTATTGCAATAAATGACTGGCAATCCCTATCTATCGCTGATTGGGAACAACCAGATTTCATCATGGCTGTCAGAAAACCTAATTAGTTACTAATTACGATCTCTGGGTCTGATTCAGACCCGGACGCTATTTGCGGCCACTCGCTCTCAAAAAGCGGCCGTCTATGCAAAACATGCGCTCGCTCTTTGCGGTGTAAGGACGCCTCTATGTCTCAGCGGGCGAGGGCTTATTGCTCTCGCAAGTGTTTAAAGACGCCCCCTTGCCACTCGCAACAAACGTCATCTCCAGGAAATGTAGGATTAATCGGGACCATCGAGAGCCATCGGAGCTGCTCGCAGCACTTAAGGTAGACCTAGCCTCCCACAAGCAGTGCGCGCTGTTCAGGGAAAAATCATCCAAGTCACATGTTCAATGACGCTACTTTGCTAATTATGCACACCCATTAAACTCCGTTCTGACGGTCGGGCACGCCTGCGTTCCCACATCCACTCCCCCATTCACAAGCACCTTCCCCTGTTACCACCCACGAACGGCACTATCTCTCAAAATAGCGGTCCGACTGCGGGCTACGGGCGACTACTTTCCCATAGCACTGACTGGTTCGCGCACTCGCATTGCGACTTATACGCATGTGCAGATTGAGAAAAATCGCTCAATGCGAGCGAGCGCAGCATAGCGAACGGGTCTGAATCAGGCCCTCTGTGCACAACCATTGGCCATTAGCTAACCAAACGACCTAGATCCTCACGTGATTCATCCTGAGGGCTGACAGACCACACCCGTCCAATTCAGTGGCATAAGGACCCTGGAGGGAGTAAAGGGCCACACTTGCACTGGGTTACAGAGAAGTCAGCTTTGATGGAGTAGCGGTCGGACAAGGACAGAAACGCTATAGGGAAGCTGTAGCAGAGAAGGGGTTAATAAGAGCCAAAAATGAATTAAACCAATCAGAATTTAGCTGACAGAAGAGCTACGTTGGGTCCATCCTATTGTGCAGGTTTCCAAAAGCATATCCAGAGAGGGAAGATCGCGGCGATACAAGTACCGTCGCAGTCCTCTTTTCGCTATCGCCATATCAGGATTGTGATAGCGGAGGATAGTGGCGGGAAAACATGTTGTATTGCTGTATTTAAATAAAGCATTTTTAATGCCCAAGTCCACTGGCCTGGTGAGGCGGTAAGACCCTTACAGCTGCCGGGCCAGTATCACTGCTCCGGTGATATCTTAATGGTAAATTGCGGTGATTATCTATATTCCGTCTCTGCCATAAGCGACGGGAGCAAAATCAATTTTATCGCCGCATTTTGGTGAATATCTTGCTCACTTCTCTGTGAAATTTAATATGCAAAAATCCTCCTGAATTCCTGCAAATCGCTTCATTTCTGCTCTCATTTAGGAATTACGGCTGAGACCGCTGGCTGGATTTTTTTTTACCTCTACTTTTTTTTAATGCAAAACAGAACTGCATTAAGGGACATTTTCAGGTCCTCCTTACAAAACACATGTGAAGAAGAATTGATTTTGAAAACCCAATTAAGGCAAATGGCCGAGATATCGAATATCATAATTCAAGAGTTTTTCCTTTAGGCCCCGTTCTGAGAATGAATTATGCCTTGGAGCAGGAAAGTCTAAGTGCTGAAAAGGTAAAACGCGGAGCATTTGCCTGCGCTGGGATGTATTCCCAGATTATATTTAACAAGCAGAGCTGTTGGTATGTGAACAGCATGCTGCGGGAACTAATCATTCCGTTTTCACGATACATTAAAGACTATAGTGTTCCTCGCCGGTGTAAGACAAAAGAGACGGGGTCGGAAATGTGACTATTATCAAGCTTGGGTTGTGCACAGCCCAAGCAGGACGCAAAGTATTAGGGGCAGTAAAGAATCTTCCTTTAAGCGTTTTTACATTTTATTAGAGGTTCCCATCAGCATGTGCTGTCTGGAGAGTATTATGTCAATACTACAGTCTAGATCCGCCATGTGGCGTAAATTGCATATAAAGTAAACAGATCTCTTTAATGGGATGATATTTTATAGGGGGATGGCTTACTGGGCAGAGCTTTTAGGCGCGGATAAATCATAAGCTTATATTTCTGCAGAAATGAAAGTACTGTATTCCCTATCCTGGATGAAGCAGCACAGATGGAAATAATGGCCAAGCTGTTATACAATGTCCTTTGCAGAGGAGAGTCCGGCACCTTCAGGCGCTGGTGGCTGAAATTGACCTTTTGTCTAACAAATGACGCCAAATGTTATTCATTAATTCTCCGTCAGTTTATTCAGTCAGATTTTGATCAAATTAAAATTATATATGTAAAGAGACCTCGCCACAATAATGTGCGCGCATTGACGTAAAGTCTTTACATATGAGAAATGAAGATGATCATACCTGCTTACTGTCCCGGAATGGGCGGGAGGCTCCCGAAAATCGTGCGGCGCTCCCTACCACACCGAAAAGTAAGCAAGTCTCCCGCACCCTTCTCCGTCTCCTGCACCCTCAGCGGACCCCTCGACCCACTTGCACCTTTGGCGACTCGCGTCATGGCCCCCCCCATTGGTGGGCAATGACGCGATTTGCGGTGAGTTGCGTAATCGTATCCACGCTCCCGCTATACAATGCCTGCTTTCTCTGTACTATATAGGGGGCGTTGGGGCCACGATGACGCAATTGTACCGCCACGCTCCTGCACCACCCACTTTCTCGCCCGCCACGCCCCCTCTCCTCCAAGCTGGCTTCAAAGTCGATAAGTATGAGATGAATACTGAAAGCAGGTGCTAGGGGGTGGTCTAGGAGCACATGGGAGAGAGAGCAGGTGCTAGGGGGTGGTCTAGGAGCACATGGGAGAGAAAGCAGGTGCTAGGGGGTGGTCTAGGAGCACATGGGAGAGAAAGCAGGTGTTAGGGGGTGGTCTAGGAGCACATGGGAGAGAAAGCAGTTTATAGGGTGTGGTCTAGGAGCACATGAGAGAGAAAGCAGTTTATAGGGGGTGGTCTAGGAGCACATGGGAGAGAAAGCAGTTTATAGGGGGTGGTCTAGGAGCACATGAGAGAGAAAGCAGGTGTTGGGGATGGTCTAGAAGCACATGGGAGAGAAAGCAGGTGCTAGGGGATGGTCTAGGAGCACATGGGAGAAAAAGCAGGTGTTAAGGGGTGGTCTAGGAGCACATGGGAGAGAAAGCAGTTTATAGGGGATAGTCTAGGAGCACATGGGAGAGAAAGCAGGTGCTAGGGGGTGGTCTAGGAGCACATGGGAGAGAAAGCAGGTGTTAGGGGGTGGTCTAGGAGCACATGGGAGAGAAAGCAGTTTATAGGGTGTGGTCTAGGAGCACAAGGGAGAGAAAGCAGTTTATAGGGGGTGGTCTAGGAGCACATGGGAGAGAAAGCAGTTTATAGGGGGTGGTTTAGGAGCACATGGGAGAGAAAGCAGTTTATAGGGGGTGGTCTAGGAGCACATGAGAGAGAAAGCAGTTTATAGGGGGTGGTCTAGGAGCACATGGGAGAGAAAGCAGTTTATAGGGGGTGGTCTAGGAGCACATGAGAGAGAAAGCAGGTGCTAGGGGATGGTCTAGGAGCACATGGGAGAAAAAGCAGGTGTTAAGGGGTGGTCTAGGAGCACATGGGAGAGAAAGCAGTTTATAGGGGATAGTCTAGGAGCACATGGGAGAGAAAGCAGGTGCTAGGGGATGGTCTAGGAGCACATGGGAGAGAAAGCAGGTGCTAGGGGATGGTCTAGGAGCACATGGGAGAGAAATCAGTTTATAGGGGATGGTCTAGGAGCACATGGGAGAAAAAGCAGGTGTTAGGGGATGGTCTAGGAGCACATAGGAGAGAAAGCAGTTTATAGGGGGTGGTCTAGGAGCACATGAGAGAGAAAGCAGGTGTTGGGGATAGTGTAGGAGCACATGGGAGAGAAAGCAGGTGCTAGGGGAAGGTCTAGGAGCACATGAGAGAGAAAGCAGGTGCTAGGGGATGGTCTAGGAGCACATGGGAGAGAAAGCAGGTGCTAAGGGGTGGTCTAGGAGCACATGAGAGAGAAAGCAGGTGTTGGGGATGGTCTAGAAGCACATGGGAGAGAAAGCAGGTGCTAGGGGATGGTCTAGGAGCACATGGGAGAAAAAGCAGGTGTTAAGGGGTGGTCTAGGAGCACATGGGAGAGAAAGCAGTTTATAGGGGATAGTCTAGGAGCACATGGGAGAGAAAGCAGGTGCTAGGGGGTGGTCTAGGAGCACATGGGAGAGAAAGCAGGTGTTAGGGGGTGGTCTAGGAGCACATGGGAGAGAAAGCAGTTTATAGGGTGTGGTCTAGGAGCACAAGGGAGAGAAAGCAGTTTATAGGGGGTGGTCTAGGAGCACATGGGAGAGAAAGCAGTTTATAGGGGGTGGTTTAGGAGCACATGGGAGAGAAAGCAGTTTATAGGGGGTGGTCTAGGAGCACATGAGAGAGAAAGCAGTTTATAGGGGGTGGTCTAGGAGCACATGGGAGAGAAAGCAGTTTATAGGGGGTGGTCTAGGAGCACATGAGAGAGAAAGCAGGTGCTAGGGGATGGTCTAGAAGCACATGGGAGAAAAAGCAGGTGTTAAGGGGTGGTCTAGGAGCACATGGGAGAGAAAGCAGTTTATAGGGGATAGTCTAGGAGCACATGGGAGAGAAAGCAGGTACTAGGGGATGGTCTAGGAGCACATGGGAGAGAAAGCAGGTGCTAGGGGATGGTCTAGGAGCACATGGGAGAGAAATCAGTTTATAGGGGATGGTCTAGGAGCACATGGGAGAAAAAGCAGGTGTTAGGGGATGGTCTAGGAGCACATAGGAGAGAAAGCAGTTTATAGGGGGTGGTCTAGGAGCACATGAGAGAGAAAGCAGGTGTTGGGGATAGTATAGGAGCACATGGGAGAGAAAGCAGGTGCTAGGGGATGGTCTAGGAGCACATGAGAGAGAAAGCAGGTGCTAGGGGATGGTCTAGGAGCACATGGGAGAGAAAGCAGGTGCTAAGGGGTGGTCAAGGAGCACATGGGAGAGAAAGCAAATACTAGGGGGTGGTCAAGGAACACATGGGAGAGAAAGCAGGTGCTAAGGGGTGGTCAAGGAGCACATGGGAGAGAAAGCAAAAGCTAGGGGCTGGTCTAGGAGCACATGGGAGAGAAAACAATGGCTAAGGTGTGGTCTAGGAGCACATGGGAGAGAAGCAGATGTTAGAAGGTGGTCTAGGAGCACATGGGAGAGAAAGCAGGTGCTGGGGGGGTGGTCTAGGAGCACATGGGAGAGAAGCAGATGTTAGGGGGTGGTCTAGGAGCAGATGGGAGAGAAAACAGGTGTTAGCGGGTAGTCTAGGAGCACATGGGATAGAAAGCAGGTGCTAGGGGGTGGTCTAGGAGCACATGGGAGAGAAAGCAGGTGCTAGGGGCTGGTCTAGGAGCACATGGGAGAGAAAGCAATTGCTAAGGTGTGGTCTAGGAGCACATGGGAGAGAAACAGATGTTAGGGGGTGGTCTAGGAGCACATGGGAGAAAAAGCAGGTGCTAGGGGGGGGGTCTAGGAGCACATGGGAGAGAAGCAGATGTTAGGGGGTGGTCTAGGAGCACATGGGAGAGAAAACAGGTGTTAGGGGGTAGTCTAGGAGCACATGGGATAGAAAGCATGTGCTAGGGGGTGGTCTAGGAACACATGGGAGAGAAAGCAGGTGCTAGGGGATGGTCTAGGAGTACATGGGAGAGAAGCAGATGTTAGGGGGTGGTCTAGGAGCACATGGGAGAGAAAACAGGTGTTAGGGGATGTTGTAGGAGCACATGGAAGAGAAAGCAGGTGCTAGGGGGTGGTCTAGGAGTACATGGGAGAGAAGCAGATGTTAGGGGATAGTCTAGGAGCACATGGGAGAGAAAGCAGGTGCTAGGGGGTGGTGTAGGAGCACATGGGAGAGAAATCAGTTTATAGGGGGTGGTCTAGGAGCACATGGGAGAGAAAGCAGTTTATAGGGGGTGGTCTAGGAGTACATGAGAGAGAAAGCAGTTTATAGGGGGTGGTCTAGGAGCACATGGGAGAGAAGCAGGTGCTAGGGGGTGGGGTAGGAGCACATGGGAGAGAAATCAGTTTATAGGGGGTGGTCTAGGAGCACATGGGAGAGAAAGCAGTTTATAGGGGGTGGTCTAGGAGTACATGAGAGAGAAAGTAGTTTATAGGGGGTGGTCTAGGAGCACATGGGAGAGAAAGCAGGTGCTAGGGGGTGGGGTAGGAGCACATGGGAGAGAAATCAGTTTATAGGGGGTGGTCTAGGAGCACATGGGAGAGAAAGCAGTTTATAGGGGGTGGTCTAGGAGTACATGGGAGAGAAAGCAGATGTTAGGGGGTGGTCTAGGAGCACATGGGAGAAAAAGCAGGTGTTAGGGGGTGGTCTAGGAGCACATGGGAGAGAAAGCAGTTTATAGGGTGTGGTCTAGGAGCACATGGGAGAGAAAGCAGTTTATAGGGTGTGGTCTAGGAGCACATGGGAGAGAAAGCAGTTTATAGGGGGTGGTTTAGGAGCACATAGGAGAGAAAGCAGTTTATAGGGGGTGGTCTAGGAGCACATGAGAGAGAAAGCAGTTTATAGGGGGTGGTCTAGGAGCACATGGGAGAGAAAGCAGTTTATAGGGGGTGGTCTATGAGCACATGAGAGAGAAAGCAGGTGTTGGGGATGGTCTAGGAGCACATGGGAGAGAAAGCAGGTGCTAGGGGATGGTCTAGGAGCACATGGGAGAAAAAGCAGGTGTTAAGGGGTGGTCTAGGAGCACATGGGAGAGAAAGCAGTTTATAGGGGATAGTCTAGGAGCACATGGGAGAGAAAGCAGGTGCTAGGGGATGGTCTAGGAGCACATGGGAGAGAAAGCAGGTGCTAGGGGATGGTCTAGGAGCACATGGGAGAGAAAGCAGTTTATAGGGGATGGTCTAGGAGCACATGGGAGAAAAAGCAGGTGTTAGGGGATGGTCTAGGAGCACATAGGAGAGAAAGCAGTTTATTGGGGGTGGTCTAGGAGCACATGAGAGAGAAAGCAGGTGTTGGGGATAGTCTAGGAGCACATGGGAGAGAAAGCAGGTGCTAGGGGATGGTCTAGGAGCACATGAGAGAGAAAGCAGGTGCTAGGGGATGGTCTAGGAGCACATGGGAGAGAAAGCAGGTGCTAAGGGGTGGTCAAGGAGCACATGGGAGAGAAAGCAAATACTAGGGGGTGGTCAAGGAACACATGGGAGAGAAAGCAGGTGCTAAGGGGTGGTCAAGGAGCACATGGGAGAGAAAGCAAAAGCTAGGGGCTGGTCTAGGAGCACATGGGAGAGAAAGCAATTGCTAAGGTGTGGTCTAGGAGCACATGGGAGAGAAGCAGATGTTAGGGGGTGGTGTAGGAGCACATGGGAGAGAAATCAGTTTATAGGGGGTGGTCTAGGAGCACATGGGAGAGAAAGCAGTTTATAGGGGATGGTCTAGGAGTACATGAGAGAGAAAGCAGTTTATAGGGGGTGGTCTAGGAGCACATGGGAGAGAAGCAGGTGCTAGGGGGTGGGGTAGGAGCACATGGGAGAGAAATCAGTTTATAGGGGGTGGTCTAGGAGCACATGGGAGAGAAAGCAGTTTATAGGGGGTGGTCTAGGAGTACATGAGAGAGAAAGTAGTTTATAGGGGGTGGTCTAGGAGCACATGGGAGAGAAAGCAGGTGCTAGGGGGTGGGGTAGGAGCACATGGGAGAGAAATCAGTTTATAGGGGGTGGTCTAGGAGCACATTGGAGAGAAAGCAGTTTATAGGGGGTGGTCTAGGAGCACATGGGAGAGAAAGCAGATGTTAGGGGGTGGTCTAGGAGCACATGAGAGAAAAAGCAGGTGTTAGGGGGTGGTCTAGGAGCACATGAGAGAGAAAACAGGTGCTAGGGGATGGTCAAGGAGAACATGGGAGAGAAAGCAAATGCTAGGGGGTGGTCTAGGAGCACATGGGAGAGAAAGCAAATGCTAGGGGGTGGTCTAGGAGCAAATGGGAGGGAAAGCAAATACTAGGGGGTGGTCTAGGAGCACATTGGAGAGAAAGCAGGTGCTAGAGGGTGGTCTAGGAGCACATGGGAGAGAAAGCAGGTGCTAGAGGGTGGTCTAGGAGCACATGGGAGAGAAAGCAGTTTATAGGGGGTGGTCTAGGAGCACATGAGAGAGAAAGCAGGTGTTGGGGATAGTCTAGGAGCACATGGGAGAGAAAGCAGGTGCTAGGGGATGGTCTAGGAGCACATGAGAGAGAAAGCAGGTGCTAGGGGGTGGTCAAGGAGCACATGGGAGAGAAAGCAAATACTAGGGGGTGGTCAAGGAACACATGGGAGAGAAAGCAGGTGCTAAGGGGTGGTCAAGGAGCACATGGGAGAGAAAGCAAAAGCTAGGGGCTGGTCTAGGAGCACATGGGAGAGAAAGCAATTGCTAAGGTGTGGTCTAGGAGCACATGGGAGAGAAGCAGATGTTAGGGGGTGGTCTAGGAGCACATGGGAGAGAAAGCAGGTGCTAGGGGGTGGTCTAGGAGCACATGGGAGAGAAGCAGATGTTAGGGGGTGGTCTAGGAGCACATGGGAGAGAAAACAGGTGTTAGGGGGTAGTCTAGGAGCACATGGGAGAGAAAGCAGGTGCTAGGGGGTGGTCTAGGAGTACATGGGAGAGAAGCAGATGTTAGGGGGTGGTCTAGGAGCACATGGGAGAGAAAGCAGGTGCTAGGGGGTGGTGTAGGAGCACATGGGAGAGAAATCAGTTTATAGGGGGTGGTCTAGGAGCACATGGGAGAGAAAGCAGTTTATAGGGGGTGGTCTAGGAGTACATGAGAGAGAAAGCAGTTTATAGGGGGTGGTCTAGGAGCACATGGGAGAGAAAGCAGGTGCTAGGGGGTGGTGTAGGAGCACATGGGAGAGAAATCAGTTTATAGGGGGTGGTCTAGGAGTACATGAGAGAGAAAGCAGGTGTTAGGGGGTGGTCTAGGAGCACATGAGAGAGAAAACAGGTGCTAGGGGATGGTCAAGGAGAACATGGGAGAGAAAGCAAATGCTAGGGGGTGGTCTAGGAGCAAATGGGAGAGAAAGCAAATACTAGGGGGTGGTCTAGGAGCACATGGGAGAGAAAGCAGGTGCTAGAGGGTGGTCTAGGAGCACATGGGAGAGAAAGCAGGTGCTAGAGGATGGTCTAGGAGCACATGGGAGAGAAAGCAGTTTATAGGGGATGGTCTAGGAGCACATGGGAGAGAAAGCAGGTGCTAGAGGGTGGTCTAGGAGCACATGGGAGAGAAAGCAGGTGCTAGAGGGTGGTCTAGGAGCACATGGGAGAGAAAGCAGGTGCTAGAGGGTGGTCTAGGAGCACATGGGAGAGAAAGCAGGTGCTAGAGGGTGGTCTAGGAGCACATGGGAGAGAAAGCAGGTGCTAGAGGGTGGTCTAGGAGCACCCTCTATTCAAATAGGGGAGCCACACCAACTGCCAGTGAGTCCCAGCCATGTATGTTGGGCAGCGTGTGAAATAGCAGTGGGTGTGAATTTTGGACTGTGCTGCAGCCCCGCCTCTGGAGCCGCCACTGATGTACAGTATGTATTATATAACTGTATGTACTGTACAGTATGTATTATATAACTGTATGTACTGTAACTCTATGTGTGATACACTAGTGCCATTGCTGACTATACACTGAAAAAACAAAGGAAATCAGTCCCATTAGCTCTCACGTTAAAGATGTCATTCTGCATACATACCCCGGCATTTTAATGTTATATTTAATAGGGAATTTTACCAGCTAGGAGTTTTTGCTTAGTAAATAAACCCCTTGAACTTGAACTTAGTAAATAAACCCCTTGAACTTCCCAACAGCTGGACTGACACAGGTTAGTCTACAAGCTGAAAGTAAAATGATGTGCTTGCAAACGACAGACTACAAACAAAGGTTTAAAGCATAAAGCTCAGACTGACCCAGCAAACATGACGCTTGCGGCAGGATTTAGGAGCCTCTCGGCAGGATAATTGTGCGTAGTACAGCAGCGCTGCAAATGACATACAAACGTGCACATAGCAGCATGTACAGCAATACAAGCATTGCTAGAGCCCGGGCGCTGTCATTAGGAGAGATGCACAATTTGGAACCGTCGTCATATCTCCAAACGTGAGTGAACAGTCGCTAATCAGCACAACATCACGGAGATAGGGATTTACTTTACCTAAAGGTGATACAGTGCGCACCAGAAGCCGCCTCTCATCTCCCTGTCTGTGCTGGGCATACACACAACAGGTGTAAATCGTGACCAAGACTCGGCAAATGAGCAGGGGGTGTGGCCGGGGATGGGAGGAACAAGTATGTCATGCTGGGGCCAATTTGGGGAACTTTGGGGTGACCATTGCTGGGTGTAATACTGTATATAGACCAATATCCTCAGTTATATTGCGGTCTCACAGAGGGCCAGATTCAGAGACGGACGCTAATGCAATTTTCACGCAGTTTGAGCGATTGCTTGCCATTGTGCATGCAGTGCACGTGCGAGGAGGCAGCTCTGCGATCACGCAGCTCACGGAGACCAATCGCAGAGTGACTGACAGGAAGTGAACATTTGGGGGTGTTGACGGGGGGGGGTGGGCGGTGACATGCAAGCGTGCCTGGCTGTTTAAACATGAGCATGCATAAATTAGCCACTGCGAGTGCAGACGCGGCTCTGTGTGTCAGAAGAGCACCCAAGGCTGCGGCAGGTCAGACCTGCGGCAAGGGTGAGATGGCCTGCCGATGTGCTTCCATGTTACCGATATTTCCGCAGGTATGCGTCGTCGCACGCAGGGGAGAAGGCAGCAGTGGGCGTCTTTATGCTCGGGTGATCTTTGCTAACATTACCATATTTTCGCAGCCGTGTTCCGTACGAAATCGCAGCTGCGATCGCATCAGCGGCCATTTGTGAATCAGGCCCAAAATACATAATGCACAACATACAGTACACGTTTTTACAATACATGGGTTTTCACAGCTGCATTTTTTTTTTTTAAATATCTTTTTATTAAAGCATCACATTACATTACACACATCCAATACATTATTACAGACTGGGACAATGAAAATACAACAACAATTCCATGTCTACAATTGTTCTGAAGCTGCTTCTCAATTAGATTGCTATATGAACCTTTATAAAACAGGTATTATATATATATACATATATATATATATATATATATATATATTATCACAGATAGTCCCGGCTCTCCCTTCCTCCATATATAGAATAATAGGCCGGGTGCCCACACAAATGCATCAAAAATGCTATATACTTCCCATCGGTGTGGCACTCCTGGACGACATCACTCACTCAGACAGCGGCCGCTGTCTGAGTGAGTGATGTCGTCCAGGAGTGCCACACCGATGGGAAGTATATATATATATATATATATATATATAGACGCATCTCCTGTTTTAAAGCAACGTTTTGGGCTTTATTGCCCTTCATCAGGCTGCATAAACATGTTTATGCAGCCTGACGAAGGGCAATAGAGCTCGAAACGTTGCTTTAAAACAGGAGATGTGATTTTGTTATTATTAAGTCCGTTGAGTGCCGCACCTGGATCCCTATACAATTGAATGTAGCGGGCACGGCGGCTATTTAAATACAGGAAGTAGAGTGCTGTACCTATTGGCGATATATATATATATATATATATATATATACATTATATATCCCTGTACATGACATGATCACTATTAGATCTAGTGATATCTGGGCGTAATAATAGTTTATACGTAATTGAGAAACAACATAATAAAAAGTGTCCACAGTGACAAAGATATCGTCCCACTGTGGCCGGTCAGCAAGTACTTATAAAGCATTTAAGTCATTAATTTATCCTTATTGTCATATATTATTCTTATAATGAACTATGCAATGATGCCTTATAGGACATTTATTTCTGCAACGATGATGTGCCAGATCCATTACTACACACTATTTATACCCGGCCTCTCAATCTAACTAATGGAATGATGCACATTAGTACTGTGCTTTAGTACAGCTTCAGGGGGAAAAGTGGTCCGTATGCAGTTTTAAAATTAATCTCCCCCCTAAGGCCGCAATGTGTACCTTGGAACCCCCCCGATGGGATCCTGAAAAGGGGTGTGGCCTCATGGAAGGGGCATGGGCTCATTGTGCTGTGGCCCCTTCCCCCATTATGCTGTGCTCCAAGTACCCCTCTCCCGGACAGATACAGCACAGCACCCATCACTCAGCACAGCGCCCATTCACCGAGCACAGCACAGATCACAGCACCTCTCTCCCAGCACAGCACCCATCACCCAGCACAGCGCCCACTCACCGAGCACAGCACAGATCACAGCACCTCTCTCCCAGCACAGCACCCATCACAGCGCCCCCTCACCGAGCACAGCACAGATCACAACACCCCTCTCCCAGCACAGCACAGTACCCATCACCCAGCACAGCGCCCCCTCACCGAGCACAGCACAGATCACAACACCTCTCTCCCAGCACAGCACAGTACCCATCACCCAGCACAGCGCCCCCTCACCGAGCACAGCACAGATCACAACACCCCTCTCCCAGCACAGCACAGCACCCATCACTCAGCACAGCGCCCCCTCACCGAGCACAGCACAGATCACAACACCTCTCTCCCAGCACAGAGCCCCCTCACCGAGCACAGCACAGATCACAGCACCCATCACCTAGCACAGCGCCCCCTCACCGAGCACAGCACAGATCACAGCACCTCTCTCCCAGCACAGCACAGTACCCATCACCCAGCACAGCGCCCCCTCACCGAGCACAGCACAGATCATAGCACCTCTCTCCCAGCACAGCACCCATCACCCAGCACAGAGCCCCCTCACCGAGCACAGCACAGATCACAACACCCCTCTCCCAGCACAGCACAGTACCCATCACCCAGCACAGCGCCCCCTCACCGAGCACAGCACAGATCACAGCACCTCTCTCCCAGCACAGCACCCATCACTGCGCCCCCTCACCGAGCACAGATCACAGCACCCATCACCCCTCTCCCAGCACAGCACCCATCACCCAGGCCCATTAACTGAGCTCCGATTGTGGATGCTGCACAGTGGCAATAACAGCTGCCAGAGTCTCTGCCCACCCGGCAGCTGGTGCCCCGGCTATGCCTGCCCCAAATCTAAGCCGTCCCTAGGCTTGGATGCCCCTAGGCAATCCAAATTCCCTAGACATTTGCTTAGTTTGTCTATGCCTAGGCCCGGCTCTGACTTGATCCATCGATCATTTCAAACTGGTTCAAAATGTGATCACGTTAAACTGGTCCAAAGGCCGCAAACATGTCTGCAGTACGATGGCCAATAGAACCTGGGCAGAATTTCTGCTAATTAATTTGCGGCTCCTGGTCACCCCTCGTGTTTGAGGTTCCCCAATAGTGTTCGATATTCAATTTTTAAACACTGTTGTATTTCTATAAGATATTTTAAATGATAATAAAAAAAAATTCAGATATGTTCTAATTAATTTGAACAATAAACCAGAGTCAACGTTGTCGTAGCTGTTCGATTTTCTGGAATTATTTTTTTTTGCATTTTAATTAATGAGAATTCATTGAGTTATTTTAGGAATTTTCACAAAATATAAAGATTTGGTGGATCAGTTACAGAAAACATTTGCAGCCAGTTAAAGCATCTTTTATTAAACACCAATGCCCAATACTGCCAATGAGGGGAAAGTATAGGTGACAAGAAACTTCTCAGTTATCATATATCAACTTACTGAAAGTCTCTGATTTACCGTATATCCAAAGTACGAAGTGGAAAGACTTCCAATTAGATTGAGTCTTACATACAGTACAAAGCTTTCCTTCATACCAGTCACCGTCACATGGGCTAAACCAGAGGTTCCCAAACTTTTTTGAATCAAGGCACCATAGAGTATCAGCAATTTTTTCACGGCACCCCTAGGCCAAATACTTCTTATTGAGAAATTTAGGAAAAAATATTAAATGAAGTAAATTGGGCTTACAGTATCGGTCATCCTAAGGGTCATTTATGGGGCGGTAGACAAGCTTGTGCTTCTGTTTGTACACATATTTTTTAATTGGTCACCACAAGCACTGGTTTTGCCCATCACACCCTTTATAAATAATTTGATTTGGTCCCAGACCACCAACCAAAGGCACCCCTGCAGGGCCCTTGAGGCACCCCAGTTTGGGAACCACTGGACTACACAATCAAACTGAAGTTTTGAAAATAGGTTGGTTCATTGTAACTCTATAATCAATGAGGTCCAGTAAAGAAAAGGAAACAACGAGATAAAAAGGGCAATTACAGCAACCTTCCTGAATTTTATAATGTAACTGTAATCAATTATTTGTATTGCAAAATTAAACAAACTGGTATAAAGAAGAAAACAACTGCTAATTTGGTAAATAAATCAAATGAACAGACCTGGTATATTTAAAAAACTCCATATACAGTATAAATCACGTAATATTGTTTACCTTAACTATTAGTATCAATTTACTCAATAATTCTGTCAATTATTGAGAGTTACAAGTGTAGGCTTCTATGGAAAGTGCAAGTGGCCATGACCATAATACAATTATGTTACACTGTATACAGACATAGGACACTACAACCCCGACATGACCTGACCACTGTACATGATCATAATACACATATATTACACTGTATACAGACATAGGACACTACACCCCCAACATGTCCTGACCACTGTACATGACCATATTAAATATCTATTACACACTATAAAGACATAGGACACTATACCCCCAACATAACCTGACCACTGTACATGTCCATAATACACATCTATTACACTGTATACAGACATAGGACACTACACCCCCAACATGACCTGACCATTGTACATGACCATAATACACATCTATTACACTCTATACAGACATAGGACACTACATCCCCAACATGTCCTGACCACTGTACATGATCATATTATACATCTATTACACTGTATACAGACATAGGACACTACACCCCCAATATGACCTGACCGCTGTACATGACCATAATACACATCTATTACACTGTATACAGACATAGGACACTACATCCCCAACATGACCTGACCACTGTACATGACACTAATACACATCTATTACACTGTATACAGGCATAGGACACTACACCCCCAACATGACCTGACCACTGTACATGACCATAATACACATCTATTACACACTATACAGACATAGGACACTACACCCCCAACATGTCCTGACCATTGTACATAACCATAATACACATCTATTACACTGTATACAGTCATAGGACACTACACCCCCAACATGACCTGACCATTGTACATAACCATAATACACATCTATTACACTGTATACAGACATAGGACACTACACTCCCAAAATGTCCTGACCACTGTACTTGACCATAATACACATTTATTACACTCTATACAGACATAGGACACTACACCCCTGACATGACCTGACCACTGTACATGACCAAAATACACATCTATTACATTGTATATAGACATAGGACACTTCACCCCTGACATGACCTGACCATAATATACATCTATTACACACTATACAGACATAGGACACTACACCACCAACATGACCTGACCACTGTACATGACCATAATACACATCTATTACACTATATACAGACATAGGACACTACACCCCCAACATTACCTGAGCACTGTACATGACCATAATACACATCTATTACACTGTATACAGACATAGGACACTACATCCCCAATATGACCTGACCACTGTACATGACCATAATATACATCTATTACACTGTATACAGACATAGGACACTACACCCCCAACACGTCCTGACAACTGTACATGACCATAATACACATCTATTACACCATATACAGACATAGGACACTACACCCCAACAAGACCTGACCACTGTACATGATGATAATACACATCTATTACACCGTATACAGACATAGGACACTACACCCCCAACATCACCTGACCACTGTACATGATCATAATACACATCTATTACACCGTATACAGACATAGGACACTACACCTCCAACATGTCCTGACCACTGTACATGACCATACTACACATCTATTACACTGTATACAGACATAGGACATTACACCCCAACATGACCTGACCACTGTACATGATCATAATACACATCTATTACACACTATACAGACATAGGACACTACACCCCCAACATGACCTGACCACTGTACATGATCATAATACACATCTATTACAGACTATACAGACATAGGACACTACACCCCAAACATGACCTGACCACTGTACATGACCATAATACACATCTATTACAGACTATACAGACATAGGACACTACACCCCCAACATGACCTGACCACTGTACATGATCATAATACACATCTATTACACTGTATACAGACACAGGACACTACACCCCCAACATGACCTGACCACGATACATGACCATAATACACATCTATTACACTGTATACAGACATAGGACACTACACCCCCGACATGACCTGACCACTGTACATGAGCATAAAACACATCTATTAAACTGTACACAGACATAGGACACTACATCCCCAACACGACCTGACCACTGTACATGACCATACTACACATCTATTACACACTATACAGACATAGGACACTACACCCCCAACATGACCTGACCACTGTACATGATCATAATACACATCTATTACACCGTATACAGACATAGGACACTACACCCCCAACATGACCTGACGACTGTACATGACCATAATACACATCTATTACACTGCATACAGACATAGGACACTACACCCCCAACATGACCTGACCACTGTACATGATCATAATACACATCTATTACAAAGTATACAGACATAGGACACTACACCCCTAACATGACCTGACCACTATACATGACCATAATACACATCTATTGCACACTATACAGACATAGGACACTACACCCCCAACATGACCTGACAACTGTAAATGACCATAATACACATCTATTACACTATATACAGACATAGGACACTACACCCCTAACATGACCTGACCACTGTACATGACCATAATACACATCTATTACACTGTATACAGACATAGGACACTGCACCCCCAACATGACCTGACGACTGTACATGACCATAATACACATCTATTACACTATATACAGACATAGGACACTACACCCCTAACATGACCTCACCACTGTACATGACCATAATACACATCTATTACACTATATAGAGACATAGGACACTACACCCCTAACATGACCTGACCACTGTACATGATCATAATACACATCTATTACACTTTATACAGACATAGGACACTACACCCCCAACATGTCCTGACCACTGTACATGACCATAATACACATCTATTACACTGTATACAGACATAGGACACTACACCCCAACATGACCTGACCACTGAACATATTCATAATACACATCTATTACACCGTATACAGACATAGGACACTACACCCCCAACATGACCTGACCACTGTACATGATCATAATACACATCTATTACACCGTATACAGACATAGGACACTACACCCCCAACATGACCTGACCACTGTACACGATCATAATACACATCTGTTACACACTATACAGACATAGGACACTACAGCTCCAACATGTCCTGACCACAGTACATGACCATACTACACATCTATTACACTGTATACAGACATAGGACACTACTCCCCCGACATGACCTGACCACTGTACATGACCATAACACACATCTATTACACTCTATACAGACATAGGACACTACACCCCCGAAATGTCCTGACCACTGTACATGATCATAATACACATCTATTACACACTATACAGACATAGGACACTACACCCCCAACATGACCTGACCACTGTACATGATCATAATACACATCTATTACACACTATACAGACATAGGACACTACACCCCCGACATGTCCTCACCACTGTACATGACCATAATACGCATCTATTACACTGTATACAGACATAGGACACTACATTCCCAACATGACCTGACCACTGTACATGACCATAATACACATCTATTACACCGTATACAGACATAGGACACTACACCTCTAACATGACCTGACCACTGTACATGTCCATAATACACATCTATTACACTGTATACAGACATAGGACACTACACCCCCAACATGACCTGACCACTGTACATGACCATAATACACATCTATTACACTGTATACAGACATAGGACACTACATCCCCAACATGACCTGACCACTGTACATGACCATAATACACATCTATTACACTCTATACAGACATAGGACACTACACCCCCAACATGACCTGACCACTATACATGATCATAATACACATCTATTACACTGTATACAGACATAGGACACTACACCCCCAACATGACCTGACCACTGTACATGACCATAATACACATCTATTACACTGTATACAGACTTAGGACACTACACCCCCAACATGACCTGACCACTGTACATGATCATAATACACATCTATTACACACTATACAGACATAGGACACTACACCCCCGACATGTCCTGACCACTGTACATGACCATAATACACATCTATTACACTGTATACAGACATAGGACACTATATCCCCAACATGACCTGAACAATGTACATGACCATAATACACATCTATTACACTGTATACAGACATAGGACACTACACCCCCAACATGTCCTGACCACTGTACATGACCATAATACATATCTATTACACCCTATACAGACATAGGACACTACACCCCTAACATGACCTGACCACTGTACATGATCATAATACACATCTATTACACCGTATACAGACATTGGACACTACACCCCTAACATGACCTGACCACTGTACATGATCATAATACACATCTATTACACTGTATACAGACATAGGACACTACACCCCAACATGATCTGACCACTGTACATGACCATATTACACATCTATTACACTCTATACACACATAGGACACTACACTCCCAACATGACCTGACCACTGTACATGATCATAATACACATATATTACACTGTATACAGACATAGGACACTACACCCCCCAACATGACCTGACCACTGTACATGACCATAATACACATCTATTACACACTATACAGACATAGGACACTATATACCCAACATGACCTGACCGCTGTACATGACCATAATACACATCTTTTACACACTATACAGACATAGGACACTACATCCCCAACATGACCTGACCGCTGTACATGACCATAATACACATCTTTTACACACTATACAGACATAGGACACTACATCCCCAACATGACCTGACCACTGTACATGACCATAATACACATCTAATACACTGTATACAGACATAGGACACTACACCCCCAACATGACCTGACCACTGTACATGACCATAATACACATCTATTACACTGTATACAGACATAGGACACTACACCCCCAACATGACCTGACCATTGTACATGACCATAATACACATCTATTACACTGTATACAGACATAGGGCACTACACCCCCAACATGTCCTGACCACTGTACATGACCATAATACACATCTATTACACTGTATACAGACATAGGACGCTACACCCCCAACATGACTTGACCACTGTACATGATCATAATACACATCTATTACACTGTATACAGTCATAGTGCACTACACCCCCAACATGACCTTACCACTGTACATGACCATAATACACATCTATTACACTGTATACAGACATAGGACACTACACCCCCAACATGACCTGACCACTGTACATGACCATAATACACATCTATTACACTGTATACAGACATAGGACACTACACCCCCAACATCTCCTTACCACTGTACATGACCATAATACAATTCTATTATACTCCATACTTATGGGCACAAGCGCTATATGTTGGAAACGCTATGCATACCAAGTGGTTCTTCTTTTTGATCCACAAACTGGCTTGTAAATCCTTCTTTCAACATCAATGAATCCTGATTGAAGAAGTCTAATGTTAGCTTTTGTTCAACACATATCATTATAAAGATCTATTTTTATACCCCTCCTACATACTGTATTCTGAGTTTGTTACATAAAACCTTTATTTGCTTTGCTTCTTTACACCTCAGAATTTAATGCTGGCTTCTATTTTAAAATGCCTGTTGAGTGGGAGGGCAATAAAAAACATAAATGTACAGTACGATCTGACAGTTACCTTTGTTGCTAATGATAACCTTCAGTATACCGGATAAACCTTTCACGGGTACCGTATCCCCAATCTCTGCGTGGGTGCAACCTACTGATTACAGTCACACAGGAATAACTATGCAACGCAGACTTAAGACAATAAGCTCCTATTGCCAGCACAGACTAATCGAAAGTACAGTAAGGAAGTTTCATTATGCGCTATTTATGGTGTCACGGCCGCCGACACTTGAGACTCCTGGGAGGAGGCAGGCCTACTAGGCACAATAAACTGGGGTGGCTTTAGGAATGACCCTTTCGTGAAATCTCGATAGCACGGAGTAAAAGTAAAATAGAATTTATTCAGAGGAGAAATATAATAGCAATGTCTCACATAAAGTCTCATCAACACAGAGGTTCACATAAGCAATAATGAGTATAGGAGAAAACCCCCCCATATATAGTCTTTAACACAGAAAAGTTAATATGGTAGGGGAACCCCGAGTCCAGTATGAGGCTAACACCTCAGGATGGTATAGAGGAGCTTCACCTGGGTGGAACCCTGTAGTGATGGAGATCCGGAGCAGAGTGAGCCCTGTGATGCGGTGAAAAACGGAGCAGGGTTGAGCCCTGTGATGCGATGAGGTCGGAGCAGGGTTGAGCCCTGTGATGAAGTGAGGTCGGAGCAGGGTTGAGCCCTGTGATGCGGTGAGGTCGGAGCAGGGTTGAGCCCTGTGATGTGATGAGGTTGAAGCAGGGTTGAGCCCTGTGATGCGATGAGTTCGGAGCAGGGTTGAGCCCTGTGATGCGATGAGTTCGGAGCAGGGTTGAGCCCTGTGATGCGATGAGTTCGGAGCAGGGTTGAGCCCTGTGATGCGGTGAGGTCGGAGCAGGGTTGAGCCCTGTGATGCGGTGAGGTCGGAGCAGGGTTGAGCCCTGTGATGCAGTGAGGTCGGAGCAGGGTTGAGCCCTGTGATGCGGTGAGGTCGGAGCAGGGTTGAGCCCTGTGATGCGGTGAGGTCGGAGCAGGGTTGAGCCCTGTGATGCGGTGAGGTCGGAGCAGGGTTGAACCCTGTGATGCGGTGAGGTCGGAGCAGGGTTGAGCCCTGTGATGCGGTGAGGTCGGAGCAGGGTTGAGCCCTGTGATGCGATGAGGTTGAAGCAGGGTTGAGCCCTGTGAAGCGGTGTGTTTCCGGAACAGGGTTGAGCCTGCGGTATATCTAGAATCCGGAGCAGAGTTGAGCCCTGTGATGCGATGAGGTTGAAGCAGGGTTGAGCCCTGTGAAGCGGTGTGGTTCCGGAACAGGGTTGAGCCCTGCGGTGTGACTAGAATCAGGAACGGGGTTGAGCCCCGTGATGCGGTGATGATAACTGTAACGGTGCAGTTGACAACTGTAACGAAGATGGGTTCGATGTCCACAGGAGTGAGAGGCAACAGGCAAAGTAAATAGTGCAGCAAAAGGTGAAACCACAACAGTGTAGCAAAAAGCAATACTTAGGTAATGGCTATGCTGAGCTCTGTAGTGCGGCTGGTAACTTGGCATCAGAAGTTTAGCTGGAACATGAGCGGAGATATAGCAAAGTCCACAGCAACCCACAGGCACAGCGGGGATCTGGCAGGAGTCCAAGAAAGACCTGAAAGTAACGTTGCACAGACACTGAGACACAGTTAGTAACAGGCTTTATACTAGAGGTCTGTGATCCATAGGAAGTTTCAGAACATGTGACCCAAATAGAATCGTTTTGAAATAATGAGCAATCTAGTTATCCCACAACCTGACGACGCCTGGGAAACAGATGATCACTTTAACTCTTTATTCCCTGTATGTGAAGAACGCCAGCAAGCAGGATAGCTCCTCCAACGACCACAAAGGAACTTTGGAAAAAGTAATCTATCTTTATGTACTGAAATAGTCGCAGTCCTGACATATGGGCTGTTTCTCTATTTTTTTATTAATCCATAAAATGTGCAGTTGTATTATACTTCCCACTTCTGGAACAAATATCAGTCTTTAGGGGTCATTTCCAAAATCACCAAACTGTAGTCCTACAGCGCCAGTGCCACTTTGTGACATCACATGCCTATTTTGGCATTAACATGGCCAATAATATGGCTAAGCGTACTAGTGAGTCAGAATGGGAGAGTATAAGATGTTGCATCTTCTGTTGGGGTGAAGCCTAACAGATTGGTATGTTCCCTATGGAATGTGGGCTGGCCACAGCCATTCGCATCAATTTGTGCCCAGATGCAAAATAGGAAAAAAAAAAAAAAGATTTCAATGGGTCTCAAAGGATGGGGATTTCCCATTTATGGGACAATTCCATGTTTAGCAGGTAGATGTAAAGTCCTTTTCATTCCAGAACTTGATTTGTACACAGTCACCAGGGTGACAGACATGGGGAACACTTTATATAGGAAAGTGCACACGTGCCAATGAAATAAATTCATTGAAGTATATGACATCTAAAACACTCCTTACTTACTCCCATCTTATTTAAGACATAAATGAGACTCCAGTGAGCACTATTAGGAGAACAATTGGAAAGTTGTCCCCAATTAACAAGTCTGTTAAAAAAATATATATTTTGGGCTGCAATTCATACAGTCACTACTTAGGAGATACAGATGACTAAGGGCCTGATTCAGAGCCGCTCGTAAGCGGCCGCTCGTTCGTTCCGAGCGATGTTAGCCCAACTGCGCATGCATACGGATCGTTATACGCATGCGCTAACCAGTCAGTGCGGCCGAAATTCATGTGCTCGCAAAATAGCGGATGCCTGCTATTTTGAGTGACAGAAGGAGGCGTATGTGAGTGGTAACGGGGGAAGGTGCTTGAAAATGGGGAGTGGAGATCCGATCGCAGGCGTGCTTAAAGGTAAAAATGGGCGTTTTATGGGTGTGCATAATTAATACAGCAGCGTCATTGACCACGTCACTGGGTTATTTTATAGCCAGAACTGCTCGCAAAATCGTGGTAGCAAAAACCAACCCCAAGAATAGCGAGCAGTTCATACCCTGGTCGATGTACTCGATTAATCTAATAAATAGCGGACATGACGTAGGATGCGAGCGGCCAGGGGGCGTATTTTTCCAAAAAACGAACGCAAGTTTTGTTCGCTCGTTCAGACATAGAGGCGTGAACAGACCGCAAACAGCGAACGGTTCATTTGATTAGCCACCCCTTGTTTTAGAACGAACGACCGCAAATAGCGAGTGGCTCTGAATGAGGGCCTAAGTTGGGTCAAGGGGTGCACAGGGCTGAAAATTACGCTGAGGTCCCACATCCCACCTACAAACAGCGACTTGCAGCAGCAGTGCTACAATACTACGATTTCATGCGCATCACGTCATCAAGCCCTTGAATCGCCCACTTTACTGGAGAACGCTGTAGTCCTGAGGCTTCCAAACTCCACCAATACAGTCCAGGGGTATGCGTTTATGATGCCGACCGCCGACATCTCCACTACAGAATCTCGGCGAGGGTTAATTAACCTACGCCGGTAGACCAGCGCCCGGCATCCCAATCGAAGGGATGCCGGGCACCGAGTGCGGACAGCCGCGCGGGGGGGGGGGGGGGAGTGATAGGTCTAGGGTTCCGGGGGGGACTTAGGGTTAGGCACCCCCCATGGAGGTTAGGTTTAGGCTAGGGAGAGGGAAGGTTAGAGTTAGGCACCCCCCCCGGGGGACTTCAGTTTAGACGACGGGGAAAGGGGGGGTTAGGTTTAGGCACTTAGAGGGGGGATTAAGGTTAGGCACAGTGGGGGGAGGTTAGGGTTAGGCACCCTAAAGGAGGGTTAGGGGTTTGATTAGGTTAGGGTATACTTACCTTTCACACGATCGGAATTTCCTTCCACGTTGGGCTGGCGCTGCCGGGATTTAAACCGCCATGCGGACGGCGGTGTAAAATATGTATTCCCAGTCAAGGTATTAGGGATATCCATGTTTGAGCACAGGTGACTTAATTAGCACCTCAGTCAATTTTATTTAACTATCTGGGCCCAAGCATTTATATCCTTAAAACCTGGACTGTATTGGCGGAGTTTGGGAATCTCTGTTTCAGTCATGCAGACATTCTGGGAGCGTAGGTAAGTATACAATCCAGCCAATGGCCCCCCGGAGCATTTGCATGGTGCCTTTTCCCAAACCCAAAAGCGGATGTGCACTATACTGCAGGCAAACATATTAAACGTATTTGTATAAGTGCTTGGCTGCAAATCCCTGTTTGTCATTCATTCATGCCTTCCTCCTCTTCCCTGTTTGTCATTCATTCATGCCTTCCTCCTCTTCCCTGTTTACAACATTATTTCCACATCGAAATTTCTAAGATTTACCCCTAGCTAAAATGGTTTCCATTCATACAGCGGAATATAGACTCCAATTTCCCTGCGCATATATCTGGGAAAATAAAGCACACAATAGTTTTCTCTAATTTGTATTCTGCCCGTAAGACGCCGTCATATGCAATTCAGCAGCTGACCAGCTTAAGTTTTCAAATAAAATGTTTTTTTTTCTATTCATTGCAGCAGAGTAATTTAGTTTCATCTCAGTGTGTGAGTTGAGACGTCTCCTAAACATTGTGCATTTGTCTGGCATGCAGAAGAATATGATTATGTTTTTTAAGAGGGGATATGAGGAATACGTCTCTTACAATTGCTGATTACAGACCTTATTTACTGACGTGGGGGACGGTTTCCAGGGCACCCTGGTGTAAGGCTCTGCCTGCGATGTACACGGTTACTTGTCAACAATGTCATTAAACTGATCTATTGTATTCTTGACTGGCTGCCAATATCTGTTTCTTAGATCAGCTGTTAATGGCGTTTCGCATTTATTGCCAAGCTTGACCTTAACGAACTCTTGTTTAATCCTTGCGTTTGGAGCACGCAGAATAACAAGCTGGAGGGGTGGGAGAGTTATAAAGATGTCTTCCAACAGGTGGAGTAGGATTGTGTGCAGCGATTAGAGCGCCACACCTGGGACATAAGAAACTACACTATGTAGACAAAAGTGATTGGACACCCCCGCGCAAGCCAAATGCATACCGTGCATACCATTGCACATGCGTTCCAAATGGCCGCTAATGTGGTGGTTTCGATAAGAACACTTGGTAGGGGGGCTCGTGCACTTGCAGTTCTACAGAAACAACAAATGTTTTTATCAGGACGACAAAGGGCCTGATTCAGACCCACTCGCAAGCGGCTGTCCGCTCGCAAGTGGGTCGATGGTGTGCACTGAGCATGCGCATGATGGAGGGAGCTCCGTCGTGCGCATGCGCCAGACGCGACGAGCGAAGGACTTTCCTTCGCTCGTTGTGTCTGATCAAAGGGGGCGTGCTGTCGATGTTGATTGACAGCACGCCCCCTTTGGTGGGCGTGCCTCCCTGCTGGGGGCGTTCCTAAGGGAACGCCTACCGTCAGAAGCCGGCCCACTGACATCACTAGTGATGTCAGTGGGAGTGATTTTGGCTCTGATAGAGCCAAAATCACTCCGGGCCTTGCGGTTGAGAAACTCAACCACAGGTTCCGGCTCGCAGTGGCGATGGTCGCGATGGTCAAGACCATCGCGGCCATCAACCTGCACGCACGTATAGGCTGTGGGTGGTGACCCACAGCTATACAAGCGTCCAGGAGGACGCTCCATAATTATGGAGGACGGCCCTCATTCAGAGCGTGCGCTCTGCTCAGAGCGTGCGCTCTGCTCAGAGCGTATGGCTCTGAATGAGGGCCAATGTCACCTGTCATGTTTCCAGGGCAATGATGGACAGGTATACAGAAAATTTGGTAAAAGCTTGGAATTGTTAGTTGGTGTTCCACATTTATATATGAAGTAAGGTGGATATGTAAGGCAGGTGAGCAATGCTCTGCTTCCAGGCTGCAGGTAAGAGGAGTCTTACCGTGTTATAGGCCAGTCAGTTTTCCATTAGCGCCTGTGTAATCCAGCTTACTGGTTCCCGTTAGCGCACTGAAACTCAGGCTTCCAGTTCCAGATTCAATAAAAAAATGTACAAAATTGTTAGAAAAATGTAAAAAAATAGAAACAAATACTAAAAATGTATAAGCCCCTACAAAAAATGTAAAATGTTTTCTTTCAATAATAAATAACTTTTCCCGGGGTCGCCCATGGCCAGCTCAGAGTCCAGATCATAACTCCACTGAGGACCTCTGGGACAAATTGGAGTGACGGGTGCGTTCTAGGCCGACTCGACAGTGTCACAATTGGTCACAGGGCCTGATTCAGACCCGGTCGCAAGCGCTGAGCGCTCGCAACCGTGTCGATGTTTGCCCACTGGATGGAGCCGGCTCCGTCGTGTGCATGCGCGAGACCCGGCTAGCGACGGGTGCTCCGTCGCTCCGGGTCTCGCACCAATGGGGGCGAGCTGTCGATGGTGAGTGACAGCTCGCCCCGTTTGGTGGGCGGGCTGGGGGGGTGGCCGGCTAAACGGAGGCGTTCCCGACGGAACGCCTGTCGTTTGGGGGCGGCCCCACTGACATCACCAGTGAATGTCAGTGGGAGAGCTTCCGCCTCTGAAAGCTCTCTGGAGCTTGCGGCCACGAGACCCTACCACAAGGGTCTCATCGGAAGCCCGATGGTCGCGATGGTCTTGACCATCGCGACCATCAACCTGGCCGCTCGCTATAGCTGTGGGTGGTCACCCACAGCCTAGCGTGCGGCCAGGGGGCCGCTCCAAAAAAAAAAGAAACGCCCTGATTCAGAGTGAGCGCTCTTTCAGAGCGTCCGGCTCTGAATCAGCCCCACTGTACTTAAGGCGGAATGGCAAAACATAGCGCCTTCTGTTGTCCAGGAACTTGTGGACACTTTGCCAAGAAGGGCGACTGCAGTAATCACTGCACGTGGTGACCTACAAAGTCCTGACGTCAGTAACATCTCACTGACCTATTTGCTGTCAGTGTCCAATCAGTTTTGTCTACATAGTGGACCTTGGGACTGATTTCTAATTGCCTTAGCCGTGAAAAGTTTAGGATAGCACATTAAGATGTTTAATACGTTATATATATAGAAATAAATATATATATTATTATCATTTATTTATATGGCGCCACAAGTGTTCCGCAGCGCCTTACAAAGTACATAGACAAATAAGTAACCAGCGACTTACAATACAATACAAAGAAAGACAGGGACATGGATAATAAACATTGCTATATTACCGACCTATACACCCACATAAGCAGCCAAGTGTTAATTGCCCTAGTGTGGAGTAAGAGATGAATGAAAATACAGTAAGGAGAAGCAGAAGAGGGTAGAGGGCCCTGCTCGAAAGAGCTTACATTCTAAAAGGGAGGAGCAGACGAACAACAGCGACACAGATGGGGTAGACGGGGAGGAAGGAAGATGTAACAGCAAGTTAGAATGATAGCTGGAAGGCTATATATATATATATATATATATATATATATATATATATATATATATACAGGTTGAGTCTCCCATATCCGAAATGCTCGGGACCAGGAGCATTTCGGATTTTGGATTATTACAGTTTTCGGAATACCTGAGGGGGAGCACAGCGGGAGGCCTGGTGTGTGCTGCGGGTGGGTCCGGAAGGTGTCGCACGGGTGCTGTGGATGTTGCGGTGGTCCGGCGGGTGGAGCAGGTGTCGTGAGGGGTCCGGCGAGTGAGGCGGAAGGGTCCGGCGGGTAAGGTGAAAGGGTGCAGCGGGTGTGGCAGGTGTCACGAGGGGACCGGCGGGTGACGCAGAAGGGTCCGGCGGCTGCCACTGTGGGTCCGGCGGGTGCTGCGGGGGGTGGCCTGGAATGTGGCCCACGCAGCTATTCATTGGCCACTATACTAGTGACGTCATGACGTCAGGTCACGTCGTGACGTCACAGATGCCCTGAAATAGTCCGGTTTTTGGAATATTTCGGTGTTTGGATTTTCGGATATGGGAGACTCAACCTGTATATATATATATATATATATATATATATATATATACATATACAACCCCAAAATACCCTTATTTCGCGCTAAGGTCAATTCAAGCAGCACCTCAAAGTTGTCAGCGGGAACCTAGCAGATATTCCAAAATAGAGTGTTATACCTGAGGGCGCTATTATGCAATGAATTACAGATTATACTGTATAATAAAAAATAATAGAAAAAAAATTAAAAGGCAGTCCGTACTTTAAGGAGAACACTTGTGCTTGTTCCAATCTGAAGTGGTTCAAAGCAGTCCTGAACAAAAAGACACTTGATTTTTCTTCATAAGCTATGACGGAACTGTTATGGTAAGTGGAATTATCCTATAAGTATACCCTCTCATGGCTCGGAGGCTAAAGATCTCTCTTTTACCATCTTAGAGCACATAAAAGATAACCCTAGAGGGGGGGAGTAGGGAATTGCTCCTTTCCAAAAAGGAATCATACTGGATTTACACCCTTGACACCCTTTCCTCTAAAGGTATAAGTTAAGGTACAGATATTGTTTAATTTCTTTAAGTCCCTTATTAGAATATAGGGCCTGATTCAGAGCCGCTCGTAAGCGGCCGCTTGTTCGCTCCGAGCGATGTTTGCCCAACTGCACATGCGTACGGATCGTTATGCGCATGCGCGAACCAGTCAGTGCGGTCGAAAATTTATGTGCTCGCAAAATAGCGAATGCCTGATAATTTCAGTGACAGGAGGAGGCGTATGTGGGTGGTAACAGGGGACGGTGCTTGAAAACGGGGAGTGAAGATCCGAACGCAGGCGTGCTTAAAGGTCAAAACGGGCGTTTTATGGGTGTGCATAATTAATACAGCAGCGTCATTGACCACGTCACTTGGTTATTTTATAGCCAGAACTGCTCGCAAGATTGTGGTAGGAAAAACCAACCCCAAGAATAGCGAGCAGTTCATACGCTGGTCGATGTACTCGATTAATCTAATAAATAGCGGACATGACGTAGGATGCGAGCGGCCAGGGGGCGTATTTTTTCAAAAAACGACCGCAAGTTTTGTTCACTCGTTCAGACCTAGAGGCGTGAACAGACCGCAAAGAGCGAACGGTTCATTTGAATAGCCACCCCTATTTTCTGGACGAGCGAGCGCTAATTGCGTCCGGCTCTGAATCAGGCCCATATCTCATTTTTGTATTAGGTTTCACTTAATTCTTATTATGTTTGGAATTGGATATTAAATCGGTTTATTTTAACCTTAATTTGGTTGTTTTTTGTAAAGCTGGAATTATTATGGGGATTCCATGATACTTAAACTAGGGGTATGTCACTTTAAAAATACAGTTTAGTTAAAATTATAGTATAATAAATTGTAATATCATATTATATGTATACTCTATTGATTTTTTTTCATTTTAACACTAAAACTAAGAGTTAATTTATTGTAGGTAATAATTTTAAAATTTTCACCTCAAAGGCATTTATATTTTTGCATCAAGGGATTTTTGATGGATCTGGCTAAATGTAGGAGGTTGGAATTCGTAGTTGGTGTTCCACATTTATATATGAAGTAAGGTGGATATGTAAGGCAGGTGAGCAATGCTCTGTTTCCAGGCTGCAGGGAAGAGGAGTCTTACCGTGTTATAGGCCAGTCAGTTTTCCATTAGCGCCTGTGTAATCCAGCTTACTGGTTCCCGTTCGCGCACTGAGACTCAGGCTCCCAGTTCCAGATTCAATAAAAAAATGTACAAAATTGTTAGAAAAAAAGTAAAAAATAGAAACAAATACAAATGTATAAGCCTCTACAAAAAATTTAAAATGTTTTCTTTCAATAATAAATAACTTTTCCCTGGATCGCCCATGGCTAACGCCATCCAGGGAAGGTACTTGTACAATCGGATGTAGTTAGCAGACCTGCGTCCGGGATGCCACCGGTCTAAATCCCGACGGTGGAAGCCCGGCATGGGACTTAAGATATGCGTTGAAATACCAAATGCCTATCTTAATATAGACGCCAGAATACAGACAAGACGCCAGCCCAAACGAGGTCAGCCGGGGGCGTCTTAGCTGTAAGCCGCAGGGGAGGGAGAGTGTTAAGTTTAGGTAGCATAGCGGGGTTAGCATTAGGTTTTGGGGGGGATAGGATTAGGCACCCTTAGGGGGAGGGGATAGGCACCACTGGGGGGGGGGGGTTAAGATTAGGCACTAAGGGGGAAGGGTTAGGTTTAGGCACGAAGGGGGAGTCTTAGGTTTAGGCACTAACGGGGAGGTTTAGGGTGCGGGGTGGGGAAGGTTAAGCTACAAGAAGGGAAGGTTAGGGTTAGGGGGAGGAGGAGGGAGGGTTAGTATACTTACCAGACCCCTGTCAGGATACCGACCATTGGGATGCTGCTGTCAGTGTTACATACCTATTCCGTATAATCTATGGCTGTCCACAATACTGTAAACAGGCTTTGTAGGAGTCCTCTAGTGAAAGCTTCTGCCTACGATAAACAGAGATAGACACCACCGGGAGCGGGGGCTTTGATAGATAGGCAGAAGCCCCAAATCCTGCCTTCCCTCACCTTAGGCTCCTCTGAGAGTGTGTAATAATAATACTAACCCCAATCTCGTCCATTACCGAATGTTTTTACAATCATGGAAATAATATCAGATACGATGACTTGTACTCTGACTTATATTGTTGCTACATTGTTAAATCACATCAAGTTCTCCCGGATCTGCATTATTTAATATACAAAACTCTGACATGAGTTAAAATAGAAATCAAACAGCGAGGAAATCCATGCTAGTTCTCCCTACAGGCGTGCTATGATGGATGTCGGTAGTATGATGAATACGTTTAAATAAAAATAAACACTTATGTTTTCTCAGGTATATTATTTAGCTGAGTAGCACATAGGACTGTAAGGTGTTTGTGTATAACAGCGGGTTTGTCTGCTCTCATTGTTTCAACAATTCAAAAAGAAAGAATTTGTGTTCAGCTGAGATTGTTCTCTTATTAAGCTTTAAAAGTTACAGTGGCAGAGAAGAGACAGGTAAGAGAGAGGTAAGAGAGAGGTAAGGGACAGGTAAGAGAGAGGTAAGGGACAGGTAAGAGTCAGGTAAGAGAGAGGTAAGGGACAGGTAAGAGTCAGGTAAGAGAGAGGTAAGGGACAGGTAAGAGTCAGGTAAGAGAGAGGTAAGGGACAGGTAAGAGTCAGGCAAGAGAGAGGTAAGGGACAGGTAATAGAGAGGTAAGGGACAGATAAGAGTCAGGTAAGAGAGAGGTAAGGGACAGGTAATAGAGAGGTAAGGTACAGGTAAGAATCAGGTAAGAGAGAGGTAAGAAACAGATAAGAGTTAGGTAAGAGAGAGGGGTAAGGGACAGGTAAGAGTCAGATAAGAGAGAGGTAAGAGAGAGGAAAGAGTCAGGTAAGAGAGGTAAGGGACAGGTAAGAGAGAGGTAAGGGACAGGTAAGAGACAGGTAAGGGACAGGTAAGGGACAGGTAAGAGACAGGTTAGAGTCAGGTAAGAGAGAGGTAAGGGACAGGTAAGAGACAGGTAAGAGAAGTAAGGGACAGGTAAGAGGCAGGTATTAGACAGTTAAGAGGCAGGTATTAGACAGTTAAGAGGCAGGTAAGAGTCAGGCATGGGACAGGTATAAGTCAGGTAAGAGAGAGGTACAGGGCAGCTAAAAGACAGTCATGGGGCAGGTAAGAGACAGATATGGGGCAGGTAGGAGGTAGGTAAGAGCCAGGTAAGAGAGTTAAAAGGCAGGTAAGAGACAGATATGGGGCAGGTAAGAGACAGGCATGGGGCAGGTAAGAGACAGGCATGGGGCAGGTAAGAGACAGGCATGGGGCAGGTAGGAGGTAGGTAAGAGGCAGGTAAGAGAGAGGTAAAAGGCAGGTAAGAGACAGGCCTACTCTTGGTGATAAGGTTACTACAGTAAATGTGAAGCTCATAGAGGCGCTGATGCAGGTTGGAGAACGTATGCTCTTTGCATGGCACATCTTGCGTGAATTCACATTGCGCATGCTCAGAAAATGAGCGCACACAAGTATGAGACTGCAGAGGCAAACGCACTCTAATGGCATCTACACTTACGGTCACAGGAACAATGGGGGAGTGAAGTGGCGTTTTCACACTAGGAATGGCGTGTCCACACACAAGCAGAGCAGGTACAAGTACACGCTAACGACTTGTAACAAACCAGGCGCATATGCTGACGATGCAAAGGCGCATAAAGCTCCGCATACGGGTGTAAATACGCCATTTTTACGTGCACATTTCTTTTGAGTTATTTATGTCCATTCTACTTACAACGCTGCACTAACCTTATTGTTTTTAGACCAATATTATTGTTTTGATAGATGCTTACTGACGTAACATAAGATGTGCAGTCACAGCATAATGATACAAAATATAAACCAAAAACACAATATGCCAAAATCTCTCCCACTGACATCACTCGTGATGTCAGTGGGGCCGCCCCCAAACGAAGGCGTTCACATGGGATCGCCTCCGTTTGGGCAGCCACTCCCCCGGCCCACCCACCAAAGGGGGCGAGCTGTCACTCAACATCGACAGCTCCCCCCCTTTGCTGCGAGACCCGGAGCGACGGAGTGCCCGTCGTTATCCGGGTCTCGCGCATGCGCACGACAGAGCCGGCTCTGTCGTGCGCATGCGCAATGGCCCACCATCGACCCAGTTGCGAGCGCACAGCGCTTGCGACCAGGTCTGAATCAGGCCCTCAGTTTACTTTATAATTATTCTTTTTTTTTAGTTATATTTATTTAGAACATTTGTTTTTCTTAATTAACAGTCACTGCCTCCACCACCCTTCACCAGCTTCAGAGACAATTTGGACCCCATGGGATAATACATAAAAAGTATGGCCGGTTGCGACCTTTCGCCTGTCGGAAACTTATCTCCGTATTCAATTCCAAATAGTTTTCGCGTACACGGAAAGTCAATGCAATGTAACAGGCGAAAAAGTTTTGCCTCTGAATAGCAGGAGAAAAAGGAAGTGTAACATTTTTATTTTGGGGTGCAAAGGTGGGGAAAACACTCAGAACCCTTGAGACAACCCCCTTAAAGGACAACTGTGTCAAAAAAATCCAGGAAAAAAAATAAGAACACCCAAAAAAAGTACTTTTATTTTGGGGGCGAAAAAGCACAAAGTGGGGGGCCAAATTCAAAAACTAGCGAAATAAGGTTCTTGGGGACAAGTGTTTTTGGGATTGCAGGTGCTTTTTATGACAGAGGAATTTCACTTTTTTTTAAAGTTCACTTTAGAGACATTAAAATATGCTTGCACCCATTTTCAAGTACCCCAAATTTGCCAGGACTACTTATTTTCTCAAAAAAATACTCCTTTATACCATTCTTCACCACTTGTGCAAAGTCGCTAATTAGTGGCAATTGTGTGAACTTAAGTACCCCAAACAGTTTTATTAGGACTAATCGGGAACTACTACATTGATCCACAATTTTCTGCATCTTTTTGGAGGGTTCAGGCTGATTTCCCCGATTCTGACATCACTTTCCGCCTTTTCTGACTTCACATATCGCCGTTTTCGCATCTTTAGGAATTGAATACGGCGAATAGCGGGGGTGCACATGATACATTTCCGTGGCCAAAAGACGCAATGTAGGCGAAAAGTCCGGCAGGTGGAACTTTATCGCGGGTGCGAAACTAATTCAATACTGCCCTATGTTCAAATATGTTATTCTGGGTACACACTGGCCGATATATCATTTGTACGGCTGACGAATGATAAATTGTACTGGCCATCGATCAGTGTGTACAGCTGTCATATCTATGAATGACAACGTTCACAGATAGTACGTGCAGTATGGCAGATTATATATTGGGCATAATCGCCAGTATGTGCGGGCGACTGACCCATATGTCGGCCGCTGGAGAACGGCAATGAAGTCACCACCGGTTCCTGTGGCCAGACATATCGGTCAGTCGATAAGTGTGTACAGAGGGGGTCATTCAGGACGCTCGCAAGCGGGTCGATGTTCCCCCACTGTGCATGCGCACGACGGAGGGAGCTCCGTCGTGCACATGCGCGAGACCCGGCGAGCGACGGGCTCTCCATTGCTCCGGGTCTCGCACCAAAGGGGGCGTGCTGTCGATGTTGATTGACAGCACGCCCCCTTTGGTGGACGTGCCGGGGGCGTGCCTGCCCGACGATGGCCTTGCCATGGGAACGCCTACCGTCTGAAGCCGGCCCCACTGACATCACTAGTGATGTCAGTGGGAGTGATTTTGGCTCTGATAGAGCCAAAATCACTCCAGGGCTTGCGGCAGCGAGACCCTACCGCAGGGTCTCCGTCGCAAGCCCGATGGTCGCGATGGTCAAGACCATCGCGACCATCATCATGGACGCTCGCATATGCTGTGGGTGGTCACCCACAGCTATGCGAGCGGCCAGGAGGCCGCTCCATTTTCATGTAGGAGGGCCCTGATTCAGAGCGAGCGCTCTGGTCAGAGCATTCGGCTCTGAATCAGGCCCAGTATGCACAACTGCATTCACACCGAATCGGTCTGTGTACCCAGCGTTACAGACAAGGATTTGGGTGCACTTTCTAATTCACATTTTATTGATTTATTTCTTCCTTGGCCTTAAAAAAAAACTTTGATATCAAACAGCATTAAAATGTAACGGCGGTGCAATCAGTTGTCTGTGCTGTAAACATTACAATATTTGCTTTGGGATCAATTAACTGAAATATTGCACCTTAAGGCACTGAGTGATCCTTAACAAGTATATTCCTTTCAAGGGGCTGGTGCTGTTCAATGTATTGATTTATACCAGTAATATTATTCATATTTTATAAACCCCCAAACTCCCGGAGATAACGGAACCGAACGTTTCTGGTAAATATTTAGCAGCAGCCGTATTAATATAAGACACATTAAAGGTTTCTGATGTACGACCAAAGCACCCGACACAGACAACGGCACATTTTATAATGAACTATTGCTTTCTGTGCAATTAAAGAACACATCGGAAAAGGCTTAAATTGGAAGTCATGCATATTCATTAGACGCAGCAGATCGCGGCAACAGTTGGGCAATCTGTTTATCTTAATTACGCATGAGTAATGGAGACTCTTTGACCAGCAGATTGTCGGCTCCTGCCCTGGGACAAGCCTTTGTACAAGATAAATTGCACGTGTTTATTTAGCTGAAATTAAAAATATAAATAAAAAATAAAAAAAATAGCAACTCGCTTGATGGATTGTCTTTGCGTAACATTCTAATCAATAATTAAGACAATTACTTTTAATAACATCCACAGCAATAAGTTAGACAGTGTGGTGTTGATTCTGAGTGGGACGCAGAAGCACCTATTGCCGCAGTTGCGGCTGTGTCTAATGCTATTGCCGAGGCCTATTTCACAAAACTGAGACGCCAGCCTGCAGCATCTTGAGAAGGTGCAATTCCGTCTCTGTGCGTCTTTAGAAGCACCATCGAAACTTGCACCAGCGCTACGACGGGCGCAGCTTCTACGTCCTGTGTGAGCGGTTCAACGTCTGTGGACACAGCTGCTTTCAGTGACACGCCCTACCCTGTGTCCGATTCTGTACTGCGCCGCGGAGCACTAACCCCAGGCTTGCCTACCCTCCTGATTTGGTCGGGAGCCTCCCGAATATCGGGTGCCGCTCCCGACCCCCCGGAAAGGCAGACAAGCCTCCTGGCTGCCGCCTACCCCTCCGAACTACCACTAAAAAACCAAGCAGCGGGGGGGCCCGATGAAGCGATTCGCGCTGAATCGCATCATTGTGGCTCCGCCCCCTGCTTCACAATGCCTTTTTCCCGGCATTGTGAAGAGGGGGCGGGGCCATGATGACGTGATCATGCGGTCACGCCCCTGGCCCCACCCCCAAAATGTCATCATAGCCCCGCCCACGCCTCCCGCAGAATACAGACATTCAGCTCCCTCCCGGAAGGAGGGAGCTGAATGTCGGCAAGTATGACTAACCCTCCATGCGCACGTGCTGTGCGACTGGGACTCACGCGCAGACTTAAGACATCAGCCAACTGCGTGCGGTATCAACACTGCGTGTGACCCAGAACCAGGCCTCGTAGCAGTACACACGAAAGAAATATAATACGCATGTTTTCTACATGTAGCTGCGAACAGCGCACGACTGGAAACAATTTTCCAACATCAGATATCTGAATTTTTATACTGATTTACTCTGCACTGCTGTGACCATTAACGGTTTCCCAAATCTCCACACAGAAAACTTGATGCTGACAAAGGACGTTGCAGTAAGATGAGCCCTGCGATGTAGTGCCAGTTGTACAGCGTGTTCCGCACTCGACGCGCCAGCCTTGGCACACAATGAAGTGGGCGTCATTATTGTGCCACGATCCGGTGCATTCGACAAACGTCTAACTTAAGTGTGCTCCGTCTGTATATATTGTGAATGGAAAATTGCACTTGAAAGTATTATCTACTTGAATGTGCTGGCGTCTATCCAATGCTCCTTGTCCAAACATGCCTGGGAAATATAAGAACGGTATGAAGCAGCAACGTTCCCGTCTAATGTGACGGAGGCTATTCAATTGTTTGAGGGGCCAGATACCCCGCTCTGGTCACTGGGGCTTCATAAAACAACTTCTCCCATGCAAAGTGCTAGTTAATATGTCCAATACCCGAGCGTGATGCGATTACGGCGCCCAAAAGCCCGACTTTGGGTGGATTTCGGCTCTCACCTCAGGAGGCTGCGACCACAAATCTGCGATAAGTGATGGGCGCCTGAAACAATTGAATGGCTCCCGGCCACTTTAGATGGGAGCAAGAAACAATTGAATTCCCCCCACGAGTTCCCTTTAAATATTTATTTTATTAGAAGCCACACAAAGAGACCTGAAGGAGGGCTCCAGAATGCAAATTGTGAAATGAGGGCCTGATTCAGAGGTGCTCGTTGTTTGCGAGCGCTCGCTCTGAATTAGGGATGTTTTTTTAATTTTTTTGTTTCGGCCTCCAGGCCGCTCGCAAAGCTGTGGGTGACCACCCTCGGCTGGTGCGGGCGGCCTGGCGATGCTCGCGATTATCGCGACCATCGGGCTTGCGTCGAGACCCTGCGGGAGGGTCTCGGCTTCCGCAAGCCAGAGTGGACTTCCTGCTTTAATAGAGCGGAAAGTTCACTACTGACATCACGAGTGATGTCAGTAGGGCCGCCCACAAACGGCAGGCGTTCCTAAGGGAATGCCTGCGTTTGTGCAGCCACCCCCCCTCCCCGCCTACAAAACGGGGCGAGCTGTCAATCAACATCGACAGCTGCCCCGTCTTGTAGTGAGCCCCGGAGCGATGGATCTGCCGTCGCTCGCGCATGCGCACCCTGGAGGCAGCGCATGTGCAGTGGGGGAACATCGACCCGCTTGCGAGCGCTGGGCGCTCGCGAGCGGGTCTGGATCAGGCCCTCAGCACAGCTATCTAATTTATATTAGATTTGTGCTTCCCGTGCTCAATGCTGCAAATCGTAGCATTGCAGACACCCCTGCACCTCTACCTTCTCATCCACATCTCCCAGGGGAAGCCAATCAAATGTTGGCAAGGATGCATTAGATTCCACAGACACCAAGACTGACTACATAATTTCTGCTCGCACCCTGCTGAGGTGCAATCAAAAATCCGACTAAACTAGGGCCGCCATGCTGTTTTGCGGATTAGCATGTGTGCTAACAGCATCGCGGCCGGCACTTAAGTCGGAGAATGCCGGTTACTGCGTCTTGACTCCCGGCTTAAGGTGTGGTACCGGCGTCTCCCGACTAAGTGCAGGGTGCATTGGGGACAATTGAATAGCTCTGGGAACTCCACTGAATTAATTCACCCCCATAGTGTAATATTTAGGAATTTAACTTTAACTATAAATTATGAAACACTCATACATACTAATAGAACAATTATATAAGTAGACAGGACCAGGAGGTGAGAGCAAGAAGTTTTCACAGCTGTGACGATTTCTCATCAGGGCCTTCAGTATCGGAGCTGTCTCCATCCAACCGTTGTCCTCAAGGTAGTAGGAGCCAGCTAACGCGTTTTGGAGATATAGAGAGATATAGTATATACAAGATATAGCGAGATATAGATGGGCAGCACAGACGGTGTAATGGCCACACGGCACTGAGGTTGTGGGTTCGATTCCCACTACGACCCTAACTGTGTGGAGTTTGTACATTCTCCCTGTGCTTGCCTCCTGGTGCTCTGCTTTCCTCCCACACTCCAAAAATATACTGGTAGGTTAATTGGCTCCCAACAAAAATTATTTGTTGTTGTATGTGTGTGTGTGGGAGCATGTGTTAGGGAATATAGATTGTAAGCTCCACTGGGGCAGGGACTGATGTGAATGGCCAAATATTCCCTGTAAAGCGCTGCGGAATATGTGTGCATTATATAAATAACTGGTAATAAATAAATAGGATATAGATATATACACAGAGATATACACAGTTGATACCATTATTCCAAAGGCGTGCCAAATAAGGTTACTTTTGAAATTAGTTCAAGTATAGTATTTAATTTGTAGCATATGAAACCTTAATAGTCCGGACCTATTTGTACAGTATCCCTGGGTAACTTCTTTAAACTCCAGATGGAGGACTGAAGGCATATGCTTTCCCCTTTTGGATCCTAAAACAAGACCCTTGCACCAGATACACCCAACAAAGCGTTCACTTGCTTCTCCGTTAAATCGTTTTTATTGTACAAAATATGAGCTAAAATGAATCTTTCTTGACATACAGTTCATGAAATTTTAGGCCACCCCTAGGGATAACATGGAACCCACTTGCTGTCTCACCCTTAGTGTGTGAGCTCCTGACAGCAGTAACTCCCAACCGCGGTCCATCCCACCTATACACCCAACGCGTTTCATCTAGAATGACATCCTCAGGGGAGTGGTTTGTGTCTCAATGATAATCCATGGATGTGTTCTTTACCTTCCTCAGAACCCCCAAACGACACTTACACAGATTGTACCAGACAGTCATTTTATTGCGAGCCAGTAGGATATTAAAAGTACATTTTCTAAACTTGTAATTCATTTATTATACAGATTTCACAATTTACAATTTGTGTGTCAGCTGGAATACAAACAAATCTATTTTTAGGGCATTTAACACTTTTACAAGCCAATGTGTGTGTTTGCATATATGCACACACATATATATATTGGTATATTATGTTATATGAGTGTGTGTGCATGTGCCTGGTTATGCCCGCATCTGCTGTGTCCCCCGATTGTCGGAGCCCACTGGTACATATTGTCCCATATAATAATGATCAGGAAAGCATTTTGTCACAAATACAGCCAACAACTTTAGTGTTTAAAATCAGAAATGGCCATGGTAAATTAAAGTATGAAATAGGTTCTTTTAATAGAATTTCCATAGCTGAAAGCAAAGCCAGCAGGTTGGTAAACGAGGTTCCCAGCTGGGAGCTTGCGTTCAGAACATGTGCACAAGGCATCTGGCGCAGAACACTAATTGTTGGGGTAGGGAACCTCGCTCCGATCGAAGACAAACAAAATAAGGTTATAATAACGTACACAACTCTAAACTAGGATAAACTCTAATAATGGAAAGTAACTTAAAAAGTAGAAACTAAATAAACCTCCGCCGGACACATAAAACAGAAGCAACATTTTATATCTTTGCTCATTTTGTCAGCCAGTCGGTGGGTATGATATGATGCTATAAGGAAACAGCTAAAAGAGATAACAGCATAAACAGCGTCAGCGCTGAATTCTTCCACGCCGACCGGATGCGCAACTATATAATGTTTTGTTTCGGCCTCCGTGATGTCACTAATCTTACAGAATTTACAGACTTCTTGTGAAATGTTCTTATTTAATAATAAAATAGCCCTAATTTAAAATTCTATCATTCGCACTGGCATTAGGTATTTATGAAAAGCTTTAAGCATATGAAGTAAGCACAAATTAATCTCTTTGTTGCCGGAATCGATGGCTTTCTATGAGAATCCAGCGGAATTCAGATATATATAAATTAGCAGCGTAAAATTCCTTTTTCCTTTTTTTTTTTTGCTCATTAAATTCCCTTTTCCTCATATGACAACAGAAAAGCGAAGCAGAGACGTGAAGTGACAAACAGATGAGCATTGGACAATTAGAACTTTAATTAAGAATACACAGAAATTACGGGACACAGGGCCTGATTCAGAGCCGCTCGTAAGCGGCCGCTCGTTCGTTCCTACCGATGTTCGCACAACTGCACATGCGTACGGATTTTAATATGCATGCGCGAACCAGTCAGTGCGGGTGAAAATCGTGTGCTCGCTAAATAGCGAATGCCTGCTATTTTGAGTGACAGGATGAGGCGTTTGTGGGTGGTAACAGGGGAAGGTGCTTGAAAACGGGGAGTGGAGATCCGAACGCAGGCGTGCCAAAAGGTCAAAACGGGCGTTTTAAGGGTGTGCATAATTACTAAAGCAGCGTCATTGCCCACGTCACTTGGTTGTTTTATAGTTAGAACTGCTCGCATGATTGTGGTAGGAAAAACCAACCACAAGAATAGCGAGCAGTTCATACGCCGTCCGATGTACTCGATTAATCTAATTAATAGCAGACATGACGTAGGATGCGAGCGGCCAGGGGGCGTTTTTTTCAAAATTAAGTTCGCATGTTTCGTTCGGTCGTTCAGACATAGAGGCGTGAACAGACCGCAAAGAGCGAACGGTTAATTTAAATAGCCAGCCCCTTTTTCTGGACGAGCGAGCGCAAATAGCGTCCGGCTCTGAATCAGGCCCACTGACAATAACTATATTTGTTTCCATATTTATTATCAGGACACATGGAGCAACGTGATCAACGCTGATTTATAACTGACGATTAGGCTATTGTCCTTATAATAGATACATTGAGCTCGATCCAATTACTGGCTGAATTCAATTAGACGTGAAAAGTCAGGAAACTTATCGCCTATTGTACTTTCTGCCGCATTCACCTGTTTGAGATGCAAATTTGCGGCATGCGCGTCCTTGCGATTCGCCAAATTCAATTGCAAAACAGGCGAAAATGCAAATAGGCAAATGCAAAACTGGCGGAAAGTACTGAATAGATTGGGGGAATCAGTCTGTACCCCAAAGTAAGACACACTGACACTGGTAATCATTAAAGATGTGTGCTAATACAGGGCCGAAACTAGGATTTTTGTCACCAGGGGCAAGACAGTAATTTGGCGCCCCCCATGTAATTCCCCCTGCAGTAGTGCCCATATTGTAATGCCCCCATAGTAATGCCCATATGTTAATACCCCCATAGTAATGTAGTAATGCCCCTGTAGTGCCCACCATACAGTAATGCCCCTGTAGTGCCCATGCTCCCATATTAATGCCCCTGTAGTGCCCATGCTTTCATAGTAATGCCCCTGTAGTGCCCATGCTCTCATAGTAATGCCCCTGTATTGCCCATGCCCCCATAGTAATATCCCTGTAGTGCCCTTACAGTAATGCCCCTGTAGTGCTCATGCCCCCACAGTAATGCCCCTGTGGTAATGCCCCTGTAGTGCCCATGCCCCAATAGTAATGCCCCTGTAGTGCTCATGCCCCATTATTAATGCCCCTTATTGCCTATGCCCCCATAGTAATGCCCCTGTGGTAATGCCCCTGCCCCCATAATAATGCCCCTGTAGTGCAGCTTATTAAAAAAAAAAAATACTTACCTTGAACCCCGCTCCTGCATCCAGCGTCGCGTCCGGTCCACCGGCTGCTCCTTGGAACTATGGGGGAGATGTCATGACGTCTCCCCCATAGTGCCCGTGGGGAGAGCCGGAAGCTGGAGTTCGGGAGAGAACTCCAGCCTCCGGCTCCGGCTACACCGCGTCGCTGCAGAGAAGGAGCCGGGCGCCCGCTGGTAATAAATATTACCAGCGGACGTCCGGCTTGGAGCCTCTCTGCAGCGCCGGGCTGGAGGTCACTGGCACCAGGTACAGCGGCTCACCCGGTGCACGTGCACCTCCAGCCCCCCCCTAGTTGCGGCCCTGGCTAATAGCCCTAATAAATGTACTTTGTGTCCTTATTTTGTGTTAAAAGCTTTCTAGATGCATATTTGTAAAAATGGTGAAGAATGATATAAAACTGTATTTTTTTGTTGAAAATAAATAGTCCAGCCAATTTGGGGTACTTGAAATGGGAGCTTGCATAGTTTTATGTCTCTAAAGTGCACTTTTAAAAAATGTGAAAAATTTACCTGCTGCATGCACCTGCACTCCTAAACACACCTGCTGCATGCACCTGCAATCCTAAAACCACCGGACCCATCCATACAGTCCCCCAAGTAGCCTATTTTTTTTTTATACTTTTTAGCCTTGTCCCCCCACTTTGAACACTTTTACCCCATAAATGACATGGTTTTATTGTGGTGTTCTAAGGTTTCTTTTTTATTGTTTTGGCTGATTTGTCCTTTGGGTCGGGGGGGGGGGGGGGGGGGGGGTCCAAAAGGTTCTGAATCAATTCCCCACATTTGCAGCCCAAAATAGGGATTTTGCACTTTTTTTGCCTGTCATTCAGTGGAGACACTTTTCCGCCTGTTTCAGAGCATTGAGTCTCCGCTTAGGCGAATTGGTCCTGGAATTGAATTTGGAAATAAGCCGCAAACAGACAAAAAGCGGCAATAGGCAAAACTTTTTCACCGATTTTGCCTTTTCGTGTCTAATTGAATTTGGCCCTAGGTGCGAATTGCCATTGCAGCAGCATAGAACTTACAGTTAGACAGTGGCACGGCAACTCACCCCCCTCATGGCCCAATCTTATCCTGGACTCGCATATTTTTTCTAAAAATCGGGTCGTACCGTAAGTGCATCATACAGCCGCACTAACTCGTGGGTGCAAGTAATCTGCACCTAACTGGATCAAGCCCATTGGCTGCTTTCACCAGCAGATCATATCATTGCAATATTGTATTGAGTAAGGACACTACCAGTCCCCCGGAGTGCACCATTTTCTACATATTACGTGATTTTAGGAGGTTGGGTGGGACACCTCTCATTTGGAACTGCTCAGGGTACACTTTTACTAACCTTGAGCGCGCTGCACGCTTCGTAAATAGAACTTTGATTGAAGAATTTCTGATCATGTGATCATATTGTACGTCCGCATTTCAGTTCAACAAATAATGCACAATTTGTACTTTCTCCATTTCAGCTGTTAAATTTTCAGATTGCATAAACCTGATTGTCCTGTATAATCTGACAGTAATTGAATACAATGTGTCTGACTAGCAAACATTCATTTTCTATTGAAGCATTCTGTACTTTCCCAGACAGCCTCCTCCAGATACATTTGTGTCGGTTTGTCATACAGATGTCACCTCTAAACATATTTTCCTTCTGTATGATTTGAATGCACAAAAAACCCTCAATCTTGGGTACATTGGTTGACAGGACCGTGATCCGGCAGTTACCTAGGGGCCATTTATAAAAGGCATAAGCTGCGTAAAGGGTCTGCGCTGGACGAATGAGACCAAGGAGCAGTTGGCATCATAGGACAGAGGGCCTGATTCAGAGCCGGACGCTCTGACCAGAGCGCTCGCTCTGAATCAGGGCCCTCCTACCTAAACTTGGAGCGGCCTCTTGGATGCTCGTATAGCTGACCATCGCGACCATCGGGCTTGCGACGAGACCCTGCGGTAGGGTCTTGGTGACCGCAAGCCCTGGAGTGATTTTGGCTCTATCAGAGCCAAAATCACTCCCACTGACATCACTAGTGATGTCAGTGGGGCCGGACCCACATTCAGCTCTCGCTCTGAATCAGGGCCGTCCTTCTTGTTTTTCAGAGCGGCCTCCTGGCCGCTCGCATAGCTGTGGGTGACCACTCACAGCTATAGCGAACGGCCAGGAAGATGACGAAAGCACTCCCAGTGGGGCCGGCCCCAGACGGTAGGCGTTCCCATGGGAACGCCTCCGTCTGGCAGCCACGCCCCCGGCACGCCCACCAAAGGGGGCGTGCTGTCACTCACCATCGACAGCACGCCCCCTTTGGTGTGAGACCTGGAGCGACGGGGACGGGTCTTGCGCATGCGCACGACGGAGCTCCCTCCGTCGTGCGCATGCGCACTAGGGCACCATCGACCCGCTTGCGAGCGCGGTCTGAATCAGGCCCTCAGACAACTTTTAAAAATGATTGGTCGTGCTCACATAACCCCTCCCCCAGTTTTGACTGACATATGCCCAGCATAGACATGAGCAGTGGTGGCAGCTGGCTCCTGTGGCTGCTACAACTGGTTCTGATCCTTCCACCTAAAGGCAGTGTAAAAAAACAAAGGTACAATAAAGGCTTTGTAAGGCTGCTATTAAAATAAGATTAAAGGGAAGTTATTAAGGGACTTGTGATTCCTATTTCAGCAGCAAAGCCCAGTAGGGATGTAGTTAAATTGCCGGTGGACAGGATGCCGGCCCACGAAATACCGAGGCCAGAATCTCGCCGCCCGGCAAAATACCGATACCAATATCCTGAAGGAAATCAGGATACCGGCTTCTGCATCCCGGTAAGTATCGCAGGTTCCCCGGGGATGGGGGGGTTAGGTTTAGGCTACAGGGAGTGGGGGGTTAGGGTTAGGCACCCCCGGGGGGTGTGTTAGGTTTAGGGTGCGGTAAGAGGGGATAAGGGTTAAGCACCACCAGGGGAGGTTAGGGTTCGGCACTAGGGGGAGGGTTAAGGTTAGGCACCAAATAGGGAGGGTTAGGGGTAGGGATAGTATACTTACCACCCCTGCCGGGATCTTCAGCGTTCTGGCTTCCGGTGTTGGGATTCAGCCACCGGTACTTCATACCGACTACCAGCAAGTGTACAGTGCTGATTGGGCGCAATGCCGATGTTTTACGGGGTTGAGTGATTATCGGTGGTCTGTGCATGTGTCTGAGTCACGCTGCGCATGCGTCAAGCTTTGCCCGCAGTGAGGATGTCGCTGGCATTGAGGATTTATTCGCACAGTGATTGACAGGCAGGGACTGTTTGTGGGTGGTGACTCAAAAACAAGCGCGTGGCGACCATTTTCTGCCTGCGACAGCGATCCCATACGCAGTAAAAAGGGCTCCGGCATCTCATTTTCCCGCGGCCATTCTATAAGGTTTGCTCCAAAGTACGATAATCGACTGATCTGCAATCGATGGCGCATCTTTCTACTCAGTCACTTTGCATTCGTGAAGCCGCTGGCGGGCGTCTCACTACAAATCCCGCCGGTTACGACATTGGCATAATTTTGCACAGACGCTGTGTACAAATTCACAGCTTCCGCGGCATTAGCGCCCATCGCCGTACCTGGCCCAGTATACCACAGTACTGCCGCTGCAGAGGACGAGGCTGATCATTAGACAGAGTTTGTCATTACATAATATAAGCTATGGCTGTTGCAACAGATACTATATACATTACCCCAGAAAATGGGAACAGACCAGAGAGGTTCTAGTGCAAGGTAACAGCTTTGGTGCTAGTACCTGGAAACCTTGAACCACAAGGAGATAATGCCAGCGGGCGTTCTCTGCATTTGTACTGTAATGTATGTAGCATTTTTTTTCTAAACATATCTTACACTGCTGGTTAATGCACTCTCCGGTTGATTGCATCCAACGCTGCCTGTTCTGCTAAATTATAAGAGCCTTTTGTGTTACAGCAAAGGCGCATTACGCAGATCTACATACCAAAGCGCCTGATGTCAGCAGGATTCAATTGAAAAAGGTGTGTGATCAACGATTCACACTGTGATGTCACTAGTTCCTAGAGGACAGGCTGCATTAGGGGTCAATGGCTGCGTCCACTGTGCATCAGGGGCGGTTGCACTATAATATCTTATCAGGGCCGGCTTATAAGCAGTACGACAGGGGCGGTCGTCCCGGGACCCCCACACACCAGCCCCTGGCCACATCCCCCTGATGAACCATTTTTTACAAATTTTAACGGAGCCGGCTGCTGTGGCCCGCAGTTTAACCCCGCCCCCCAGCATTTGGCTCTGCCCCCTCTTCAAAAACCCAGCGAATCCCGCTGGTCCAACTTCTGCTGCTGCCTCTGAAACCAGGAGAAGCAGTAATGTATATGTGTATCTGTGTCTATATATGTGTGTGTGTGTAAATATATTGTATATGTATGTGTCACAACCCGGGTCTGTTTCCCCTGCCGCTGGGTCACTCACCGATTCTGACAGCGTTATGTATCATATCCCAGATGCACAGGCTTCAGTGTTTCTCGGCCCTGCTAGGCCTCAAGCAAGATGTACTGCAGTGACAAGTCCCGATCACCTGTCTGCAACAGCCAATCAAGTTATAGCCTGAGCCACACCATACCACCTGTCTCTGCTCAGCCTATCCCAGGTAACCCAGGGGTATATATTCCAGCTGCTGACTCTTCCTAATTGCCAGTACAATGTCTAATCTCAGTTCCTACTGAGTGAGCTATACTGAGCTCCTGTTGCTTACATGTATCCTGTGTGTGCAGTTTGCTTCCTGCTGCTACACGGATTCCTGCAAGTGATCTACACCTGGTGCAGCTATTCCACTGGCTGCACAGAGAATCTCAGCCTGTTCCTTATATCCGAACCTGCCACTCGCCTGTGTATGCCATTCTCACTGCATGGCAGGCTTGCCGACATTTAGCTCCGTCCTTCCGGGAGGGAGCTGTCGGGTGTCGGGCTTACAGGGCTGGGGGCGTGACGTGGCCAAAGGGGGCGGGGCCCGGCACCTGCCGTGATTAATGGCATTGTGCAGCCGGGGGCGGAGCCACGATGATGCGATTCAGCGCGAATCGCGTCACCGGCCCCCCTGCTGCCGGTGTTTTTACCTAAAAGTGCGCGGGGGGGGGGGGGTGCGGGCACATCGCCGGGGCCGGGAGGTTTGCCTGCCTTCCCGGGAGGTCGGGAGCGGCACCCGATTTTCGGGAGGCGCCCGACCAAATCGGGAGGGTAGGCAAGTATGCTGCATGGTGAGTGTTCCTGGTTCCTGCTCCATTTGATGCCGTCCCTGGTATCATCACCTACTATCCATTCCCGGTGTCTGGTCTGCATCCGGTCCTGCTACCATCTGAGTGCTCCTGTATCCTGGACTACAACGACAACCCAGTTTCAGCCTGGTGAATATGTTGCCAAGATCTACCACTCCAGCATTCCAGTTACAGTAAGAAGAGTGTTTTATTATATACCTACAGTACTAATCCAGTATCAGCCTGGGCAATCTACTGCCACACTCTCCTCTGATCGCACATAACAACTTGTCTTCAACACCGACGTCCCTGGTGGTCTAGTGGGTACGATCCGGCATCTCTCCGCCAAGACCCGGGTTTGATTCCTGGTCAGGGAAGTGTTCTTCAATGCATGCTAGGAGGTCTCCTTAGTCCTGCCAGCTTTCTGTACACACCTCCAGACACCCACACAGACGAATATCAGACACCGGGATCACAAACAAATACTAGTCTGACAGTATGTATACATGTGTATATATATTTGTGTGTATGTAATATATATATGTGCCTGTGTGTGTTCAGGCCTATGCTTATGTATGCTAAGGTGCAGTGTTTGCTGCCATTAAAAGCCACCGCTTTACCAGGTACCAGCCTGCTGGAGTGCTCATTTCTATACCCCGTGTTACTATATATATATATGCGTGTGTGCGTGTGTGTGTGTGTGTGTGTGTGTGTGTATATATATAATTTTTTTTTTTTCTACTTTTATTGACTGGGGCCCCCCACTCGTTTGTTGCCCAGGGGCCCCCACAGACCTTAATATGGCCCTGTATCTTATATGACAAGAAGAGTAAATAGGAAATACCACAGATAGCATTAATGTATCGCGTTCAAAATAATACTGAATTGATTATCCTAAGCAATGATTAGACTGACCATGATCTTAGGCACTCTGTGAGTGTATATGACATTACTAAGGGCCTGATTCAGAGCCGGACACTATTTGCGCTCGCTCGTTCAGAAAATAGGGGTGGCTATTCAAATGAACCGTTCGCTCTTTGCGGTCTGTTCACGCCTCTAGGTCTGAACGAGCGAACAAAACTTGCGGTCGTTTTTTGGAAAACTACGCCCCCTGGCCGCTCGCATCCCACGTCATGTCCGCTATTTATTATATTAATCGAGTACATCGACCAGCGTATGAACTGCTCGCTATTCTTGTGGTTGGTTTTTCCTACCGCAATCTTGCGAGCAGTTCTGACTATAAAATAACCCAGTGACGTGGTCAATGACGCTGCTGTATTAATTATGCACACCCATAAAACGCCCGTTTTGACCTTTAAGCACGCCTGCGTTCTGATCTCCACTCCCCGTTTTCAAGCACCTTCCCCTGTTACCACCCACATACGCCTCCTCCTGTCACTCAAAATAGCAGGCATTCGCTATTTAGCGAACAAACGATTTTCGGCCGCACTAACTGGTTCGCGCATGCGTATTACGATCCGTACGCATGCGCAGTTGTGCAAACATCGCTCGGAACGAACGAGCGGCCGCTTACGAGCGGCTCTGAATCAGGCCCTATATTCCTAAGCACACAATCTTCATTTATTTTTTTTTTACTATAGATTCAATTATTTATAAAAACTAGAAATGATCTAGTAAACACAATTCCACACGCTTGCAGCATAAAGGTCAGGGTAACTCTAGCAGAAGGCCTGTTCCGAGTGAGCTAATGTAATTCTTTAAAGGAATTAATGATCAAATATTTGTGTAAATGTGTTTTGCCTCGTGATACAAGATGTTATATGCAGTAGCAGGGTATCACCTCTAGGGGCACTACATTCCAAGTGTTTGGAATCTCATTATGATGAGAGTGTACTAACAATTTCTCCTAATTATTGATATTGTTTCAACAGACTGACGGTTTCTCGGCAAAATGGCACTGAGGGGCAAATTAATTACGTTTGCCTGCCAGAGCTTGGTAATGTTAGCAGCCCTCATCGAAACCTACGGGGGCTGCTTTCGCAATCTAAAATGTGGGATTGCAGCAGATATATTTAATATATGTATGCTGTGGTCCTTCATACATACATACATCCAGGGGACAATGTATTTGCAGGTAGCCCCCCAAAATGGGTTTTGGGGGATATTCTGCAAATACTGATCGCTAAATATGCCCCTTAGACCCCCTACCCACAAATTCCCAACAGTCTGTCGCCTTTCTATGTTTTGATTAAAGAGCTCTTATACAATGAGTAACAGTTCATTAATTTGCTTTAACCCCTTTAACCCAGAGGTTCCTAAACGCGGTCCTCAAGGCACCTTCACAGTCCAGGGTGTAAGGATAACCATGCTTGACCACAGGTCACTTAATTAGTACCCCAGTCAATGTGATTTAACCACCTGTGCTCAACCACGGATATCTTCAAAACATGACTTGTTGGGGTGCCTTGAGGACCGCGTTTGGGAACTTCTGCTTTAGCTTGTTTTACTGCAATCTTACTAGACGCAATGCTTTTCGTAACTTGCTTTAGTTCTGCTGTCCAGAGAAACAAATAAGATGGAAGGAATAAATAGTAATATTAGTAAAGGGAAGACATGTACAAGATATTGATTCCTTTCACCAAAGCTACAGGGGCCAGAAGCTGCTGGCAAGAGACGCTGTTAGAATGTAGAAGGCAGAGGTAGCGTCAGACCAATGTATTTAGGAAATAAGGGGGAAACTAAAAAACTACAGTATGAATAAAATAATTTGGATTAAGTCAATTTTCAATATTGATTTTATAATTATTTTTTTTTTGTAAATATAGGCTGTATTTTATAGATCATTAAGCCACTGATAAACCTCTTGTACAGGTGACATTGTGGCTATTTATATAGAATGAATATATTCTTCTGCGCTGTAAAAACCAGGCTATTTACACGTGCACGTCAGGCCCTGCCAAGGGCGTAGCACTCGAACATCGGAACCCACAGCACACTTTTGGAGTCGGGTCTCGTAGAGCTGCTCCATTTGTTCTGCTGAAGACCCAGTATGGGCATTTTGAAACCTCAGTGTGGGCTCCTCTGGTGGAAGTTCCTTACATGTCCCTGGCCCAACGGAGCTTACAGTCTAATTACCTTACCACTAGCACAAAACATAAATTAGAGTCAACTCGGTTAGAAGCTATGTCACCTAACAGTATGTGTTTGGGCTGTAATCGGAATGAAATACTGACAGTCGGGATTCTGGTAGTCAGAATCCCGAAGCCGGGATCCCGACAGGGTTAACATACCGACACTTGTTGGTCGGTATGCTAACCCTCCCCCTCTTCCTACCTTAACCCTCCCCCCCTTGTGCCTGAACCTATCCACCCCCCTTAGTGCCTAAACCTATCCCCCCCCCGTTAGTCGCTAACCCTCCCCCTAGTGCCTAACCCTTACCCTCACCTAAACCCCGTTACTTACCTTCACAATAAGGCGTGTAGAGGGGGGAACATTAAGCAGTACAAAGAGATGGAGCCAAAGTGATGCAGATGGGTGGAAAACAGAGGTGCGGATGGGGGGAAAAGAGAGTGTCACGGTTTGGGGGGACAGAGCAATGTGGATGGGAGGTACAGAGTGGCATGAACATGGGAAGACAGAGCAGTGCAGATGGGTAAAGACAGATTGGTGTGGATGAGGGAATACAGACTAGCACAAATAGGAGAACACACAACAGTAGGGATTGGGGAAGACAGAGTGGTGGGGGTGGGAGGGTAGACAGAATTGCACGGGTAGGGGGGACAGAGTGGTGCAGATGGAGGAAAAAAGAGTGCCACATATGAGAGGAAGACAGAGCGGCGTGGCTGGGGTAGAAGGCAGTGGTGCAGAAGGAAACAGAGTGGCACAGATGCAGGGCGGTGCGGATGGGAAAAAACAGATTGGTGCGGATGAGGGCATGCAGACTAGCACAGTTCGGAGACCACACAGCAGTAGGGATTGGGGACGATATAGCAGCATGGAGATGTATAGCGGAAGAAAGTGTACATGCATAGACAGAGTATGATAGTTTTAGAAATTAGGGAGCTTAATGTGTATTCTCAATGAGATGGATGTATGGAGTGAAAAGGATGTTGGAACCCAGTGGGAGTGTTGTGGTGAACGAATGGGAAGATTGTGGGCACTGAATGAGATGTGTGTGTGCTCAGACCTCAGTTGCATAGACTGCATGTGTGTATTCCAATGAGCACACATTTCTGTGAATTAGCAGCTCCACCATTTTGGTGACCGCAATCTCACTCTGTGAGAGTTCTGAATCTGCAGTTAACCACAGGGTGTGATGGGATACCATATCTGTATTGCGCAAGTAACACGTCCATTAAGGCATCAGCCTTAATGATCGGAATTTCATTGCTTTTCTAAGATTGAGTGTCAGAAATTCAATAGGTTTTGTGACATTTCAGATCATGTCTAAGAAGCCTTAATGGGACATGTGAAACCCTAAGGTTTTTTGTCTATGGAATGTGTGTTGATGTGTATATATCTAAAGCTAGCATATGGCGGCATTCCTTGCAAGAAAGGACGAGCCTGGTTCATTCTTTCTAGCATGGAATGCTGATGAATGTTGGTGTGTGTGTGTGTTTGTGTATATATATATATATATGTGTGTATACATATAGGTAGCCCAATGTCGGTGTATGTGTGTGTGTGTACGTGTGTGTGTATATATGGGTTATATATATATTACCCACATTCTGGTGGAATCGGCTCCCACCAAGGAGGCTGTGGTGAAACCTGTGCTTTCTGCATTAGCAGTGGAGATGTGGAATTCTAGGTTTTCACATTCGGTCGGGATGCCGGTAATGTAAGCGTCGGCATCCCAACTGCCGGGATGCCGAATGCATACCGTTTGGCCTACAGCACCCAATGGGAAACCTGGCTGCTGTGTAACCCACTGTGCCAGTGTTTCACTGGTGTCCATGAGACAGGTTTAGTCATACCTTTCAATAGTCCTGATATATGCGCCCCTTAAATGGGAGGGGCTACTTGGAAAGTAGGTGTGCTCAACAATAATGAGGTGGTTGAGCAAGAACAGGGCGGAGTTTGGACAGATTCAATTCAACGGTTGTAGGCGGAGTTTTATTTTGCATTGTAAAAGCAAAGACATATAATGAAAATGATATCACATTATGCCACTTAATCTCGAATAGCAGTTAAAAAAAATTTAATTCCACCGTAGTTTTCATTTAAACAGTAAAATAAATAACAAAAAGCACATTATACAGCATTTTTTTTTATGTGGCTGGGATTTGAAACTGACACATTTATGAGCTCGGTTACATAAAGTATTGATGCACAGCAATACCAAATAATTACTGTTTAAAAACAAGCCACAACATGAAAATATAATACAAAACTGTCAAGGAAATTGGTCTCCTGCTGGAAACTGCTACAAATTACCGGAACACACAGACTTTGTAAAAGTAAATGTTTAAACAAACCCAATATACTATTATTTGCCATGCAAATAAAAAATGACTAATCACAACTCTTCCCGAGGATCACAGCGTTATAAATGAGAGGTTTGGCTATAACACCCGGAGTATATGACAGCACAAGGCAATCTGTATACTGCGGAGCTACATATCCCAAATCCGCCCAGGCCAGCCACACTGTGGCTTGTATTCATCCAAAACTGAAGAGCCGCAGGTGCTTTAGCCCTGAGTACACTGATTATATGAGTACACAGTTATCATTTATTTACTCTGATTTTGCCTTATAAATGATTGCCCTTTTTAAACACCAAAATTGCAGAGTAAGAATAAAGTTGACTGGTATCTATTGACTACATGCAAAAGTAGTGAGTATTTACCCTGCATGCAAAAGCAACAAATGTATTGCGCTCATGGATAGTCAAAATAGAAATTTTTGTTTTGCTTTACTCTGAACTCTGAATCAGACAAAATGAGTGCTACTTGCAGGATCTCACCTCCTTCCCCTCCGCTTTACCTCGCATCCACCTCCCCTAAAATATAAGTTAATAAAGTAACATCTACCTGCAGTGTGGGAGGTGAGCACTGCAGTTGAGTCCATTCATCACTTGACTATCCATCGGTTTTTCGAAACCACCGATGATCGGCCAAGTTCTGTTGCAACTTTAAATCCATCTGACAAGGCTGCTGATCCCCGGCAGCGTTTATAAACCGTGGGTTAGTAAATCTCGCCCCTGATGATTTGTGTGGTCAGGTAAGATACTGTCCAGTCCCAGACCGCACTGCAATAAATGCTGAGACACATTTGCATACAACTTATTTCCAGATTGGACCAGAAATAAGAGTTTGGTATAGTTTTGGTGAAAAATTAAATATAATGAATATTAGTGCTCAGTGTCTGCTCAGAACTTCTAAAACTTTTGACTGAGAAATGTGTTTTAGATGTTTGAACTTCTTTTTATATAAAGGTGCATCTCAGAACACAATGGGCCTGATTCAGAGGCGCTCGTAAGCGACCGCTCGTCCGTTCCTACCGATGTTCGCACAACTGCGCATGCGTACGGATTTTAATACGCATGCGTGAACCAGTCAGTGATCGCTAAATAGCGAATGCCTGCTATTTTGAGTGACAGGAGGAGGCGTTTGTGGGTGGTAACAGGGGAAGGTGCTTGAAAACGGGGAGTGGAGATCCGAACGCAGGCGTGCCAAACGGGCATTTTAAGGGTGTGCATAATTAATAAAGCAGCGTCATCGACCACGTCACTTGGTTGTTTTATAGTCAGAACTGCTCGCATGATTGTGGTAGGAAAAACCAACCACAAGAATAGCGAGCAGTTCATACGCCGTCCGATGTACTCGATTAATCTAATAAATAGCGGACATGACGTATGATGCGAGCGGCCAGGGGGCGTTTTTTTCAAAATTACGTTCGCATGTTTTGTTCGCTCGTTCAGACATAGAGGCGAGAACAGACCGCAAAGAGCGAACGGTTCATTTAAATAGCCAGCCCCTTTTTCTGATTGAGCGAGCGCAAATAGCGTCCGGCTCTGAATCAGGCCCAATATTCCCTTATCAATGACAAGAGCCTCATATCACTACTCTGTGCTGCTGGGGACCCTGCTCCTTCCGCTATATAACTCTAAGCCTGTAACTTCCTGCTGCCTCCATTCCCCTCCTCACATCATGTCACTGCCCCTGTCACATGCAGCCCTGTCCTCTCTAACACATCACTCTTCTCCTGATATACTCTGTGCTGCTGGGGACCCTGCTCCTTCAACTATATAACTCAGTCTGTGACTTCCTGCTGCCTCCAATCCCCCCCCTCACATTATGTCACTGCTCCTGTCACATACAGCCCTGCCCTCACTAACACATCACTCATCTACTGATATACTCTGTGCTGCTGGGGATCCTGTTCCTTCCACTATATAACTCTCAATCTGTGGGTTCCTGCTGCCTCCAATCCCATCCTCACATCATGTCACTGCTCCTGCCACGTACAGCCCTGCCCTCACTAACACATCACTCATCTCCTGATATGCTCTGTGCTGCTGGGGACCCTGCTCCTCCCACTATATAACTCTCAGTCTGTGGTTTCCGGCTGCCTCCATTCCTCTCCTCACATCATGTCACTGCCCCTGTCACATACAGCACTGTTCTCTCTGACACATCACTCATCTCCTGATATGCTCTGTGCTGCTGGGGACCCTGCTCCTCCCACTATATAACTCTCAGTCTGTGGTTTCCGGCTGCCTCCATTCCCCTCCTCACATCATGTCACTGCTCCTGTCACATACAGCACTGTCCTCTCTGACACATCACTCATCTCCTGATATACTCTGTGCTGCTGGGGACCCTGCTCCTCCCACTATATAACTCTCAGTCTGTGGTTTCCGGCTGCCTCCATTCCCCTCCTCACATCATGTCACTGCTCCTGTCACATACAGCACTGTCCTCTCTGACACATCACTCATCTCCTGATATACTCTGTGCTGCTGGGGACCCTGCTCCTCCCACTATATAACTTTGTCTGTGGCTTCCTGCTGTCTCCATTCCCCTCCTCACATCATGTCACTGCTCCTGTCTAGAGTTGATGTCACGCAGTGCAGTAACTCATGGTTTCACTCTCTTTGTACCTCCTCCCCTATCAGACCATACAGAACCTCAGCACAGGGGGAAGAAGTCCTCCACAGGTGTAATTACACAGAACCAAACACATGTATGTACTTAGTATGTAGCTACATGTACACGCACAGAGATAACACTACGCCCATGACCCTTACCCTTCTTGCTGCAGGGCCAGAATGCGCTCAGGCTGTCCCCATTGCTGTCAGAGGCCGGAGAGTCGGGGTTGAAGGCTCCCAGAGCTATTCAATACACCGCGCAGCTAACCCCGACTAAGGATTTAATTCTCGCACCCTTCCGGGGATGCGAGCAGAATCTGACAAAAGTCCCGGGGCCAGGCTGTTTTCTGCCCATCGCGCTTGGAAAACAGCATCGTGCCGGGAAGTTAGGTTGGGGAATGCCCGTTCTCGCGCCTTAAACAGGGTGTTTAGTCGCGAGAACGGGCATTCTCCGACTAAACACGGCGCACAATTGAATAGCTCCGGGAGCTATCTCCCGACGCTATTTACATCGCTGGCAATTGAATCGAGCCCAATGTCTAGATAGACACCAGATGTTAGACAGTCAGTAGTTAGACAGGGAATAAAGTTAGACACAAACAAAACTCAGACACATTAAAGTTAGACATGTAATAAGTTCGACAGGGTCAAAAGTTCGACATACAAATAGTCGACAATTATTATTTTTTGTTTTTTTTTAGCCCTAATCTTCACCCTAACCCTCCCGTTGGTGCCTAACCCTAACAGTCTGGTTAAGTGCCTAACCCTAAACCTAACCCTAATAAAGGGAAAAAAAAAATGTGGTGACCATTTTTGTGTCGATCTCTTTCTTGTCGAACTTTTGACCCTGTCGATCTTTTGTACCTGTCAAACTTTTTACATATCTAACTTTAGTGTGTCTGACTTTTGTCTGTATCGAACTGTTATCCTTGTCTAACTATTAACTGTCTAACATCTATCTAGACATTGTCTAACTAATTACTGTCTGTCTATAGTCCGGAACCCGTGACCACATCCCATTAGAAAAAAATAAAACAAATAATATGTTTGCAGCTCGCTGTGAGCCCCCTCAGCCTGGCGCATAGCCAGTGTGGGGCGTGATCAGTGTGATCGCTCCCCCCACAGGCATAGGAGACAACCACTTAGCAGCTGCGAGCAGTCTCCCAGTGCAGTCCAGCACACGGCAGCGTGTAAGAGGGGGGGGGGGCGGACCCGGGCCCCTCCAGTAAGCCTGGGTAATTAGAATTAGTACCCGCTCCCCCCCCCTTCTCGGCGCCACTGGTCACATGCAGCCCTGTCTTCACTAAAGGGCCCCATACAAGCTGTGATATGCACCTAGTGATGCGATCCACTATCCCACGGCCGACATATCGCCCGATATGCTGCCCGCCTCCCCATAGATCTGCATGGGATCGTACATCGCTTCTCCAGATCACTTGAACAAGCGAAAAGATCTGGAGGAGCGACGGACGACCTCGCGGGAGCGTGCAGTGGCCGATATCATGCCCACACACACGGAACGATATAGCAGAGATATCATTCCAATCCGTCGGATCGGCCGTTATATCGCTCCGTGTGTTGGGGCCTTTACACAACTGCATTAGCGTACCGGTCACTGCCTCTTATGTGATCAGAGCATGTGTCTGCTGAAATATTCTGTGCTGCTGGGGATTATATATGTACCTTTGGCAAAAGGGGACCGTGCAGTGATGTAATGCTGTTTCTACGCCAATTGCATTTAGGAACCTTATCTCATTCCCTATTACAGATCGAATAGAAGACACCATAGCGCAGGTTTTCAGAAACTAATTTTGGAATCAATAATATTTTCTGTATTATGAACACTGAAAACTGAACTACACAACTAAAGCTAAACAAGCTGGGCTAAATAAAAATAGGGATAAAATGTTAGATGTCTACAAGTATAAATGTATATGTGTATATCACTGTACTTCCGGGTTTGGGCCCGGCGAAGTTACGACACAGCTGTGCTAGCAGCCAAAGAAAAATATAGGGACTGCTCCAGCTAGAGGGCCTGCAGCATATGTCAGAGATAGAAAAATACGTTGGGTACCACCAGAAAAAGACACAATTTTATATATGTATACTGCACTCTAGCCCAAAAAATGGTGCATACTCTCAGAAGTTTATTTGAAAGATGTATAAATATATGTAGATACACGATGTTGATCATATAGATATATGATGTTGACTCATTATGTGGTTTTATGTACTAGATTACATGGGGCCTGTAAGCTGATGATATTGTGCTGATGATCCTTGTGATGTTTTTAGTATAGACTGCTTTATCATGTCCGCAGCCATGTTTTGTTAATGTTGACGTGGTCTCCATGGCTACAGGGGACGGGTTGATGGCGTCATGATTAGGCGCCATCCTTCCGGACGCTGACGGATGCCGTGATGTTCACATGGTGGTGCTATTATGTAAGTGTTGTATATGTAATATTTACACCCTGATGATGGAGGAATAAAAAAATACTCTGAAACGTTGGAATATACCTGCGTCTTGTTGCCTTTTTCCACCATAGTGCCACCGTCTGTTAATATATATATATAATGTGTTCACTCTAGCTCCGGCGGCAAGCTGGTTGCCAGAGCTAGAGAGGGCACATCCGTGCGTGCACGCCCAAAAAGGGGGTGTGGCCATTGAAAAGGGGACGTGTCTATTAGACTCATGCCCTTTTTGTCACTCTTGGGGGCGTGCCGGGGACTTACGAACACGCCGGGCAGCCCCCAAGCGCTGCTGACACGGAGAATAGATGCCGGGGGCATGCGCCTGGCGTCTATTCTCCGGCGGTGACCGGGTCACCGCACATTTTCCCACCCGCGGGACACTGCACCCACAGACTGAGGACAGGGTGCTTTTTGCAGGGCACCGCGCCCCGCTTAAACAGCCTAGCGGGAACGCTATATATATATGTATATGTGTAAGTTCAAGCGATGCTGAGTTGTACGCTCTGCAGACGCATCTCCACTTGCAAGTGAACCGGATGCTACTGAATGCCGGGATATAAACTACATCCCGTCCAACCAAACACAGCATGGGAGGCAACCCTACGCGTTTCACCTGAAAGATAAAGCTCCTCTCCAATGCTGTTTGGAAATGTCTACAATGCTGTTTGGAAGACAAAAACTTTTTCAATATTTTAAAGGATAAAATGCGATGATGGGAACCACCCGCCCTTTCTTCTTGTATTCAGTTTGCTGTGATTTGGTCCGTTTCCTGCTGATTGGGGCTGCAAACGAGGAGATGCCATCTACATTAAGAATCATTTATAAACACACAGTGCCCATGGTGCATTGATATCCTGCTGACAACAGTACCATATTCAGCACCCAGAAAGGATGTGACCAACTGGAACGGTCACGCAGTATCGCCAAACGATTACAGAATGCATGGCATGGGGGTGTGTCCTAGTGTGGTCTAATGTGTCTGATTTCCCAGTTGGAAGTGTAACAATATTTGATGTATGATTATAAATTCTTGTAAATGATTTCTGTATTAAGTCTGAGTTTGACTGTCGTCTTTCTACTTTTCATTAGTGAAAATGGGGATATTATATGAAAATGAATGTAGTGGTAATACGCACTGCAGGCCTAGATAGATACGGGTTTAATAATTATTCGCTATATACTTTTTACAGAGGATACATTTGTTGCTTTTCATTTCTGAAAGCTTTTCTCATTGCCGAAGCTATCATACCTTACTCCCATATTTGCTATTAAAGTGTCTAATAGGATTCAATTTTTTTTTATTTTTTTCATCTAAGACATCCTGGCTGGTTCTTTAATTGTAATTGTTTATTACATTTTTCAAGAGCTGGCCTCTTAATCAGTAGGAATAAGAGTTCTCAGAGGAACTCATTTTAGTCGTTACAGTTTATAGAAACACTTTCTTTGCAATGAAATACCTGATTCATGGAGTGGAAAACAGATTTGCAATTTGCATTTTTCATTTAATATATCTTGAATGAACAACACTTCAGCAGACTATTTTTAAGAAACAATTCATCCGTTTTAAAAATTAATATTTCGCTTACAGCCTCATCAGGGCAGAGGAAGTCTTGTTATGTCAAAATGAGCAATGCCACGGCTTATTGTAACGTGACCGGCAACGGCTGAGGTTGTCATATTGTGGCTCTTCAGCTGGAACGTGGTAACCAAAGCTTACCTGCCTAGATGGAAGCTGCCGGTATAAATGGCAGCCACAAACAGGCTGCACTGGCTTCTTGGCTCAAGCACCATGTGCCAATATTATTGTCAGATAGCAAAAATAGACATATCATCCATTCATCAGTGCTCGGGTCAAGTGGCCTTATCACATGCTGAGTTTTATTACCTACAGGTGCTATCTCACTGGTATATATTATTTAGGCAATGTTGATGTTTATTCCCGGATGAAGCTTCACTGTCTATAATAAATGGTGATGAACCAGCACACTGGTCTCCCATTGGTTCTGATTTTTGCTGCTGAATCTTTATATCGAAGGAATAGTTTGTTTTCCAAGAGCGTAGACCACTGGCCTATATATTTGGTAATATGCTTAAGGTACGACTCCTTAGCTGCATTTAGCCTACAAAAGACGGCTAGAATTGGTTGTTAAGATTTCATTGTTCCCTATAAATTAAAAATATCTGGAAATTGTAAATTAGTTTTAAATGCAAACTTGGTAACCAAAAAAAAAACCACAGAATGAAATAAACAAAGGAAAAGACTGACTGATGTTCCTGACCGGCTCAGATCATGTACCCTAGTCATCTAGGTGCAAGAGCACGCTGATAGGCGAAATCTACTGTGCAGGATCACACTGGACAGCAGATTCTCAGTGTAGCTGGTCAGAGTGGGGCTCACATTATATATATATATAATAATTAGTGCTATCTTTCAGCAGGAACTCAGGGCTCGATTCGGACACTAAGAAGCGTTCGCTCGCAGCTGCCGATGGTTCGCAATGTGAGCATGCAGCGCACGTGCGCAAATCACTGCAAAAGATCGGGAAGCGTTCGCTCACCGAGCATTGACAGCCCACCAGAGCGAGTGACAGGAGAAGCCATTTGTGGGTGGTGACAGGCTGGCCACTAGAAACGGGGGAGTGTAGATGTGAACGCAGGCGTGCCTGACCGAAATGACGCCGTTTCAGAGGCGTGCCTAATTAACAGGCGGCGTCATAGTACAGGTCACCTGGTTGTATTTCACACTGAAGTGATCGCAGTGCATGAGGTAGGGTATAGTCTACCTCTAGCACTGCGTTCCATGGTACCCGATGTACCGATGGTTGCATACACTTCCTGGAGATGACGTGCGCATGTGGGCGTCTTAAGACAAGCTGGTGGGCGTCTGCATACACAAAGCGATCGCACGCCAAGACATAGTGGGCGTGCTTATGTCTTGCCGCGCGATCGCCTGCCTTGCCGTCACTTAGCCGAATTTGTATACGCTGGGAGCGAGCGTAAGTATCTAGCGAGAGGGTCTGAATCGAGCCCTCAGCTCCTGATCCTCTCATAAGCTATGACATAATGTCCCAGGCCAAAATGTATTTTCCATAAGACAAGTTCTATTTTAAGGGCCCTTTTGAGTGCCTTCTATTATAATTACTATATATACATGTGTGTATATAATATATATTAAGTATATATAATGTATTTAATTGTCTTTGTATAGCTCCACCCACAGTTCCTGAACCTATTTCAGCCCTGTGTGTGTGTATGTATGTATGTATGTGTGTGTATGTATATATGTGTATATATATATTTTTTTTTATTTTTTTTTAAACTGCACTCCAGCCCAAAAAATGGTGCATAAACACAAAACACTATTTGAAAGATATAATAAATATATATATATGCTGTGTAGGTTAATGAGCTCTACAGTTCTCTCCCTGCTATCTTGGGCTCTGATTTGCTCTTGTCTGCAAGTTCTCTCCATTTCCCAGTTTAAAGTGTGAATGTTAAATACAGAAAAAATTGCCTTGAAATGTTTCTTTATAGGGCTGATTGCTCACGTTTCAGACTGAAAAACATCAATGCTTATTTGTCAGAACAGATTCGCTTTACTGATAGCGCTGCCTGTGTGCAAAACCGGTAACTGTGAGAACAGCTTGTAAAGTCAGATGTGCCCGAGATTTGTGGCTGTCTATACCCAGTGCATTTAAAATGTCTCATCTAAGCTCCTTGCTGCAACATGTTAATTACTGTGCATACACTGAATTAGGAAGTCTTCTAGATGTGAACCGTTCAGTGTTTAATCTCTCGGGACTCGTTGCTTACAGAATAATTTAGCTCCCTGTGTGTTTTTGCCTCTTTTGTTCCTTAGAATAGATGATGCAGTATTTCAGATAAATCAGAATTACGCCATAAACCCGCAACATTTTTTACATCTACGACATTTTGGGAGAACCTGTTATCTACAGAAACCTAATTTTATTTTTTTTGGTATTACAGAAATCTTTTTTGATGCTACTCCTCGCCAGTATTCCAAAAAGCGTCTGGAGTCACCTACGAATGAACAGTATTGACATTGACCAAGTCGACATTCATCATGATTGAAATGTCGACATGATTAAAATGTCGACACTACGTCCCTGGTGGTGTAGTGGTGACCTGGTAAGGTGGCTCCGGAGGTGTCTTCCGGGTCCGGTAGTGATGCCAAGATGACTTCCGGCAGATCCAGTGGTGCTTCTGGCGATATGACTAATCCTGACACCTAATCCTCCCCTTAGTACCTAACCCTCTGCTGCTAATCCGTACAGAATGTCGACATTTCACATGTCAACATTTCAGTTGTTCAATGTTGACATTTCAACAATGTCGACATCTTAACTGTCAACATTGTATGGCGCACATTCAACTAGCCACTGTGCTTATTGGACGGGTAAAGCATCATTAAGCCCCTCACTGCAAAATGCTGCGATTCGTGGGTCAATCAGAAGGAGGCGGATCCAATATGCCACAATTCCATTAGAACTGCGTCATTTGGCTCCGCCCCTTCTGATTAACCCTTGAATTGCTGCAGTTTCACACTAGGGGAAAGGCCTATATATCTATACACACATAGGCCCTGATTCAGAGCCGGACACTCTGACCAGAGCGCTCGCTCTGAATCAGGGCCCACCTCCGTTAATATGGAGCGTACTCCTGGACGCTCGTATAGCTGTGGGTCACCACCCACAGCATATACGAGCGTGCAGGATGATGGTCGCGATGGTCTTGACCATCGCGACCATCGAAACTGCGAGCAAAAGCCTGCGGTTGAGTTTTACAACCGCAAGGCCAGGAGTGATTTTGGCTCTATCAGAGCCAAAATCACTCCCACTGACATCACTAGTGATGTTAGTGGGGCCGGCTTCAGAAGGTAGGCGTTCCCTTGGGAAAGCCTCCGTCTGGCAGGCACGCCCCCGGCACGCCCACCAAAGGGGGCGTGCTGTCAGTCAACATCGACAGCACGCCCCCTTTGATGAGACACTCCGTCGTGCGCATGCGCAGTGCAGACCATCGACCCACTTGCGAGCGGACAGCCGCTCGCGAGTGGGTCTGAATGAGGGCCATAGTATTGTGCATGTGTGTGTGTGTGTGTGTGTAAACCCCCCTATAAAAATCCTGCGTTTGCCCGATACTGCTGACGTCAGAGAAAAAAAAACTTTATTAACAGCACACAGTGACGTCCTCTGCCTTCACAGTCAGCCACCACAAGACGCACTACAGCCACAGGCGAGTAACCCTGCCGATATCTGTGAAAACGATAAGCCACAAAGGTAAGTTTTGCATTTCTCACTCCTGCATAGTCCAGTAATACTGTGGTGATAAAAACACGGCTAAATCACCTGCCAACCATTTACCCTAACTCTATCTTTCTCTCTCTGCTTTCCCAGGTTCTGGACTATATTTATCTGCATGTACTCTCTATCTACAGTGCCAGCTTTAAGTGTGATTGTTACATGCACTAGAAATTGCCTTGAAATGTTTCTTTATAGTACTACTCGCTGACGCATCGCACTGGAAAACATCAAGGTATATTTGTCACGACAGATCTGTGTTGCTGAGAGCAATGCAGATGGGTGAGAACATGCCAGTGCTCCTTAGTGTAGTGAAATGAGTGCATTATATGGCTATATTGTAATAGGCAAAACTATATATAAAAAAAAAACAATTGGTTAATTTCACCCAATTAGCATTGCGAGATTCAGTGTAACCGAGACGCGTTATCCGCTATTATATGCAGGATCCATGGAATCTATTCGTGCTGAAAGGTCGGGGAGATGTAAGACGGAGCATCGCGTCATTATTGTGACATGCCTGGATTTACTGTGCTCGGTGGGTAATCTGGGCTTCTGCACTGACTTGGAATGTTAAGTACAGAGGGCCTGATTCAGTAGCGATCATAGCTGCGATTTTGCACGGAACGCAGCTGTGAAAACATGCTAATGCCTGCCAAAGCTCAGCCGGCAGAAGACGCCCACTGCTGCCTTCTCACATGCGTACGATGTTGCTTACCTACATAAACATCGGTACGATTGACGCACATCGGCCAGTCATGCAGCAATTACACCAGGTCTGACCTGCCGCAGGCACTGCAAGTGGGCTCTCTAGCTGCGTATGCAATGGGCTCTCTAGCTGCGTATGCAATGGGCTCTCTAGCTGCGTATGCAATCGCAGTGGCTAATTTAAGCACGCCCAAGCAGCGGCGTTCAAACAGATAGACACGCCTGCGTTTTTCTGACCACACACACTTATCACATGATAAACATTTTTCCCAACATCCATTCCTGGTGCAAATTGTTGCATTTCCTTTTTATCAGTGAGTGACACTGATCGGTGTAGACACAAGTAACCACATTATACTAACTCTCATCTGTTACATGTTTCTTGCCGTTCCTTTATCTTTCTTCTACTCTCCTATTTCATTTTTTTCTTTTTAAATGGACTAAGCCACTATATTTTACTTAATGATTTCACTAAGGTTCTGCAGACTCAGTGAGTCCGTCATAGGGGTCAAGCACTGGATGACAATCCATCCCTTTAATTGCTTCTCGCTCAGCTTCAAATTAACAATAAGATCCAACGGTAATCTCCAAATGTAAATGGGAATGCGCACCGGAAACGTATGAGAAAGACCCTATTCCACTATTATCACTTAATGTATCTGAGTGTAGAGATAGCAGACAGCACAAGCTAACAGGTCCAGGCGCAAACACAGGACTTCTAGAGGGGGGTTTCCAAATGCTTGGTTTTAGAGCAAGTTTGGCCAATCCATGAAGAGGGCACAAGTAGAACTTAAATTGTAGTCTGTGTCATGCAAAGTCCAATGTACGTATAAATACTTCAGTCATACATTATACAGGGCCAGCAATCACAGTAATGGTGCATACACACGGTCAGACTTCTGGTCGATCAGATAACGATCGTTGTCTGATCATCCTGCATGTGCTGGATGTTCGATATCGAACATCCAGCACATGCACCAACCCCCCATCGACTATAACGACCCGCGATTAACGATCGCAGGTCCCTATAGTAACCAGGCTAACCTGGTGGATATCGAGCAGGTTGGCCTGCATGCACGGGCGATGGTTGATATCGATCATCCGTGCCCGCGCATCGACCATCGTTTGGTCGATTGAAGGGGCCAGAAACTGGTTGATTTGAACGATATTGTTATCATTCAAATCGATCAGGGAAATCTGACCGTCTATATGCACCTTAAGAGTACACAAATATGCTGCCACTTGGCATGCATAGCAGCTCCTTGTCACCCCATGGGTGTTGGGCACGGCCGCAGCTCTAGTAAAATCAAAAATCATATTATACAGTATATTACTGATATTATGATCTGCCAAGGATATTATACAGTATATTACTGCTATTATGATCTGCCAAGGAGGGGGGTCTCCGGGCAACTGGAACCCCCCCTCTGCGTTTGCCAATGGGGTGTACCATATGATGTCTCTTATGAGTACTGTGGACCTTATTCAGAGGCGGCCGTACAGTCTACGACCGCCTCGATGTTTTGCCAGTGCGCATGCGCACGAGGGAGCCGGCTCCCACGTGCGCATGCGTGAGACCCGCTACGACCGACAGCGCCGGTCGTAGCGGGTCTCTTTCCAAAGGGGGCGAGCTGTCGATGTTGATTGACAGCTCGCCCCGTTTGGAAGGCGGGCCGGGTGGGGGGTGGCAGCCCAAACGGAGGCGTTCCCATGGGAACGCCTGCCGTTTGGGGGAGGCCCTACTGACATCACTAGTGATGTCAGTGGAGAGCTTCCGGCTCTGACAGAGCCAGAAGCTCTCCGCGGCTTACGACAAGTGAGACCCTACCCTAGGGTCTCGTCGTAAGCCCCGATGGTCGCGATGGTCTCTGACCATCGCGACCATCACCCGAGCGGTCGTTAGAGCTGTGGGTGTTAGGCTGTGGGTTAACGACCGCAACAGAGGCGGGCGGTCAGGATGCAAGTGGCCGCCCAGTTTCTGAGCGACCGCTTGCATCCTCCGACCGCCTCTGAATGAGGCCCTGTATCTCAGAATTGACTTCAAGGGGCCTATTCATCATTAAATATTTGTGCCGTATTCCTCGAAAACAACCCATTTTCGGGGGATATCACAAAATATTTAGCATCCCCTGAATATACCACGATGGTTCCTCAATTTCCGAAGGCAGCCGCAGCCCCAATAGGTTTCTATGGGGCTTGCGATGCTGTCAGAATTACAGATACCCACTGTAGCCTATAGGATACACTTCACAAAATGTATCAGAGGAGGGTTCCCCCTGAACTCTCCCTGGAAATGGCCGCTGTACATGAGTGGTCAGTAGACCGCGCAGGAGTCCGATAGAGGAGTGAAGAGACCGCTGACGCGGTCACCTCACAGCGAGCACATCACACCGACAGGCTCCTTTCGGATACCCTGTCCCTGAATGTGCTATTTAATACATTCCGGCTGTATAACAGCATACTGTAATGCGATCGTGGGAGCTAATATCACACCCAAATCACATTTTTGATTATTGATAAATGGGCCCAGTATGAGCTGATAAAGGGCCTGATTCAGAGCCGCTCGTAAGCGGCCGCTCGTTTGCTCCGAGCGATGTTCGCACAACTGCGCATGCATATGGGTTGTAATACGCATGCGCGAACCAGTCATTGCGGTCGGAAATTGTGTGCTCGCAAAATAGCGAGTGCCTGCTAATTTGAATGACAGGATGAGGCGTTTGTGGGTGGTAACAGGGGAAGGTGCTTGAAAACGGGGAGTGGAGATCCGAACGCAGGCGTGCCAAACGGTCAAAACGGGCGTTTTAAGGGTGTGCATATTTAACAAAGCAGCGTCATCGACCACGTCACTTGGTTGTCTCTTAGCCTGAACTGTTCGCATGATTGCGGTAGGAAAATACAACCACAAGCACTGCGAGCAGTTCATACGCCTTTCGATGTACTCGATTAATCAAATAAATAACGGAGATGACGTAGGATGCGAGCGTCCAGGGGGCGTCTTTACAAAATAGCGAGCGCATGTTTCGTTCGCTCGTTCAGACATAGAGGCGTCAACAGACCGCAAAGAGCGAGCGCTCTATTTAAATATCCGGCCCCTTTTTCTGAACGAGCGAGCGCAAATAGCGTCCGGCTCTGAATCAGGCCCAAAGTACATGTAACTAGCTCCCAATTCCTGTGTTGCTTTTTCGAGCAGAAACGCTTTATAACTCATAAAACGGCCCACGTCAACTTTTCGTTGACTGGACGATCTATCAATGGTTCTTGATAACAGTCTGAAAAAAAAAAAACTAAAAGAGAAATAAAGTTACTGAGTTTTGTTACATTCCTCCTATTCTCTAAAGAATGCAAATTCCTACAGTGTAAGGTAATACCTGGGCCTGTGACCTTATATAACTGCTTGTCCTAAACATTCCCTCAATGACACTGATTCCGGAAAGTGCTTCAGTGGCGAATACTTATACAATGATATATATTGAAGGTTCATTTGCAGTGTTGCTTAGAGAATTTAGCCTTGTTATTTTTATATCCACCTTTATTTTCTGACCCTCGATGACCATTCAACAGAATTAGCAAATCCTGGCAGCATCACTGGCACTAAATACTGTATAGAGTTCTCAGGAATATCACCTTTCAATAATAAATGTACTATGTATGGATTGGACTGCAGAATCTTTAAACAGTTCCAGATTTGTATGCGCCATTATCGCCTGGACGGCGGCTTGCCACGCGCCACCTCCCTTGGAACATTAAGTTATACCCTAGATAACAGCCACTATAATATTTTGTTGCTGTCACAGGTGAAGCCATGGCCCCCCCCGGTGATAAACTGTTACAAGCCTTTCTCCTTACGCATTGTTGCCAAGTGCAGATGTGCCAGCTTTGAGCACTCACTGGTCAGCATTTTTATCCTATAATGTATGCTACAAGATGACAGCTCATTAAATCCCCCGAGACGTCACTTCAGGAGTCGCGCAGTAAATTTGCTGTGAAGTGACAGATATCCCAGTGGTGTTCCCATTAATCTAACTGATACATATTAATGCATACCAATCTTATTCATACCAAACTGATACCATTTACGTGTGTTCAATGGCAATTATTATTATTATTATTATTATTTATTATTAGCTTTTATTTATATGGCGCCATAAGGGGTCCACAGCGCCTTATAGAGTGCGTAAACAGAAACATTAAGAACAAAGCAAGAACAAGGTGATTTACATTACAAAACACTGCAGGACATGGATGTGGTTTATAAACATTTCTGCAGCAGCAGTCGCAGTACCAAAAATAATTATAAAGTTGTCCTGGAAGATAAGATAGTAGTACTACGAGAACATTATAGCATACTTACTGACTTTTAGCCTACCAGGTCGGTCCTCTCCTCACAGCAGGTGGGCGGTGCCGGGTGGGGGGGGGTGTGGCGGCTCAATCGTGGCCCCACCTCCCGCTGTACAGAGCCGATATTACAGGCGCTGCAAAACGGGGGGCAGGGCACGCTGACGCGATTCAGAGCGAATCGCGTCATCGCCCTACCGGACCGTCCACTTTTGCTCAGTAAGTGGGCGGCCACTGGGAGGGGGGGGGGGTTTGGTACCATAGACTTGCGTAGCCTTCCGGGTGGTCAGGAGCGACACCCGATTTTCGCTATGCGTTATAGAGCGTGTGAAAGAAAGAGAGAGAGAGAGAGAAGTCACACATAAATAATATAAACACCTTATTTGTACAACACACCTTGATTTGAAAGTAAACCCAATAAACAAAGTGATAAATAATAATTTCCCATAATTTCATTATGCACTATCATCTTATGGATGTACTTCTTACCCCCTAACCTGAGCCCTGGAAGCCAGACCAGGTAATCACAGACGGTGTAATGGTTAGCATTACTGCCTCGCAGCACTCAGCTTGTGGGTTCGATACCCTACAACGGCCCTAACTGTGTGGAGTTTGTATATTCTCCCTGTGCTTGCGTGGGTTTCCTCCGGGTGCTCCGGTTTCCTCCCACACTCCAAAAATATACTGACTGATAGATTAATTGGCTCCCAACAAAAATGAACCCTAGTGTGTATGTTGTATGGAATATAGATTGTAAGCTCCATTGGGGCAGAGACTGATGTGAATGGGCAAATATTCTATTTAAAGCGCTGCGGAATATGTGTGCGCTATATAATTTACCTGGTAATAAATAAATAATCTGTCTATACTGAGTGCTACAATGTGCCGTCATTTTTCCAGGAACTTCTCTGATGCAGAATCAGCAGAAAAGTAAAGTTGACCATCCTCAAATGACAATGAAGGAATGGGCGTGTGAGCAAACGGACTAATCACAAACTGCAATCATCGACCTGCTCCCCTGCCCACTATTCGCGACGTCACATGTTCTGGGGTTGGTGGGGGCTGTCATGGGGAGCGGAAGTGCTCTGCTTCCACCCTGCATATGTGCAGAAAAATGTGCATCGCAACCGATATACATTAGTTATAATGGCTGCACGCCCCCACCTTATAAGTGCCGTCCATCTGACTATGAAAAATGTGCATATCCTTTAAATAAAGGATATTTTACACATACTAGACTTGTGTGTGTAAACCCCAAATCCCTGTTGTTGCTACACGTGTGAATGAGCACTGATCAATGCCTCCAGCTCAGAGGAACGCTTGGAGAAAAGGCCCTGACATATTCCAAGTGAATACAGATTAAAGATCTTTACCTGCCGGACACACTGATTGGATCTCTGAGCTGGCTGGAGCCACTTGCACAGAACTGAAGTAATATTAGTCACAGAACAGTAATATTAGTCACAGAACAGTAATATTAGTCACAGAACAGTAATATTAGTCCTGACCCGGGTAGCCCACCATTGGCAGAACATACTGCCCTGTATGTATCATGCCCCTATGACTATGCAGATTTAGAGGAAGCAGGGAATGTAGCGATGATTCCTACAAAATTATTTTATTCGGAGAACACAATTAAGGGCTATTGGAAAAGATATGGAGATATTACATTTTAGCAGACGTATCTCTATTTTTTTAATACATCTCTTTTTAATGCATGTCACAATCCATGAAGCTTTGCATATACTGTATATTTGACACAATATGAATCAAACTCTTCTAAATTAAACTAGTCAGAAATTCCCGTTCAGTGGCCATTTGTGGAACGCTCCCACTAGCCAGACGTCAGCCCCAGCCTCACTGGATGATCTCGCACAATAATTCAGTCACAAATATTTAAAGATCTCAGCAAACCGCATTGTGAAACTAAAGATCTATGGCTTAAAGCAGCTGCAATAAATCTCAGTACAACTAGATGTTTGTGTTAGCACCGAGGCCTCGATTTACAATTCAGTCCACATCTGGGAATAAAAAAAAAAATATATATCCCAAAACTGCTGTATTTCACAATCACAGACCGCGGAGAAGTTGAATGATATCTCGGGTACCATCGCGCATGACAATCTGCGGCAATATGGTTTTATGCGCTGAGTTGCTCGGCCTGTGCATTTTGCAAAATCGCACAAATGCTAAACTATAATTTAGGCCAGGAAAATGCATTTACCTAGCACAGTCATGCTGTCCAGTGTGCATTAATCTTGTTCCTGCATTTCACCAGCGGTGTGAAATCTCATCGAGCTGAGACTATTGTCAGTGCAAAATGCTTATAATACACAGGAATATCTAGAATGATGTTGGGAAGGAAAACTAGGAAGATTTTTGGTAAAGAGCATCCTGGAGGCTGGATGAGGCTCTCCTGAAAATAATCACAAGCAAATCTCACCGTGGATTTGTTTACAAGCTTCATGACTAAATCAAATGGTTTTACACTTAAGTTCTCTGTGCCATGCATGGAAAGTGAATTCTATTTTGCAGTATCAAACAGGGTAAACTCAGAATATTCGCTGCCGACTGAGCGGAGCTTTATGTAATATAGTGTCAAAGATAAGGTTCAGCTGTTTGCTAAATTATCCCGGGCAAAGAGATAAAAAAAACAAGGAAAACACATAATTATACTACAGGTCACAGCACAAGAGATCAAACTGATCTGGATTCAGTGTATGGCTGCATTTCGGATCTAAAGGACTGCACATTAGATAAATCCAGTCTCCATCCTCTCCAGCCTGCATCCCGATTCCTTGGTTTATCTCTGCAAAATCAATCCTCACTTTTACAGACCCTGATTCCTAATACCAAAACCCTCATAAAGAGTTAACCCATTATGTGATACGTACTGAGCGACAGGCACCTTACAGTCCAAGGACTTAAGGCTGCTGTGTAACCCAAAGGGTTATATTTCCTGTGCTCCGAATGTAAGGATCAATCACCCTTAAAGTCAGGTTTTAATATAATATCTAAAGAAAACTGGTAAATAATTTGAATATCTCCAATCGCCTAGGCATATTTATTTAGTGGCGTGCTAATCACCTTAAATAAGACAAAACAAACCCCAACCTACGTCCCAATGGAAAGCAGCATTGTAATTACATTTACATCGCTTGTGGCGAAAAAGCGTACAGATCAAAGTAGCCGCGAGGATGGATAAACACATTTGTGTCTGTTGTTATGAGAAGTGAAAGGATAACGCTGTAACATGGAGGAGAAATGGGATCAGGGAATACAAAGGTATCACTGATAATTCCAAGTATTCATGCTGGAAAGTTGGGAGGGGGGCAGCGACAGTCATCTGTAAGCAGGAATGGGCAGCACAGAGGCTTTCAGCTCTAAAACAGCTTCCCAGCACCATATGTGAACACCATTCATTAAGATAAGACATCAGAAAGGTTTAGCCTATAATCTCCGTCTAGTAATGACTCAAAGTAGGGTGAGGGCTGTCTTAGCACAGACAGAAAACAACATATTTAAGGATGTATTCAATGTTCAAATGCAATCTTTTAGTAACAAGAAAAGCATTATATATATATATATATATATATACTCAATTACAGTATAAATATATCGATATAGAGCTTATTTCCTTCTATATGAACCATCCAGTGGAATCTTGATACATACTGTATCCTTGACCTGAATGAATTCTACATTTTAGTTACAGTGAGATGATCGGTTGAGTAAACACACAGAGCCGGGCTGTTGACATATTATTAATGTATGTATGAAATGGTTGCAATAGGTTATGGAAATTAACATGTAACAATAAAATAGTTTAACCCAACCAGTGCTTGCCAGTCAGCAGTGTTCTGTATATACATGCTGTATAGAGACAGTATACTATTATGTTTTTATGAAGTGTTATTATTAAATAGAAGACAGGGAGACTAGTGAATGCTCCCACTACCTGGGCTAACGGATAGAGGTATAATCTCGTCAGCACTGTTAAATCCAGCAAGCTAATGATCTTAGTATTACAGAAGGTTGTCTCATTAGGAAGATGCAAAGACCAGCTCAGAATAAGAAGGTTTCGCTACAATTAGCAGACAGCAGCAAGTTTGAGTGTAGCTTGCACGATCGACGGTGATGGTTTCTGCTACGACAGTGACAAGACAATCACAATATAAAAGTCTGTTAAACACTCTAATTTAACAGTCTACTCTAATACAACATGGGAATGTCCTAGCCACTGCAACACTGACTGATTCAGCAGCTAAGGGCACAACAGTTGTGTATTAGAATTCTCTTTACATGGATGAAGAGCCTGGTGATATGTGCCAGAAAGGGGAGAGGGTCTCTGGCTGACCAATGGCTGCAAAAGCACAAAGCATCTTTACAACTACATTGTATGAGAAAGTGTCGTTTGGGGGGGGGGGGGGCTTTGAGGTGCAATGAGAGTGTGGGCTGTAGGGAAAAACTAACACACAAATGATGTGCACTGGAAGGTGTTGCTGTTGTGTCATCGATCGTTTAACCCTATTGAGTAACAGGTATACAAGCAACGCAAACAACATACTGCATGGGGATAGGAAGTCTTTACCCCTTGCAATGCAATCATTAACCTTTGCAATGCAGCCATTAACCCTTACAATGCTATCATCAACCTTCGTAATGCAGCCATTAACCCTTGCAATGCAATCATTAACCTTTGCAATGCAGCCATTAACCCTAACAGTGCACTCATTAACCTTCGCAATGCAGCAATTAACCCTTACAATGCAATCATTAACCTTCGCAGTGCAGCCATTAACCCTTGAAATGCAGCCATTAACCATTGCAAAGTACAGTCATTAACCCATGCAATCGTAGTTATTAACCCAGGGGTAGCAATGGACCAGCCGTGCATAATAAGCAGTGTACGCTGAGACATCCTCAGTGAAGCCTGGGGCAGCAAAGTTAACCCCTTTTCTCTGCAAATCTGAAGTATGTACAGTATGCCCTCATTACGCTGGGTATTAGTTACACAACTTACACTCTCTGAGCTTTTCCCTTCCACACAGCTCCCCCTACCAGCATGCACAGACATGGCCATACACCTGAGGCATCCACTGGCTCTCACACCAGACAAATAACAGTAGTAATAGGGGTAGTAGTGGTAATAGTGGGGGTGGTAATACGGGTAGTGGGGACAGTAGTGGTAATGGTGGTGGTGGTAGTAGTGGGATTGGTGGGGGTTGTAGTGGGGGTAGTGGAGATATTAGTGGTAGGGGTAGTGATGGTAGTAATGGTGGGGTTATTAGTGATGGTAGTGGTAGGGGTAAGTAGTGGTAAGGGTGGGGGTAGTAGTGTTAGTAGTAGTGATAATGGTGGGGGTAGAAGTGATGGTAGTAGTGGTAATAGCGGTGGTAGTAGTGGTAAGGGTGGGGGTAGTAGTGGTAATGGTGGGGATAGTAGTAGTGATAAAGGTGGGGGGTAGAAGTGATGGTAGTGGTGGGGGTAGTAGTGGTAATGGTGGGGGTAGTAGTGGTAAGGGTGGGGGTAGTAGTAGTGATAATGGTGGGGGTAGAAGTGATGGTAGTGGTGGGGTAGTAGTGGTAAGGGTGGGGGTAGTAGTAGTGATAATGGTGGGGGGTAGAAGTGATGGTAGTGGTGGGGGCAGTAGTGGTAATGGTGAGGGTAGTAGTACAGTGAAGGACCAGTTACAGAGATGGAAGTACAGAGCATCGCACCCCAGGCTGGGGGCACACAGAGCATCACTCCAAGGGCTGGGGGAGGGCAACACAGATCATCACACCCCAGGTAGGGGGGGAGGGCAGGACAGAGCATCACACCCCAGTCTGAGGGGGCACAGATGATCACACCTCAATAGGATGTGGGGGGCACACAGAGCATCACACCCCAGTCTGTGAGGGCACAGTGCATCACACCCCAGTCTGACGGGGCAGCACAGAGTATCACACCCCAGACTGGGGGCAACACAGAGCATAACTGCCCGGACTGGGAGCAGCACAGAGCATTACCCCCCGGAATGGGGGCAGCACACATAGCAGCACAGCCTCCTACCTCAGCATAGCCGTCTCTCCTTGCCTGACGACGACCAGGTTGACGTCCGCTGGCCGTGGGTAGTCCATGCTGTGCCCGGCGGGCAGGCAGGAGGGCAGCAGGCAGCAGACGCTGAGGAGGACGGCGGCCAGCCACTGGTTCGTGCAGCAAGCGGCTCCCTGCACCAACATCATCATGTCCATCACTGCCGGGGCTGCCCCTGTCAGCCCGGGATCCCTGGCAGCGGCGGCGGCGGCGGCGGCGGAGCGGGAGGAGGATCAGGAGGAGGAGGAGGAGGATCGGTGCTGCTGCTGCTGGTGCTGGAGAATGAGCGGCTGCGGCAGCGCACGGCCCCCAGGCTCTCAGCCGGTTGCCATGCGGCCGTTTCCTTAGCAACCGCAGCCGGGGAGTAACTGCTGGTGATGGAGCAGAGAGAGAGGGAGAGAGTGCAGCAGCCTCACTCACACTCACACCGGGCACTCCCCCCTACTTACACACACTCCCCCCTCCTCTCTCATGTCATACTCTGCAGCCCAGCACTGGGAGGGTTAACTGAGGGCTGCTGCAGTCAGGGGTATTTACTGACAGGACAGGGAGGCAACTTTTAATTAGTGAGAGTTGGTGACGTTTTAACAGGGGGAACCTGTACTCCTTCTCCCCTCTCCATATACTACCCCTATTCCCCCTCCTCCCTCCCTCTCTCTCTCTCTCTCCTTATCTCTTACTCTCTATTTCTTTCTGTGCCTTTTTCTTTCTTTCTTTCTTTCTTTCTTTCTTTCTTTCTTTCTTTCTTTCTTTCTTTCTTTCTTTCTTTCTCTCTCTCTCTCTCTCTCTCTCTCTGTCCCTCTCTCCCCTCTCTCTCTGTCTGCCTATTCTCTCTCTCCCTCTTTCTTTCACTCACTATCTCCCTCCCTCTTTCTCTCTTTTTTTGCCCCTCTCTTCTCTCACTGTCCCTCTCTTCTCTCACTGTCCCTCTCTTCTCTCGCTCCTTTTCTATCCCTCCCTCTTTCTCTCTTTGTGCCTCTCTCTGTGTCTCCCCCCTTTCTCTCTGTCCCTCTCTTCTCTCCCCTCTTTCTCTCTGTCCCTCTCTTCTCTCTCTCTTCTCTGACTGTCTCTCTCTCCCTCTTCTCTCACTGTCCCTCTCTCCCTCTTCTCTCACTGTCCCTCTCTCCCTCTTCTCTCACTGTCCCTCTCTTTCGCTCCTCTCACTCCCTCTCTCCCCTGTCCCTCTCGTTCTCTCTCTTCTGTCTCTGTCCCCTCTATCTCCCCTTTTCTCTGTCACACTCTCCCTCCCTCTTTCTCTCTTTGTCCCTCTCTCTCTCTCCCCCTCTCTTCTCTCACTGTCTCCCTCTTCTCTGTGTCTGTCCCCTCTATCTCCCCTTTTCTCTGTCACACTCTCCCTCCCTCTTTCTCTCTTTGTCCCTCTCTCTCTCTCCCCCTCTCTTCTCTCACTGTCTCCCTCTTCTCTGTGTCTGTCCCCTCTATCTCCCCTTTTCTCTCTCACCCTCTCCCTCTCTCTTTGTGTCTCTCTGTCTCTCTCCCCCTCTCTTCTCTGTCTCTGTCCCCTCTATCTCCCATTTTCTCGTTCCCTCTTTTGCGCTCTCTCTCTCTCTCTCTCTCTCTCACATCTTCCTCACTTTGTTTCAATAAATGTTCCTGTCACTCATCTAGCGCCTCTGCTCCTTTCTGGCGTCCCATCCCTGTGATGGGGACAGCGTGTCATCACCAGCCCTAGCATATATATATACTGTATATATATATATATATATATATATATATATACGGTGCGCCCTGCCACCCTGTGAGGTGTCACTGTGCCCCACCTGTGTTGCCCCTGCTGTCCGCCTCACTGCAGACCTTACATGAACTCCCTTATAGCACTGAGTTCTGTAACCTCCCTGCTAGAGAATTCCTGTTCTGTCTCTGCAGCCGTCTCTGTCACCTCACATCTCACTGTGTTCTCCTCTCATTATTCCACACACTCCGCAGCTGTCACTTTCTCATTCACCTGTCACATCCTTCTTCATTTGCTAGTTTATTTTCTCACTCTTCCTTTACACCAAGTGTTGCTTTCTAATTTTGTCCCCTTTTCCTTGTCACAATCTATCATCCAGATTCCGGCTTCTATGTTCACTATTATCACTATTATCATTCTTTTTCACGTGCTGTACTTCCATTAGTTATCATTCACGTGCACGTTCCTAGATGGAGGACCACAGAGGCAAGGGCACAAAAGATTTTGGGAATTCATTAACCCTCTACTGAGTTTATTTGCGCTACAAAGTACAAAATAGTCTATAGCTCTTCATAGTCAGCGAATAGTGGGTTCTACATACAGATATGTCACTTGCATTTTTGCCGCTTCTGCGGAAAATCGCGCCACGTATGGCGCGAGTCGTGCTCCCGCGAACGGGTACGTAGCACGCGTTAGCACCCGCGATTCATAGGATTGCATGGTGCGATTGCAGCGCACGGCATGGCGTACCGCGCTGCACGCAGTCGCGGCAAATCACATGGCACGACGCGTGCACAAGATTACAAAATTGGCTGTACTGGCAAGATGTGTGCACTCGGCCAGGGTAGCGTATGGGCCTACTTTACTCCATAAGGTAGTATATACGCCTGGGACACACCAGGAGATGTGGCTGCGGGCTAATAATAATGAGACTGATGGGACTGTACCCCCAGGCCTCCATATAGAAATAAGCCGCGTGCTGTTGAAACTTGCCTGCTTGTTTATTTCTGCAGTGCAGTTTTAAGCCGCTAGACACTTGTACGACTGGCAATCGTGCTGATGGAGGTGGCACTTTCCATTCCACCAGCTCCAAAGGAGATTGCCGGTACACACCTAAAAAAAGTGTAAGGATCCACAGAGCAATCACTGTTCCGTCCTTTATTAATATGTATCGTGTGATTGGCCCGAGCACACTGCACGAGGTGTCTGATTTGTTGTTCCAATTTGGCCAAATCGGACTGATATCGTGCAAGTGTTTACCCAGCATTAGAAGCCTCTGTCAGTGCTGCGGTGTCACTATGTGTCAAGATGGATAAATGAGAACTGCTGGACATGCTCAGCCGCAGCATCTCCTCCAGAAGCCACAGCGGAGCTCGGACATGACGTGCGTTGTGCAAAGATAAAACGCACTGACCATTCTGCATCATTGTCTTTGATAAAGCTGCTGGGCTGGCCTCCTGCATTGAAAATGATAGATGAACTAACTGAGGAAATGATTGTAGCTGTAAAACTTACTGGTCAATTAGGGGAGACTGTACCTGGTCAGTTAGTGGAGACTGTACCTGGTCAATTAGTGGAGACTGTACCTAGTCAGTTAGTGGAGACTGTACCTGGTCAGTTAGTGGAGACTGTACCTGGTCAATTAGTGGAGACTGTACCTGGTCAGTTAGTGGAGACTGTACCTGGTCAATTAGTGGAGACTGTACCTGGTCAGTTAGTGGAGACTGTACCTGGTCAATTAGTGGAGCCTGTACCTGATCAATTAGTGGAGACTACCTGATCAATTAGTGGAGACTGTAGCTGGTCAATTAGTGGAGACGGTAACTGATTAGTTAGTGGAGACTGTGCCTGGTCAGTTAGTGGAGACTGTAACTAATCAGTTAGTGGAGACTGTACCTGGTCAATTAGTGGAGACTGTACCTGGTCAGTTAGTGGAGACTGTACCTGGCCAGTTAGTGGAGACTGTACCTGGTCAGTTAGTGGAGACTGTAACTGGTCAGTTAGTGGAGACTGTATCTGGTCAGTTAGTGGAGACTGTAACTGATCAGTTAGTGGAAACTGTACCTGGTCAGTTAGTGGAGACTGTAACTAATCAGTTAGTGGATACTGTACCTGGTCATTTAGTGGAGACTGTACCTGGTCAGTTAGTGGAGGCTGTAACTGGTCAGTTAGTGGAGACTGTAACTGGTCAGTTAGTGGAGACTAACTGATCAGTTAGTGGAGACTGTAACTGATCAGTTAGTGGAGACTGTAAGTGGAGACTGTAACTGGTCAGTTAGTGGAGACTGTACCTTGTCAATTAGTGGAGACAGTAACTGATCAGTTAGTTGATACTGTAACTGGTCAGTTAGTGGAGACTGTACCTGGTCAGTTAGTGGAGACTGTACCTGGCCAGTTAGTGGAGACTGTAACTGGTCCGTTAGTGGAGACTGTAACTGATCTGTTAGTGGAGACTATACCTGGTCAATTAGTGGAGACTGTAACTGATCAGTTAGTGGAGACTGTAACTGGTCAGTTAGTGGAGACTGTACCTGGTCAGTTAGTGGAGACTGTACCTGGCCAGTTAGTGGAGACTGTAACTGGTCCGTTAGTGGAGACTGTAACTGATCTGTTAGTGGAGACTATACCTGGTAAATTAGTGGAGACTGTAACTGATCAGTTAGTGGAGACTGTAACTGGTCAGTTAGTGGAGACTGTACCTGGTCAGTTAGTGGAGACTGTAACTGTTGAGTTAGTGGAGACTGAACCTGGTCAGTTAGTGGAGACTAACTGATCAGCTAGTGGAGACTGTACCTGGTCAATTAGTGGAGACTATAACTGATCAGATTGTGGAGACTATGGGGGTCATTCAGACCCAGTCGTTAGCGCCAATGCGCTCGGTCCGGGTCGATGGCCCCCCACAGAGCATGCGCACGACGGCGCCGGCACCTTCGTGCGCATGCGTGAGACCCGCTACGACCGACAGCGCCGGTCATAGCGGGTCTCGATCCAAAGGGGGCGAGCTGTCGATGTTGATTGACAGCTTGCCCCGTTTGGAAGGCAGGCCGGGGGGTGGCAGCCCAAACGTTTGGGGGAGGCCCCACTGACATCACTAGTGATGTCAGTGAAGAGCTTCCAGCTCAGACAGAGCCAGAAGCTCTCCGGGGCTTACGACAAGGGAGACCGTACCCTAGGGTCTCGTCGTGAGCCCCGATGGTCGCGATGGTCTCTGACCATTGCGACCATCACCGGAGCGGTCATTAGAGCTGTGGGTGTTAACCCACAAACTAACGACCGCAACAGAGGCGGGCGGTCAGGATGCAAGCGGCCGCCCAGTTTCTGAGCGACCGCTTGCATCCTCCGACCGCCTCTGAATGAGGCCCTATACCTGGTCAGTTAGTGGAGACTGTACCTGGTCAGTTAGTGGAGACTAACTGGTCAAATAGTGGAGACTAACTGATCAGTTAGTGGAAACTGTACCTGGTCAGTTAGTGGAGACTGTACCTGGTCAATTAGTGGAGACTGTACCTGGTCAGTTAGTGGAGACTGTACCTGGTCAGTTAGTGGAGACTGTAACTGATCAGTTAGTGGAGACTATACCTTGTCAGTTAGTAGAGACTGTAACTGATCAGTTAGTGGAGACTGTAACTGGTCAGTTAGTGGAGACTGTACCTGGTCAGTTAGTGGAGACTGTAACTGTTGAGTTAGTGGAGACTGAACCTGGTCAGTTAGTGGAGACTAACTGATCAGCTAGTGGAGACTGTACCTGTTCAATTAGTGGAGACTATAACTGATCAGATTGTGGAGACTATGGGGGTCATTCAGACCCGGTCGTTAGCGCTGATGCGCTCGGTCCGGGTCGATGGCCCCCCACAAAGCATGCGCACGATGGCTAAGGCACCGTCGTGCGCATGCGTGAGACCCGCTACGACCAACAGCGCCGGTCGTAGCGGGTCTCGATCCAAAGGGGGCGAGCTGTCGATGTTGATTGACAGCTTGCCCCGTTTGGAAGGCAGGCCGGGGGGGTGGCAGCCCAAATGTTTGGGGGAGGCCCCACTGACATCACTAGTGATGTCAGTGGAGAGCTTCTGGCTCAGACAGAGCCAGAAGCTCTCCGGGGCTTACGACAAGGGAGACCGTACCCTAGGGTCTCGTCGTAAGCCCCGATGGTCTCTGACCATTGCGACCAATACCGGAGCGGTCATTAGAGCTGTGGGTGTTAACCCACAAACTAACGACCGCAACAGAGGCAGGCGGTCAGGATGCAAGCGGCCGCCCAGTTTCTGAGCGACCGCTTGCATCCTCCGACCGCCTCTGAATGAGGCCCTATACCTGGTCAGTTAGTGGAGACTGTACCTGGTCAGTTAGTGGAGACTAACTGGTCAATTAGTGGAGACTGTAACTGATCAGTTAGTGGAAACTGTACCTGGTCAGTTAGTGGAGACTGTACCTGGTCAATTAGTGGAGACTGTACCTGGTCAATTAGTGGAGACTATACCTTGTCAGTTAGTGGAGACTGTACATGGTCAATTAGTGGAGACTGTAACTGGTCAATTAGTAGTGACTGTAACTGATTAGTTAGTGGAGACTGTACCTGGTCAGTTAGTGGACACTGTACCTGGTCAGTTAGTGGAGACTGTAACTGGTCAATTAGTGGTGACTGTAACTGATTAGTTAGTGGAGACTGTACCTGGTCAGTTAGTGGAGACTGTACCTGGTCAGTTAGTGGATACTGTAACTGGTCAGTGGAGACTGTACCTGGTCAATTAGTGGAGACTGTAACTGGTCAATTAGTGGTGACTGTAACTGATTAGTTAGTGGAGACTGTACCTGGCCAGTTAGTGGAGACTGTACCTGGTCAGTTAGTGGAGACTGTAACTGGTCAGTAGAGACTGTACCTGGTCAGTTAGTGGAGACTGTAACTAATCAGTTAGTGGAAACTGTACCTGGTCAGTTAGTGGAGACTGTAACTGGTCAGTTAGTGGAGACTGTACCTGGTCAGTTAGTGGAGACTGTAACTGGTCAGTGGAGACTGTACCTGGTCAGTTAGTGGAGACTGTAACTAATCAGTTAGTGGATACTGTGTCTGGTCAGTTAGTGGAGACTGTACCTGGTCAGTTAGTGGAGACTGTACCTGGCCAGTTAGTGGAGACTGTACCTGGCCAGTTAGTGGAGACTGTACCTGGTCAGTTAGTGGAGACTGTAACTGGTCAGTGGAGACTGTACCTGGTCAGTTAGTGGAGACTGTAACTGGTCAGTTAGTGGAGACTGTAACTGGTCAGTTAGTGGAGACTGTAACTGATCAGTTAGTGGAAACTGTCCCTGGTCAATTAGTGGAGACTGTACCTGGTCAATTAGTGGAGACTGTAACTCGTCAATTAGTAGAGACTGTAACTGGTCAGTTAGTGGAGACTGTAGCTGGTCAGTTAGTGGAGACTGTAATTGGTCAATTAGTGGAGACTGTAGCTTGTCAATTAGTGGAGACTGTACCTGGTCAATGAGTGGAGACTGTACCTGGTCAATTAGTGGAGACTGTACCTGGTCAATTAGTGGAGACTGTAACTGGTTTAGTGGAGACTGTAGCTGGTCAATCAGTAGAGACTGTAACTGGTCAGTTAGAGGAGACTGTACCTGGTCAGTTAGTGGAGACTGTAATTGGTCATTTAGTGGAGACTGTAACTGGTGAATTAGTGGAGACTGTACCTGGTCAATTAGTGGAGACCGTAGCTGGTCAATTAGTGGAGACTGAAGCTGGCCAATTAGTGGAGACTGTAGCTGGTCAATTAGTGGATACTGTAGTCCTCTTTTGGCAACAACCCAACAGGGTAAATTATGACAGTATAACTGTTCCAATTAATCGTCTGACTGTTTTTTTTACACCTTTGTCTCCTGTAAGGTAAATTTGTACTTATAATAATAAGAACCCACTACCATATGGTATCTGGATGGTAGGTCTACACTAAAAAGGTAGATAGTCAATAGGTAGCCACCTGAAGGTCAACAGTCAGTGGGTCGACAGGGTTAAAAGGTCTACAGGTAATTGGTCGACAGAGACTTAGGTCGACGGTTAAATATTGACGTTCGCATTGTCGACACATTGTTATTCATGATTTCTAGGGTTGGGCTTAAAAAAAAAATATGTCCTTTTTTTGTGTCAACCATGTGAATGCCGACCTTTTACAACTGTCAACCAAATGCTTGTCGACCTTTTAACCCTGTCGATCTATTGACAGTATCGATTTTCTGGTGACCTATCAATCCACACCCCTTCCATATTATCCTCCATCAAATATATATATAAATATATTTAGGGCCCCATTTAAGAATGATGCATAACGCCTTTAGCACTCGCTAAGGGGGTTGTGTCATCCTTTCTGTATTTAACAAATAGCGGTCATCTAAAATAACCGCTGTTCATCGCTCTCGCCATCTTTAGATGTCCCCATCGCCGGCAATGGGGACTCAGCAGCAGCCTTTCCGGCTTCAGTGAAGACTTCCAGGCACTGCCAGGTCCCGCCGGGTGAAACAGTCATGTGACTGTCCCTCACGCATGCACATGACAGAGTAACCCATCACTGGGAATAACAGGCTGCTAGTAGCTGAGCAGAGGACCCTGCCGATGAGGAGGACATCACTGGACCTCGCCGGAGGGGTAAGTACTGGTGAATACCGGTGGTATCACTGCGATACTAAACAACATATGCTGCTGGTATTTAGGATCGTTGTTAAATGGGGCCCTTAGTTCTGATGAAGGAGCATATGCCTCTGGTTACTATAGAAAGACCTTTTAGACACTTAGGGTCGTATTCATTTCGGAGCGAAAAGACGTTTACGCCCGTTTTTTGGAGATGATTTCGCCTGAAAATTTATCTCCGTATTCAATTCCAGTCCATTTTCACCTATGCAGAAAGTCAATGCACTGAAACAGACGATACTTTTTCTCCACAGAATAGCAGGAGAAGTGAAAATTCTATATTTAGGAGTGCAGATGTTGGGAAACCACTCAGAACCTTTGGTACATCCCCCCAAAGGACAATTCATCCAAATAAAAGAAATAAAAAATTCCAGGAACACCCCAAAAAAACGCATTAGAAATTTGGGGCGAAAATGGAAAAAGTGGGGGGACAACTTCAAAAACTAGCGAAATGAACTTCTGAGACATGAAAATATGCTATTACCCATTTACAAGCCCCCAAATGTGATGGGACTACTTATTTGCACTGCTTTATGCCATTCTTCACCACTTTTACCAAGACGCTAATAGCAAGCAATAAGTACCCCGACTAGTTCAATTAGGGCTAATACTAAACTACCAGAATGATTTCCGATGTCAGCCCATCTTTTTCTGGGGTACAGAGTGTTTTCCCCAATTCATCCTGCACTTTTTGCCTGTTTCACATTCGCCGGGTCCCGTTATCACCTGTTTGGCAATTGAATACGGATGAAATCGGGAGTGCGCACAAAAAGTTTTCACGTCACACAAAGGTGGCGAAAATTCAGGCAGGCAAAACTTTCTCGCGGATGTGAAACTAATTGAATATGGCCCTTAGGGGTAAATTTACTAAAGTGAGAGTTTTTACAAGTGGAGATGTTGCCCATAGCAACCAATCAGATTCTAGCTATTATCTTCTAGAAGGTGCTAGTTAAATGTTAAGTAGAATCTGATTGGTTGCTATGGGCAACATACCCACTTCTAAAAACTGTCACTTTAGTAAGTTTACCCCTTAAAGTGTAAATAAAACATTTATTTTATATGATAACAATGAGATTACTTTTGTTTTTTTCTGAATATGCGGATCCCTAAAGGGACCGGGCCAAGGGGTAGGTGAGCAAAGATTGTTTTTACAGGTGTTGTGGATGCTACATGGAGAAGAGGACGTGAATGGCTAAACAACATGATTTGTACATTCGATTTGATTCGACTAGAGGTGAGCTGCATCGAACATCAAATCGAGCTTTGATAAATATACCCCATAGTTTGGGTTTTTGTCTTTAGTGGTCATTAAAATATGATGCCTTTGCCTCCCATCTGACTCCACCAGAATAATCCTGATATTTGGGGCTGTGCCCCAGCATGAGATATACAGGGGTATTCAATATGGGTGCGATAACATCGTTTTTGCGTTAATATCGCACTTTTTGATGTCATTATCGCAGGTTTGACTTTTACACCGTATTCAATTTCAAAGACTTATCGCAGTTTTGAAAAGTCTTTGATAAAAAACGGTGATAACTTTTCACCATTGAATAGGTGTCGAAAAAAAGTGCAGAATTGGTGTTTAGTGGTGCAGGCTTAAAAAAAATTGCCTGCACCCCTGGGAATGACATTTAAAAAAGAACTGTGTCAAAAAAAGTTTAAAAAAAATAGGGACACCCCAAAAAATTAATTTAAAAATTGGGGTGTAAAAAAAAAAAATGGGAAAAAATTGTTTAACAATAGGGAAATAGTTTCAGGGCTATTCTGCAAGTATGCGGCACATGTTTTCTAGAATAGAATTATAGCAGCAGGTGCAGAAATGCAGAATTTAAAAAAAAAACTTACTTTAGGGACATAAAAATATGCTAGTACCCATTTTCATGTACCCCAAATTTGATGGGACCACTTAAAAAACAAAAAAAATAACCTAAGTGCTCTTCTGCATCACTTCTTCAATGTCGGAAAAAAACACCTGCTGCAGCTATTTAAATCCCCGACTTTCAATTAAAGGCTAAAACGGGGGTACCCATAGTGATCCCCCATGTTTTTACAACTTTAGGGGGGTCTCACAATTATTTTAAGGAAAAATTTGTAACTTTACGCAAATCCAACTTCGGAGTTTCCCGTTTTCTTTAATTTTATATTTAATACGGGTATAAGCGGGAGCGCGCCCGATACTTTAACGCAGGTAAAAACTCCGATATGAAACGTTAACTTTGACAGTGAAGTTAACGTTTCATATTGAATACCCCTCATAGTTGGGTAATTTTTTTACACTCTTCATATTTCCTTAAACACTCTGCATGAGCCATAAGGAATATGGGAGGGAGATGTTGGTGGTTGTAGGGAGACACTAGTAGCTGTGCCCTCTGTGGCTCTGGTCTCGCCCACATGGCATCTCCCACCACCCAGGCATAACTGGCCACACTCCCAGCGCTTGATTTTCATCTACAAGCCTATGTGGCCCTTAATCTAGCACAGTGTTAAGGTGCATACACACACGCTTTTTTGAACGATTATCGATAACGATATCGTTTATCGTTCAATCATTGAAAGAATCGTTCACTTTCTGAGTTAAAACGATGAACGATTATCGTTCATGCGCATTCATGTTTGTAGTCTGTAGTTCAGTCAGATTGACCAACTCAACTATTTTCAATAAGGGAATATGCAAAAATCGTTTGCAGTAAAAAAAAAATCGTTCATTACATTTAATAAACGAACGATTTTAGTAAACAAATTTCGAAAAGCGTTTACTAAAATCGTTCATTCACTAAATCATTGTGTGTGTATGCAGCTTTAGTAGCAGATGCTAAAATTACAGTACTTAATACATACACGATATAGTACTTCAATGAAGTATCATATACTGTACATTAGACAGTTCGTATCTACACCGGTTTGGTATGTATTTTCTACATTTAAAATGTCGCCAACGAGAACGGGGACACTTCGTAAAGCATCATGTTTGAAGTTGCAAAGCCGACACTGTTAAAATGCCAGAAATTGCATTATTAGCATGTCGGCATGCCGAATTTGATCTAACAGTGTCCACATTTCGTTGTCGACATTTTCAATGTCACTCACAACTAATGCCCGTATACACAGTGGGCCTGATTCAGAGCCGCTCGTAAGCGGCCGCTCGTTCGTTCCGAGCGATGTTTGCCCAACTGCGCATGCGTACGGATCATAATACGCATGCGCGAACCAGTCAGTGCGGCCGCAAATCGTTTGTTCGCTAAATAGCGAATGCCTGCTATTTTGAGTGACAGGAGGAGGCGTATGTGGGTGGTAACAGGGGAAGGTGCTTGAAAACGGGGAGTGGAGATCCGAACGCAGGCGTGCTTAAAGGTCGAAACGGGCGTTTTATGGATGTGCATAATTAATACAGCAGCGTCATTGACCACGTCACTGGGTTATTTTATAGTCAGAACTGCTCGCAAGATTGCGGTAGGAAAAACCAACCACAAGAATAGCGAGCGGCCAGGGGGCGTAGTTTCCAAAAAAATGACCGCAAGTTTTGTTCGCTCGTTCAGACATAGAGGCATGAACAGACTGCAAAGAGCGAACGGTTCATTTGAATAGCCACCCCTATTTTCAGAACGAACGACCGCAAATAGCGTCTGGCTCTGAATCAGGCCCAGTGTTATTAATAAATACTAAAGTCACATTTAAAATGGACCAATACCAAATATCATTGTAACGATGCACATAGATTACAGCAACTACATTATAATAATAATAGTATAAGTGGGAGGGATTCAGATGCAACCAGCCAATCGGAAACAGCCATAGATTATCAGTATGCATGCGTTTTTTATGGACATATATGACAAATATAACAGGAACACACTTAAGCTGTGTATCCACTAGACGATATACTCCATGAGCGATATCGTCTAGTGTTTGTCCTGCAGTGACGGGCTCAATGTCGTTAACGATATAGGCCCTCATTCAGAGCCGTACGCTCTGAGCAGAGCGCACGCTCTGAATGAGGGCCGGGCTCCATTTTCATGGAGCGTCCTCCTGGACGCTCATATAGCTGTGGGTCACCACCCACAGGCTATACGAGCGTGCATTGTGATGGTCGCGATGGTCGAGACCATCGCGACCATCGAATTTGCGAGCCAGAGCCTGCGGTTGAGGTTTTCAACCGCAAGCTCCGGAGTGATTTTGGCTCTATCAGAGCCCAAATCACTCCCACTGACATCACTAGTGATGTCAGTGCGCCGGCTTCTGACGGGAGGTGTTCCCTTAGGAACGCCCCCGTCAGGGAGGCACGCCCCCGGCACGCCCACCAAAGGGGGCGTGCTGTCAATCAACATTGACAGCACGCCCCCTTTGATCGGACACAACGAGCGAAGGACTTTCCTTCGCTCGTCGCGTCTGGCGCATGCGCACGACGGAGCTCCCTCCGTCGTGCGCATGCTCAGTCCATAACATCGACCCACTTGCGAGCGGACAGCCGCTCGCGAGTGGGTCTGAATCAGGCCCATAGTTCAGTGACGTCACCCTCCCTCATACCCGTACTTGCAGAGCCTGACGATATCGTCTGGTTGCCCTGCAAGTACGGGCGATGAAGGATATCGTCAATGGCCAGCTCCGCGCATCGTTGTTCGTTGACGGCATACCCACTACACGATATTGCGGACGATGAACGATAGCGATATCGTTCAAATCGTCCAATTTATCGCGTAGTGGATACGCGGCCTTACTGTACTTAGGGGCCCATTTATCAATGAGTTTTGTCATACGCAACAAGTTATAAAACTTTTTGTGTATGATAAATGGTGCTCCAGCCAATCAGCTCCCAACTGTCGTTTTTCAGACAGATGACAGTTGGGAGCTGATTGGTTGGAGCACCATTTATCATACGCAACGAGTTTTAAAACTTGTTGGGTATGATAAAACTCATTGATAAATGGGTCCCTTCATCTGAGCTCACACGCTGCCTCCAAATCCCCTTCTGCCTCACTGAGCTTAAGGGGGAACAATCACATACAGTAATGCATCCCTCTAGGCATGAGAATGTATGAGTAATAGTAATATATGAGTAATAATATATGTAATAGTCTATGGTAGCGTGCACAATGAATCATCTACTTGAGTCCCTTAATGCCTGTTTTGAATAATTTGTAATTTGAATGTTATAACAGCTAGCGCTTGGAATCCGTATGTAATCCCGGCCGCCGGTAACCTGACTACATGCCCTAGTGCTTATATTATCGCTTGTTTCCAAACTATGGAGGTGAGGTTTATTTTTTGCTTCTTATTATAACTAAAAAAGGGGAAGGGGATAATACATAGCCTGGATACCACAGCAATTGCTGATGATTCATACTACATAGTAGCTTTACTGCCGCCACTGATATCTCTTTCACGGACTCCTTGAATTGACGAAAGACAACTCGATCTTCACCCTTGATAAACCAACCCCCTAGTTTTGGGTGCGGTTATTATTATTTTGTATTTATAAGATGCCTTAAGGGTCCTGTAGTGCCGTACAAGGGAATTAAATTGATCACAAGATACATAAGTACTAATACAGTCTATATTTATTCACATATATATTTTTATGGACTATTTAGTTTACTTTTGATTACTGCTATAAAACATAGGCTTATTAGATATTACATATTTTTACTTATTTGACTAAATATTTCACCAGATATTGCTACATATTTATGTACAGATTTTGCCACATAATACTACACAAAAATCCCATGCCCTCATAATTAAAGTGAGCAGTTCTTATAATAATGTAGGGAAGAGAAAGGAGAGAGGCTCCTGCTCAAATGATCTTACAACCTACAATCCCTTAGTTACCAGAAGATGCAAAGTTAGACTTATAGGCTTACACATGGAACATGTATGTACCTCACACAAACACCAACTGTCATCCCAAGTGCTGCCAAACATCACGGGCACTTTTGCGTGGCTCCCCTATTTCAATAGTGAGGGAGGGGAATGTGTTACTACAGAGGTGAGGGAGGGGAATGTGTTACTATAAGGATGAGGGAGGGCTAAAGTTACTACAGGTGTGAGTGAGGGTAATGTGTTACTACAGGTGTGAGGGGAAGATTGTATTTCTACACAGGTGAGGGAAGGGAATGTCGAATGTGTTACAGGTGAGGGAGGGGAATGTGTCAGTACACAGGTGAGGAAAAGTAATGTCTTACTATAGCAGTGATGCAATACTATGGAGGTGAAGGATCAATGTGTTATTGGGGTGGTGAAATGGAAACAGTAAATATCTAAGGTCTATATATAAATGGAATGGGATTGAATTTCCAGCGGGTTCAAATCCCAACAGCGGATGCCCGCCAGGATCAAGATCCTGACGGGGCAGGTAAGTACCCTAACCTCCCCTGTTCCCCCTAACCCTCCCTTAGTGGTGCCTAACCCTAACCCCCCCTTACCGCTCCCTAAGCCTAACCCTTCCGGGGGGTTGCCTAACCCACCCTAACCCTCTCCCCAGGGGTGCCTAACCCTAATCTCCCTCCCACACAACCCCACTAGACTCCCTAATCCTAACCCTCCCCCCCGCGGCTAACACTAAGGGCGCCCCAGACTTACCTTTGTTCTGGATTATGATAGGCGTCAGTATTTCGACACCTATCATAAAACCCTAGCCGGCATTCCGCTGTCGGGATTATGATCGGCGACCATGCTGTGAAGAGGAATGTCCCTAGCGTCACTTCCTCAGTCCAGTCCCTGGAACATCCAGAGTCGTGGACTGATGGCGTCACACATCACTGGCTCTGGGGTTACCTTGGCTACACCAGACGCTGTCCGACACGCTAGTGGCGGTCTGTAAACCATAAAAGTGTAAACGTGTAAAAGATAAGACTCACCACCAGATGTTACTAGTAGTCCCGACTGGAGATAGGAAAAGGTATAAATAATAATCGCAACATAAATAGAAATAAACAACATTGATATCTAAACAACTAGCAATAAAAGGTTCTGGCTAAAGTGAATAGACATGCAGCGAAACAGGTATGCAAATATTAGCTAAAGGGAAAACCATATCTACAGTATGCTGAAAAGGAAAAAAGAAAAAGGTAAGTATGGGGAAAGATAAACTAGGAAAATGAAAGAAGAAGAGAGGGAAGGAAGGAAGGGGAAAAAAAAGAAAAAACTGAAGAAAAAAAAAACAAAAAGGGAGAAATAAAGATATGCTGAATATCAAAAACAGCGATCTATTACAGATACGAATTGTTGAAATTAAGATACTACATGAATAGAGACCTGCATATAGCATTACATGAAAGTCCAGTGAGACCCTGTGTAAACAAACGCATTAAATAATAAACAAAACCGGTCCTAAAATAAACTAGGTCCAGTGATCCCTGCTGGAAAAAATGAAGACATTTTTTGAAAGCATTCCAGGAGATCTTCTCATTTAATCCATGAGGATGGACGGTGTTCAGATTGTAGATCCAGCGGGCCTCCAATTGTAATCATTTGTTTCCTCTATCACCTCCTCTAATAGAGGGTGGGATATGGTCAATGGCCACATATTTCAAGGATGCAAGCGTGTGGTTCCTGTTGGCAAAGTGCCTTGCCACTGGGTGGTCCGATGATTTGCCAGCCAATTCTAAGTTGATAGCCGACCGCTGGAGGCCATACATTCTTTCATAGCCCAGTGGTCTTCCCTACATAGTAAAGGCCAAGGGCAAGTCATTTTATAACTGATGTGGTTAGACATGCAGTTAAGAACATGCTTAATCTGTATCACAGCCTGTATGTGGAATATATATATATATATATATATATATATATATATATTAGGGGTGTGCACCGGCCACTTTACGTGTTTTGTGTTTTGGTTTTGGATCTGGATCTTTCTTCGTGTTTTGGATCTGGATTGGTTTTGCCAAAACCACCCTTGCGTGTTTTGGGTTCTGGGTTTTGTGTTTTGGATCTGTATTTTTTTGAAAAAAAGCATAAAAACAGCTAAAATCACAGAATTTGTAGGTTTTTCTGCTCCTATGCTATTATTAACCTCAATAACCTTAATTTCCACTCATTTCCAGTCTATTCTGAATACCTCACACCTCACAATAGTGTTTTTATGTCCAAAAGGTTGCACCGAGGTAGCTGGATGACTATGCTAAGCGACACAAGTGGGCGGCACAAACACGTGACCCATCTAGGCGTGAAACTGCTGTGGCAGACAGGATGGCATTGAAAAACTAGGCCCCAAACTGTACATAATGCAAAGAAAAAAAAGAGGTGCAAGATGGAATTGTCCTTGGGCCCTCCCACCCACCCTTATGTTGTATAAACAGGACATGCACACTTTAACAAACCAATCATTTCAGCGCCAGGGTCTGCCACACAACTGTGGCTGAAATGATTGGTTCGTTTGGGCCCCCACAAAACAAGCTGGCAATTTATCTGTCCCTGCACAAACTGGCTCTACGGAGGCAAGATGTCATCCTCATCCTCCTCATCCACCGATTCCTCACCCTCTTCAGTGTGTACATCCTCATCCTCACAGAGTATTAATTAGTCCCTGCTGGAACCACAGGTCCCTCTGTACGTTCTGGAGGCTGGTCTCCCTGGAAGAGTTGATAATTCATTTTATGAACATCATCTTCTCCACATTTTGTGGAAGCAACCTCCTACGTCTTTCGCTGACAAGGTTCCCGGCTGCACTAAACACTCTTTCGGAGTACACACTGGAGGGGGGGCAACTCAGGTAAAATAGAGCCAGTTTGTACAGGGACCTCCAAATTGCTTCTTTTTCCTGCCAGTACAGGTACGGACTGTCTGACATGCCTACTTGGATGCTGTCACCGATGTAATCCTTTAACAGACAGACGCACGCTTGTCGCTGCTGCTTTGAGGATTCAAGTGCGGCTACAGCCCACACAATTCACAAAGACAGAAAAAAAAAAGAATATTTTTATTGTTTGTGGAGCACACTTTGAGGGTTACACCACCCTTTAACAGACAGACGCACGCTTGTCGCTGCTGCTTTGAGGATGCAAGTGCGGCTACAGCCCACACAATTCACAAAGACAGAAAAAAGAAGAAGAATATTTTAATTGTTTGTGTAGAACACTTTGAGGTGTCACCACCCTTTAACAGACAGACGCACGCTTGTCGCTGCTGCTTTAAGGATGCAGGTGCGGCTACAGCCCACACATTTCACAAAGACCAAAAAAAAAAGAACAATATTTTAATTGTTTGTGTAGAACACTTTGAGGTGTCACCACCCTTTAACAGACAGACGCACGCTTGTCGCTGCTGCTTTAAGGATGCAGGTGCGGCTACAGCCCACACAATTCACATAGACAGAAAAAAAAGAACAATATTTTAATTGTTTGTGTAGCACACTTTGAGGGTGTCACCACCCTTTAACAGACAGACGCACGCTTGTCGCTGCTGCTTTGAGGATGCAAGTGTGGCTACATCGCACACAAGTCACAAACACATTAAAAAAATCGTTTTTTATTTTTTGGAACACTTTGAGAGTTACACCACCCTTTAACAGACAGACGCACGCTTGTCGCTGCTGCTTTAAGGATGCAGGTGTGGCTACAGCCCACACATTTCACAAAGACCAAAAAAAAAAGAACAATATTTTAATTGTTTGTGTAGAACACTTTGAGGGTGTCACCACCCTTTAACAGACAGACGCACGCTTGTCGCTGCTGCTTTAAGGATGCAGGTGCGGCTACAGCCCACACAATTCACATAGACAGAAAAAAGAAGAATATTTTTATTGTTTGTGTAGCACACTTTGAGGGTGTCACCACCCTTTAACAGACAGACGCACGCTTGTCGCTGCTGCTTTAAGGATGCAGGTGCGGCTACATCGCACACAAGTCACAAACACATTAAAAAAATAGTTTTTTATTTTTTGGAGCACTTTGAGAGTTACACCACCCTTTAACAGACAGACGCACGCTTGTCGCTGCTGCTTTAAGGATGCAGGTGTGGCTACAGCCCACACATTTCACAAAGACCGAAAAAAAAAGAACAATATTTTAATTGTTTGTGTAGAACACTTTGAGGGTGTCACCACCCTTTAACAGACAGACGCACGCTTGTCGCTGCTGCTTTAAGGATGCAGGTGCGGCTACAGCCCACACATTTCACAAAGACCAAAAAAAAAAGAACAATATTTTAATTGTTTGTGTAGCACACTTTGAGGGTGTCACCACCCTTTAACAGACAGATGCACGCTTGTCGCTGCTGCTTTAAGGATGCAGGTGCGGCTACAGCCCACACAATTCACAAAGACAGAAAAAAAAAGAACAATATTTTAATTGTTTGTGTAGCACACTTTGAGGGTGTCACCACCCTTTAACAGACAGACGCACGCTTGTCGCTGCTGCTTTAAGGATGCAGGTGCGGCTACAGCCCACACATTTCACAAAGACCAAAAAAAAAAGAACAATATTTTAATTGTTTGTGTAGCACACTTTGAGGGTGTCACCACCCTTTAACAGACAGACGCACGCTTGTCGCTGCTGCTTTAAGGATGCAGGTGCGGCTATAGCCCACACAATTCACAAAGACAGAAAAAAAAAGAACAATATTTTAATTGTTTGTGTAGCACACTTTGAGGGTGTCACCACCCTTTAACAGACAGACGCACGCTTGTCGCTGCTGCTTTAAGGATGCAGGTGCGGCTACAGCCCACACAATTCACAAAGACAGAAAAAAAAAGAACAATATTTTAATTGTTTGTGTAGCACACTTTGAGGGTGTCACCACCCTTTAACAGACAGACGCACGCTTGTCGCTGCTGCTTTGAGGATGCAGGTGGAATCTAGACGGGATTTGGAACCGAGGACACACTACCTCCATCAATTGTCTAAATCCCACTGCACTAATGTCGGATACCGGACGCACGTCTAACACCAACATAGCAGTCAAGGCCTCAGTTATACGTTTTGCTTCAGGATGACTGCTGTCGTACTTCATCCTCATCGCTAGGGACTGTTGGAGGGTCAATTGTTTAGTAAAAGTAGTGATGTTCCTACTTCCTCTCTGGGATGATGAACAACTCCCAGCAGCAGCAACAGCACTAGGAGGAAGTGGTTCTTGATCTTTCCCTATTTTATTTTTATCGGAGAAAGTTTGGTCCTCCATTTATTTTATATTGATATATATACGTGCGGCTAAAGCGCACACAAACACAGAAAATATTATTTTATTTTTGCTGGAGAGTAGTGCACTTTGTGGGTTACACCACCCTTTAAGAAATGAGCCAGCCGGCTCTTTACTTATGGGACACAGGCGCACGCTTGGCGCTGCTCCTTTGTTGATGCACGTGCAGCCACAGTGCACACAATTCACAAACACAGAAAATAATTTTTTTTTGGGTTTGGACTGGAGTGTACTTTCGGGGGTTACAGCACCCTTAACGGTCAAGCCAGCCGGCCCTTTACTTATGACACAGGTGCACGCTTGGCACTACTTTGTTGATGCACGTGCGGCTACTGCGCACACAATTCACAAACACAGAAAATAATTTTTTTTTTGGTTTGGACTGGAGTGTACTTTCGGGGGTTACAGCACCCTTAATGGTCAAGCCAGCCGGCCCTTTACTTATGACACAGGCGCACGCTTGGCACTACTTTGTTGATGCACGTGCGGCTACTGCGCACACAATTCACAAACACAGAAAATAATTTTTTTTTTGGTTTGGACTGGAGTGTACTTTCGGGGGTTACAGCACCCTTAATGGTCAAGCCAGCCGGCCCTTTACTTATGACACAGGCGCACGCTTGGCACTACTTTGTTGATGCACGTGCGGCTACTGCGCACACAATTCACAAACACAGAAAATAATTTTTTTTTTGGTTTGGACTGGAGTGTACTTTCGGGGGTTACAGCACCCTTAACGGTCAAGCCAGCCGGCCCTTTACTTATGACACAGGCGCACGCTTGGCACTACTTTGTTGATGCACGTGCGGCTACTGCGCACACAATTCACAAACACAGAAAATAATTTTTTTTTTGGTTTGGACTGGAGTGTACTTTCGGGGGTTACAGCACCCTTAACGGTCAAGCCAGCCGGCCCTTTACTTATGACACAGGCGCACGCTTGGCACTACTTTGTTGATGCACGTGCGGCTACTGCGCACACAATTCACAAACACAGAAAATAATTTTTTTTTTGGTTTGGACTGGAGTGTACTTTCGGGGGTTACAGCACCCTTAACGGTCAAGCCAGCCGGCCCTTTACTTATGACACAGGCGCACGCTTGGCACTACTTTGTTGATGCACGTGCGGCTACTGCGCACACAATTCACAAACACAGAAAATATATTATTTTTTTAGCACTTGGGGGGAGCACCCCTGATGGACAGAGCACCCCCTGGACAACACTGCAGCACTCCTTTAGGACTGGGACACTGCACAGGACTTTGGAGTGGACACAGCCCCTATGGAGAACTGACTGCACAACACAGTCCAGCCAGCCCCTATGGACTTTGAAGTAGTGGACACAGCCCCTATTAACAACAGCAGCACAGCACAACACAGCCAGCCCCTATGGACTTTGAAGTAGTGGACAACAGCAGCACTACACTACACTACACTACACAGCCCTAACTCCCACCCTCCCTCTTCACTGTCCACAGCCGAGTGAGAAAATGGCGCCGACGTGGGTACCTTATATAGGATCCAAAACCCGCGAGACTCGGAAGGCGGGATGATGACGTTTTGCCTCGATTTCAGATCCGAGTCAGGCGGGAAAAGTCGAGCCTGATTCGGATCGGACTCAGATCGGGGGGGCTCGGGGGGGTTCGGATTTCAGAAATCCGAACCCGCTCACCCCTAATATATATATATATATATATATAGTGATATCTTGGGGGTAATTAGCTTGGTAAATTGGTGTCAGTGGTGCAGTGATTAGGTGCAGAATTAGAGTCCACACATGGCATTCCAGCAGAATAAATGAAAATGGTGCTTTTACTTCCAGCATGCAAACCAGGAAACAGTAATAGAAAATAATAAACAACCTAGCCCCTATTTAGGGTGTCTAACTCACTTCTTGAATCCTCTCTGTCGTGGTGCAGCTAGTCTGCCAACAAAGTCTCTGCCTGCTTCTCTGCAGATCTATCGACAGCTCCAGCCTGGCTTGGCTTGGCTGCCACAGCTACACAAACAGTCAGTCTTCATGGCCTTCCCTGTATCCTACAGATATGGGCCCTGGCTTCCTCAGCCTGCAGCTTCACTGCTTTATTGTCACAGTCTGAGTTTTGTTGTCCCCCCTGCCTCCTGCAAGTACAGACCCAGGCCTCCTGGCCCCCAATGGCTTGTTCAGCTTCACTGGGCTCTCTGGCTGCCACAGTCCCACATAGACTGTCTCCAACAGCAGCCTGACTGGTCTGCCTCCTCATCAGCCCATACCTGAGCTCTCTCCACAAGGCAGCCCTTACACATCTTCCCAGAATCCTTTTCTTCTTTGTGTGGACGGATCTCCCCTGCTCCACACAGAATCTGCTGCTCACCAACGCCATCTCTGGTGATACTGCAACAATATATATATATAATTTAAACTACAGCTGTGTAGTGGCTGATATTAAAAGGGAGCCCCCCCCTACTCTCCTCACACCAAAAGGTGCCCCAGGGGCATAGAGTATTATTATTATCTTTTGCTTATGATGTGCCACACAGTGGCTGCTGCACCTTCCAAGGGGGTTGAGAGGACAAAAGGAGATAGACACACACACAAATCATATAATGTAGAGAGGTACAGAAACACATACTAACAAGATGTGTGGTGGAGGCATGCATGTGGAGACTGAGGTAGAGTGGGAATGTGTCATTACTGGGCCCAATGTTTGGTTCATGTGTGTGGGCATAGGCTGCAGGCATAGTAAGGAAGGGAATGTTTTAGGATGCACTATGAAAAAATCATTCAATCACGAGCGTGCACACAAATTAAGCTGGCCGGCTTCCAGGGACTGCATTGGCTGCAGCCCGCTAGAAGCTGGGTAGGGCTTCGGTGATGGCTTCCCGTTGGAAGAGCTCTATACTATTGCAGTCTGAGCTGGCAGTCCCAGGGGCAGAAAACACCTCCTCTTGGGACTGCTTGTCCATCATGTGATTAGTAGGGAGTGCATCCAATGAGAAGTCACTGCTAGGTAGTCACTGCAGGTGGTGGATTTTACTGGGTGAGGCAGCAGCTCTGAAGCCCCTAGGTAAAGTCCACCACTGTTTTCCAACTACATCCACTGCTTTCTTGCCTGGAATGAAAAAGGAAGCGGCCTAGGGATAGAAGATGGTAGAGGTGCTGGTTATAAAATCTGCTGTTCTTCAGTCTACACAACCCTCTTTACCGCCGTACCCATAGCGGAAGGCTCCTACTTTGATTTTTAATGGAAGGAGTGTTAGAAAATGTGACCATGGCTAGCATCAGGAGGCTAGGATCCGAGAATGAGAAGGTTCTGGGCATCTGAAAACCCCCTTAAGTGATCCATTGCACCACTGAAGCAGCAAGTTAAAGTGGAACCTTTAGGGACACTGCTGGGTCCCACAGTTACCGGATCACAGTTTGCCTTTATTGTAACTTCGTGATCTTTGCATAATCCTACATATTATTTTTGGCAGGAGTTTTCTCAGAATTACTAATTGCAAGCCTTTAAGGTGGCTGCGCCACACCTGCATTAATGTAGTCCGCCAGGAAACACAGACTTAAAAAGTAGTGGAGGGTTCCAGAGTCCCGCACTAATGCATGTGCTCCAGGATTGGCTATTTTCTGTTACCTTTAGGTCATGTATTATACACTCTCCACTGGATAGCCCAGGATGCCCATTCAGCAGTATGTGCAACCGTTCTAGGTAATCCCAAACTGGGGGTGGTGTGTTTTTTGGATAGCCAGTTTCTTTCCAATTCCCCTCTCAGTACACTTCTAGAGGCTGAGGATAGGAAAATGAATGATAAAGACTCGTAATCGCATTTGTCGAGCATGTCATAAGGATTTTCCTAATGATTATAATGAAGCTTTATGTATGAATTGTATTCCTCATAAAGAGAACCCAGTACAATCCCCATAACAATTCAAGGATTTGATTAACTGAATGATAAAGTATTTCATGCCTAAGGAAGAGCTGCAAGCAACTCAAGGGTTAAAAGAACCAGATCTCAGATGTATTTAGCGATGACCAAGGTCCTAGTGTCTCTGACGGGTGCACTCAGGAATCGGGGCGCTGTGGTTTGGATGGTAGTCAATAGATAGACAATGAAAAGGTCGGCAGTGTCTAGGTAGACACCAACTGCTAGACAGGTACAAAAGGTCGACGAACAAAATGTCGACATAGATTAAGATTGACAGGTACTAAAGGTCGACATGGTCAAAAGGTCAACATTGGAATGTTTTTTTTTTGTTTTTATTTTAGGCTTAGGCACTTACCGGAGGGTTAGGTTTAGGCTGTTGAAGGGATGGTTAGGGTTGGGCACTTATCAGAGGGTTAGGGTTTGGCACTAGGAGGGACGGTTAAAGTTAGGCACTTATCGGAGGGTTAGGTTTAGGCTGTTGAAGGGATGGTTAGGGTTGGGCACTTATCGGAGGGTTAGGGTTTGGCACTAGGAGGGACGGTTAAAGTTAGGCATTTATCAGAGGGTTAAGGTTTGGCATTAGGAGGTACGGTTAAGGTTAGGCACTTACCCTGATGGTTATGGTTAGGCACTAGGAAGGATGGTTAGGGTTAGGCACTTACCCCGATGGTTAGGGTTAGGCACCAGTAGTGGTGGTTAGGGTTAAGACTAGGGATAGAAAACAAAAAAACAACATTGTGTCAACCATTTTTGTGGTGGCCACTCCAATGTCAACCTTTTGACCATGTAGAACTTTTGTACCTGTCCATCTTCATCCATCTCTACCTTTTGTGTGTCGACCCTAGATGATGAAATTTTGGGGGCTGCCCCCAGCCGTATCCCTGCACTGAATGGACATGCACTGCATCCATTCAGCTACACCAGCAGCGCTGCTCTCTGCTTAGCAAGGCAGAGCTGCGGCAGTGCGTGTCCCCAACCTCCCGACCACCCTCAAGGCACTCTGGCCCTCCGGTGGAACAGCGAGACAGTGCCCAGAAAACAAGACTGTCCTGCTGAAATTGGGACGGATGGGAGGACTGCGCCTCTATGGGGTGGCTCCCATGTTTGACCACACTGGTCGAACACCTCTAGAGCCGGCCCTGCCTGCAGACAGGAAAATCAGAGCACAGCTCCCAATGCACCATGCCCAAAGTTCTTACAGGACTATGGTTAGATCCTAAACACAGACAAGAGTTACCTGGTATCAGCCCAACAGCTGCAAATTTTGGAAATACTTTCATGCACAAAGAAGGACAAAAGCATCAGTGTCAGCAGAAAGACTCATAAAGCTTCAAGATATGACTTTTCTAAATCAGAGTCAACCACAGACTTCGATAGGGCAGTGTCTCAGGCTGTTGGAATGTTTACAGCAACTGTCATTGCCGAGATGGTGTATGCAAAGTCCTCCATTAGGGATAATCAATCAGTGTCCTCACAACCCTGGATGTTAGAAAGGAAACTGGGAAATCTCTTCACTGTTGGAAAGATTCAGCATTAAAAGAAGGGGGAGCACCACTTCCAGACCCAAAGTGGACTGTGATGATAACAGATTTAAGCTGCAAAGGCAGATGCCATAAAAACAGTACAGGGCACATGGAATACAAACATTCCCATGCTACCTCAATTATAGCACAAACATCTCATTTATAAACCAGCAAGGAAGCACCAAGACCAGCAGAATTATGACAGAAGGGTCACAATCATGACGTGTGACGGGAATAATCTGAGATCTCTGTCAGTTCTTCATACAACAGACGAAGACTACAATTACACACTCAGGACCTTGTCATAGCAATTACTGTGTATCTCCTGAGAACAAAGGAATTCGAGAAAACAGTTCATTGCTTTGTACTTCCTGAATGTCCATGTCAAGGGCAAGCTCCATCCAAAGACACATGCTTGCAAGACAGATTTAGGAAGTTATTTCACTGGCTTATAATAAGAACAGGCATCATGTGTATACAAAAAACAAACAAACAGGATTTTCTACATATGTTTAAATTAGGGGTGTGCACCGGCCACTTTTCGTGTTTTGGTTTTGGATCTGGATCTTTCTTCGTGTTTTGGATCTGGATTGGTTTTGCCAAAACCACCCTTCCGTGTTTTGGGTTCTGGGTTTTGTGTTTTGGATCTGTATTTTTTTTTTAAAAAGCATAAAAACAGCTAAAATCACAGAATGTGTGTGTTTTTCTGCTCCTATGCTATTATTAACCTCAATAACCTTAATTTCCACTCATTTCCAGTCTATTCTGAACACCTCACACCTCACAATAGTGTTTTTATATCCAAAAAGTTGCACCGAGGTAGCTGGATGACTATGCTAAGAGATACGAGTGGGCGGCACAAACACGTGGTCCATCTAGGAGTGACACTGCAGTGGCAGACAGGATGGCAGTTTGAAAAACTAGGCCCCAAACTATACATAATTCAAAGAAAAAAAAGAGGTGCAAGATGGAATTGTCCTCCCACCCACCCTTATGTTGTATAAACAGGACATGCACACTTTAACAAACCAAACATTTCAGCGCCAGGGTCTGCCACACGACTGTGGCTGAAATGATTGGTTCGTTTGGGCCCCCACAAAACAAGCTGGCAATTAATCTGTCCCTGCACAAACTGGCTCTACGGAGGCAAGATGTCGTCCTCATCCTCCGATTCCTCACCCTCTTCAGTGTTGTGTACATCCTCATCCTCACAGAGTATTAATTTGTCCCTGCTGGAATCCACAACCACAGGTCCCTCTGTACGTTCTGGAGGCTGGTCTCCCTGGAAGAGTTGATAATTCATTTTATGAACATCATCTTCTCCACATTTTGTGGAAGCAACCTCCTACGCTTTTAGCTGACAAGGTTCCCGGCTGCACTAAACACTCTTTCGGAGTACACACTGGAGGGGGAGCAACTCAGGTAAAATAGAGCCAGTTTGTACAGGGACCTCCAAATTGCTTCTTTTTCCTCCAGTACAGGTACGGACTGTCTGACATGCCTACTTGGATGCTGTCACCGATGTAATCCTTTAACAGACAGACGCACGCTTATCGCTGCTGCTTTAAGGATGCAGGTGCGGCTACAGCCCACACATTTCACAAAGACAGAAAAAAAAAGAAGAATATTATTATTGTTTGTGGAGCGCACTTTGAGGGTTACACCACCCTTTAACAGACAGACGCACGCTTGTCGCTGCTGCTTTAAGGATGCGGGTGCGGCTACAGCCCACACATTTCACAAAGACAGAAAAAAAAAGAAGAATATTTTTATTGTTTGTGTAGCACACTTTGAGGGTTACACCACCCTTTAACAGACAGACGCACGCTTGTCGCTGCTGCTTTGAGGACAGTATCATATGCAGTGACAGTAGACTTGTCAGAAATTGTTGGCACGTCCTTCAGTCCGGACCAGATGTCCAAACCGGCCCTTGACTTATGACACAGGCGCACGCTTGGCGCTGCTACTGTGTTGCTGCACGTGTGGCTACATCGCACACAAGTCACAAACACATAAAAAAAATATTTTTTATTTTTTGGAGCACTTTGAGGGTTACACCACCCTTTAACAGACAGACGCACGCTTGTCGCTGCTGCTTTGAGGATGCAGGTGGAATCTAGACGGGATTTGGAACCAGGGACACACTACCTCCATCAATTGTCTAAATCCCACTGCACTAATGGCGGATACCGGACCCACGTCTAACACCAACATAGCAGTCAAGGCCTCAGTTATACGTTTTGCTTCAGGATGACTGCTGTCGTACTTCATCCTCATTGCTAGGGACTGTTGGAGGGTCAATTGTTTAGTAAAAGTGGTGGTGTTCCTACTTCCTCTCTGGGATGATGAACAACTCCCAGCAGCAGCAACAGCACTAGGAGGAAGTGGTTCTTGATCTTTCCCTATTTTATTTTTATCAGAGAAAGTTTGGTCCTCCATTTATGTTATATTGATATATACGTGCGGCTAAAGCGCACACAAACACAGAAAATATTTTTTTATTTTTGCTGGAGAGTAGTGCACTTTGTGGGTTACACCACCCTTTAAGAAATGAGCCAGCCGGCTCTTTACTTATGGGACACAGGCACACGCTTGGCGCTGCTCCTTTGTTGATGCACGTGCAGCCACAGTGCACACAATTCACAAACACAGAAAATATTTTATTTTTTGGTTTGGACTGGAGTGTACTTTGGGGGTTACAGCACCCTTTAACGGTCAAGCCAGCCGGCCCTTTACTTATGACACAGGCGCACGCTTGGCACTACTTTGTTGATACACGTGCTGCTACTGCGCACACAATTCACAAACACAGAAAATATTTTTTTATTTGGTTTGGAGTGTACTTTGGGGGTTACAGCACCCTTTAACGGTCAAGCCAGCCGGCCCTTTACTTATGACACAGGCGCACGCTTGGCACTACTTTGTTGATGCACGTGCGGCTACTGCGCACACAATTCACAAACACAGAAAATATTATTTTTTGGGGTTTGGACTGGAGTATACTTTGGGGGTTACAGCACCCTTTAATGGTCAAGCCAGCCGGCCCTTTACTTATGACACAGGCGCACGCTTGTCACTACTTTGTTGATGCACATGCGGCTGCTGCGCACACAATTCACAAACACAGAAAATATATATTTTTTTGGTTTGGACTGGAGTGTACTTTGGGGGTTACAGCACCCTTTAACGGTCAAGCCAGCTGGCCCTTTACTTATGACACAGGCGCACGCTTGGCACTACTTTGTTGATGCACGTGCGGCTACTGCGCACACAATTCACAAACACAGAAAATATTTTTTTTTGGGGTTTGGACTGGAGTGTACTTTGGGGGTTACAGCACCCTTTAACGGTCAAGCCAGCCGGCCCTTTACTTATGACACAGGCGCACGCTTGGCACTACTTTGTTGATGCACGTGCAGCTACTGCGCACACAATTCACAAACACAGAAAATATTTTTTTTTGTGGTTTGGACTGGAGTGTACTTTGGGGGTTACAGCACCCTTTAACGGTCAAGCCAGCCGGCCCTTTACTTATGACACAGGCGCACGCTTGGCACTACTTTGTTGATGCACGTGCGGCTACTGCGCACACAATTCACAAACACACAAAAAATATTATTTTTTTAGCACTTGGGGGGGAGCACCCCTGATGGACAGAGCACCCCCTGGACAACACTACAGCACCCCTTTAGGACTGGGACACTGCACAGGAGTTTGGAGTGGACACAGCCCCTATGGAGAACTGACTGCACAACACAGTCCAGCCAGCCCCTATGGACTTTGAAGTAGTGGACACAGCCCCTATTAACAACCGCAGCACAGCACAACACAGCCAGCCCCTATGGACTTTGAAGTAGTGGACAACAGCAGCACAGCGCAGCACAGCACAGCACAACACTACTCTGCACTACACTACACAGCCCAGCCAGCCCTAACTCCCACCCTCCCTCTTCACTGTCCACAGCCGAGTGAGAAAATGGCGCCGACGCGGGTACCTTATATAGGATCCAAAACCCGCAAGACCCGGAAGGCGGGATGATGACGTTTTGCCTTGATTTCAGATCCGAGTCAGGCGGGAAAAGTCGAGCCTGACTCGGATCTGACTCGGATCGGGGGGGTTCGGATTTCAGAAATCCGAACCCGCTCACCCCTAGTTTAAATCCTTTTCTTTGATCTCCTTAGGAGACACTGGATATATGTTGTGGTACACAGGGTCGTAGAGAGTAATGGTGGACCCCGGTGATAGGGAAGCCGTGAGCAAATTCCTGGGAATGTGGCAATATTAGTTTGATAAATAAGGAAAACAACTTTGTGCAGAAGCATTGTGCGCCGAGGAGGGGAGCGTTTTTCATCCTGAACAGATGGCCCAGGCCCCCAAGACAAGCCTGTTGCCCTGCTGGGTCCCTACATAAGCCTGGGCCCATGTAAGTAGTACCCACTCACTCCCTCTTGGCACCCGTGGGGGTATAGTAGGGGCGGAGAAGAGTGAACGTCTGCTATATTTAACAAAGCCCCATAGGGAGAGGTCACCCTGTGTCCCCCATTGGACTCAAAGAAATACATTTAACAAAAGTATAAAATGCTGTTAACTAATGTTGGGTACACACTGGCAGATATATTGATTATCAATTGATTGGCCAATATAACAAGATATCAATTGATTGTCCAATATATCGTGTGCATCCGCCAGTGTGTACCAGCGATATGTCTGTTAATGATGTTCTTAACAGACATATCACGTTGGCTGTGCTGCACAGCCGAGACCGACCGCCCGTACACTTGCTGCAGAGGCCAGTGGAAGGAGGGTGCAACGCAACCCTCGACCTTCATGACCCACGGCCAGATGATGGTTGCTCAGTGTGTATGAACAACCATCATCTGCAGATATATCTTTCTGGTGTGTACCCAGCTTACGTCCTCCATTGGAGACAATGGATATACACTGCGGACATCGCAAAGCTGACTCTACTGGTGGGTACGCTCAGTGGAAGAAGTTTGGCGCACCCATCTCAAAAAAAAAAAAACTGTCATTGTTAGATAACCTGTAAAATCTGGTGAATATAGCAGACAATCAGGTTATGGCCTTACACAGATGCACATTATGAGGTAGGATGTGCAATGAGATTGTCAGGAGTTGGGTGGCTAGCCACAAATTAGCCAGAACAAAGGTGGAAGTAATCCACCTAGCAATAGTCTGCTTGGAAGACCACCATCCTTTTCTTTGAGCAACAGGAACTTTCAAAAGATCTTTCATTTCCTTGGCATCACTTATCCGTCTTTACCAATAGTCATATTATGGTCCAAAGCTAGTATACCAATGGGGGTGATTTAGAGGTGGACGCAGTATCATCTGTATGGTAATGCCATGACCGATGGACGTTATATTGAGCTGCCCACTGGCCAAGGCATGAGTCCGATGATGTGCACTATCGACCAGACATCATCCACACCATCGGACATTCAAGAAACCCTACGGTTGCTCAGAATGTCTGTTGGTACATGACTGCCAGTGCCAGTGGAACAGTGACGCGCCCACCTTCATTAATCATTCCCCAAGTCACCTCCGTCTCTCCTCTCTGACTGATACTGCATCCCAGCATCAGTCGGAGCTGACCCGGAGAGGAGATGTACCTGCCCTCCGCAGCATGAAGAAAGACGACCATGGAGGAGAGGTAAGTTGTGGAAGGGGGAGGGGGGGTGGTGACAGGGGACCTAGGGGGGCCCATAACATTTTTGCTTTCCTCTCTTCCCGACAAAAATATCCTTCCTCATTGCAAGAAGACTCTTTCCGTCTCCCTTTTGACTTAGTTTCCTCAAAGTCGTGGCATTATATCACTGGATTATTATTTTCAGCAGAGGAGATGATTTGCATTTATTAAAGCATAATCACGGCCGGAATCGGTATGACATACTGCCGGACTTAAGCCCGCAGATGTAATACTGACGCTGGAAGGCAGAAAGGTGAAAATCCCGACTAAGGTAAGTTCTAATCCTAACCCTCTCCTCTCCCCCCCCTAACCCTCCCTTAGGGGTGCATAATCCTAACCTCCCCCCTAGTGCCTAACCCTAACCCTCCTCCCAGAAGAGCCTAAACCTAACCCCCCGCTTCCTAAATGGGGGGGTGCCTAGCCCTAACCCTCCCGGGGGTGCCTCTCCCTAATTCCCCCCGGGAGTCCCTAAACCTAACCCCTCTCTCCCGCGGCTAAGAAGTCCCGACTCCCGGCCTACCTTCGTTCGGTATGCCGGGCATTGGGATTTCGGCATCTGGATAATGATCTGCGTCGGTATATTGACACCTATCATTAGTCCCATGCCGGGATTTCACAGTTGGGAAGCCGGCGGTCGGAATTCCGACCGCCAGCTTCCTAACTACATACTATCACAGCCTCAACTCTAGGATATTAATTGTACCTCCTTCGGGGTACAAAGACCTTGCAACCAAGCCTGAACTGAGCCTGAATGATAACCACTACCCAACCATTTTCACCAGCGTCCTATCCCAAATGTTGATGGTCCTCCCTCAAGTGAAGTTCTCCACTCTCAACCACCATCGCTGGGTGGGGTCGATTGAGACTTCTTGTAACTGAAAATGCAACAATGAAATCTATTGTTCAGATACCGAAGTCTGGAGAAATTTAGGGGGAACTGGCCTTGATCAAATAGGTAAGGACCGAAAATCACCACCCTAGAATGAAGAAGGGCCACAATCACGACCATTATCTTTGTGAACACTCGGGGGGAGATGCACTGAGCCTTGGAGAGTGATAAAGTGAAGAGCACCAACCAATCAGCTCCTAACTGCCATTTTTCAAACACAGCCTGTAAAGTGTTAGGAGCTGATTGGTTAGTACTTTATCTCTTTCCAAGGCTTAGTACATCTCACTTAGTGGCCCATTTTGCAACAAGTTTTATCATACGCAACAAGTTGTTGCGTATGATGATGGTGCTCCAGCCAATCAGCTCCTAACTGTCATCTGTTTGAAAAATGACAGTTGGGAGCTTATTGGCTGGAGCACCATTAATCATATGTAAAAAGTTTTAAAACTCATTGCGCAGTAAAAAACTTGTTGAGAAATGGGCCCCTTGATGAGAAGCGCTGGGAACTGGCAATGCTGGTGTACCTTGTGCCCTCTCTCTGGTTTGCGTGGTGATGCTGGGACTGACTGCCAGCAACCCAAGCATAACAGATCGGTGACTGCCTTCCCTGGTAGTGACCCTACTTATCTGAATGTATAACGATGGCAGTGGGCAACCGGCGGCTGTGGAGGCCACTTTGCGTACTTCTCAGAATCAGCCCGATGATAATTATAAAGAGAATTGCACATATTTCTAGAGAAATGGACACAGAAGTGCTGAGCCCCAATCAACAATTTCATGACCCGTCTGCTGAGACGCTATATACCACATTTCCAGGTTGAAGCAATGATAACGAACCCCTTTCTCCACTGTCTTTATCATTCCAACTACCGTAGAGAAATCACTGATGTTCCCTGCGGTCCCTGGATTTTCCCATATTACAGCTTCCCCATAGCCTGCTATGGGCACTATGGTGCCTGTGCAATTTGGCATGAGAGGTCCCCTAATGGTATTACCTATGCCATACAATGGGTGACATGCCAAGCTGGAAAGACCAGGGCAAACCAATGCGCACTTTACGTTGACACGTCGCCGGTAACGCTAGGCTGCGCATAAAGCAGAGAAAACCCCGGCTGAAATCAAAAAGGAGCCGAGATTGCTAAATAGCAGCACTAATAAGATCTGTCTTGCTGCCAAAAGCACAATATAGATTTGCAGTTAGAGTAGGGTCTACATAATTAGAGCCCTATATCACTTACATAGAACTTTTCTTTTTTTTCTTATGCCTATGCAGTTTATACTGTAAGCTTGTTTGCCATGTTTATATTAATGATAGTAAGAAGATATTTTTTAGTGTTTTTTCAGCGGTCAGATATTTTTACAATTGAAAGTGGTGTCCCAATTTTGGACAATTCCTTCTTCATGAAATATTAACATGAATGAATGCACGAAAGCAGCCTTCATTTCTCAGCGCTCTTGTGATACCAAACGCTGGTCACCTGCTCTGTCTTGGTCATTTAACGCACATTCATAGAGCTTTATTCAAGCTTGTTTGAGTAGCTGCGTTGGGAGCTGACTCTGTAGAATCTATCTGTCTGCTACAAATGGGGGACAGGATTGATTAAGAATCATATACACAAATTGAACAACACCTTTAAGATGCAATAGACATTGATTAACTTATCCATATATCATGCCCAGGTTTTATATAGGGTTTTTGGTCTGAACAAGTGATTTATGCCCCTTCCAATGCCCTATAAATATTTGACCTACATAGCTCTGAAGAGACCCATAAAGCCTTGGGAACACCTTTAAATAAGCGCAGACTTAACTTCTTGTAGCTCATGGTAATATATTTGTCAAAAAAAAAATAATATATATATATATATATATATATATATTTTTTTTTATATATATCCAACTTTAAGAGTAAAATAAAATCCAACTATAAGTAAAATAAATACATCCCACAAAAGGCTTTAAAATAGCGTCATCATCATTGTTTATTTCCAAAGAGTCACAAATGCCCAACATAGAAATACATGAGCACAAATCAAGTAAAATAGCAATGGGACAGGTGGGGACAGTAGGAGCAGAGGGACAGGTGGGGACAGTAGGAGTAATGGGACAGGTGGGCAGTGTAAGAGCAATGGGACAGGTGGGGACAGTAGGAGCAATGGGACAGGTGGGCAGAGTAGGAGCAATGGGACAGGTGAGGACATTAGGAGCAATGGGACAGGTGGGCACAGTAGGAGCAATGGGACAGGTGGGGACAGTAGGAGCAATGGGACAGGTGAGGACAGTAGGAGCAATGGGACAGGTGGGGACAGTAGGAGTAATGGGACAGGTGGGCAGTGTAGGAGCAATGGGACAGGTGGGGACAGTAGGAGTAATGGGACAGGTGGGGACAGTAGGAGCAATGGGACAGGTGAGGACATTAGGAGCAATGGGACAGGTGGGCACAGTAGGAGCAATGGGACAGGTGGGGACAGTAGGAGTAATGGGACAGGTGGGCAGTGTAGGAGCAATGGGACAGGTGGGGACAGTAGGAGTAATGGGACAAGTGGGCAGTGTAGGAGCAATGGGGACAGGTGGGGACAGTAGGAGTAATGGGACAGGTGGGGACAGTAGGAGCAGAGGGACAGGTGGGGACAGTAGGAGTAATGGGACAGGTGGGGACAGTAGGAGCAGAGGGACAGGTGGGGACAGTAGGAGTAATGGGACAGGTGGGCAGTGTAGGAGCAATGGGACAGGTGGGGACAGTAGGAGTAATGGGACAGGTGGGGACAGTAGGAGGAATGGGACAGGTGGGGACAGTATGAGAAATGGGACAAGTGGGCACAGTAGGAGCAATGGGACAGGTGGGGACAGTAGGAGCAATGGGACAGGTGGGGACAGTAGGAGCAATGGGACAGGTGGGGACAGTAGGAGTAATGGGACAGGTGGGCAGTGTAAGAGCAATGGGACAGGTGGGGACAGTAGGAGTAATGGGACAGGTGGGGACAGTAGGAGCAATGGGACAGGTGAGGACATTAGGAGCAATGGGACAGGTGGGCACAGTAGGAGCAATGGGACAGGTGGGCACAGTAGGAGCAATGGGACAGGTGAGGACAGTAGGAGCAATGGGATAGGTGGGGACCGTAGGAGTAATGGGACAGGTGGGCAGTGTAGGAGCAATGGGACAGGTGGGGACAGTAGGAGTAATGGGACAGGTGGGGACAGTAGGAGCAATGGGACAGGTGGGGACAGTAGGAGCAATGGGACAGGTGGGGACAGTATGAGAAATGGGACAAGTGGGCACAGTAGGAGCAATTGGACAGGTGGGGACAGTATGAGAAATGGGACAGGTGGGGACAGTAGGAGTAATGGGACAGGTGGGCAGTGTAGGAGCAATGGGACAGGTGGGGACAGTAGGAGTAATGGGACAGGTGGGGACAGTATGAGAAATGGGACAGGTGGGCACAGTAGGAGCAATGGGACAGGTGGGGACAGTATGAGCAATGGGACAGGTGGGGACAGAAGGAGCAATGCAGGGTCGGTATGCAGGTAGAAAATGCAGAGGGTGTAATTGGACCTGATCCAGGAAGTAATAGGGTGGGTAAGAAGAAAAGGTGGGATATGATGGACCATTTGAAAGACTGAAAATTGGGGGAGAGCCTGGCCAGGTGAGGCAGGGTTCCACAGGTACGCAGGTGTTGGGATAATGTCTTGTATTTGGGAGTGAGATCAGGCAACAAGAGGGGAGGAAAGACGCAGTGGACAGAGCCAGATGTTCCTTGTGAGGTACAATATACATGCTCCCACATCCGAGGGCTGCATCTGTTGACGCACATTGTCACTTACAGGCCTTACGTGCTATGTTGCTTGTTCATTAATGACACCCTTTGTTCCCCTCCCAGTGTACAGTGTATTGGTCAGAATAAAGTGCTGTAACACTGGATGCTGCCCCCGTCAGTGTCAGTGTCAGTAATACAATATCCTTAAAAAGAAAAAAAAGAAAAAAAATCAAAAATTGCTTCTGCATAATCATTGCTCATTAGATTTTACTCAGCAGATCTAATTGCATGTATTCCTCCTGTTACACCACTTTGGATTCTAAAATTGCATCCCCAAGGCCGTAAAACATTGTCCCATTTACAACCGTGAAAGTTATCAATTATTAATGTTGGAATCTGTGCTGTTTATCTGACTCCCCCCCTCCCCCCCCCCACGCTCCCTCTGTCCCTCTCTTTCTCCCTTCCATTGCCTTTATCGCACTCTGTCCCTCATCCTGGCGGTGACACGCTCAGTCTCCGCTGCATTCCTGTCATGCTTAGCTTTCTCTACCTGTCAAACAATCTATTATCCTGTTATTTTCTTTCCACACTCTTCCTATTATCATCTCTTTGCTTGTCAAAATCCCTCTCTCTCTCTGCCACATCCTCTGCTCAGGGGTTTACCTGGAGATTAGCGATACGATCGCCTGGAATTTATATATAACTATTCCCACCACGCAGAGTCCCCAGCAAAAACAAATTCAGTGTAAATAAAACAACTGGCGCCTGGAATTTACTTCCCCAATATAGATGAACAAAGTGGTTCTTGAAAATGTACTATGCAGGCGTTTGGCCGATTTACGCAATTTGAATTTACTGGTGTATCAAGTGACAATTGGGCAAATGTACTGAGCCTTGGATAGTGATAAAGTGAGAGAGAGATAAAGTACCAGCCGATCAGCTCCTAACTGTCATGTTACAGACTGTGGGGTCTATTTACTAAGCCTTGGATGGAGATAAAGTACAAGCCAGTCAGCTCCTAACTGCCATGTCACAAGCTGTGTTTGCAAAATGACATTTAGGAGTTGGTTGGCTGGTACTTAATCTCCGTCCACTTTATCTCTGTCCAAGGCTTAGTAAATACACCACTGTGTTTGAAGAATGACAGTTAGGAGTTGATTGGTTGGTAGTTTATCAATCTCCACTATATTACTCTCCAAGGCTTTAGTACATCTGCCCCAATCTGTGTTGTGCTTTCGAGTAAATAAAAAAATATACATATTATATTGCAACCCACTTATGTTTTATTATATGATACTTTTTGCAGAGAAATGCGCAGACTGAGGGGACTTTGAAGTGTACAACAGACGGTGCATTTGCCACAAACTGTTCCAGTTTCAGATACTAATTGTAATGGGAATGATGGGATAACATTCTCCATAAGTCACCTATTGGATTTATTAATACACCTAGGGCCTGATTCAGAGCCGCTCGCTATTTGCGGTCGTTCGTTTTATAAAAAGGGGTGGCTATTCAAATGAACCGTTCGCACTTTGCTGTCTGTTCACGCCTCTAAGTCTGAACGAGCGAGCAAAACTTGCGGTTGCACCATACGTCATGTCCGCTATTTATTAGATTAATCGAGTACATCGTACAGCGTATGAACTGCTCGCTATTCTTGTGGTTGGTTTTTCAACCGCTATTTTGCGAGCAGTTCTGAGTTAAAAAAAAACAAGTGACGTGGTCAATGACGCTGCTGGATTAATTATGCACTCCCTTAAAATGCCCGTTTTGAACTTTAAGCACGCCTGCGTTCTGTTCTCCACTCCCCGTTTTCAAGCACCTTCCCCTGTTACCACCCACATACGCCTCCTTCTGTCACTCAAAGTAGCAGGCATTCGCTATATAGCGAACAAACGATTTTCAGCTGCACTGACTGGTTCGCGCATGCGTATTACAATCCGTACGCATGCGCAGATGTGCGAACGTCGGTCAGAACGAACGAGTGGCCGCTTACGAGCGGCTCTGAATCAGGCCCCTTGTTACTAAACCTGAACACTAGAAATAAAGACACTGAGACAGTAAATTGGATTAAAGGGGTCGCACCAATTAATTTATAGATCAGATCAGAATGAAATGTTATTATGGTGGCAGAAAAAGACAGGGATACCTCGGCCACAGCCCAATAGATAGATTTGAATAATGTGGGCGGATCCCCGCCCTAACGCAAACTGGCTTAGGCAGTACCACCTCCCCCCAATTGGCCTAGCAATAGCCTCTCCATAAGATAGAGGCCAGGTCCCCCCCTGAGGTAGAGACCAACTCGCCGCTCTCAGAGGAGAAATGCCACCGAACCACTCTTGCGCCCTAATAGGCTGCTGAGGAGCGCTGCTTTCCGCAGTGCCGCACCACCTTTTGTTGGAAATGATCAGATTGGAATTAAACATTATACAAACCATAGAATAGCTGGGTGGGTATCCAAAACTGGAAAGATGGAGAATGCCCTTTGAACTGTCTATTTATATGCCTAACTAAAGACCAGGGCCGGCTCCAGGGGTCTGAGCACCCTGTGCAGGGCTCGTAGATTGTGCCCTGCGCACGAAATTGGGAGCGTGCCCTCATTACCATAGGCCACGCCTCCTAAGTGACATTATTCAGGCACGCCTCCAAATAATGTCAGGCTGGGGGTAAAGCCCAGCCCTCCGTCACTGGCTGAGCTTCCCCCAGCCCTCCCCCATCAGTGAATGGATGCTGCGCGCATGCGCGCTGCATCCATTCACACTCCGGGGGTCCGGCACCGCCACACAGCTGCGGCGATGGGGATCCCTAACCTCCCGATTTGATCACCCGCGAGCCACTTCGGCCCATGGGTGGAACAGCGGAACAGTACTGTCCCGCTGAAATCGGGATGTTGGGGAGGGGTGCGCCCTCTATGGGTGGCACCCCAGTGCGACTGCTCTGGCCAAACACCCCTAGAGCCGGCCCTGCTAAAGACCCTCCCATTAACTAAACTGATAGGCTAAAGAACCCTGACTGACATCTCACTCCGCTCTGCTAGCAACAAACATTGGGGCAGATGTATGAAGCTCTGGAGAGTGATAAAGTGCAGAGTGATAAACGACCAACCAATTAGCTCACAACTGCCATGTTACAGGCTGTGTTTGAAAAATGACAGGTGGGAGCGGATTGGCTGGTCATTTATCACTCTGAACTTTATCACTTTCCACAGCTTCATACATCTACCCCATTAACCCTTACCAACCGCGCCAAATATTCCTTAAAAAAACAGGTGCTTATATATCATCAGACTTATACAGTCTTCAGATACTTTACTGTAACTAGTAGTAATGAATCCCTTTAGTACCACCCCATACACTTAAAACCAATAATCACGCTTTCTCCATAAATTGCTTTTTCACTGGGAATTACCTATTTACTTCCTAGTCTAAGGGGTCTAGTTACTAAGCAGTGCTAGGAGACAGAGTGAAAAGTGATAAGAAAGTGATAAGGTGCTAGCCAATCAGCTCCCAACTGTCATTTATCAAACACAGCCTGTGAGATGACAGTTAGGAGCTGATTGGCTGGCACCTTATCACTTTTCACTTCTCCTAACACTGCTTAGTAAATAGACCCCTAAGTACTTTTTTCTGCAATTTGACTTTTTTTTTTTTTTTGCAACATATTTTACTGTTTGTATATAAAAGGTAAAAAAATTACATACATAAGAAAAAAATTTCATATTGCCGTTCAGTATATTTACATTGTCAGTGTAACCATGCAGTATATTGCTGCATTTATTCACTGGCTTCTCATGTTTGTAGGGATACGTCATATTTGTATGTTATTAGATAGTATGTTAAGTGATGTTTGTTATAAGAAATGGTATATCACAATGATCTGTAGGATTTTCAGAACGATATTCCCACTTTAGCATTCCACATTTTGTTGAGCTGATTCTGAGTTGAGAACAAAGCAAAATAGAGCAAGTAACTGTGCCCCTGGGCAAACCACGCTGCAAAGCAAAGGGTGCACATACATGTATTTGCATGCAGGGTAAATACTGGCTGCTGTTGCATGTAGCCCACAGGTGCTGGGCAGCTTTATTATTACACTGTAATTTAGACCTGAGCTAGGATGCGCCTCTTCCAAATCTAATTCTTTCCGCACTGTGGGCCTGATTCAGAGCCGGACGCTATTTGCGCTCGCTCGTTCAGAAAAAGGGTCTGGCTATTTAAATTGAGCGCTCGCTCTTTGCGGTCTGTTGACGCCACTATGTCTGAGCGAGCGACCGAAACATGCGCTCGCTATTTTGTAAAGACGCCCCTTGGCCGCTCGCATCCTACGTCATCTCCGCTATTTATTAGATTAATCGAGTACATCGAAAGGCGTATGAACTGCTCGCTATTCTTGTGGTAGAATTTTCCTACCGCAATCATGCGAGCAGTTCTGGCTAAAAGACAACCAAGTGACGTGGTCCATGACGCTGCTTTGTTAATTATGCACACCCTTAAAACGCCCGCTTTGACCATTTGGCACGCCTGCGTTCTGATCTCCACTCCCCGTTTTCAAGCACCTTCCCCTGTTACCACCCACAAACGCCTCATTCTGTCACTCAAATTAGCAGGCACTCGCTATTTTGCGAGCACACGATTTCCGACCGCACTGACTGGTTGGCGCATGCGCATTACAACCCATATGCATGCGCAGATGTGCGAACATCGCTCGGAGCGAACGAGCGGCCGCTTACGAGCGGCTCTGAATTAGGCCCTGCGATGCATATGCATGTGCAGAATGCAGCAATTGGCCGATTTCATGCGTATAAGCAACCGCGTTCCTTGCTGAATCAGGCCCATTGTCGGATGGGCTCTAGATAGGAGAGTGACTTATTCTATGTACAGCTTTATAATTTTGAATCAGCTTGGAACTGGTAAAATATACATTAGAATATAAATATGTCTATGCTTTGGTGTTATCCATATTACAGACGATAACAGCTGTGAATATAAAACAGACAATTATTGTCGGCACAAGGGCAGTAACTAGCTATGGGCGACCGGTGCTGGCACACAGAGGGCCTGATTCAGACCCGGATGCTATTTGCGGCCACTCGCTGGCTAAAAGGGGCCGGCTATATAAATCATGTGCTCGCACTGCGTCGTGTAAAGCCGCCCACTAAGTAATAGCGAGCGGCCGCACTATGCGCTCGCATCTGTATAAAGACGCCCCTTTGCCACTCGCAACACACGTCATCTCCGGCAGTTGTAGGATTAATCGGGAACATCGAGGGCCATCGGAGCTGCTCGCAGCGCTTGTGGTAGCCTTTTCCCACCACAACAGTGCGAGCAGTTCAGGCTAAAATACAACCCAGTCACGTGTGTAATGACGCTACTTTGCACACCCATTAAACGCTGTTCTGACGGTCGGGCACGCCTGCGTTCACACATCCACACTCCCGTTTACAAGCACCTTCCCCTGTTACCACCCACAAACGGCACTATCTGTCACTCAAAATAGTGGCCCGACTGCGGGCTATGGGCGAGCACTTTCCCATCGCAATGACTGGTTCGCGCACGCGCATTGCGACTCATACACATGCACAGATTGCGTAATATCACTCAATGCGAGCGAGCGCAGCATAGCGTCCAGGTCTGAATCAGGCCCAGAGTGCAGAGGCTCTGTTGGCGGCACCATCCCCACCTCACGGTCCTTGCTACTGGCTAGCAGCCAAGATTGCCGCTGCAGCACTCGTGGAACATCCTGTGGACACTCCAGAGGGGCACCCTGCACAGTATGTGCAGCCGATCGGGCACCATAATTACCACTGGAAAGCATGGACCTTACCAGAGCTGCCGGTCGCGTGCCCTTTTTGCGATGTCATGACGTTGCATGCTCAGGGGGTGGGGCAGGCATAGTTTGCATTTGTGCACTATTACGGAACTGGTAGGCACTTTCAATAGCATTGCAAATCTGTGTGTTTCTAGTGAGACTGCCCAATATTTCAAAGTAGCAGTCAATTAAAAGGCAAAATCAACCCGGTTTTGCCTTTTAAATGACTGCTAATTTAAAACATCGGGCAGTCTTGCACGGAACTCACCGATGCCTGCAGTTTGCAGGCTGTTACATTTACCCCAAGGGCTGGCTAGTGAGCCACACACCTAAGTATTGTGGGCCTCATTCAGAGGCGGTCGTAGGATGCAAGCAGTCGTTCTGAAACAGGGCGGCCGCTTGCATCCTGAACGGCCGCCTCCATGACGGTCGTTAGGCTGTGGGTTAACACCCACAGCTCTAACGACCGACAAGGGTGATGGTCGCGATGGTCAAGACCATCTTGACCATCGGGGCTTATGACGAGACCCTAAGATAGGGTCTCGTCAACCTTAAGCCCCAGGGAGCTTCCTGCTCTGATCGAGCAGGAAGCTCCCCACTGACATCACTGATGATGTCAGTGGGGCCGCCCCCAAACGGCAAGCCTTCCTACTGGAACGCCTCTGTTTGGCCAGGGACGCCCCCGGCCGGCCCAGCAAACGGGGCGAGCTGTCACTCAACATCGACAGCTCGCCCCGTCTGCTGCGAGACCCCTAACGACGGAGCGCCCGTTGTTAGCCGGGTCTCGTGCATGCGCACGACGGAGCCGGCTCCGTCGTGCGCATGCGCTGTGGGGCAACATTGAGTCGGTCGTGAGCGCTCAGCGCTCACGACCGACTCTGAATGAGCTCCTGTATGCCTTATATAGCCTTGGTTGACAGCAGCCATGACAACACTAGAAATGCGCTGATGCAACATTCTGACCATTAGTTTTGCTTTAGAGTTATCATCAAACTTTTACAGGATAATGAGGGCGAGCTATTCCCCTCTCTAAACCAATGATCCAGCAGCAGTAAGCAGGTAAATGTTCCTGAAGATAGCGCCGGTCAGATTAGTAGATGACGAGTCAAGAAGTGACGATTGATGAGGATGAAACGCAGATAGGAAATGACATTGTAGGTGGTTGATAATTATCAGCCATCATGGCACACGCTATAATGATATTAGAGATTAGCGAAGTTGTGATAAGTATTTTTGAGAGCTGCGTTTCGCTGTGGGACAGGCAATTAGAGATGGGCAAGTTCGGTGACGCATATTTATGGCCTCACTTTTGCTAAATGCATTCCACTCAAAGGGCCTGATTCACTAAGGATCGCTATTCTGCGTATACGCACGCAACGCAGTTGCTAATATCAGCGGTGATATGTAAATCTTTGCATTCGCATTGCGATCGCAGCCTGACATAAAGACGCTCACTTCCCCTTTCATCCATATACTTGGCCAACATAGCGAGTAACATCGGACCCATACGCACAGTTACGGCAGGTCAGACCTCACTCAGGAATTGCTAACTTCAGCGCACACTATGAGGCCTCAGGTTGTATCTGGTACTGTATCGCAGTGGCTAATTTGTGCACGCCCCTGCAACGGCATTGAAACGCACTGGCACACCTGCGTTCGCCCGACCACCCCCCGTCACCACCCACAAATGGCACCTCCTGTCAATCATTCTGCCATGGGTCTGCGTATCCTTTGCGATCGCAATCCCGATTGCAACTCCTGGCTCGCACGCTGCGATGCATACGCATGGGCAGTGCAAATTAATCAGCCGATTACGTGCGAATAAGCAACTGCGTTCCTTGCTGAATCAGGCCCAAAGTCTGAATCAGCGGCGTTTGCTCCAGCATTACTGCTAAAGCAGGACGACACTCGGTGAGATGAATGCTGCCTACGTATAGATTACAGTGCTTAAACAATAGGTGTGTTTACATGATAGTAGCAATTTGTACATCACTTCCTGGCAACATTTCCACGTTGCAAAATGGACATAATATACATTCATATGTACTGTACATTTTCAACACAATACAATACAAGCAATGTTAAACACAGTTTGCATCAGCAGAGTCTGCTCCCCTATTTTCAAGATCCAAAACAGTCCTATGTCATCACAATAAGAACCCCTTTAAAAAAAAAAAGTTGCAAAAAGTAGAATTATTTTTAAACTTTGCATTCACTTCTTTCTGTGCCTAGCAATGGAAAATTATATTTGGGCACCTACGATGATACCAGACCTATCTGTAAATATGAATTTCACTTAGAAGAGGTTAATTCCTTTAATGATTGTGTTATTTATTCAAAAAAAGGGCATACACTACTTCAGGTGCATAATAGTCTCAATATTTTATTACACGCCTAACAACAAGAGACAAGGCGTAAGAAAAGGATGCTTGCTTATTATACATAACAAATAAAGACAATGTCAAAACAGTGTCAAAATGTAAAAAGTAAAGGCTCGTAAATTAAAATACCATCAGCAGAAGCAGTGGCCTCGGGAGGGACTCGGTTTGTAAACAAATTAAACACTTGACACAAAGTGTGAGATTTACTGCGCACCAGCTGAAATTGTTTAAGAGAAAATTAATAATGATTAAGATTAAAAAAAACAAAAAAAACATTGTACAATACTAATGCTGCAATGTCAGCACAGAACTTACCGCCGTTTTCTGTTTTCTTTGTAGATGCGTCTAATGTATTTGTGCTTAATTACAATTACAGTTGGGTCAACAAATCTAATATTCAGATGATTGTGAATACTCCGGACACTTTGTTTTAATGTTGCATAAAAATAATTGGATGCAGCAATTTATTTACTCATTAAGCAATTGAATTGTACTTGTTCTGCGTAGTAGTTGTCTTGTTTTTGCAGAGGGGAAGCAAAAAGTTTCAAAATAGAAAATATCAATAAGGAGAAGATCGGTGTTACACGGCCAGGGCGAGACAGGAACGTGCCCTAGTACTCGGCCTCATTGGGGTCTATCATTTACAGTAGAACACAATTGTTGACCTGGTCTGGCACTCCAATGACATATGTATGAGGATTTGAAGATTAAATGGGATGATGCAATATGATATCTACTTACATCAGATGTTGACCTCTCTTTAGGCTGAGAACAACATATGGTGAAGTCGGACCTTTTAGCACAAATGCAAAGAAACAAGGTTGAGCAATATGGCCACACAGGCGGATGGTCAGATTGCAGTGATCTGTTAGCTTAGGCACTTGCTTTGGGATCCGGTCTATAGATCGACAGTAAAAAGGTCGACAATGTCTAGATAGACACCAGATGTTAGACAGTCAATAGGTTGACTGGGACAAAAGGTTGACAGGGACAAAGTGTCGACACACTAAAGGTCTACATGCAAGAAGGTCGACAGGTACAAATGGTCGACAGGGTCAAAAGGTCGACAAAAAAATGGTCAACATGTTGTTGTTTTTTTTTTAGGGTAAGGCACTTACCGGAGGGTTAGGGTTAGGCACTTACGGTTAGGCACTTATCCTGACGGTTCGGGATAGGCACTTACCCCTATGGTTAGGGTTAGGCACCAGGAGGGAGGGTTAAGATTTGTTTTAGATTAGAAAACAAAACAAAAATGTATCGACCTTGTTTGTGTCGATTTCTTGACCCTGTTGACCATTTGTACCAGTCGATCTATTGACTGTCTAACTTTCTGTGTCTATCTAGACACTGTCAAACTTTTTACTGTCTATCTTTCAATCTACACCCACTTGCTTTGCACTAGTGATGGTGATTTGGGGGCAAGTAATTAACTCAGACATATAGAAAATAATGTTAGCATTAAACAAAAAAAATAATAATAATAACATATGAACTGAAATCTAACCAGACCGACCAAAAAGTTAACTGGCATTGTAATTGATTAAAATTCCCCTCCCCTTAAAGGCTCAGGGGTCTATTTACTAAGCAGTGTTAGGAGAAGTGAAAAGTGAAGAGTGAAAAGTGATAAGGTGCCAGCCAATCAGCTCCTAACTGCCATCTCACAGGCTGTGTTTGAAAAATGACAGTTGGGAGCTGATTGGCTGGCACCTTATCACTTTTCACTTCTCCTAACACTGCTTAGTAAATAGACCCCTGAGTTTTGCAAATAAAAAAAAATATCCAGAATGTAATAATTTGCTAGATACGCTCACAGAGACAGGGAATGGTCAAGAGTTCTCCTTCCTGTAAGACTAAATGGGCCAACTTTACTACTATTATTATTATTATTATTATTATTACTACTACTATTATTATTATGATTATTACTACTACTATTATTATTATTACTACTACTATTATTATTATTACTACTACTATTATTATTATGATTATTACTACTACTATTATTATTATTACTACTACTATTATTATTATGATTATTACTACTACTATTTTTATTATTATTATTATTATTATTATTATTATTACTACTATTATTATTATTATTATTACTACTACTATTACTACTACTATTATTATTATGATTATTACTACTATTATTATTATTATTATTATTATTACTACTATTATTATTATTACTACTACTATTACTACTACTATTATTATTATGATTATTACTACTACTATTATTATTTTTATTATTATTACTATTGTTCATGTCTAAAGATCTGCCTATTACACAACGCTCTACAGAGAATACGAGTCATTTCCATCAGTTTATTAGCACCATGGACAGCATTAACTCTACTGCAGCAGTAATGCAATAACTCACATGTCTCTTAAATTCACTGGTCCTTTCATTGGTCGCCCACAATCAGTAATACCTACAGCTCCGTCTGTATAATGCAGCAATAAAGGCTGCACCATCTGTACAGGAAATCCACGAAACGTGTGTCTCTATAACAGCTTTCTCAATGTAATAAACATAGATGTTTTTTTTTGTCAATGATGTTACAAATTAAAGCCCTATCCTATTTATTACAGCAGCCGAATCCCAATGCACCTGCCTCTGTATTCAGCAGCATAATGTCTAACAATCCCCCTCTAGCCAGTGTCCTTCTTAACCTATAGCCCCACTTTGCCATTGGATCACTTATTTGATCAAGCTTGTTTTATGGCTGCATTTATATTTTCCTGCAGATCCTCAGCCGCTTCTGACTCTCCGCAGTTATTGAAAGGACCCCCTTTGGAGTCTTACCAGCTCCATTATTTAGTCCTAGGCATACAGTCTACACTGACATTATCAACTGCCTGTAAACAGCACCTGGTGTATTCTCTGCTCTTGATAAACAAGGAACATGATTATCTTGGAAGGAATGAAAAGTAAACTTAGAAAATGAAATCTCTGCGCATGAATAGAAGCTTCTGAAATGAAATATCCGTTCGCTGAATAGAATTCACCAGGCTACCTCTTTCCTGGAGTGTGTATTTATTGCAAATATCGGACCATTTTTTTTTTCTTTAATCAAGTTCTCTTTATGTTGTTACTGTCTAATATCCGCGCAGTTTTAACCGTGCTCGATGACATTTAAAAAGGTGCATTCGGTATAAATCTAGTGTCAAACCGTAAGTGGAGATTTGGGCTCCCAGTTAAAGATAACTGCTCGCTGCTAGCGCCTAAATATTGTTATTGTAGACGGTGCAGGTATGGGGCCTGTTATCACAGACACTTGCTGCCTAGGATTTTCCAGGTGAGGGGCTCCCCATAATTTGGAGCATGATGTCTAAAATAGAGTACAGTATATTTAGAAATAATACATGTATTTCTCCACCGTGCCCCTGGCATGCAATTGTATAGCAGTTCTCTTCGCAATAGCTGAATACTCGCCAATGTTTTATAATAATTTCCAGGCCCATGTTGCGGATGTCTAGAGATGCTCAGACAGACTGCAAACTGGTTCACCATAGTGATAGATAAATGAGAACATTCCAACAGAATTTCTCAAAATGTAGATTGACTAAAAATAATTGTGATATAAGCAAGCGGTAGGGACGTTTTAAGTCTAGATTTTGACTTTTGTATTCAGCAGCCCAATAGGCCAAATATGATCAGGGGCGTAGATAGCAGGCCTGGGGAAGTGGGCGTGGCCTAATTGCGGGAGGTGTGGCCGTACCCCCTTTGTGGGAAAAAAAGAAAACATTTCTGTAACGCTGCGAAGCGGCCCTGCGCGCTGGAGACAGGGGCGCTGTGAGCCCCTCAGCCCGGCGCAATTCCAGGGGGCGGACGTGATCAGTGTGATCTCTCCCCCTTTCGGCAACAGCGATCTGTCTCCCGCTGCAGCCCAGCACACAGCAGCATGTGCTGGGCTGTTGAGAGGTAAGAGGAAGGGGGGGTGGCATCAGATCCGGGCCCCATCAAGAAGCCTGAGCCCAGGTAAGTAGTACCCGCCCCCCTTCTCAGCGCCCCTGAACGTGAAAGGATTCTGAACCTGACAAAATTTCGGTGAGCAAAACATTTGTACTTTAAATTTAAATGTGACTTGCCTAATTCTTGGCAGGTTCAGAACCCCACACTCTATTACATGTGGCCTCTACAAGACATCATTTAGGGATGTCCAGCTTGAAGAGTGGTCGGGGAACAGGGGTAAATTACCCCACATGTTGTAAAAATGAAATTCCTGGGGGTGATGGACGGACAGCCGGGCATGCATATGAATCATTATATAATATAGAATGATTCATATGCATGCCCGGCTGTGCCGCAGGGAGGCTCTAAGCCGGACGCCCGCTGAGATGTTATTACCAGCGGGCGCCCGGCTCCTTCCCTGCAGCGTCGCGTTAGCTGGAGGCTGGAGTTCTCTTCTGGACTCCGGCTTCCGCCTCTCCCAATGCACACTATGGGAGAGATGTCATGACGTCTCTCCCATAGTTCCGAGGAGCAGCCGGGCGGACAGGACGGCGGCGGATGCAGGAGCGGGGATTAAGGTAAATGTTTTTTTTTGTACAAGTGGCACTACAGGGGCATTATATGGGGGCACTACTACAGGGGCATTATATGGGGGCACTACTACAGGGGCATAACTATAGGGGCACTACTACAGGGGCATTATATGGGGGCACTACTACAGGGGCATTATATGGGGGCACTACTACAGGGGCATTATATGGGGGGCACTACTACAGGGGCATTATATGGGGGCACTACTACAGGGGCATTATATGGGGGCACTACTACAGGGGCATTATATGGAGGCACTACTACAGGGGCACCATATGTGGGCACTACTACAGGGGCATTATATGGGGGCACTTCTACAGGGGCATTATATGGGGGCACTACTACAGGGGCATTATATGGGGCACTACTACAGGGGCATAACTATGGGGGCACTACTACAGGGGCATTATATGGGGCACTACTATATAATTTCATTCCTTTCAAATCAAGGGGGTAACGTCGGCATATCTAAATATATTTTAGGGTAAAAGGTAAAAAAAGTTCCTTGACCCCTGAGCTAGAGAGTACAATTTTAATTTGCTATAGGGTGTGTGTCTGATTCAGAGGTGAACGCGGTGGCGATGTTTGCGTCGATTATCAATTATTTACTACTGCACATGCGCAAAAAGTCCTGAAACTCCCTAGGGCACATGCGGCACCATAAGTGTACGGCTCCGTAGGCGGCTGCACAGGAAGTTGCAGTCTTTAGAAACAGTTAGGCAATGCCATGGGCGTTATGGGCGGTGACTGGGAGGCGGCCTGAAGTGAACACAAGAATTGTCTGTCTCATGGGCGTGCGATGAGAGTGTCCCGGGTGTATCAGTGAACGCGGCTGTATCCCAGGCGCAGAGCTGCGGCCACAGAGGCCATGTTCCGTGGAATTTCATAAGGAGACGCTGCAATCTGCCACAGGCTGGGCAGGTGTTGATGGTGAATGCGATGGTGCGCCAATGGTGGAGTGTTTGGGACCACCGGTGGAGTTGCATCGTCCATGGGCAGTGATAGTGGGCATCTCAGGGTTTGCATAATCCAGCGCACGCTAGTACACACGGGGGAGGCTGAAACTAGTATATGCATATTATCGTAGCTGGGACGCAGCCAAAAAGTCGCTATCGCAGTGGCATTAGTGTCCAACTCTGAATCAAGCCCTGTATGTGCAAGTTTTAGTAAATATGGGCACCATTTAGCAGACTTAGGGGTAGATGTACTAAGCCTTGGAGAGAGATAAAGTACCAACCAATCAGCTCCTAACTGTCATTTTTCTAGCATAGCCTGTAATGTGACAGGTAGGAGCTGATTGGTTGGTACTTTATCTCTCTCCACTTTATCTCTTTATAAGGCTTAGTACATCTGCCCTATATTTACTAAACACCAGTAACTAGATATACAGAAAGGTTGGGTAAAAAGTCTTGTGGTGATAAAATGAGTTCTGATTTTACTTCCCCATTTCACAAAATGACAAATTCATACTGAGGGCCTAATTCAGACCCCCTCGCGAGCGCTGAGCGCTCACCAGCGGGTCGATGGTGCCCAAGTGCACATGCGCACGACGGAGGCGGCTCCGTCCTGCGCATGCGCGAGACCCGAATAACGACGGCCAAGCCGTCGTTATGGGTCTCGCACCAAAGGGGGCATGCTGTCGATGTTGATTGACAGCACGCCCCCTTTGGTGGGGGTGCCGGGGGCGTGTCTGCCCCGATGGAGGCATCCCCATGAGAACGCCTACCGTCTGGGTCCGGCCCCACTGACATCACTAGTGATGTCAGTGGGAGTGCTTTTGGCTCTGATAGACCCTACCGCAGGGTCTCGTCGCAAGCCCGATGGTCGCGATGGTCTTGACCATCGCGACCATCATTTTGGACGCTCGCTATACCTGTGGGTGGTTATCCACAGCTATGCGAGCGGCCAGGAGCAGGGACGGCCCTGATTTAGAGCGAGCGCTCTGTCAGAGCGTCCGACTCTGAATCAGGGCCTGAGTTTATATATATTTGTATCTTGCAGAATTTATAGCCCATAAATGGACCCTGTGTTTTTGGGACAGAAGGACTACAAAAGTGAGAGATCCAGCAGATGAGAATCATACAATTGATATAAGCTTGATTTGGTGTACCATCATTGGAATAATAATAATAATAATAATAATAATAATAATAATAATAATAATAATATCATTTATAGATAGAAAGGCACCTTACAAAGTGCATATACAGAATATACAACAGTGCAACCATAACAGGATGTAAAGTGCATGAAATTTACAAAGCAGAACATAGCAGGATATAAACCAATATAAACAGGTTAGACAAGTACTGTAATAAAAATGTATGCATACAGTCTCTATGAACACAAAGTCAGCACTGTGGCCATTTTATCCCCTGGCACATCCGCACCGGAAGTGACGAAAAACGAGTGGAAGTGCAGAGCGAACCACGTGACCACTCTACTCAGAGATCGGGAATCACCGGAAGTGACGATGACGTCACAGCCCCGCCGGCTGGAAGTGAACCCAATGCGGCTGGGCGGAGAATACAAACAAAGGAGGTATAAAGAGACGATAAGAGGGAAATCCACTTACCATCCTGAAGAAGCCTATTATTAGGTGAAACGCGTTGATGACAGTGAAGGGAATCTTACCTATGTCTGTAGTGTGTAAGTTATCCCCCAGTTTGCCGGCAAATGAACCTTACTGACCTCACCTCCTTTGAGCACACGGCAAGCACTTGCTCTTTTCAGACTTGGACTAATATCCACACTGGAATTACCTCCAGGGAAGATACGTTTATTCATCTGTATTTCTTTTTTGGAACAAACACCAACTGGAATACAATTAACAGGATAGCAGAGTAAAACGCTACTTTAGCGTGTCTGCCTTTCCGCAGTTTTACGTTCTCACATAGTCCTTTGTTTTATGTTATATGTTGTGAGTGAGTTTCTTAATTATATGTTGATAAACTATAAAGCACGCATGTGTACTTTTTACATTGTATCTATCAAACAATTTTATTAAATTTGCAATATTTTTTAGCACCTATCTTGTGACTATTATTTTAATACTGACTCTGTCACTATTGTGAGAACTTTATTTGAACTATATACGGAACCTATAGGAGGCGCCAGAGGATATCTTTTGGTATACAAAGTCAGCACTGCCTGAACCTGTGCAGTAGTTGACGGGCTCATCAACTACTGTAGGGTATAGGTGATAATGGCATAATTAAAGGAGGGAAGAGTACGAGCGTCCCGACGTGGTTATATGCGTTATAAGGGGATGGGCATGGGGGAGACAGATGAATGAGATAGTATGCAGGGACAAAATGGGGGTGTTAGGATAATGGCTGGTAGATTTGATTAAAAATAAATAGTACAGAGAGGCTGTTTGAAGCTTTGGAGAGAGGTGAAGAGTCTGATAGGTGGAGGAAGAGAGTTCCAGTGGTGGGCAGTGGTGAAATCCTGGAGGAGGAGTTGAGAAGAGGAGATCAGCTGGAAATAGAGACAGCAGCTATTGGCTGAGTGAAGTGAGCTTGCGGGGGCGTGGAGGTAGGGCAGGTTAGGGATGTAGGGAAAAGAGGTTTGGGTGAGGACTTTACTGGGCAGAGTGGGGAGTATGAATTAGACTGTATAGGGGAAGAGGAGTCCATGCAGTGCCTGGAAGAAATGAAATGCAGACAGGACAGATTGGAGTGGAGACAGATGGGAGTCAGAAAGGCCAGATAAGAGGAGGCTGCAGAGGTTTAGGCAGAAGATGACCAGGGTGAAAAAAGGATTAATTCTCTAGATATTGCCATTACGCAAGTGGCAACAATGGGACAGGGCATGAATGTGCAGTCAAGGACAACTCCAATACAGTGTAATTGTGAAACAGAAGAGATGGTGATGTTATCAATTGCTCAGAATCTATAAAAGATGTGGGGGCAAGAGAGTGGATCTGGGTGCAAAAAAATGCTATGGGGACGTACCAGAATCTGGCACAATGAATTTCCACACAGCAGCAGTAAGTCTGACACCGCAACCCTCTCACAGCAGCAGCGAGTGTGACACCGCAACCCTCTCACAGCAGCAGTAAGTGTGACACCACAGCCGCCTCACAGCAGCAGTAAGTGTGACACTACAGCCTCCTCACAGCAGCAGTAAGTGTGACACCACAGCCTTCTCACAGCAGCAGTAAGTGTGACACCACAGCCTCCTCACAGCAGCAGTAAGTGTGACACCACAGCCTCCTCACAGCAGCAGTGTGACACCACAGCCTCCTCACAGCAGCAGTAAGTGTGACACCACAGCCTCCTCACAGCAGCAGTAAGTGTGACACCACAACCTTCTCACAGAAGCAGTAAGTGTGACACCACAGCCTTCTCACAGCAGCAGTAAGTGTGACACCACAGCCTCCTCACAGCAGCAGTAAGTGTGACACCACAGCCTTCTCACAGCAGCAGTGTGACACCACAACCTTCTCACAGCAGCAGTGTGACACCACAGCCTCCTCACAGCAGCAGTGTGACACCACAGCCTCCTCACAGAAGCAGTAAGTGTGACACCACAGCCTTCTCACAGCAGCAGTAAGTGTGACACCACAGCCTCCTCACAGCAGCAGTAAGTGTGACACCACAGCCTTCTCACAGAAGCAGTAAGTGTGACACCACAGCCTTCTCACAGCAGCAGTAAGTGTGACACCACAGCCTTCTCACAGCAGCAGTAAGTGTGACACCACAGCCTCCTCACAGCAGCAGTGTGACACCACAGCCTCCTCACAGCAGCAGTGTGACACCACAGCCTCCTCACAGCAGCAGTAAGTGTGACACCACAACCTTCTCACAGAAGCAGTAAGTGTGACACCACAGCCTTCTCATAGCAGCAGTAAGTGTGACACCACAGCCTTCTCACAGAAGCAGTAAGTGTGACACCACAGCCTTCTCACAGCAGCAGTAAGTGTGACACCACAACCTCCTCACAGCAGCAGTAAGTGTGACACCACAGCCTTCTCACAGAAGCAGTAAGTGTGACACCACAGCCTTCTCACAGCAGCAGTAAGTGTGACACCACAACCTTCTCACAGAAGCAGTAAGTGTGACACCACAGCCTCCTCACAGCAGCAGTAAGTGTGACACCACAGCCTCCTCACAGCAGCAGTAAGTGTGACACCACAGCCTTCTCACAGCAGCAGTAAGTGTGACACCACAGCCTTCTCACAGCAGCAGTAAGTGTGACACCACAGCCTCCTCACAGCAGCAGTAAGTGTGACACCACAGCCTTCTCATAGCAGCAGTAAGTGTGACACCACAGCCTCCTCACAGCAGCAGTAAGTGTGACACCACAGCCTTCTCACAGAAGCAGTAAGTGTGACACCACAGCCTTCTCACAGCAGCAGTAAGTGTGACACCACAACCTTCTCACAGAAGCAGTAAGTGTGACACCACAGCCTCCTCACAGCAGCAGTGTGACACCACAGCCTCCTCACAGAAGCAGTAAGTGTGACACCACAGCCTTCTCACAGCAGCAGTAAGTGTGACACCACAGCCTCCTCACAGCAGCAGTGTGACACCACAGCCTCCTCACAGCAGCAGTAAGTGTGACACCACAGCCTCCTCACAGCAGCAGTAAGTGTGACACCACAACCTTCTCACAGAAGCAGTAAGTGTGACACCACAGCCTTCTCATAGCAGCAGTAAGTGTGACACCACAGCCTTCTCACAGAAGCAGTAAGTGTGACACCACAGCCTTCTCACAGCAGCAGTAAGTGTGACACCACAGCCTCCTCACAGCAGCAGTAAGTGTGACACCACAGCCTTCTCACAGCAGCAGTAAGTGTGACACCACAGCCTTCTCATAGCAGCAGTAAGTGTGACACCACAGCCTTCTCACAGAAGCAGTAAGTGTGACACCACAGCCTTCTCACAGCAGCAGTAAGTGTGACACCACAGCCTCCTCACAGCAGCAGTAAGTGTGACACCACAGCCTTCTCACAAAAGCAGTAAGTGTGACACCACAGCCTTCTCACAGCAGCAGTAAGTGTGACACCACAACCTTCTCACAGAAGCAGTAAGTGTGACACCACAGCCTCCTCACAGCAGCAGTAAGTGTGACACCACAGCCTCCTCACAGCAGCAGTAAGTGTGACACCACAGCCTCCTCACAGCAGCAGTAAGTGTGACACCACAGCCTTCTCACAGCAGCAGTAAGTGTGACACCACAGCCTTCTCACAGCAGCAGTAAGTGTGACACCACAGCCTTCTCACAGCAGCAGTAAGTGTGACACCACAGCCTCCTCACAGCAGCAGTAAGTGTGACACCACAGCCTTCTCACAGCAGCAGTAAGTGTGACACCACAGCCTTCTCACAGAAGCAGTAAGTGTGACACCACAGCCTTCTCACAGCAGCTGTAAGTGTGACACCACAGCCTTCTCACAGCAGCTGTAATCCATTCAAAACATTGCGCCTGATGGAGCAAGGAATGCCCAGGAGAGAACGTACTTGGCTGATGTTTCCGTACTGTGCCTATGTATGCATCACACTGCGTGTACGCAAGCTTCACGGTGAGATCTGGTAAGTGTACGCAGACTACATGCATTGTGTACGCAGGCTCCTTTCCATATTGATTGACAGGAAGTACCGTTTGTGGGTGGTGATAGGGTGGTGGTTGCCTGTGCGTTCGGGTGCTGTTTTAGAGGCGTCCATAATTAAACCAGTGCGGCGACGGACGCAGTGATGAGACTCTGTGCACACAGGAAGTTGCCAAGATCCTGCGCGAGGTCTGGTCAACCACTATTATACAAATGTGGTCGATGGTTCTCGATGTTACCGATGTTTACGCTATCTTGCGTACTGATCAGGCTGTGAGTAAAGTGACATGTGCGGTTTAATATGGGGCTGGGCATCTGCGTCTTGTGCTGCGGTCTCCGTGTGTAAGCATTGATTTGCATATTCTTGCAGCGGCTGGGTGCGTGAGTCTGCATCCGTGCGTTCCTTGCTGAATCAGGCCCATTGTACAGTGGCCCTGATTCAGAGCCGGACGGTCTTTCAGAGCGCTCGCTCTGAATCAAGGCGTTTTTTTGTTTGTTTGTTTCGGCCTCCTGGCCGCTCGCATACCTGTGGGTGACCACCCACAGCTTTTGCGAGCTGCCAGGTGATGGTCGCAATGGTCGCGATCATCGCTACTATCGGGGCTTGCGACAAGACCCTTGTGGTAGGGTCTCATTCCCGCAAGCCCCAGTGAGCTTCCTGCTCTAAATAGAGCAGGAAGCTCACCACTGACATCACTGGTTATATTAGTGGTGCCTCCCACAAATGTGGGAGGCCTGACAATGGTCGCGATTATCGCGACCATCTGGCTTGCGACGAGACCCTTGTTGTAGGGTCTCATCCACCGCGAGCCCCAGTGAACTTCCTGCTCTAATAGAGCAGGAAGTTCACTACTGACATCACTGGTGATGTCAGTAGGGCCGCCCACAAATGGCAGGCGTTCCTTCTGGAACGCCTCCATTTGTGTAGCCACCCCCCTGACCCGCCTACCAAACCGGGCAAGCTGTTCATCAACATCAACAGCCGCCCCTTTTGGATGAGAGCGCCGTAGCGAGTGATTTCTCGCTCGCTCCGGGGCTCACGCGTGCGCACTGCCCGGCCATCGACCAGCTTGCGAGCACTAAGCGCTTGCGAGCGGGTCTGAATCAGGCCCAGTATACCAAGTTCAATAATGGGAACTCTGCACAGAGCCATAGTGATTGGGAATTCCGTATGGAACACTTGGGAGTAGGGGTGCTTTAAGAGAGGAGGAGGCCTGTGTGCACCCTTCCATGCAGGTCCCCTCCTCTCTGGCAGAGCAGTGGATTCTGACTTAATGTCAGACTGTACTGCGCATGCACGGATCTCCAGGAAAATGGCAGCCGCACCTCATTCCTTTGGACATCTCTACTGCGCAGGCTCAAGCTACCGGGAAAATGGCCGCAGCCATTTTCCCTGTGATTTTTGCTGTTCTGCAGGTGCTGCTAAGCAGCACTCTGGAGACCGCAAAGGAGAGGTAAGTATAACTAAATTTTTGTGCACCTCACATCCTGCACCCATTGTAGATACGCCATTTCTTGGGAGACAATTTCTTTTAGAGAAACGTAAAACTCCACGGATCAGTTTACAAAGGTTTTCCCTTCTATATGGTGCACCCCAAACACAGCCACACTTGGCTTTTATACTGTTCACAACTGTTATGTTGCATGGGTATTGCAGTTTATTGCTGCAGGAACTCAAACTAATAGGGGCATGTATTTCTTTCAGTAGCCACCAATTGTCAGACGAAGGCACTCTGGGCCTGATTCTGTAAGGACCGCAATTGCAAAGCTGCACACAGGCTATGGGTATGATGTATGCACACAGGCTATAGTTATTATGTATGCACACAGGCTATAGATATGATGTATGCACACAGGGCCTGATTCAGAGGCGCTCGCAAAAAGCGAGCGCTCGTTTTGAATCAGAGTGGGCGCTGTTTTTTTTAGTGACCACCCACAGCTATTGTGAGCGGCCAGGATGATGGTCGCAATGGTCAAGACCATCACGACCATTGGGCTTGCAATGAGACCCTTGTGGTAGGGTCTCATGGCCGCAAGCCCCAGAGAGCTTCTGGCTCTAATAGAACCGGAAGCTCTCTCACTGACATCACTGGTGATGTCAGTGGGGCCGCCCACAAATGGCAGGAGTTCACTTAGGGAAAGCCTCCATTTGTGAAGCCACCCCCCGGCCACGCCTACAAAACAGGGCGAGCTGTCGATCAACATCAACAGCCGCCCCTTTTGTAGTGAGCCATGGAGCGAGTGCTTTTTGCACTTGCTCTGGGGCGAGCGTACTCTGCGCGTGCGCACTGGGCCACCATCGACCCGCTTGCAAGTGCTATGCGTTTGCGAGTGGGTCTGAATCAGGCCCACAGGCTATAGATATAATGTATGCACACAGGCTATAGTTATGATGTATGTACACAGGCTATAGATATGATGCATGCACTCAGGCTATAGATATGATGTTTGCACACAGGCTATAGATATGATGTATGCACTGAGGCTATAGATATGATGTATGGACACAGGCTATAGATATGATGTATACACGCAGGCTATAGAGATATGATGTATGCACGCAGGCTATAGAGATATGATGTATGCATGCAGGCTATAGATATGATGTATGCACGCAGGCTATAGATATGATGCATGCACACAGGCTATAGATATGATGTATGCACGCAGGCTATAGATATGATGCATGCGCACAGGCTATAGATATGATGTATGTGCACAGGCTATAGATATGATGCATGCGCACAGGCTATAGATATGATGTATGTGCACAGGCTATAGATATGATGTATACAAACAGGCTATAGATATGATGTATGCACTCAGGCTATAGATATGATGTATGCACGCAGGCTATAGATATATGATGTATGCATGCAGGCTATAGATGTGATGTATGCACTCAGGCTATAGATATGATGTATACATGCCGGCTATAGATATATGATGTATGTACGCAGGCTATAGATATGATGTATGCACGCAGGCTATAGATATGATTTATACACGCCGGCTATAGATATATGATGTATGCACGCAGGCTATAGATATGATGTATGCACGCAGGCTATAGATATATGATGTATGCACGCAGGCTATAGATATATGATGTATGCACACAGGCTATAGATATGATGTATGCACGCAGGCAGCTTTGATATTGCCATCCTTGCAGATATGGTAATGCAGCAGGAGGCACCACCCCCGCTGTGCATTAATTAAGTGAGCTGCGTTGGTTAATCTGCGTACCATATGCCGGCTGCGGTGACCCATGGGGTCCCTCAGTTGGCCGCCGCAGTTCATATGAAGAGGCCAATGCGGAAAGTCAATGCAATGTAATAGGCGAAAAAGTTTCACATATGAATAGCAGGTGGAAAAAAGTGCAGAATTGAGGTTTTGGGGTGCAACGTTGTGGGAACCCCTGTGCAGCCTTCAGACAGTCCCCCAAAGGTAAACTGAATACCCCAAAAAATCACTTTAATTTTGGGGCGAAAAAAAAAATTTGGGGGGACAAAGTTAAAAACTAGCGAACTTGACTCTGGGGGGGTCCCCAAGTATGCCCCAGGTGTTTTTTTGATAGCATGTGCTTGCGGAAGGTGGATTTTTCATTAAATATGCTGACCTCCATTACCAAGTACCCCAAATTTGCTGGGATAAGTTATTTTATGAAAAAACACTCCTGAATACTATTCTGCACCACGTATAGAAAAACGCTATTTAGCAGCTATTGAGCCCGTTTAAAAACACCAAATACCATCAGCAAGCCAAATCGGGGGGTTCCATAGTGAACCCCCATGTCAGAGCATCTTTTGGGGGGTGTCAGGCTGATTTCCCCAAATCTGACAGTACTTTCCGCCTGTTCAAGTTTCGCCATGTCCCGTTTTCGCCTACTTTCAAATTGAATACGGGGTAAAGCGGGCATGCGCGCGATACTTTTCCGCCTACAAAACAGGCGAAAAGTCTGGGCCGCGAAAAAGTATCGCGGCTCGGCTGAAATTTAATACGGCTCTTTGGTTTCCCTTTAAAATATTGCGGGTCAAAAAGGGCTATATTTATTTTATAAACTGTATATTTAGTTCCTGGACATGAGATTGAAGAATACTGTGATTAGAACAAAACTGTACCGATCATTTAGAAGCTCTCCCCGTGTTTTCTCTGGAAGTAGAAACATATTTGGGTGAAGAAGGAAGCCGTCACGGCCTGCGTTTTCCAAATGGTTTTCAGTTTCATGAAATTAAATGGATTTTAGATAAATGGTATCTCCGCATTAGTGATTAAAGTGAGTGGTGTGTCATTTTAAATCTACACACTAGAGACTTCTCATTAATTAGTAGGTGACCTATGCATTCAAATGTAGAGCAACGAGTGCACATACTGTAGAGAGCCAGTGCAGTACTGAACAGTAGAGGGCGCTAGTGACTGGTAGAGGCACCGCAACTTTGCATTCAGTGTATATAGGGCCTGATTCAGCAGCGATGGCAACTGCGATTAGGCACACAATCGGCCGATTGTTGCGTTCTGCACATGCGTATGCATCACAGTGCGCTAACACTCCACTGCGATCGCAGTGACTACGCAGACCCATCGCAGAGTGATTGACAGGAAGTACCATTTGGGGGTGGTGATGGGGGAGTGAGCTCAAAAAAGCAGACGTGCCAGTGCGTTTGAATGACGTTGCATGGGCGTGCATAAATTAGCCACTGCGACGCGGTTAGCAATTCCTGAATAAGGTCAGAGCTTGTGTAAGTGTGCGTGAGGCTGCAATGGTACCGATGTTACCGATGGTTTCTCAGTCTTGCTAAGTATTACGGATGTGTGTAAGGTAAGGTGGGCGTCCTTATGTTATGCTGCGTATGGCAATTGCAGACATTAGCATATCATCGCAGTGAGACTGCGTGCATAATCGCTATTGCGATCGCACTTGCGATCTGTACTGAGGGCCTGATTCAGACCCGCTCGCAAGCGCATTGCGCTCGCTAGCGGGTCGATGGTGGCCCAGTGCGCACGCGCAAGCCCCGGAGCGAGCGCAAAAAGCGCTCGCTCCGGGACTCACTACAAAAGGCACGGCTGTCGATGTTGATCAACAGCTTGCCCCATTTTGTAGGCGTGGCAGGGGGGTGGCTTCACAAACGGAGGCGTTCCCATGCGAACGCCTGCCGTTTGTGGGTCGGCCCCACTGACATCACCAGTGATGTCAGTGAGAGAGCTTCCGGCTCTATTTCAGCCAGAAGCTCTCTGGCGCTTGCGGCCACGAGACCCTACCGCAAGGGTCTCGTCGCAAGCCCGATGGTAGCGATGGTGTTTACCATCGCGACCATCATCATGGCTGCTCGCAATAGCTGTGGGTGGTAACCCACAGCTATGCGAGCGGCCAAGAGGCCGCAACTAAAAAAAAACCTGCGCCCGCCCTGATTCAGGCCCACAATCAGGTCATTAGCTCACAGTGCAGAGGGTCAGGGTCATAATAGTTGATAATTACAAATTAAGAAATATTCTTTGGTTCAGTTTGCTGGATAATTTATTATAGCACGGCATTAATCCTATATATATATATAGTTAGTCAATTAAATCACAAATCAGTTAAAAAATATGTTCCATGGGATTTAAAAAGAATTTGTAAGAAAAATTTGCAATTGTACTAATTTTCAAAAATGACATTTTAAGAGATAACTTTTTTTTTTTTTACAGCTTAATTTATTGGCAAAACCTATGGTGCTGATAGGTGTAAGCAGTGTGCGATGGAGGTCAGTCCACACAGCAGATAACTTAACCAGTCTTATCGGATTACTAACCGGCAGATAACAGTATGCAGGATAACACAGGGTTAATGCAGGCAGCCTTTAGAGAGCTGGACCCGCCCAGGTACTTTGAGGGGTGTGGCCTTATGTAAGGAGAGGTGACCACACCTCCTGAAAAAAAAAATAGAAAAAAAATAGTATTGGTTGTGCTGCAAAGCAGTACACTGCGCTCCACCAGGGGGCGCTGTGTCCAGGGGGAGGAGGAGATCAGTGTGATCGCTTTCTCTCCCCCCACACAGCCAGAGTAGACTGCTACTGCTGATCACCTGCACCAGCCTCCCTGGTCCCCACACAGCGGGCTAGGCTGGGGAGACAGGTAACAGCCATTAACAGGTAAGGGAGGCAGTCGGGCGGTGTACCGAGGCCCCCACCCGGCCCATCCATCAAGCAAACACCTGGGTAATTAGTGCCCACTCCACCCCTGTCCTCTCGGCGCCCCTAAATGCAGGTATTCACATACAACAGGTACAAACAGATTTAGCCAGGAACTTATGGGGCAGGTGGTGTGTTTTTTAGGGTAGCACACACCTGTATTATACATTCAGTTGTGGCAGTGGCCCCTTTACAGAAAGCGGTGGTGACACAGTGATGTTTTTAGCACCTCCAGAGCACAGTCTAGGGCACGTCCTCTTCTAATGGAGGACAGAGAGAGAAGACGTGCAGAGATTATTGGCAGCACAATGGCGCACGTGGGACCCGGGTGGTTCTGGGTCAGGGGTTGCAGCAGGGTATCTCCAGAAGTGCCTGGAATGTAAACAGAAGAGAGACCAGCGCAGAACACTCCTCTTCCAACATAACGTCTTTCAACATAGCCTGCACATCAAGTCCCTCATCCCCAGCATTCGTTACGCCTATGTACTCCTCCGTTCGCAGCGTGAATAACGTGATCTCTTTAGACCGTTTTGTATTCTTGTAGCAATGTTTTGTGTTCTTTTAATGCAAGCACGCCTGTTTCCCAAATAATGAGGAGCGTAACACATTATAACGCAGACATCTTTGGATCACGTGACCAGCACGCTGTATGAATGGCATGGCAGGGTCCATCCTGAGTCACATGACCCCAATTCAATATCTTGACAAAAGCCTTTGTTGCGTGAGTTATGAAGGAATCAGCGAGTGAATGCGCGGCACAAACAATATCTCCTGTCAGATGCGTTCGCGGACTGAGCTGGTTACATTTCACTAATGGAAACAAAATAATGAGCATGGATAACTTCTACACATTGTATTCCACATATTGTTTTACAGCAATTCATCTCATTTTACTGATTCAAGGCTAGCGGATACTGGGAACTTGTACTACTTGTTGGTTGAATAATTGAATAAACAACCTTAATGACTAATTGTCACAAATAGCTGTAAAACCCTATTTAACAGACTGTACAGGAGCTCACATAATTAGATAGTTATTTAATGTATAGAAAAGCATCATAAGAAATTGCAGGGATGGGATTTGGAACCTATTATACAGAATGTAAGAAAAATAAAGTATAGCAAATAATGTTTGTTTCCCGGGAATAAAATCGTGCATGGACATCTGGTGTTCCTTATACAGGCACTTTGTGGCACTATTATTCGATTTAGGGGGTCTATGTACTAAGCCTTGGATGGAGATAAAGTGGACTGAGATAAAGTACCAACCAATCAGCTCCTGTTATGTTACAGGCTGTCTTTGAAAAGTGACAGCTAGGAGCTGATTGGTTGGTACTTGATCTCTCTTCAAGGCTTAGTACATAGACCCCGCAGACTCTTAAATGAGCTCATTTGTGCCTCAGACATTGTGCAGAGGGAAAGTGGGCATTTTTTTAAATTCTAATTGAGATGGTTCAGCATTTTAAATCCAACATGTGGAAGACCTGGTATCCTGAGGTCACTAGCCTTCTGGTGAAACTATCCCTGTGGACTGAAAAGTTTTGGACGTACTGTAGAACAGTCAAACAATTTTATTTTTTTAATGAGTTTCAAATGTGTCAAATTAATATAAAATTGCGCATGGTGTGGTCTCGTTTTTTCCAACCTCAGCAATGCAGAAACCAGTGGCGCCACCTAGTGATAGAGAAATGCACACATATTCTGCAGCGCTTTACAGAGAAGTGTTGGCCATTCACATCAGTCCCTGCCCCAGTGGAGCTTACAATCTATGTGCCTGATTCAGACCCGCTCGCTCCGGGGCTCGCGCGTGCGCACTGTCGCTACAAGACGGGGCGGCTGTCGATTAATCGACAGCTCGCCCCGTTATGTAGGCGGGTCGGGGGGTGGCTACACAAACGGAGGCGTTCCCGAAGGAACGCCTGCCGTTTGTTGGCGGCCCTACTGACATCACACTTGATGTCAGTAGTGAACTTCCTGCTCTATTAGACTGGGGCTTGCGGTGGACGAGACTCTACCACAAGGGTCTAGTCGCAAGCCCGATGGTCACGATAATCGCGACCATCGCCAGGCCACCCGCACAAGCTGTCACCCACAGCGGCCTGGAGGCAGATTTTTTTTTTTTTTTAAATCTTCCCTGATTCAGAGCAAGTGCCTCTGAATCAGGACCTATGCTCCTTATTACATGCTCACACATATACACACTAGGGTTAATTTATGTTTGGAGCCAATTAACCTACCAGTATATTTTTGGAGTGTGGGAGGAAACCCACGCAAGCACAGAATATACAAACTCCACAGTTAGGACCATGGTGGGAATCGAACCCACGACCTCAGTGCTGTGAGGCAGTAACGCTAACCATTACACCGTCTGTGCTGCCCTATAAATACCCTCACCTTTCCTTCCAGAATAGTTAGCTAGATATAGATCAATGGGCTAATATGGAGCATTGAACATATCGGGGTGGGAGCAAAGCACAAAAGGAAAGGAGTAGCTTTACGCCTTGGTTAAACCATGCTGCCCTGCAGGTGGGGCAGATGTACGAGTATAATGTGCAAGAGATTTCTATTTGGGAGGAGTTTGTCCCAGCTCACAATTGCAGTGCAAAAATCATACTTACCTACTTTTTTCTCTCCTCTCCGGGAAAAGCCTGGAGATGAGATGCAACTGGCTACCGGGGGGAGGAACTCACCTCATTAGTATCATGCTCCCATCACAGCAAAATGCTGCAATATGCAGGTCCATGAGGAGGGAATAAATAACGGGGTTTTGCGTCAGCTTAGCCCCGCCCTTTCCATACGTACAGCGACTCCCGTTTTTAACTACCCTATTTTGCACACTAGCAAGTGGAGATTCGGTCACTCTTCCGGGTGATGCAGGGGACTCGGGAGCCTCACATAATTTCCAGGAGAGTAGGCTAGTAAGGTAAAAATAAAGTTGTCCATCACTTGTGGGCTACATGCAAAAGCAGCCAGTATTTACCCTGCATGAAAAAAATGCAAATAAAGGTATTTGCACCCCCTGCATTGCAGCGTGGTTTGTCCAGGAGCAAATTTACTCCTTTTTTTTATTGATTTTCTCTCAAATCTGTATGAGCCCCCAAGTGTGCGGATTTGGGTGTTAGTGGTCAGTTACAGCAATTGTTTTGCACTGTTAGACAATTAAATTTTCATGAACAACCATCCATGATGTATTTACGGCAGTCATGAGCTTCAAGCAGGGCAGTTTCACAGCCTTTTCCTTCTATGCGTGTGCTGCTCAATCCCTTCGACCAAGGCACATATCTGTATTCAAGCATGTTGTCACTGTTCCAACCAGATACGGATACAAAGCCACCAGAATTTTCTTGATGTAAGTAGTTACTTCTTTTACAATTTTCTTGGGTCTCTTCTGACTGTATGGTGGCTCAGTAGATCACCAGAGTCCATTGTGTAGACACCGACAATGAGGTGCTCCACACCCAAGGTGTAGGCCAAAAGAGCATGCTCGGGAGTCCATTGACTTGAGCTTGAAGCTCACCACCGCCAGTGTTATCTCTGATCATGTTCCTGATGAAGTCTCTGTGGCCAGGAGGATCAATCATTTTGACACAGTATTTGCTGATGTCTAATTTCCAGGGGAAAACCACGTTCACGTTCGGCCATCAGTTTGCCATTTGAAGAAGCCCTTTCTCATCTCAGCGGCTTCCTTCTCCAGCTTTTTCATAGAACTTGTCAATGGTTCACTTGTCCCTGCCAAATCATTGTAGATAAAGGGCCAAATGTAATAGGGTGAGAGTTTAGAAAATGTGAGAGCAAGCTGTCACATTTTTAAGCTCAGCCAATGTAATAAAGTCACAGAACATGGAAACTTGCCTGTTTTTCAGACTCAAAAAAAACTCCCAAGATTTAAACTCTCATCCAGGTGTTTCCTGTATTGAAAACACAACTGGATCAATGTATTAGTGTGAGAGTTTCTCTGCTAAAGTCTCACATTTTCTAAACTCTCACATTATTACATTTGGCCCAAAGTGTCCAGATGTTGTGGACTTTCCAGAATCTATGGGGTATATTTACTAAAGTGAGAGTTTTTAGAAGTGGAGATGTTGCCCAGAGCAACCAATCAGATTCTACTTAACATTTAATTAGCACCTTCTATCTAGAAGATAATAGCTAGAATCTGATTGGTTGCTATGGGCAACATCTCCACTTCTAAAAAAAAACTCTCACTTTAGTACATTTACCCCTAAGGTGTCCAATGATGACGATGTTGATGTGAGTTAACTGATTTAACTGACTGGAAAGTGGCTTATGAGAGGGCTATAAATGCCCTGTATACAGCCCTTTCTCTTATGCTGGTGACAAGATGGAGATCCCACAACTCTGGTGGTGCCTCTAGTGCATATATTACCACTCCTGCAGTCCCAAACTGTCTGTGTCGAGAAGCAAGTACAGTTAGGCTGCCTGGAAATGCTGACACACCAAGTAGACAGCTCCCAGCACTGTGATTGGTGGATAATTCACCAATTAGTATGTACGGACCTCCACCAATCAGCATGCTCAGAGTCATCTACTAACTGTACGCCACAGGTTCCAGAGCCGTAGCTAGGCATTTTGGTGCCCTGTGCCAGAAAGAGCATTGGTGCCCCCCCCCCCCATATATTTTAAACAAGGACAGTGCGCGGTGCACGCATGCTCCAAAAAACAGGGGGGCATGACATCACAAAAGTGCCAATTCACATTACACCGCACATTAGTGTCCGTTGTTGACATTACACTGCACAGTAGTACGCCAAACCCCTTAATACACATTACGCTACACAGTAGTGCCCTTTATATATGTTATACCACCCAATCACAGCCCATACTGCCCCCACTCTCACTGCCCCCCTCACAGCTCACTGCCCCAATTTATAGCTATCACTGCCCCCAATCATAGCCCACACTGCTCCCCATCACATTGCCCCTTCTCTCACCACCCCCCACTTAAAGCTATCACTGCCCCCAATCACAGCCAACACTGGGCCTGATTCAGACCCACTCGCGAGCGTTTAGCGCTCGCAAGCGGGTCGATGTTGCCCAAGTGCACATGCGCATGACGGAGGCGGCTCCGTCGTGCGCATGTGCTAGACCCGTTGTTATGGGTCTCGCACCAAAGGGGTCGTACTGTCGATGGTGATTGACAGCATGCCCCTTTTGGTGGGAGTGCCGGGGGCGTGGCTGCCCAGACGGAGGCGTTCCCATGGGAACGCCTACCGTCTGGGTCCGGCCCCACTGACATCACTAGTGATGTCAGTGGGAGTGATCTCGGCTCTGATAGAGCCAAAAGCACTCCTGGGCTTGCGGCAGCGAGACCCTACCGCAAGGGTGTCATCGCAAGCCCGATGGTCGCGATGGTCTTGACCATCGCAACCATCATTTTGGCCACTCGCTATAGCTGTGGGTGGTCTCCCACAGCTATGCAAGCGGCCAGGAGGCTGCTCCAAAAAGTAGCAGGGACGGCCCTGATTCAGAGCGAGCGCTCTGTCAGAGCGTCCGGCTCTGAATCAGGGTCACTGGTCCTTGTCACATATCCCAATGCCCCCACTGTCACATACCACAGACAATTATAATGATTATGCATTAGGAATACATATGAATGTTACTATAATACACTAGTCCTGTGCTAGATCAGGCTTATCTGTTGCAGTTGAGCAAAAACTGCCTGATCTAGGAGCAGGACTAGATTTTTCCTTTTATTGTTCTTTATTGATTTGACAGTTGATTACTTTTCTCCCTCCCTCCCCTCCATGGCAGGTTCTAACTGCTCTGTAGTTGCCTGCCTTTAACGAGGGTGAGCCATGACAGTGACGGCACTCACCACCCCGCATCTGTGAGCTCAGTCTTGCTGTCTCCCGCACACTGCAGACTGCACACATGGATTCAGTGGTGACAGAGCGCCGTGTTGCGCTTGCAACTACCAGGAAACGGCTCCTTGGTCAGCTATTTAGCAGTGCCCTGCACTGTGAGAGAGCCAACTCTCTGTTCCGGATATTGCAGGCTGCAGAGAAGCCGGGCACACCTCTGTCATAAGCATCACAGCGGGTGCTTGGCAGACGGAGATCGTAACGGCGGCCAGTTCCGCCCCAGAGCATCCTCCGCTCTGTGCGGTGTCAACGGTATCACCCTAGCTACGGCCCTGATAGTCGCACCTGGACTAGAAGCAAACTCAGGATGCTTTATGCCAGAAGCTGCCATGAACTGTATAAATTGGCCTAAAACAGCGTAAATTGTGCAAGCTCAGGGGGCCACCTGTCGCCAAGTCCAATCCACCTCTTTTGACAGACTGCCTTGTCCTGTTTTGAAGCCCATCAGTGTAAGGTCTAAGTTTTTTGTAAGCAAGGCATGTGCATAAGAGACAGTGGACCTCATTCAGAGTCGGTCGTTCCGGCTGCTCGGTCGTAAGCCACCGATATTCGCTAAACTGCGCATGCGTAAAATTCGCAATGCACGTGCGCAAACTAGCCGCTATGATCAGAAATTTCTCTCTCCTTGAACACAGCCAGGTCGGTAGTTTGAGTGACAGATGGAGGCGTTTGTGGGTGGTAACAGGGGAAGGTGCTTGAAAATGGGGGAGTGGAGATCCGAACGCAGGCGTGCCTAATTATGTGAACGGCGTTTTATGGGAGTGCATACGGTTCATGGGAGTGCATAATTTACAAAGTAGCGTCATGGCACATGTGATATGGGAGGTTTTTACACTGACATGATCGTAGAGCTTAAGAGAGGGTATGGTCAACCTTAAGGTCTACGACCAGCGCCCATGGTTACCGATGGTCTCGATTAATCCCTATATGCCCAGAGATGACGTGTAATGCGAACGGGAAGGGGGCGTATTTTTAGTCTTACGGCCGCATCCTCCCCTCGCTCGTCCAGCTAACGATCCCATCTTAACGACGCAACTTGCGAGCGCTTCATTTGCATATCCGGCCCCTTTTCCCTTACGACTGTGCGGCCGCAACGACCGACTCTGAATGAGATCCTGTAAGCTCAGAATCAAATTTTTGTACATTGATTCTAGGGGGTAAATTTACTAAGATTTGAGTTCTATTTAAGAAGTGATGTTGCTCATAGCAACCAATCAGATTCTACTTCTCATTTATCTAGCACCTTCTAGAAGATAATACCTGGAATCTGATTGGTTTCTACGGGCAACATCACTTCTTAATAGAACTCCCATCTTAGTACAGTAAATTTACCCCCTACGAGCAGCTTAGAAATCAAATTTGCATTTGCTAATAGGTTTCTTCGTTGTCCTCTACAACCCAGTTAATGAACCAAAAATATGCAAAAAAAATAAAATAAATAATACAGCTAAAGAATAAGATACATGAATATAACATTTGTGTGAAATAGAAAACAACATGTCGGTCAATGTAATAAAAAAACAAACAAATCTGCCATATTGATTTTCTTTTTGCAGTGCAAAAGCTTTTTGATCGCATAGAACCAACAGCGCTGGCTGGTACTTTGCCGTACCTTAAAAATGTGAGGGCATTATTTGTACAAGGGGATCTTGGCAGTGGAGCTGAGCTGAGGACGATCCCCCCATGAAGCTCCCCTTCTAGTTCACCACAAAAGGTCAGAGCCATTGTGACTCAAGATTTATTGGACTAGAGTGGAATAAAACTCTATTATATCTTCAGAGTCGGCTGAATGGCCCTCTTTCATTCCTGGCTGAGAAGATATCTGTGTAACTGTAACAGGCATTATTTCCATCTGCCCCTAGGTTTAGTAGCACAAATGGGTTTGTTTTGTGAACCAGAGATGAAGAAAGAAGCCGGGGATTTAAATTGCAGATTTTCGGTTCTGCCGTTTTCACATGATGCGATGAGCATGATGACAGCCAGGTTACTGGTTTCTCTGCGCGGGATCCCAGAGTATCATTCAAAATGATGTGCGTATATATTACATACCAAGGGCTTGATTCAGAGACGGGCGCAATCCCGATATTTTTGCAGAACGTGCGCTACGTGCAGCACACGTAGCGATCACATTGCGATGACGTTCGTACAGAGGAATCACTTCCAAAGTGAGTGACAGGTAGTCAGCGTTTGAAGTGCGTTGATGTTACTGATGGTTACGCTGTTGCGCGTTGTCTTGAGAAGGCGGCAGCGGGCGTCCCAATGCTCAGCTGTGCTTAAGAAGGCATTAGCATATTTCAGCAACTGAGATCTGTGGGCCTGATTCAGCAAGGATTGCAGTTGCTTACATGCGCCCAATCGGCCAATTGTTTCGCATTGCGCATGCATCGCAGTGCGTGCGCTAATTAGCCACTGAGATCGGAACTGGGATCACAGTGGCTATGCAGACCCATCGCAGATTAATTGACAGGAAGTGCCATTTGGGGGTGGTGGTCGGGCGAACGCAGGCGTGCCAGTGCGTTTCAATGCCGTTGCATGGACGTGCATAAATTATCAACTGTGAAACCATACGCAGCCTGAGACCTCATTGCGAGCGCTGAAGTTAACAATTCTTGAGTGAGGTCTGACCTGCCTCAACTGTACGTATGGGTTACTCGATGTTACCGAGTGTTTTGCTATGTTGCCAAAGTATACCTTTCTCTCCAGGAATGGCCCGCTGTCCCCATACACTAGTATCACAGATATCTCCTACTTACCTTTCTCTCCCGGAATGGCCGCTGTCACCGTACACTAGTATCACAGATATCTCCTACTTACCTTTCTATCCCGGAATGGCTCGCTGTCCCCATACAATAGCATCACAGATATCTCCTGTTTACCTTCCTCTCCCGGAATGGCCCTCTGTCCCCATACACTATTATCACAGATATCTCCTGCTTACCTTCCTCTCACTAAATGGCTCGCTGTTCCCATACATTAGTATCACAGATATCTCCTACTTACCTTCCTCTGGCGGGATGGCCCGCTGTCCCCATACACTAGTATCACAGATATTTCCTGCTTACCTTCATCTCCCGGAATGGCCCGCTGTCCCCGTACACTAGTATCACAGCTATCTACTACTTACCTTTCTCTCCGGGAATGGCCCGCTGTCCCCGTACACTAGTATCACAGCTATCTCCTACTTACCTTTTTCTCCTGGAATGGCCGCTGTCCCCATACACTAGTATCACAGATATTTCCTGCTTACCTTCATCTCCCGGAATGGCCCGCTGTCTCCGTACACTAGTATCACAGCTATCTACTACTTACCTTTCTCTCCGGGAATGGCCCGCTGTCCCCATACACTAGTATCACAGCTATCTCCTACTTACCTTTTTCTCCTGGAATGGCCGCTGTCCCCATACACTAGTATCACAGATATCTCCTGCTTACCTTCCTCTGGCGGGATGGCCCGCTGTCCCCATACACTAGTATCACAGATATCTCCTGCTTACCTTCATCTCCCGGAATGGCCCGCTGTCCCCATACACTAGTATCACAGATATCTCCTACTTACCTTTCTCTCCCGGAATGGCCGCTGTCACCGTACACTAGTATCACAGATATCTCCTACTTACCTTTTTCTCCTGGAATGGCCAGCTGTCCCCATACACTAGTATCACAGATATCCCCTGCTTACCTTTCTATCCCGGAATGGCTCGCTGTCCCCATACAATAGCATCACAGATATCTCCTACTTACCTTCCTCTGGCGGGATGGGCCGCTGTCCCCATACACTAGTATCACAGATATTTCCTGCTTACCTTCATCTCCCGGAATGGCCCGCTGTCCCCGTACACTAGTATCACAGCTATCTACTACTTACCTTTCTCTCCGGGAATGGCCCGCTGTCCCCGTACACTAGTATCACAGCTATCTCCTACTTACCTTTTTCTCCTGGAATGGCCGCTGTCCCCATACACTAGTATCACAGATATCTCCTGCTTACCTTCCTCTGGCGGGATGGCCCGCTGTCCCCATACACTAGTATCACAGATATCTCCTGCTTACCTTCATCTCCCGGAATGGCCCTCTGTCCCCATTCACTAGTATCACAGATATCTCCTGCTTACCTTCCTCTCCCGGAAATGTCCGCTGTCCCCATACACTAGTATCACAGATATCTCCTGCTTACCTTCCTCTCCCGGAATGTCCCGCTGTCCCCATACACTAGTATCACAGATATCTCCTACTTACCTTTCTCTCCCGGAATGGCCCGCTGTCCCCATACACTAGTATCACAGATATCTCCTGCTTACCCTCCTCTCCCGGAAATGTCCGCTGTCCCCATAAACTAGTATCACAGATATCTCCTACTTACCTTTCTCTCCCGGAATGGCCCGATGTCCCCATACACTAGTATCACAGATATCTCCTACTTACCTTTCTCTCCCGGAATGACCCACTGTCCCCATACACTGGTATCACAGATATCTCCTGCTTACATTCCTCTGGCGGAATGGCCCGCTGTCTCCATACACTGGTATCACAGATATCTCCTGCTTACCTTTCTATCCCGGAATGGCCCGCTGTCCCCATACACTAGTATCACAGATATCTCCTGCTTACCTTCCTCTCCCGGAATGGCCCGCTGTCCCCATACACTAGTATCACAGATATCTCCTGCTTACCTTCTTCTCCCGGAATGGCCCGTTGTCCCCATACACTAGTATCACAGATATCTCCTGCTTACCTTCCTCTCCCGGAATGGCCCGCTGTCCCCGTACACTGGTATCACAGATATCTCCTGCTTACTTTCCTCTGGCGGAATGGCCCGCTGTCTCCATACACTAGTATCACAGATATCTCCTGCTTACCTTTTTATCCCGGAATGGCCGCTGTCCCCATACACTAGTATCACAGATATCTCCTACTTACCTTTCTCTCCTGGAATGACCCGCTGTCCCCATACACTGGTATCACAGATATCTCCTGCTTACTTTCCTCTGGCGGAATGGCCCGCTGTCTCCATACACTGGTATCACAGATATCTCCTACTTACCTTTCTATCCCGGAATGGCCCGCTGTCCCCATACACTAGTATCACAGATATCTCCTGCTTACCTTCCTCTCCCGGAATGGCCCGCTGTCCCCATACACTAGTATCACAGATATCTCCTGCTTACCTTCCTCTCCCGGAATGGCCCGCTGTCCCCGTACACTAGTATCACAGCTATCTCCTACTTACCTTTTTCTCCTGGAATGGCCGCTGTCCCCATACACTAGTATCACAGATATCTCCTATAATACCCCTAAAGTGCTTGCTGGTCATTTCACATATTAATTAAAAATGGTAAGCCATGTAGTGAATGTTTATTTTTAGGCATCCTCATCGATTGCCCAGTGCTGCCATGTCTCCCTAATTAACCTCCCTCCCGAGGGATCTAATGGTCTCCTCCAACCCCTTCAGCTTATATTGAGCCACCGGGAGTCCTTGAGGTCGGGACTCTATGACTGACAGTTGAGGGGGGGAACCCGGCTGGCTTAAGAGACTTCAGAATAGGTACAAAAGGGGACAGTGACCGGCGCGTGAGTCCGGCGGGAGCACAGCCGTCTCGCGCTGAAGGCAGGAGAAGGTTATAAAAAGGCTGGATACTGACGATTGTGTGTAGTGTGCCTGAGGTGATCTGATGACTAAGGGGAGCCCTGCGCTGTGGGTTACCTACCTCAGGTTAGAAGGTGAACTGGTCAGCCGGATAGGAGTGACCAGCTGATGGAACCGGAGCTCCTGAGTGACAGTGGCAAGGTGCGGTGTGCACCAGTATCATCATCTGTGTAATCAGAGACTTTCCTGGGGTGTTGACTGGGAGGCGGAACTGGGCAGAGCTACTGCAGTGAGTGACTGCTATACTCTGCATTCCGGAGAGGAAAGAAAGCTGCAGGCGCGGCTACCTCAGTCGGGGGTTGAGCCGGAGGCGGATTTGTGAGTACAATAAACAGTATATTTGCAAATCATACACCTTACCACCACAGTGCCTGGGGACTGACAGGATTAAACAGCTGCGGTGTATCAGTTCACAGCCTTCTTAATTAAAGTTGCTGTAGATCCGGTTATCAGTTATGCAGGGAACTAATTAAAAGTCATTATGATACAACTTGTCAGGGCACATGCAAGATAATAACTCATGATATGCCTGGTCCCATCAGTTTCATTCAAAGAGTCAGCTCAGCTTTGAAGTGTCCTTTTGCAGCATACTTACCTGAGTACAGAATAGTTCTAAGTTTAACCAATAAAATTGGATACAGCTACCGGAGACCCAGCTAGTTTTGGAGCTATCTTGTCCCTTCAAGTTACCGGTGCCTTCCGGCATTTCATACTGAGCTAGAGAAGGGCATATTTATTAAAGCTAAAAGAGTATAACAAAAACTTACCTGTTTAGCAAAATTCACATATCTCTAGGTCAAGCAGTCAGAACACTTGCGACCAATTGTAGTCATAAAGGAAAGGATAGCTCTAGTACAAGAGGAACTACCCCTTTTCTCTTCAATCCAAATCGGATTTTCCCTCACTACGGTAGTGCTAGCCTACTATCACCAACGATAACACAAGTATCCCGGGCAACGTTTGCAAACAATTTTTGTTAGACAATCTTTTGCATGCAAAAAGGGAACTGAACTATTATTTCAGAGGTAAATCAAATAGTTCTAGTATATATCTCTGTATTGGAGTAACTGTATGTTGATGTTTTATTTTGCACCTGTTTGCATTTAACTTTTCTTCCAAAAGGGGGTCCAAAGTGTTCCAGAGTTCCGGTTACAATAAAACTTTGTGGATCCCGGTGCAATTTTCTGACTCTAATGCATATAACCAATTGTATTTGTATTTATTGAAATTGTATTGCTAATGGTAAGAGTTCTTGTTTGCCGGTACCACAAGGGTTCGAATAAATACTATGTTTCTATTGTACGCTGTTGGTTATCTCTAAATTATAACCTAGTGGAAAATTTCAGGACAAATTGAGGTCAGAACTCTTATGTAATAACATTAGCTAACTATAACACACTCAGCACTATATAGACTGGGGGTGTCACACTCCTGCTTACCTTCCTCTCCCGGAATGGCCCGCTGTCCCCATACACTAGTATCACAGATATCTTCTGGTTACCTTCCTCTCCCGGAATGGCCCGCTGTCCCCATACACTAGTATCACAGATATCTCCTGCTTACCTTCCTCTCCCAGAATGGCCCGATGTTCCCAAGCTATCTCCTACTTACCTTCCTTTCCCGGAATGGCCCGCTGTCCCCATACACTAGTATCACAGATATCTCCTGCTTACCTTCCTCTCCCAGAATGGTCCGCTGTCCCCATACACTAGTATCACAGATATCTCCTGCTTACCTTCCTCTCCCGGAATAGCCGCTGTCCCAATACACTTGTATCACAGATATCTTCTGGTTACCTTCCTCTCCCGGAATGGCTCGCTGTCCCCATACACTAGTATCACAGATATCTCCTGCTTACCTTCCTCTCCCGGAATGGCCGCTGTCCCCATACACTAGTATCACAGATATCTCCTGCTTACCTTTCTCTCCGGGAAAGGCCCGCTGTCCCCATACACTAGTATCACAGATATCTTCAGGTTACCTTCCTCTCCCGGAATGGCCCGCTGTCCCCATACACTAGTATCACAGATATCTCCTGCTTACCTTCCTCTCCCGGAATGGCCTGCTGTCCCCATACACTAGTATCACAGATATCCCCTGCTTACCTTTATCTCCTGGAATGGCCCACTGTCCCCATACACTAGTATCATCACAGATATCTCCTGCTTACCTTCCTCTCCTGGAATGGCCCGCTGTCCCCATACACTAGTATCACAGATATCTCCTGCTTACCTTCCTCTCCCAGAATGGCCCGCTGTCCCCAAGCTATCTCCTACTTACCTTCCTCTCCCGGAATGGCCCGCTGTCCCCATACACTAGTATCACAGATATCGCCTGCTTACCTTCCTCTCCCGGAATGGCCGCTGTCCCCATACACTAGTATCACAGATATCTTCTGGTTACCTTCCTCTCCCGGAATGGCTCGCTGTCCCCATACACTAGTATCACAGATATCTCCTGCTTACCTTCCTCTCCCGGAATGGCCGCTGTCCCCATACACTAGTATCACAGATATCTCCAGCTTACCTTCCTCTCCCGGAATGGCTCGCTGTCCCTATACACTAGTATCACAGATATCTCCTGCTTACCTTCCTCTCCCGGAATGGCCCGCTGTCCCCATACACTAGTATCACAGATATCTCCTGCTTACCTTCCTCTCCCAGAATGGCCCGCTGTTCCCAAGCTATCTCCTACTTACCTTCCTCTAACGGAATGGCCCGCTGTCCCCATACACTAGTATCACAGATATCTCCTGCTTACCTTCCTCTCACAGAATGGTCCGCTGTCCCCATACACTAGTATCACAGATATCACCTGCTTACCTTCCTCTCCCGGAAAGGCCGCTGTCCCCATACACTAGTATCTCAGATATCTACTGCTTACCTTCCTCTCCCAGAATGGCCCGATGTTCCCAAGCTATCTCCTACTTACCTTCCTCTCCCGGAATGGCCCGCTGTCCCCATACACTAGTATCACAGATATCTCTTGCTTACCTTCCTCTCCCAGAATGGTCCGCTGTCCCCATACACTAGTATCACAGATATCTCCTGCTTACCTTCCTCTCCCGGAATGGCCGCTGTCCCAATACACTTGTATCACAGATATCTTCTGGTTACCTTCCTCTCCCGGAATGGCTCGCTGTCCCCATACACTAGTATCACAGATATCTCTTGCTTACCTTCCTCTCCCGGAATGGCCGCTGTCCCCATACACTAGTATCACAGATATCTCCTGCTTACCTTTCTCTCCGGGAATGGCCCGCTGTCCCCATACACTAGTATCACAGATATCTTCTGGTTACCTTCCTCTCCTGGAATGGCCCGCTGTCCCCATACACTAGTATCACAGATATCTCCTGCTTACCTTCCTCTCCCGAAATGGCCCGCTGTCCCCATACACTAGTATCACAGATATCTCCTGCTTACCTTCCTCTCCCGGAATGGCCTGCTGTCCCCATACACTAGTATCACAGATATCCCCTGCTTACCTTTATCTCCTGGAATGGCCCACTGTCCCCATACACTAGTATCATCACAGATATCTCCTGCTTACCTTCCTCTCCCGGAATGGCCCGCTGTCCCCATACACTAGTATCACAGATATCTCCTGCTTACCTTCCTCTCCCAGAATGGCCCGCTGTCCCCAAGCTATCTCCTACTTACCTTCCTCTCCCGGAATGGCCCGCTGTCCCCATACACTACTATCACAGATATCTCCTGCTTTCCTTCCTCTCCCAGAATGGTCCGCTGTCCCCATACACTAGTATCACAGATATCGCCTGCTTACCTTCCTCTCCCGGAATGGCCGCTGTCCCCATACACTAGTATCACAGATATCTTCTGGTTACCTTCCTCTCACGGAATGGCCGCTGTCCCCATACATTAGTATCACAGATATCTCCTACTTACCTTCCTCTCCCGGAATGACCCGCTGTCCCCATACACTAGTATCACAGATATCTCCTGCTTACCTTCCTCTCCCGGAATGGCCGCTGTCCCCAAGCTATCTCCTACTTACCTTCCTCTCCCGGAATGGCCCGCTGTCCCCATACACTACTATCACAGATATCTCCTGCTTTCCTTCCTCTCCCAGAATGGTCCGCTGTCCCCATACACTAGTATCACAGATATCTCCTGCTTACCTTTCTCTCCCGGAATGGCCGCTGTCCCCATACACTAGTATCACAGATATCTCCTGCTTACCTTCCTCTCCCGGAATGGCCGCTGTCCCCATACATTAGTATCACAGATATCTCCTACTTACCTTCCTCTCCCGGAATGACCCGCTGTCCCCATACACTAGTATCACAGATATCTCCTGCTTACCTTCCTCTCCCGGAATGGCCGCTGTCCCCATACACTAGTATCACAGATTTCTCCTGCTTACCTTTCTCTCCCGGAAGGGCCCGCTGTCCCCATACACAAGTATCACAGATATCTCCTGCTTACCTTTCTCTCCAAGAATGGCCCGCTGTCCCCATACACTAGTATCACAAATATCTCCTGCTTACCTTCCTCTGGCGGAATGGCCCGCTGTCCCCATACTCTAGTATCACAGATATCTCCTGCTTACCTTCCTCTCCCGGAATGGCCGCTGTCCCCATACACTAGTATCACAGATATCTCCTGCTTTCTTTCCTCTCCCGGAATGGCCCTCTGTCCCCATACACTAGTATCACAGATATCTCCTGCTTACCTTCCTCTTCCGGAATGGCCTGCTGTCCCCATACACTAGTATCACAGATATCTCCTGCTTACCTTTCTCTCCCGGAATGTCCCGCTGCCCCCATACACTAGTATCACAGATATCTCCTGCTTACCTTCCTCTCCCGGAATGACCCTCTGTCCCCATACACTAGTATCACAGATATCTCCTACTTACCTTTCTCTCCCGGAATGGCCGCTGTCCCCATACACTAGTATCACAGATATCTCCTACTTACCTTCCTCTCCCGGAATGGCCGCTGTCCCCATACACTAGTATCACAGATATCTCCTACTTACCTTCAAATCCCGGAATAGCCCGCTGTCCCCATACACTAGCATCACAGATATCTCCTACTTACCTTTCTCTCGCGGAATGGCCCGCTGTACCCATACACTAGTATCACAGATATCTCCTACTTACCTTCCTCTCCCGGAATGGCCGCTGTCCCCATACACTAGTATCACAGATATCTCCTGCTTACCTTCCTCTCCCGGAATGACCCGCTGTCCCCATACACTAGTATCACAGATATCTCCTACTTACCTTCCTCTCCCGGAATGTCCCGCTGTCCCCATACACTAGCATCACAGATAACTCCTACTTACCTTCCTCTCCCGGAATGACCCGCTGTCCCCATACACTAGTATCACAGATATCTCCTGCTTACCTTCCTCTCCCAGAATGACCCGCTGTCCCCATACACTAGTATCACAGATATCTCCTGCTCACCTTCCTCTCACGGAAAGGCCGCTGTCCCCATACACTAGTATCACAGATATCTCCTGCTTACCTTCCTCTCCCGGAATGACCCGCTGTCCCCATACACTAGTATCACAGATATCTCCTACTTACCTTCCTATCCCGGAATAGCCCGCTGTCCCCATACACTAGCATCACAGATATCTCCTACTTACCTTTCTCTCCCGGAATGGCCGCTGTACCCATACACTAGTATCACAGATATCTCCTACTTACCTTCCTCTCCCGGAATGGCCGCTTTCCCCATACACTAGTATCACAGATATCTCCTGCTTACCTTCCTCTCCCGGAATGACCCGCTGTCCCCATACACTAGTATCACAGATATCTCCTACTTACCTTCCTCTCCCGGAATGTCCCGCTGTCCCCATACACTAGCATCACAGATATCTCCTACTTACCTTCCTCTCCCGGAATGACCCGCTGTCCCCATACACTAGTATCACAGATATCTCCTGCTTACCTTCCTCTCCCGGAATGACCCGCTGTCCCCATACACTAGTATCACAGATATCTCCTGCTCACCTTCCTCTCCCGGAATGGCCGCTGTCCCCATACACTAGTATCACAGATATCTCCTGCTTACCTTCCTCTCCCGGAATGACCCGCTGTCCCCATACACTAGTATCACAGATATCTCCTACTTACCTTCCTCTCCCGGAATGGACGCTGTCCCCATACACTAGTATCACAGATATCTCCTGCTTACCTTTCTCTCCCGGAATGGCCCGCTGTCCCCATACACTAGTATCACAGATATCTCCTGCTTACCTTTCTCTCACAGAATGGCCCGCTGTCCCCATACACTAGTATCACAAATATCTCCTGCTTACCTTCCTCTGGCGGAATCGCCCGCTGTCCCCATACTCTAGTATCACAGATATCTCCTGCTTACCTTCCTCTCCCGGAATGGCCGCTGTCCCCATACACTAGTATCACAGATATCTCCTGCTTTCCTTCCTCTCCCGGAATGGCCCTCTGTCCCCATACACTAGTATCACAGATATCTCCTGCTTAACTTCCTCTTCCGGAATGGCCTGCTGTCCCCATACACTAGTATCACAGATATCTCCTGCTTACCTTTCTCTCCCGGAATGTCCCGCTGCCCCCATACACTAGTATCACAGATATCTCCTGCTTACCTTCCTCTCCGGGAATGACCCGCTGTCCCCATACACTAGTATCACAGATATCTCCTACTTACCTTTCTCTCCCGGAATGGCCGCTGTCCCCATACACTAGTATCACAGATATCTCCTGCTTACCTTCCTCTCCCGGAATGACCCGCTGTCCCCATACACTAGTATCACAGATATCTCCTACTTACCTTCCTCTCCCGGAATGGCCGCTGTCCCCATACACTAGTATCACAGATATCTCCTACTTACCTTCCTATCCCGGAATAGCCCGCTGTCCCCATACACTAGCATCACAGATATCTCCTACTTACCTTTCTCTCCCGGAATGGCCCGCTGTACCCATACACTAGTATCACAGATATCTCCTACTTACCTTCTTCTCCCGGAATGGCCGCTGTCCCCATACACTAGTATCACAGATATCTCCTGCTTACCTTCCTCTCCCGGAATGACCCGCTGTCCCCATACACTAGTATCACAGATATCTCCTACTTACCTTCCTCTCCCGGAATGTCCCGCTGTCCCCATACACTAGCATCACAGATATCTCCTACTTACCTTCCTCTCCCGGAATGACCCGCTGTCCCCATACACTAGTATCACAGATATCTCCTGCTTACCTTCCTCTCCCAGAATGACCCGCTGTCCCCATACACTAGTATCACAGATATCTCCTGCTCACCTTCCTCTCACGGAAAGGCCGCTGTCCCCAAACACTAGTATCACAGATATCTCCTGCTTACCTTCCTCTCCCGGAATGATCCGCTGTCCCCATACACTAGTATCACAGATATCTCCTACTTACCTTCCTATCCCGGAATAGCCCGCTGTCCCCATACACTAGCATCACAGATATCTCCTACTTACCTTTCTCTCCCGGAATGGTCGCTGTACCCATACACTAGTATCACAGATATCTCCTACTTACCTTCCTCTCCCGGAATGGCAGCTTTCCCCATACACTAGTATCACAGATATCTCCTGCTTACCTTCCTCTCCCGGAATGACCCGCTGTCCCCATACACTAGTATCACAGATATCTCCTACTTACCTTCCTCTCCCGGAATGTCCCGCTGTCCCCATACACTAGCATCACAGATATCTCCTACTTACCTTCCTCTCCCGGAATGACCCGCTGTCCCCATACACTAGTATCACAGATATCTCCTGCTTACCTTCCTCTCCCCGAATGACCCGCTGTCCCCATACACTAGTATCACAGATATCTCCTGCTCACCTTCCTCTCCCGGAATGGCCGCTGTCCCCATACACTAGTATCACAGATATCTCCTGCTTACCTTCCTCTCCCGGAATGACCCGCTGTCCCCATACACTAGTATCACAGATAGCTCCTGCTTACCTTCCTCTCCCGGAATGGCCGCTGTCCCCAAACACTAGAATCACAGATATCTCCTGCTTTCCTTCCTCTCCCGCAATGGCCTGCTGTCTCCATACACTAGTATCACAGATATCTCCTGCTTACCTTCCTCTCCCGGAATGGCCCTCTGTCCCCATACAGTAGTATCACAGATATCTCCTGCTTACCTTCCTCTTCCGTAATGGCCTGCTGTCCCCATACACTAGTATCACAGATATCTCCTGCTTACCTTTCTCTCCCGGAATGTCCCGCTGCCCCCATACACTAGTATCACAGATATCTCCTGCTTACCTTCCTCTCCTGGAATGACCCGCTGTCCCCATACACTAGAATCACAGATATCTCCTACTTACCTTTCTCTCCCGGAATGGCCGCTGTCCCCATACACTAATATCACAGATATCTCCTGCTTACCTTCCTCTCCCGGAATGGCCCGCTGTCCCCATACACTAGTATCACAGATATCTCCTACTTACCTTCCTCTCCCGGAATGGCCGCTGTCCCCATACACTAGTATCACAGATATCTCCTGCTTACCTTCCTCTCCCGGAATGACCCGCTGTCCCCATACACTAGTATCACAGATATCTCCTACTTACCTTCCTCTCCCGGAATGGCCGCTGTCCCCATTCACTAGTATCACAGATATCTCCTACTTACCTTCCTATCCCGGAATAGCCCGCTGTCCCCATACACTAGTATCACAGATATCTCCTGCTTACCTTTCTCTCACAGAATGGCCCGCTGTCCCCATACACTAGTATCACAAATATCTCCTGCTTACCTTCCTCTGGCGGAATCGCCCGCTGTCCCCATACTCTAGTATCACAGATATCTCCTGCTTACCTTCCTCTCCCGGAATGGCCGCTGTCCCCATACACTAGTATCACAGATATCTCCTGCTTTCCTTCCTCTCCCGGAATGGCCCTCTGTCCCCATACACTAGTATCACAGATATCTCCTGCTTAACTTCCTCTTCCGGAATGGCCTGCTGTCCCCATACACTAGTATCACAGATATCTCCTGCTTACCTTTCTCTCCCGGAATGTCCCGCTGCCCCCATACACTAGTATCACAGATATCTCCTGCTTACCTTCCTCTCCGGGAATGACCCGCTGTCCCCATACACTAGTATCACAGATATCTCCTACTTACCTTTCTCTCCCGGAATGGCCGCTGTCCCCATACACCAGTATCACAGATATCTCCTGCTTACCTTCCTCTCCCGGAATGACCCGCTGTCCCCATACACTAGTATCACAGATATCTCCTACTTACCTTCCTCTCCCGGAATGGCCGCTGTCCCCATACACTAGTATCACAGATATCTCCTACTTACCTTCCTATCCCGGAATAGCCCGCTGTCCCCATACACTAGCATCACAGATATCTCCTACTTACCTTTCTCTCCCGGAATGGCCCGCTGTACCCATACACTAGTATCACAGATATCTCCTACTTACCTTCTTCTCCCGGAATGGCCGCTGTCCCCATACACTAGTATCACAGATATCTCCTGCTTACATTCCTCTCCCGGAATGACCCGCTGTCCCCATACACTAGTATCACAGATATCTCCTACTTACCTTCCTCTCCCGGAATGTCCCGCTGTCCCCATACACTAGCATCACAGATATCTCCTGCTTACCTTCCTCTCCCGCAATGGCCTGCTGTCTCCATACACTAGTATCACAGATATCTCCTGCTTACCTTCCTCTCCCGGAATGGCCCTCTGTCCCCATACAGTAGTATCACAGATATCTCCTGCTTACCTTCCTCTTCCGTAATGGCCTGCTGTCCCCATACACTAGTATCACAGATATCTCCTGCTTACCTTTCTCTCCCGGAATGTCCCGCTGCCCCCATACACTAGTATCACAGATATCTCCTGCTTACCTTCCTCTCCTGGAATGACCCGCTGTCCCCATACACTAGAATCACAGATATCTCCTACTTACCTTTCTCTCCCGGAATGGCCGCTGTCCCCATACACTAATATCACAGATATCTCCTGCTTACCTTCCTCTCCCGGAATGGCCCGCTGTCCCCATACACTAGTATCACAGATATCTCCTACTTACCTTCCTCTCCCGGAATGGCCGCTGTCCCCATACACTAGTATCACAGATATCTCCTGCTTACCTTCCTCTCCCGGAATGACCCGCTGTCCCCATACACTAGTATCACAGATATCTCCTACTTACCTTCCTCTCCCGGAATGGCCGCTGTCCCCATTCACTAGTATCACAGATATCTCCTACTTACCTTCCTATCCCGGAATAGCCCGCTGTCCCCATACACTAGCATCACAGATATCTCCTACTTACCTTTCTCTCCCGGAATGGCCCGCTGTACCCATACACTAGTATCACAGATATCTCCTACTTACCTTCCTCTCCCGGAATGGCCGCTGTCCCCATACACTAGTATCACAGATATCTCCTGCTTACCTTCCTCTCCCGGAATGACCCGCTGTCCCCATACACTAGAATCACAGATATCTCCTACTTAACTTCCTCTCCCGGAATGGCCGCTGTCCCCATACACTGGTATCACAGATATCTCCTACTTACCTTCCTCTACCGGAATGTCCCGCTGTCCCCATACACTAGCATCACAGATATCTCCTACTTGCCTTCCTCTCCCGGAATGACCCGCTGTCCCCATACACTAGTATCACAGATATCTCCTGCTTACCTTCCTCTCCCCGAATGACCCGCTGTCCCCATACACTAGTATCACAGATATCTCCTGCTCACCTTCCTCTCCCGGAATGGCCGCTGTCCCCATACACTAGTATGACAGATATCTCCTGCTTACCTTCCTCTCCCGGAATGACCCGCTGTCCCCATACACTAGTATCACAGATAGCTCCTGCTTACCTTCCTCTCCCGGAATGGCCGCTGTCCCCAAACACTAGAATCACAGATATCTCCTGCTTTCCTTCCTCTCCCGCAATGGCCTGCTGTCTCCATACACTAGTATCACAGATATCTCCTGCTTACCTTCCTCTCCCGGAATGGCCCTCTGTCCCCATACAGTAGTATCACAGATATCTCCTGCTTACCTTCCTCTTCCGTAATGGCCTGCTGTCCCCATACACTAGTATCACAGATATCTCCTGCTTACCTTTCTCTCCCGGAATGTCCCGCTGCCCCCATACACTAGTATCACAGATATCTCCTGCTTACCTTCCTCTCCTGGAATGACCCGCTGTCCCCATACACTAGAATCACAGATATCTCCTACTTACCTTTCTCTCCCGGAATGGCCGCTGTCCCCATACACTAATATCACAGATATCTCCTGCTTACCTTCCTCTCCCGGAATGGCCCGCTGTCCCCATACACTAGTATCACAGATATCTCCTACTTACCTTCCTCTCCCGGAATGGCCGCTGTCCCCATACACTAGTATCACAGATATCTCCTGCTTACCTTCCTCTCCCGGAATGACCCGCTGTCCCCATACACTAGTATCACAGATATCTCCTACTTACCTTCCTCTCCCGGAATGGCCGCTGTCCCCATTCACTAGTATCACAGATATCTCCTACTTACCTTCCTATCCCGGAATAGCCCGCTGTCCCCATACACTAGTATCACAGATATCTCCTGCTTACCTTTCTCTCACAGAATGGCCCGCTGTCCCCATACACTAGTATCACAAATATCTCCTGCTTACCTTCCTCTGGCGGAATCGCCCGCTGTCCCCATACTCTAGTATCACAGATATCTCCTGCTTACCTTCCTCTCCCGGAATGGCCGCTGTCCCCATACACTAGTATCACAGATATCTCCTGCTTTCCTTCCTCTCCCGGAATGGCCCTCTGTCCCCATACACTAGTATCACAGATATCTCCTGCTTAACTTCCTCTTCCGGAATGGCCTGCTGTCCCCATACACTAGTATCACAGATATCTCCTGCTTACCTTTCTCTCCCGGAATGTCCCGCTGCCCCCATACACTAGTATCACAGATATCTCCTGCTTACCTTCCTCTCCGGGAATGACCCGCTGTCCCCATACACTAGTATCACAGATATCTCCTACTTACCTTTCTCTCCCGGAATGGCCGCTGTCCCCATACACTAGTATCACAGATATCTCCTGCTTACCTTCCTCTCCCGGAATGACCCGCTGTCCCCATACACTAGTATCACAGATATCTCCTACTTACCTTCCTCTCCCGGAATGGCCGCTGTCCCCATACACTAGTATCACAGATATCTCCTACTTACCTTCCTATCCCGGAATAGCCCGCTGTCCCCATACACTAGCATCACAGATATCTCCTACTTACCTTTCTCTCCCGGAATGGCCCGCTGTACCCATACACTAGTATCACAGATATCTCCTACTTACCTTCTTCTCCCGGAATGGCCGCTGTCCCCATACACTAGTATCACAGATATCTCCTGCTTACATTCCTCTCCCGGAATGACCCGCTGTCCCCATACACTAGTATCACAGATATCTCCTACTTACCTTCCTCTCCCGGAATGTCCCGCTGTCCCCATACACTAGCATCACAGATATCTCCTGCTTACCTTCCTCTCCCGCAATGGCCTGCTGTCTCCATACACTAGTATCACAGATATCTCCTGCTTACCTTCCTCTCCCGGAATGGCCCTCTGTCCCCATACAGTAGTATCACAGATATCTCCTGCTTACCTTCCTCTTCCGTAATGGCCTGCTGTCCCCATACACTAGTATCACAGATATCTCCTGCTTACCTTTCTCTCCCGGAATGTCCCGCTGCCCCCATACACTAGTATCACAGATATCTCCTGCTTACCTTCCTCTCCTGGAATGACCCGCTGTCCCCATACACTAGAATCACAGATATCTCCTACTTACCTTTCTCTCCCGGAATGGCCGCTGTCCCCATACACTAATATCACAGATATCTCCTGCTTACCTTCCTCTCCCGGAATGGCCCGCTGTCCCCATACACTAGTATCACAGATATCTCCTACTTACCTTCCTCTCCCGGAATGGCCGCTGTCCCCATACACTAGTATCACAGATATCTCCTGCTTACCTTCCTCTCCCGGAATGACCCGCTGTCCCCATACACTAGTATCACAGATATCTCCTACTTACCTTCCTCTCCCGGAATGGCCGCTGTCCCCATTCACTAGTATCACAGATATCTCCTACTTACCTTCCTATCCCGGAATAGCCCGCTGTCCCCATACACTAGCATCACAGATATCTCCTACTTACCTTTCTCTCCCGGAATGGCCCGCTGTACCCATACACTAGTATCACAGATATCTCCTACTTACCTTCCTCTCCCGGAATGGCCGCTGTCCCCATACACTAGTATCACAGATATCTCCTGCTTACCTTCCTCTCCCGGAATGACCCGCTGTCCCCATACACTAGTATCACAGATATCTCCTACTTAACTTCCTCTCCCGGAATGGCCGCTGTCCCCATACACTGGTATCACAGATATCTCCTACTTACCTTCCTCTACCGGAATGTCCCGCTGTCCCCATACACTAGCATTACAGATATCTCCTACTTACCTTCCTCTGCCAGAATGACCCGCTGTCCCCATACACTAGTATCACAGATATCTCCTGCTTACCTTCCTCTCCCAGAATGACCCGCTGTCCCCATACACTAGTATCACAGATATCTCCTGCTCACCTTCCTCTCCCGGAATGGCCGCTGTCCCCATACACTAGTATCACAGATATCCCCTGCTTACCTTCCTCTCCCGGAATGACCCGCTGTCCCCATACACTAGTATCACAGATATCTCCTACTTACCTTCCTCTCCCGGAATGGCCGCTGTCCCCATACACTAGTATCACAGATATCTCCTACTTACCTTCCTCTCCCGGAATGTCCCGCTGTCCCCATACCCTAGCATCACAGATATCTCCTACTTACCTTCCTCTCCCGGAATGGCCGCTGTCCCCATACACTAGGATCACAGATATCTCCTACTTACCTTCCTCTCCCGGAATGTCCCGCTGTCCCCATACACTAGCATCACAGATATCTCCTATTTACCTTCCTCTCCCAGAATGACCCACTGTCCCCATACACTAGTATCACAGATATCTCCTGCTTTTCTTCCTCTCCCGGAATGACCCGCTGTCCCCATACACTAGTATCACAGATTTCTCCTGCTCACCTTCCTCTCCCGGAATGGCCGCTGTCCCCATACACTAGTATCACAGATATCTCCTGCTTACCTTCCTCTGGCGGAATGGCCCGCTGTCCCCATACACTAGTATCACAGATATCTCCTGCTTACCTTCCTCTCCCGGAATGGCCGCTGTCCCCATACACTAGTATCACAGATATCTCCTGCTCACCTTCCTCTCCCGGAATGGCCGCTGTCCCCATACACTAGTATTACAGATATCTCCTGCTTACCTTCCTCTCCCGGAATGGCATGCTTTCCCTATACACTAGTATCACAGATATCTCCTGCTTACCTTTCTCTCCCAGAATGGTCCGCTGTCCCTATACACTAGTATCACAGATATCTGCTGCTTACCTTCCTCTTCCGGAATGGCCGCTGTCACCATACACTAGTATCACAGATATCTCCTGCTTACCTTCCTCTCCCAAAATGGCCACTGTCCCCATACACTAGTATCACAGATATCTCCTGCTTACCTTCCTCTCCTGGAATGGCCCCATACACTAGTATCACAGATATCTCCTGCTTACCTTTCTCTCCCAGAATGGCCCGCTGTCCCTATACACTAGTATCACAGATATCTCCTGCTTACCTTCCTCTTCCGGAATGGCCGCTGTCACCATACACTAGTATCACAGATATCTCCTGCTTACCTTCCTCTCCTGGAATGGCTGCTGTGCCCATACACTAGTATCACAGATATCTCCTGCTTACCTTTCTCTCCCAGAATGGCCCGCTGTCCCTATACACTAGTATCACAGATATCTCCTGCTTACCTTCCTCTTCCGGAATGGCCGCTGTCACCATACACTAGTATCACAGATATCTCCTGCTTACCTTTCTCTCCCAAAATGGCCGCTGTCCCCATACACTAGTATCACAGATATCTCCTGCTTACCTTCCTCTCCCGGAATGGCCCACTGTTCCCATACACCAGTATCGCAGATATCTCCTGCTTTTCTTCCTCTCCCGGAATGGCCCGCTGTCCCCATACACTAGTATCACAGATATCTCCTGCTTACCTTCCTCTCCCGGAATGGCCGCTGTCCCCATACACTAGTATCACAGATATCTCCTGCTTACCTTTCTCTCCCAGAATGGCCCGCTGTCCCTATACACTAGTATCACAGATATCTCCTGCTTACCTTCCTCTTCCGGAATGGCCGCTGTCACCATACACTAGTATCACAGATATCTCCTGCTTACCTTCCTCTCCCAAAATGGCCGCTGTCCCCATACACTAGTATCACAGATATCTCCTGCTTACCTTCCTCTCCTGGAATGGCCGCTGTCCCCATACACTAGTATCACAGATATCTCCCGCTTACCTTTCTCTCCTGCAATGGCCGCTGTCCCCATACACTAGCATCACAGATAATTCCTGCTTACCTTCCTCTCTCGGAATGACCAGCTGTCTCCATATCCTAGTATCACAGATATCTCCAGCTAACCTTCCTCTCCCGGAATGGCCCACTGTCCCCATACACCAGTATCGCAGATATCGCCTGCTTATCTTCCTCTCCCGGAATGGCCACTGTCCCCATACACTAGTATCACAGATATCTCCTGCTTACCTTCCTCTTCCGGAATGGCCGCTGTCACCATACACTAGTATCACAGATATCTCCTGCTTACCTTCCTCTCCTGGAATGGCCGCTGTCCCTATACACTAGTATCACAGATATCTCCTGCTTACCCTCCTCTCCTGGAATGGCCGCTGCCCCCATACACTAGTATCACAGATATCTCCTGCTTACCTTCCTCTACTGGAATGGCCGCTACCCCCATACACTAGTATCACAGATATCTCCTGCTTACCTTCCTCTTCCGGAATGGCCACTGTCCCCATACACTAGTATCACAGATATCTCCTGCTTACCTTCTTCTCCTGGAATGGCCGCTGTCCCCATACACTAGTATCACAGATATCTCCTGCTTACCTTCCTCTTCCGTAATGGCCTGCTGTCCCCATACACCAGTATCGCAGATATCTCCTGCTTACCTTCCTCTCCTGGAATGGCCGCTGTCCCTATACACTAGTATCACAGATATCTCCTGCTTACCCTCCTCTCCTGGAATGGCCGCTGCCCCCATACACTAGTATCACAGATATCTCCTGCTTACCTTCCTCTACTGGAATGGCCGCTACCCCCATACACTAGTATCACAGATATCTCCTGCTTACCTTCCTCTTCCGGAATGGCCACTGTCCCCATACACTAGTATCACAGATATCTCCTGCTTACCTTCTTCTCCTGGAATGGCCGCTGTCCCCATACACTAGTATCACAGATATCTCCTGCTTACCTTCCTCTTCCGTAATGGCCTGCTGTCACCATACACTAGTATCACAGATATCTCCTGCTTACCTTCCTCTCCTGGAATGGCCGCTGTCCCTATACACTAGTATCACAGATATCTCCTGCTTACCCTCCTCTCCTGGAATGGCCGCTGCCCCCATACACTAGTATCACAGATATCTCCTGCTTACCTTCCTCTACTGGAATGGCCGCTACCCCCATACACTAGTATCACAGATATCTCCTACTTACCTTCCTCTCCCGGAATGGCCGCTGTCCCCATACACTAGTATCACAGATATCTCCTACTTACCTTCCTCTCCCGGAATGGCCGCTGCCCCCATACACTAGTATCACAGATATCTCCTGCTTACCTTCCTCTTCCGGAATGGCCACTGTCCCCATACACTAGTATCACAGATATCTCCTGCTTACCTTCTTCTCCTGGAATGGCCGCTGTCCCCATACACTTGGAGCAGTGAAAGCGTTCAGACATACAGCTGATTTTCGGATCAGCTATCTCCGCGCCAGTGCAAGGATGAATTGCTCTGGCGCTCGTGGTGAGATGAAATGTTAATTATCAGGGTCTGTTCAGACGTTGATAATTAACGTAATGAAGAGACCCCTTAGTGTCTAAAATGTAAAAAGAAGTTGTTTACCTGCAGTCATTGTTTTATCTGATTCTTTTCATATTTTTATATCTTATTTTCTTCTATTATTCACCTATGTGAACACTTTGCTATGACACCTGCGCTATATTTTTGTATTTATGTGTAAAAATTGTGTGTCTTGGAATTCTGTGGTTTTTTTTGTATTTGCTCCATCCTTAATAAAAATATGTTTAAGAAAGTAAAAAGTTGGTTACCTGACAATCTACATAGAAAACTGTTGCTCAATCCTAAAATATACGCATTTAATTTAATAGTAATAATAAAAACAGTTATTTATGTTATTTATATAGAGCCAGCATATTCTGTAATATGAGACTGTATAATATAAGACATGGGGGTACTAATCTCTGCAAAGTGATAAATTAGAGAGTGATAAACTACCAACCACTAAGCTCCTAACTGTCATGTTACAGGCTGAGGGCCTGATTCAGCAAGGAACGCACGGATGCAGACGCATGCACCCGGCCGCTGCGAGAATATGCTAATGAATGCGTACGCGCGGCAATCGCAGCAGAATAAGCAGACGCACAGCACTACATAATACCACCCACTTCTCTTTACTTGCGTCCTCTATACCTGGCAAGGCAGCCGAAGCATCGGTAACATTGAGAACCATCGGAGCCATACGCACAATAGTGGTTGACCTGACCCTCCCGCAGACATAGCGAGACTTCCTGTGTGCGACTAGACATTAGGCTGCGTCCACCTCCGCAAGGGCTTAATTATGCACGTCCCTGAAACGCCGTCCAAAGGCACAGGCACGCCCGACCACTACCCCGTCACCACCCACAAACTGCCCTTCCTGTCAATCACTTGAACCTGGGGCTGCGGACTCCCTGCGCACGTATACTCCATCGCACTAGCCTATTCACGCACGCGCACTGCAATGCATACACATTGCCATAGCAAAACCATCGACCGATTGCGTGCGTCTGCATCCATGCGTTCCTTGCTGAATCAGTTTGAAAAATTACAGGTAAAGGTTGATTGGTTGGTAGTTTATCTCTCTCCACTTTTTCACTTTCCAGAACTTAGATCTCTGGGCCTGATTCAGACCCGCTCGCAAGTGGGTCGATGGTGGCCCAGTGCGCATGCGCACGACGGTGCCGGCTCCGTCGTGCGCATGCGCGAGACCCGAATAGTGACGGGCAAACCATCGCTCTGGGTCTCTCTCCAAAGGGGGCATGCTGTCGAGGTTGAGTGACAGCACGCCCCCTTTGGTGGGCGGGCCGGGGGAGTGGCTGCCCAAACGGAGGCGTTCCCATGTGAACGCCTCCATCTGGGGGCAGCCCCACTGACATCACGAGTGATGTCAGCGGGAGAGATTTCGGCTCTGTTAGAGCCAAAATCTCTCTGGGGCTTGCGGCCACGAGACCCTACCACAAGGGTCTCGTCGCAAGCCCATGGTCGCGATGGTCTATGCGAGCGGCCAGGAGACCGTTCTAAAAAAAAAAAAGACAGGCCCTGATTCAGAGCGAGCGCTCTGTAAGAGCGTCCGGCTCTGAATCAGGCCCTCTGCACCACAGAAAGAAGTAAGAGGGCCCTGCTAGTTTTAACTAAAATATAATTATAATATCACTACTGTATCTCATCAATAACTTATTACCAGGTTTATGGGCTATTTCTGACTAGCGAGACAGCAGGTTCAGCATTTACCAGCCGCGTGGTGTTTTGTTTCCTAATCACTTCTTCCCTTCATGATAATACAAATAAATTTACAAATTGACTACATTAAAGCCGTTATCATATATTTAGCGCTGTCCCGTGGACATATTGCCTGACACCTAACAGCCGAAGCTGTGAAAACGCTACTGGTCTGAGCTAAGAATGGAGCTGGGTACAACGGCTGCCGCTTGACGTTTGCTAAATCCTGATCTGTTTAAATATAAATTCCAGCCAATTGTTGATAAACAAACAATTTCATTCTGTCATTATCATTTCAGTAGACAAACTGCAGACATTTACCAACTGAAATACCAAATGTCATAATAAACACTGTCTTGTAAGCGCTTGTGCGCCGGTATTTTGTCATTTGCTGCATACATGAAAACAGTGGAATAGATATTGGCAAATATATTTCATAATATACAGACTACCGTGATAGTTCTCTCAGCTATTTACTGGTAGCATCAAATATTTCATAGTCCTACAACTCAACTTTTTTCTTACAGATGTGCAACGATCGTGAGTTTTGGTTCTGGATCCGGAGGTATTTTGGTTTTGTAAAACCACCTTCACGTGTTTGGTTTTTTGTTTTGGTTTTTGGATCTGTATATTTTGAGAAAAAAACCCCAAGTTTGTTTTTTAAATCCGAGTTCCGAACCGCAGGAAGATCCGAAGTGGGACTCGGTTCGACTCGTTACCCCTAAATTCGGATCCGCGCATCTCTACGTTTTCTGTATGAGACAACCGTGTTCAATTAGTGGGGAAAAGTGCCGTTTGGCGAAAAGTTTCGGACTTGCCGCCTGTTTTCAAAGTGTCTCCATATTCAATTCCAGGACGATTTTACCTAAGCGGAAACTCAATGCATTGTAATAGGCTGAAAAGTATCTCCTATGAATAGCAGGAGAAAAAAAAGTGCAAAATCGTTACTTTGGGGTGCAAACGTGGGGAAACGACTCAGAACCCTTGGAATAGCCCCCCAAATCAACCTAATTTTTTTTTTTTAAATTACCTCAGAACACCCCAAAAAAGTACTTTCATTTTGGGGGCAAAAAAGAAAAAATTGGGGGGACAAGCATAAAAACTAGCGAAACAGACTTCTTGGGGTGCTGTAAGGAGGGGCCAAGTGTTTTTGGGATTGCAGGTGCTATTTATGAGGGTGGTATTTCACGTTTTTTAAAAGTTCACTTTAGAGACATAAACAGATGCTGTCACCCATTTACAAGTCCCCCAAATGTGACTGGACTACTTATTTTCACCCAAAAATACAGCTTTATGCCATTCTTCACCACTTTTACATAGACACTAATAAGAAGCTATTTAAACTACTTAAGTACCCCAAACACTTTTATTAGGGCTATTATCAGTATAATACATATGTTTTACCCTTAACCACTTAACTGACGATTTCTTACCATCAAAACTGTTTTTTTTTTTTAATGTAATAAAGTTTAAAAAGTATTTTTAAAAACCTAATGAAATATTTCATTTAAAAAAAAAAATATGCCCAGGGCAGAGGTTCCCAAACTTTTATGAATCATGGCACCCTAGTGTACCAGCAGTATCTTCACGGCACCCCTAATCCAAACGTTTGTTATTGAGAGATTCAGAAAAAATGTGAAGTAGTAAAATGAAGTATATTGTGCTCCCCTGTCATCCTTAGGGTCAGTTATGGGGTGGGGGACAGGTTTGAGCTTCTGTTTGGCCACATACTAACATTACATTGACCATAAATAATTTGATTTGGTGCTGGACCACCAACCTGAGGTACCCCTGCAAGGGTCCTGAGGCACCCCATTGTGCCACAGCGCACAGTTGGGAACCACTAGGCTAGGGGGAGTCTCGGACCACCCCTGTGTCTATATGCCCCCATTATAAGATCATTTTCCACCCCCTCCTCCCCATCACTAGTGTATTTTTTATTATTAATTTTTAAGCCCCTTCCCCTCCACATTTGACCCCTCCTTATCATACCCCCATACCCCCCTCCAACCAGAGGCAGAACAGCAGGTGCAGAGGGGCCAGAAGGTCCCTCTGAAATGGGCAGCTGCGGAATATGTATCATCCCACAGCCACCCAATGGGCGTTTCATGTCAGGGAAAGACCAGCCTGGTGTGATCGCATCTGATGGAACCATGCCAGGCAAGAGGTTAAATTAATGATGGGTGTATATGTGATGGCACAGAGTACAGTACTGTAGGTGATGGGTGTACCCTCTATTTTCCAATAACCAGTTTTAGGCTCGGAGACCCTGGGCAGGTTATGGATTTGGAGTGGCACGCACTTTATTCTCCATTTTTAACCATTACTAACATCTAAAGTAGAGGGAGCCTGCACAGATCATAGTGATCTGTGCAGCGCTTCCACTCTGCTGCAGATTGACGGCGGCTTTGCTGTTGGATCTGCTGCAGAGTAGGGGGTTGAAATCCAATGGGTATCAAGATCAGATTTTAAATGACAGTCAAAACAGGTCTATAGTAAATGATGGTTTTTAAGGCTGCAATCCAACGTCGATACTCGTAAGTTTCCATCTTATGGCTGATCAGTTCCTTAGTAAATTTACCCAAAAAGTCAAAATAAAGAATTCAAAATAGCATAAAGCAATGATGCACTATAAAAAGTTCTTGAATTGGATCATCCAAACTAATTGTCCATATAGTTGAACTTGAAACCAGCCCTTCTGGAATAAACACAGACAGAATTGCACTTTGATTAAATATATTGTTTTGATGTGTCAAAAGTTATTAAGGAACTTTGGAACCTCTTTACAGGAACTATTGATTCCAGACAGGAATCCAAATTATTTGTAGTCCCTCTGATAGTAATATATTTGATACACAGAGTGCGTGTGTGTATATATATATATATATATATATATATATATATATATAAAATCGTGACAGGGTTGGTCAGAACCCGAGCATAGTTTCCTGATGGAAGAAGCAACCCCTCCGGGGAAGCTGGGGTAAGTGTCGGAATAGACCGGGTATAAGGTATCCTTTTACAGTCCCTAAGGTGGAGAATGCAAGTCTCGCCATATATATGGGGGAATTCATTTAGCCACAGTAAATGCAAGCTAATTGATCCCCCGAGGCTATCCAATTAGCTTTGAAGTGCTGCCACATCAAGGTTTTTGTGGGGGGGGATCTCTGCAGATAATTAGCATGTTTTTGGGAAGCCACCAGCGAAGACACATCCGTCCGTGAACTTAAAACAGATCATTTTTTGGGTAGAAAAATGTAACTGCCCGATGCTTAAAAATAGGGAAAAGTCCCGTTTTTTGCAGCTGAATAATGATCAGGGATAAGTGAATACCCACCATAGGGTCTATACTGCTGGGTGGGCTGTTTGTGGAAAAATGCTAATTCCTCCAACCAATCGCATTGCAGTGCTGTCTGCGCCTCTCTCAAAGGTTAGAGATTGTTGACATTTATTAGAATTAATATTTTTGTGTGATCAGCAAGAGGGGCTTATTGTGCCCCCAGGGCAGTCCCCAAACTCTTTATACTTTATTTTATGAGATTCTATTTCAGGAACAATCCCATAGACACGGTATTATAAAGGGTGAAGTTATGAAAAACTGTTGGAAGAGATTTTTATTGTATTTCCATGTAATGTCAAATGTTTTACTTAATCTACGAGGAAATTGAGCTGTTTTACTTATATATCACTCAAAAAGGATACAGATAAGTTGGTTGAGGCACTCAGCATTAATGAGTAAAGAATGAGATCTCTTTGGCAGTATAATGTCATTCAATCTTTGTTTTTACCACTTCCCAGATACTGTATCAAGTTACCCTGGAAAAATACCAACTTTGTTGCAACCCAGTTGTGGAGTTTTCTTACTGAGTCGTGTATTCTAAATAAAATTTGTGCTAATATGAGAAGTTTGATTTTGTTTTGCAACTCCGTGGTTGCGGGCTGCAAATGGCGTCCACTAATTGCGCTATGCATGCGGAATTGTCACATAAGGTGGTTTGCCAGCTATAAAATAGTAGCAGTGACCACATTGGGGTAAATTTACTAAAGGTCGATTTAGATTTTTTGAGTGATTTGACATTCGATTTGCATTTGATTTACATTCGATTTTGCATTTGGGTATTTACTAAAGGCAAAATAGAATGTACAATCGAACATAAAACCGAATTTCACTCAAATCGAGCACAAAATCGAACATCGGTAAAACATCGGTACTTTTACATAGACCAACACACAAATCCCTTATTTACTATTATTCAATTTGAAATTGAACACAAAATTGAACTTCAAATCGAACTTCAAATCCCCAAATGAATGGACCTGCTTCATGCTTTTGATTTCAGCATGAGCAGCTCAGATCGATGCAGTTACAGGCAGACATCAGTGAGATGCATGCATGTATCTTACTGTAACAAGCTTAGAAAGAGTTAAATTAATTAAAAAAATGACGTGGGTCCCCCCCTAAAACAGAACCAGCCCGGACTTTTCATAGCCAGTCCTGGTTGTCTAAGTACAGGGGAAAAATTGCATAGGGTTCCCCCTGTATTTAGCACAACCAGCACCCGGCTCTGATCCTTTCGAATTTTAGTAAATGAGGGATTTGAAGAGGGATTTGTACTTTCGATTTGAATCGGTTTGAGATGAGCTAAATCGAACATCAAATCGAAAGTAAAAACGAACTTTGATAAATATACCCCAGAGAGTACCAGTCTGGTGCCATGTTCTGTTTTACTTTATGCGCAGTTTGAATTTTCTACAGATAAATTGTAAGGTTTTAAAATCTGCGCAAAAAGAATCATTTTAAATTGTGGTTCGACAAACTAAGGGCCTGATTCAGACCCACTCGCAAGCAGCTGTCCGCTCGCAAGTGGGTCGATGGTGTGCACTGCGCATGCGCCAGACGCGACGAGCTAAGGACTTTCCTTCGCTCGTTGTGTCTGATCAAAGGGGGCGTGCTGTCGATGTTGATTGACAGCATGCCCCCTTTGGTGGGCGTGCCGGGGGCGTGCCTCCCAGACGGGGGCGTTCCCAAGGGAAAGCCTACCGTCAGAAGCCGGCCCACTGACATCACTAGTGATGTCAGTGGGAGTGATTTTGGCTCTGATAGAGCCAAAATCACTCCGGGCCTTGCGGTTGAGAAACTCAACCGCAGGCTCCGGCTTGCAGTGGCGATGGTCGCGATGGTCAAGACCATCGCGGCCATCAACCTGCATGCTCGTATAGGCTGTGGGTGGTGACCCACAGCTATACGAGCGTCCAGGAGGACGCTCCATAATTATGGAGGACGGCCCTCATTCAGAGCGAGCGCTCTGCTCAGAGCGTCTGGCTCTGAATGAGGGCCTAAGTTTTTTATTTTTATTGTAGGAGATAATATTCAGGGCAGGAATTTTACAATTAGGAAGGCTTAAATGATGTGTCACTATTCACTACATTCACTATTGGATAAGGATTTTGTGTGTCAACTTTTTTATTCTACTGCGATATTACTTTTGTATCTATTTCCAAAATGGAACTAATAGGCCACAGGGGCAGATGTATTAAGCTCTGGGAAGTGATGAAGTGGAGGGTGATAAACAACCAGCCAATCAGCTCCTAACTGTCATTTTTCAAACACAGCCTGTAACATGACAGTTAAACTGCATACACATGGTACGATCTGCACAACCAATGATACCGCTGAACGATTTCCCTTGAACTTTCTGTAGTGCAGGACAAACGATGTTGGGTGTACACATTATATATGAAAGATATCTTTCAGCGAAGTCATCCTGCCACATCTCTGAACATGTAAATCGTGATGAAAATGTCCAAGTTGGCCTGTGTGTACGGACAACCATAGATATCGTTATCGTTCATGCAGGAACGCGCATCGTTGGTCGTTCAATGCATAAAAATGAACAATATGAATGATTTATCGTTGAACGACATCGTTATTGTTTAGATATCGTTAATAAATATTGTACCGTGTGTACGCACCATCAGGACCTGAATGGCTGGTTGTTTATCACTTCCCAGAGCTTCACACATCTGCCTCAATCTATACTGCTAGAGACAATACTGAAGCCCCTCTCCAAGGTGCTGAACAGAGATGAGCACAGTTATGGCAATACAGTATTTTGTGGCAGGACAGGATTTTTCTGCAGAGGTGTAAAGTGTCAATCTCCAAGTGCCGATTTTGCTTCGACACTACAGGGAATGGCCATTGCACACTATGGAGCATATTCACTTGGGAACGAGGTTTAGCGAGGTAAAATACCTCACACCCAATTTTGGAATACCGCGGGTATGCGCACGCCCGATACCTGCAGTATCCTATTAAAAAAAGTAGTCGCAGGGTTTTCAGCTCTGAAAACCCTGCTCCCGGTGGCCTCCCCTCTGTCTTCTCACTGGAGAGGGGGCTGCTGGGAGGCTCCAGGGGCTGGTGGGAGGGGCAAGGGCTGCTGGGAGATGTAGTTCTCCCAGTGCCCATTCCAGGGGGTCACACACACACTCACTCATACACACTTACAAACAGCAAAACAGCAATAAACACTCACACACACTGACATACTCACCCTGCTGCAGAAAACCCAACTTGAAGAAGACACCACTTCGGAAGGTAAGTAAGTAAGGACTAAGGGCCTGATTCAGAGCCGAATGCTGACCAGAGTGCTCGCTCTGAACCAGTGCCATCCTCCATGACAATGGGGCGGCCTCCTGGACGCTCGCATAGCTGTAGGGGCGACCCACAGCATATGCGAGCGTCCAGGATGATGGTCGCGATGGTCTTTACCATCGCGACCATCGGGCTTGCGACGGAGACCCTGCGGTAGGGTCTCGCTGCCGCAAGCCCTGGAGTGATTTTGGCTCTATCAGAGCCAAAATCACTCCCACTGACATCACTAGAGATGTCAGTGGGGCCGGCTTCAGATGGTAGGCGTTCCCATGGGAATGCCTCCATCTGGCAGGCACGCCCCCGGCACGCCCACCAAAGGGGCGTGCTGTCAATCGACATCGACAGCACGCCCCCTTTGGTGCGAGACCCGGAGCGATGGAGAGCCCGGCTCCCTCCGTCGTGCACATTCGCAGTGGGGGAATATCGACCCGCTTGCGAGCATCCTGCGCTCGCGAGCGGGTCTGAATGACCCCCTAAGTAAGCTAATTGGTAACTTCCAATTGCTTAATTAGTCCTCAGGAGGGGTACCGCCGGGGTGCCAGAACAAGTCCCGGTGATTTTTCAAAAAATTACAGATTTTAGGAAAAAACACACTTGCTCTGGAGGTGCGTGAAAAAAAACCTCCCGGCGCGTAACAAAGAAAATAAAAAAACGTACCTATTTGAATAGCGCACGCTATGAGACCTCAGACTGCGTAAGGCATCGCAGTGGATAATTTGTGCATGCCCCTGCAACGGCGTGCAAACGTACTGGTACACCTGCGTTTCCCCGATCACCCCCTGCAAGATCGCAGAGGGGCTTTGGCACATGTGCATTCTGATGCTTGCGATGATCACTAATAATCGCCTAACTGCGTAATAGTCAGAACAGCGTACATCTCTGAATGAGGCCCACAGTGTGGAATTTTCATCACGGAGCTTTGCTGCCTCAGTATGCCGACGCTGTGTATCTTTACCAGCGCACTCGCAATGCATGATTGGATGGCATTTAATTGAGCAGGCGACACCCATTTCTCCAGGTACTTCAAGTGCCCCTGTGACTGCACTGCAGTTGGCACTGTGGACCTCATTCAGAGTCGGTCGTTGTGGCCGCACGGTCGTAAGGGAAAAGGGGCCGGATATGCAAATGATGCACTCGCAAGTTGCGTCCTTAAGATCGGATCGTTAGCTGGCCGACCAAGGGGAGGATGTGGCCATAAGACAAAAAATACGCCCCCTTCTCGAACGCATTACACGTCATCTCCGGCCATATAAGGATTAATCGAGACCATCGGTAACCATTGGAACTGGTCGTAGAGCTTAAGGTTGACCATACCCTCTCTTAAGCACTACGATCAGGTCAGTGTACAAACCACCCATGTCACATGTGCCATGACGCTACTTTGTTAATTATGCACTCCCATAATCCGTATGCACTCCCATAAAACGCCGTTCGCATAATTAGGCACGCCTGTGTTCGGATCTCCACTCCCCCGTTTTCAAGCACCTTCCCCTGTTACCACCCACAAACGCCACAATCTGTCACTCAAACTACCGACCTGGCTGTGTTCAAGGAGAGAGAAATTTCTGATCGTAGCAGCTAGTTTGCGCACACGCATTGCGAACTTTACGCATGCGCAGTTTAGCGAACATAGGTGGCGTACGACCGTGCGGCCGCAACGACTGACTCTGAATGAGGTCCTGTATCTTTTATCAGGCGGACTCTGCCCTTAGCCACCGCACAGCTATACCTGGGACCTGGGTCACAGTCTCCATCTCCCCAGGCAATATTAGATTGGACTCTCATTGATTCGTGCGAGTTATTCCCTTTACGGCGACATTAGATAACTTGGATCTATACGGCGGTTCAGGTGTATGTTCTATTTTAATAAAAAAAAATTTATGACCTTAAGTAGTTACTATTGATTTTTATTCCATACCAGCCAATGTTGTATTAAGACCTTTATTGTACTGCGTATATATGTAATAAATTGGATTTTATTAGCACTGGTGCGTATTGGAGTTATATAGTGGTACCTTTATTTCCTTATGCGATTTGGGAGTTAGCGCGCTGCCTTATTCTCTTTGTTCATCCATTGTGTGATCGGGAAAGGGTGAGGAAAAACCAGGGTCGGATTAAGCAGGGGGCGACAGGGGCGGTCGTCCCTGGGCCCCCACACACAGAGGGAGCCCACACAGGGTCAAGTGACCCTGCCGAGAACAGGTGCCGGCAGCACCTGTTCCCGGGAGGAGGGCGCTCTGCAGCTGCTTGCAGCAGCACACTCAGTGCTGCTGCATCAGCTTGGGGCAGGGCGGTAGTGTGTACGGCACATAAGTGCCGTCCGCACTACACAGCACAAACACACAGCCGCCGGCGCCGGCAGCTGTGCCTTTGTTTTAGCAGCCCATGAGAGTCAGACAGACTCTCATCGGCTGCTGCGCCGCGGCCCACTGCCAGAGCGTCCGCCTTCCGGCTCCCGCAGTGGCTGATGGGAGAGATGTCGACGTCTCTCCCATCATGCAGAGCGGGCCGGCCCAGGAGGACGCTGGATGGAGGAGCAGATGCTGGAATGGGGATTAAGGTAAGTGGAGATTGTTTTTTTTCCTGTGTGTGTCTGTGGGGTGGGGGGGGGGTGAGTGACTATTCCTAAGGGCATTGCTGGGGGGGGTGAGTGACTATTCCTAAGGGCACTGCTGGGGGGGTGAGTGACTATTCCTAAGGGCACTGCTGGGGGGGGACTATTCCTAAGGGCACTGTTGGGGTGGGACTATTCCTGAGGGCACTGCTGGGGGGGGGCGGACAGACTACTCCTAAGGGCACTGCTGGGGGTACTACTGGGGGCACCGCACACTGCTGGGACCACTACTAGAGGACACTGTTTAGAGGGAGGGTACTGCTAGGGGCACTGCTGGGGATAACACTGGGGGCACTGCACACTGCTGGGACCACTACTGGGGGACACAGCATAGAGGGGGGATCACTACTAGGGGTACTCCTGGGGGGACTGCTACTGGGGGCACGGCTGGGCTGGGCTCAGCGCTATGTGGCTTGAAGGGGGCCCCCGCAACCTAGTTGCCCTGGGGCCCCCACAAGCCTTAATCCGGCCCTGGGAAAAACTTATATCCAGACTCCACTTTTCCTCCAGGGAATCATGGTAACGATGTGACCAAATCTGGGATTATGAAGGAATTATTCTGCGCAGACCTGAAGGGTGCTTTCTCTGGTTTTTGAGATGGTCTAAATATGGACTCAAAACTGGAATCAATTCGTGCACCTCAGTAAACACATTGGAGTCTATGTACTAAGGAGCTCACCTGCTCGCAAGATGCGGCCGCTCACTCGTACGCCGCGAGAGCTAGAGTATGGTAAACAATGCATTCGCCCGTGCAGTCGCCCGCACCCAAAATTACGCCCAAAAATGTACAATGCTCCTACTATAGCTAGCGAGCAATAGAAGTTAGTGACCGAGCCACTCGTTGTTTTTTTTTGTTGTGATGGTTGCGCTTGCAGGTTATTTTTCAGCAGCAAACATGTCATGTTTCGATTGATCTGTTTATCACACAGCATTTGTTAATCGATTGATGTCAATAATTTAATTAATTAACTTAAGTGATGGGCAAATGTTGGCTTTGTTCCCTTTTTTATTATGCCAATAACTTTATTGCTCAAATGTCATTTTCTTTGTTTTGGTTTTTTGGTTTAACCCTTCGTTGTTTTTTTGGGGTGGTTTTGCTTTTGTTTGTTTTTTTCTTGTAAATGTTTTGATGTTACTAAGTGCGTTTTTCAAATTGTTCTGTATTTCTTTGTATAGTTAATTTTTGCCCTTAACTTTGCAATCGCACCTAAATGCATGGAGCCAATCATAACCTGCAATATTATTACATATTAGTAGGGGTGAGCGGGTTCGGATTTCTGAAGCTGATGACATATACTGTACATAGAACTTATGACAGATACTGTACATAGAGCTGATAGATAATGTACATATAACTGATGACATATACTGTACACAGAGCTGATGACAGATACTGGACATAGAGCTGATGACATATACTGTACACAGAGCTGATGACAGATACTGGACATAGAGCTGATGACATATACTGTACATAGAACTTATGACAGATACTGTACATAGAGCTGATAGATACTGTACATATAACTGATGACATATACTGTACACAGAGCTGATGACAGATACTGGACATAGAGCTGATGACATATACTGTACATAGAACTTATGACAGATACTGTACATAGAGCTGATGACAGATACTGTTAGGGGTGAGCGGGTTCGGATTTCTGAAATCCGAACCCCCCCGAGGCACCCCGATCTGAGGCCGATCCCAGTCAGGCTCGTCTTTTCCCGCCTGACTCGGATCTGAAATCGAGGCAAAACGTCATCATCCCGCCTTCCGGGTCTCGCGGGTTTTGGATCCTATATAAGGTACCCGCGTCGGAGCCATTTTCTCACTCGGCTGTGGACAGTGAAGAGGGACGGTGGGAGTTAGGGCTGGCTGGGCTGTGTAGTGTAGTGTAGTGCAGTGTAGTGCAGTGTAGTGTTGTGCTGTGCTGTGCTGCGCTGTGCTGCTGTTGTCCATAGGGGCTGTGTCCACTACTTCAAAGTCCATAGGGGCTGGCTGGACTGTGTTGTGCAATCAGTTGTCCATAGGGGCTGTGTCCACTCCAAAGTCCTGTGCAGTGTCCCAGTCCTAAAGGGGTGCTGTAGTGTTGTCCAGGGGGTGCTCTGTCCATCAGGGGTGCTCCCCCAAGTGCAAAAAAATATATATTTTTTCTGTGTTTGTGAATTGTGTGCACTGTGGCTGCACGTGCATCAACAAAGGAGCAGCGCCAAGCGTGCGCCTGTGTCCCATAAGTAAAAGGCCGGCTGGCTTGTCCGTTAAAGGGTGCTGTAACCCCCAAAGGGCACTCCAAACAAAATAAAAATATATATTTTTTGTGTTTGTGAATTGTGTGCGCAGTAGCCGCACGTGCATCAACAAAGTAGTGCCAAGAGTGCGCCTGTGTCCCATAAATAAAGGGCCGGCTGGATTGACCGCTAAAAGGTGCTGTAACCCCCAAAGGGCACTCCAAACAAAATAAAAAAATATGTTTTTTTGTGTTTGTGAATTGTGTGCGCAGTAGCCGCACGTGCATCAACAAAGTAGTGCCAAGCGTGCGCCTGTGTCCCATAAATAAAGGGCCGGCTGGATTGACAGCTAAAGGGTGCTGTAACCCCCAAAGGGCACTCCAAACAAAATAAAAAAATATATTTTTTTGTGTTTGTGAATTGTGTGCACTGTGGCTGCACGTGCATCAACAAAGGAGCAGCGCCAAGCGTGCGCCTGTGTCCCATAAGTAAAAGGCCGGCTGGCTTGTCTGTTAAAGGGTGCTGTAACCCCCAAAGGGCACTCCAAACAAAATAAAAAAAAATATTTTTTTGTGTTTGTGAATTGTGTGCGCAGTAGCCGCACGTGCATCAACAAAGTAGTGCCAAGCGTGCGCCTGTGTCCCATAAATAAAGGGCCAGCTGGATTGACCGCTAAAGGGTGCTGTAATCCCCAAAGGGCACTCCAAACAAAATGAAAAAAAAAAATTTCTGTGTTTGTGAATTGTGTGCACTGTGGCTGCACGTGCATCAACAAAGGAGCAGCACCAAGCGTGCGCCTGTGTCCCATAAGTAACGGTCTGGCTGGCTCATTTCTTAAAGGGTGGTGTAACCCACAAAGTGCACTAGTCTCCAACAAAAATAAAAAATTATTTTCTGTGTTTGTGTGCGCCTTAGCTGCACGTATATATCAATATAACATAAATGGAGGACCAAACTTTCTCCGATAAAAATAAAATAGGGAAAGATCAAGAACCACTTCCTCCTAGTGCTGAAGCTGCTGCCACTAGTCATGACATAGATGATAACATGCCATCAACGTCGTCTGCCAAGGCCGATGCCCAATGTCATAGTAGAGGGCACATACAATCCCAAATGACAAAGTTCAGGAAAATGACCTTGAAAAAAACATTTAAATCATCTGAGGAGAAACGCAAACTTGCCAATATGCCATTTACGACACGGAGTGGCAAGGAACGGCTAAGGTCTTTCCCTATGTTCATGACTAGTGGTTCAGCTTCACATGACGATGGAAGCCCTCCTCCCGCTAAAAAAATCAAACGAGTGAAGCTGGCAAAAGCACAGCGAAGAACTGATTCGTTCTAAGAAGATATAACAAATCCCCAAGGAGAGTCCAAGTGTGGTGGCGGTTGCGATGCCTGACCTTCCCAGCACTGGACGGGAAGAGGTGGCTCTTTCCACCATTTGCACGCCCCCTGCAAGTGCTTAAAGGAGCACCTACAGTCCACTTGCTGATATGCAAATTGAAGATGTCACTGTTGAAGTACAATAGGATGAGGATACTGGTGTAGCTGGCACTGAGGAGGAAGTTGGCGAGGAGGATTCTGATGGTGATGTGGTTTGTTTAAATCAGGCTCCGGGGGAGACAGTTGTTGTCCGTGGGATGAAAAAGCCCATCACGGTCATGCCTGGGCAGAAGACCAAACATTCCACCTCTTTGGTCTGGCAATATTTCTATCCAAATCCGGACAACAACTGTCTTGCCATATGTACCATATGTAAAAGGTGAAATAATAGGGGTAGGGACGTTAACCACCTAGGAACATCCTCCCTTATATGGCACCTGCAGCGCGTTCATAAAAAGTTACTGTCAAGTTCAGAAACTTTGGCTAAGACCGTAAGCAGTCCAGGGACACCTAAATCCCTTTTTCCTGTTTTATCCAAGGAATCGGTGGATGAGGAGGATGAGGACGACATCTTGCCTCCATAGAGCCAGTTTGTGCAGGGACACATTAATTGCCAGCTTGTTTTGTGGGGGCCCAAATGAACCAATCATTTCAGCCACAGTCATGTGGCAGACCCTGGCGCTGAAATGATTGGTTTGTTAAAGTGTGCATGTCCTATTTATACAACATAAGGGTGGGTGGGAGGGCCCAAGGACAATTCCATCTTGCACCTCTTTTTTTTCTTTGCATTATGTACAGTTTGGGGCCTAGTTTTTCAAACTGCCATCCTGTCTGCCACTGCAGTGTCACTCCTAGATGGACCACGTGTTTGTGCCGCCCACTCGTATCTCTTAGCATAGTCATCCAGCTACCTCGGTGCAACCTTTTGGCCATAAAAACAATATTGTGAGGTGTTAGGTGTTCAGAATAGACTGGAAATGAGTGGAAATGAAGGTTAATGAGGTTAATAATTGAATAGGAGCCGAAAAACCCACAAATTCTGTGATTTTAGCTGTTTTTATGCTTTTTTTTCAAAAAAATACAGATCCAAAACCCAGAACCTAAAACACGGAAGGGTGGTTTTGGCAAAACCAATCCAGATCCAAAACACGAAGAAAGATCCAGATCCAAAACACAAAAAGTGACCGATGCACACCCCTACATATTAGTGTTACATGACTCATGCAGTGTCCAGTCGAAGTTAGCTTACTGTATGTGATCTATTAAACGTAACTAGCCGATCATCTTTTTTTTTGCATGTATAAATTGTGTTTACTGTTAAAATCGTCATTGCCATCATGAGAGCGGCAGCGTTGACGCGCCATGAGCTGTCCATTTTGGTACAGATTATGGACGACAACAACAGAATCAGAAGAGAGGCATACGTGGAGGTGCGGCAGCGTATGCGTACTTTGGGGTACAGGAGGACCATTGCCCAGCTTGAAAGGCGTTGGTCTGATTTGCGGCGATGCTCACCTGCCCATCTGGCTTCTTTGCGGCTATGTATTAGACAGCGTAAGTATAAGTTATTAAAATTAATAAATGTTCACCGAATTATTATGTTTCTTTTATTTTGTTTATACATTTTACTGTATAGTAAATATATTAACCAGTAATGTATGTTGCAACTATTGTACAGTATGGACCTACTGTACTATATATTATGTACAGTATGTCACCAAATTAGTTTAGACTTCAGCAAAAAATTTTTTACTTACTCAGATTTTCAGTATGTTAAATTCATGTATAGAAGCATAGCAAACAATTAAAGAGCCAAATTTAAACAAAATATATACTTCACTTAGGACAAGAGTGGATACGGAGATCACGGATAAGGGAAGCGCCCAACTTCACAATTGTGGGCCCCTCCCCTGCCCACTCCTCCCAAATTACTCCTCCCCCCTAGAACATTCCTCCCAAATTCCCTTCCCTCCCTAGAACACTCCTCCCAAATTTCCCCTCTCTCCCCTGCCCACTCCTCATATCCTTCCACCCCAACAGACCCTCACTTGGCACCAGATCCAGCATTTGAAAGGAGTGCTGGTAATATTTAATAAACTTTTTTTTTTTTTAAGTTTTTTAAAATAACGATTTTATTATAACTATTATGTATGTGTGTGGGGCTACATGGTAATGTTGTTAAGGGTGAGCATATAATATTCCAAATTGGTGGCCTTGTTGACATAACCACAAGTGTGAGTTTTAAAACATAAATAATGTGTACACTAATATTGTGGGTATTTTGTTCATGTTGTGGTAATTTAAATTGGACACTACTACAGGCTGTTTTTTTTTGGCCTACACTGTTTTGAACTGACAAAACTAAATAAATAAACATAGAAGCCAACCTTGTCTTTGGTGCTTGTTGAAGCATACTGTACATGAGGTGTCACCATGTTAAATTTAGGCTAGAAATAGTAATTTTGTGAAATGTATCAAAATTATAAAAAAGCAAAGTTGTTTGTTGTTGCCTTTAGCTTTTTTTTTTTGTAAAAATCTGAAAAATTTTGACCATCCATATGATATGCTCACTACTAATAGAGTTTGGTTTTGCAAATTAATAAATACTAATTTATGGTCAACATTCTCCTCGCAAATTAAAAACGATAAAATTGCATTTTAGGTGTGAATTTACACACAGATAAGTAGTACCCATTGTGTTTTTTTGCACTTATTGGTGTTATTTTGCCTTCAGTATTTGCATTAAAACAGAAATATGCAGTTTTACTATATTAATTCAGACAACAATGTTGCCTACTGTGAGCTGTGCCATGCTACAGGCCAACTCACGCCTTGTGTCGCTGTTACTTTTTGTGACATTTGGCTCTATTAACACTTGTATATCTCTTGTATAATAACCACCATATAGTGCCCTACCCTCTTTTACCTGGCCCTTTATCATGGTATTCTCTGTTATTGCCTTATTTTATGTCAACTAATTTTAATTTTGCAAGGGAGGCCACAAATGCAGATTGGGCCCCTGATACGCAAATTTTTGATTTTAATCTCTGTGTATGTTCCCATTAATTTCATGTATAGTAATATGTTTTTTAACTGTCTAAACTAACATTGATACATTTGTATTGTTTTTTTTTAATTTTTCAATTGTGTACATATATTTAATTTGGAAACAGTTTTTGTGTTTGTATTAAAACAAAATTTAGTTGACCCATTTTTTACTAACACAGAACTACATTGTGCTGTAACACCTGGCACAGTTTCCCAAATTTAGTGTGGCCAATCTTTTGCTATGCATGTACGGATGTGTACTTATCTTTCAGCTAGAGGTCAGCTTAGTGGCCACCCCTGATGTTTTTTGGGGGGCTTTTGTATCTAATACATTGGTTTTTAGTCCAAATTTATATCCCAAAATTTTTATTTTGTTACATTACCAACAGATCCCCGGATGATGTCGGACAGGCTGATGGAGGCGTTTGAAGAGGCAAGCTTCTATTTAGGCCACCTGGATGGCTGCTTCAGCAACATCATATCATTGTTGTGCAACAATTGAGGGTCCCATTTTTAATGTTTTTGTTCAAATGTACCTTATTTTGGCAGTAAAATTAAGTTGTTTTCTACCACAGAGTCATTATTCACATTGTGAACCAAGGGCCTGATTCAGAGCCGGACGCTCTGAATCAGGGCTGTTTTTTTAGAGCGGCCTCCCGGCCGCTCGCATAGCTGTGGGTAGACACCCACAGCTATAGCGAGCGGCCAGCAAGATGGTCGTGATGGTCAAGACCATTGTGACCATCGGGCTTGCGACGAGACCCTTGTGGCAGGGTCTCGTTGCCGCAAGCCCTACAGTGCTTTCGGCTCTAACAGAGCCGAAAGCACTCCCACTGACATCACTTGTGATGTCAGTGGGGCCGGCCCCAGATGATAGGCGTTCCCATGGGAACGCCTCCATCTGGGCAGCCATGCCCCCAGCACGCCCACCAAAGGGGGCGTGCTGTCACTCAACATCGACAGCACGCCCCCTTTGGTATGAGACCCAGAGCGACGGTTTGCCCGTCGCTATCCGGGTCTTGCGCATGCGCACGACAGAGCTGGCTCCATCGTGCGCATGAGCACTGGGTCAACATCAACCCGCTTGCGAGTGCTCAGTGCTCGCGAGCGGTCTGAATCAGGCTCCAAGTTCTACACCTCATTTTGTATGTTTTGCAGGGTAAACAAATTTTTAGGTTAATATTTAATTTATTGACATCCATTCTTATTTGAATGGGTAACTAACACCACATTTTTACTGGTTGTGAAAAATACCTAGAGCTGTTTTTATAAAAAAAAAATTCAAATATTTTACAATTGCTGAGATTTTAAAGGCAAAATATAGCCCACAAAAGAGATCATATACGCCATAAATAAAAAAAAATACCTGAAAAAGTGAGCTACCACAGCATCTCGGATGGCCCCCTGGGACACTCCCACACCCCCTACCTCATGGAGGCCATCCTCCGGCAAGGCAACATCTGGCTGCATTGGGACTTGGCTCCTTATGGCGATGTTATGAAAGATCCCACACAGGACCACGATCTTGGAAACCATATCCGGCGAATACATGAACTGGCCACCAGACCGGTGGACGCATCTGATTTGGTCCTTTAACAGGCTGATACAGCGCTCCACCACCTGCCTGGTGGCAGTAAACGCAGCATTATATTGAGTTTTTGGCCCTGGTGTGGGGGCCAAATAAGGAGTCAGCAGCCAGGGAATGCAAAGATATCCACTGTCTCCAGCACAAAATTAATTGGAAATATACATATCAGAAACAAACAGTGACATCAAGTTCATTTGACCAACACATCAACATATTTTACTTATCTAGAAGACACGCATCACCAGCTTGCAGGGTGGATACTTTGTGCCAAAGCCCTAATTGCCGAATCACAAATGCATCATAGGCACTCCCTAGAAACTTGGCAATCAGGGACAGGATCTGGAGGGAGGCATCACATACCACCATTACATTCAATGAATGAAAGTGTTTCAGGTTCCTATATATTGCCTTGTTCCCGGTGGAACGAAATAAGGTCTTGGATACAGAAGGTTAATTAAGCCACATAAACCAGTATCTTGAAAAAGAATATAATTTATTACAACAAATAACAAGATATAAAAGAATAATAGTTACTTAGCTTCGGAAAGTAAATGGTTACACGATCCAGGAGCCTCGGTCTTTCAGAATAGAGCTGGAACGAACAATTTCCTGGCCACCAGCTGCAGATTGATCCAGGCATGTGGCAGGCTATGGGTATCTCATTTGTCTTTGCTTATATAGTATCCTACTTGTCATACCCAGCTAACTTTTACTAATATGGGTATTAACTAGGGGTGTGCACCGGCCACTTTCGTGTTTTGTGTTTTGGTTTTGGATCTGGATCTTTCTTCATGTTTTGGAGCTGGATTGGTTTTGCCAAAACCACCCTTCCGTGTTTTGGGTTCTGGGTTTTGTGTTTTGGATCTGTATTTTTTTGAAAAAAAGCATAAAAACAGCTAAAATCACATAATTTGTAGGTTTTTCTGCTCCTATGCTATTATTAACCTCAATAACCTTAATTTCCACTCATTTCCAGTCTATTCTGAACACCTCACACCTCACAATAGTGTTTTTATGTCCAAAAGGTTGCACCGAGGTAGCTGGATGACCATGCTAAGCGACACAAGTGGGCGGCACAAACACGTGACCCATCTAGGCGTGAAACTGCAGTGGCAGACAGGATGGCAGTTTGAAAAACTAGGCCCCAAACTGTACATAATGCAAAGAAAAAAAAGAGGTGCAAGATGGAATTGTCCTTGGGCCCTCCCACCCACCCTTATGTTGTATAAACAGGACATGCACACATTAACAAACCAATCATTTCAGCGCCAGGGTCTGCCACACAACTGTGGCTGAAATGATTGGTTCGTTTGGGCCCCCACAAAACAAGCTGGCAATTAATGTGTCCCTGCACAAACTGGCTCTACAGAGGCAAGATGTCATCCTCATCCTCCTCATCCACCAATTCCTCACCCTCTTCAGTGTGTACATCCTCATCCTCACAAAGTATTAATTCGTCCCTGCTGGAATCCACAACCACAGGTCCCTCTGTACGTTCTGGAGGCTGGTCTCCCTGGAAGAGTTGATAATTCATTTTATGAACATCATCTTCTCCACATTTTGTCGAAGCAACCTCCTACGCCTTTCGCTGACAAGGTTCCCGGCTGCACTAAACACTCTTTCGGAGTACACACTGGAGGGGGGGCAACTCAGGTAAAATAGAGCCAGTTTGTACAGGGACCTCCAAATTGCTTCTTTTTCCTACCAGTACAGGTACGGACTGTCTGACATGCCTACTTGGATGCTGTCACCGATGTAATCCTTTAACAGACAGACGCACGCTTGTCGCTGCTGCTTTGAGGATACAAGTGTGGCTACAGCCCACACAATTCACAAAGACAGAAAAAATAAGAATATTTTTATTGTTTGTGTAGCACACTTTGAGGGTGTCACCACCCTTTAACAGACAGACGCACGCTTGTCGCTGCTGCTTTAAGGATGCAGGTGCGGCTACAGCCCACACATTTCACAAAGACAGAAAAAAAAAGAACAATATTTTTAATGTTTGTGTAGCACACTTTGAGGGTGTCACCACCCTTTAACAGACAGATGCACGCTTGTCGCTGCTGCTTTGAGGATGCAAGTGCAGCTACAGCCCACACAATTCACAAAGACAGAAAAAAAAGAAGAATATTTTTATTGTTTGTGTAGCAGGAGAGGATGCAGGTGGAATCTAGACAGGGTTTGGAACCAGGGACACACTACCTCCATCAATTGTCTAAATCCCACTGCACTAATGGCAGATACCGGACGCACGTCTAACACCAACATAGCAGTCAAGGCCTCAGTTATACGTTTTGCTTCAGGATGACTGCTGTCGTACTTCATCCTCATCGCTAGGGACTGTTGGAGGGTCAATTGTTTAGTAAAAGTAGTGATGTTCCTACTTCCTCTCTGGGATGATAAACAACTCCCAGCAGCAGCAACAGCACTAGGAGGAAGTGGTTCTTGATCTTTCCCTATTTTATTTTTATCGGAGAAAGTTTGGTCTTCCATTTATGTTATATTGATATATACGTGCGGCTAAAGCGCACACAAACACAGAAAATATTTTTTTATTTTTGCTGGAGAGTAGTGCACTTTGTGGGTTACACCACCCTTTAAGAAATGAGCCAGCCGGCTCTTTACTTATGGGACACAGGCGCACGCTTGGCGCTGCTCCTTTGTTGATGCACGTGCAGCCACAGTGCACACAATTCACAAACACAGAAAATATTTTTTTTTTTGGTTTGGACTGGAGTGTACTTTGGGGGTTACAGCACCCTTTAACGGTCAAGCCAGCCGGCCCTTTACTTATGACACAGGCGCACGCTTGGCACTACTTTGTTGATGCACGTGCGGGTACTGCGCACACAATTGACAAACACAGAAAATAATTTTATTTTTGGTTTGGACTGGAGTGTACTTTGGGGGTTACAGCACCCTTTAATGGTCAAGCCAGCCGGCCCTTTACTTATGACACAGGCGCACGCTTGGCACTACTTTGTTGATGCACGTGCGGCTACTGCGCACACAATTCACAAACACAGAAAATAATTTTTTTTTTGGTTTGGACTGGAGTGTACTTTGGGGGTTACAGCACCCTTTAATGGTCAAGCCAGCCGGCCCTTTACTTATGACACAGGCGCACGCTTGGCACTACTTTGTTGATGCACGTGCGGCTACTGCGCACACAATTCACAAACACAGAAAATAATTTTTTTTTTGGTTTGGACTGGAGTGTACTTTGGGGGTTACAGCACCCTTTAATGGTCAAGCCAGCCGGCCCTTTACTTATGACACAGGCGCACGCTTGGCACTACTTTGTTGATGCACGTGCGGCTACTGCGCACACAATTCACAAACACAGAAAATTATTTTTTTTTTGGTTTGGACTGGAGTGTACTTTGGGGGTTACAGCGCCCTTTAATGGTCAAGCCAGCCGGCCCTTTATTTATGACACAGGCGCACGCTTGGCACTACTTTGTTGATGCACGTGCGGCTACTGCGCACACAATTCACAAACACAGAAAATAATTTTTTTTTTGGTTTGGACTGGAGTGTACTTTGGGGGTCACAGCGCCCTTTAATGGTCAAGCCAGCCGGCCCTTTATTTATGACACAGGCGCACGCTTGGCACAACTTTGTTGATGCACGTGCGGCTACTGCGCACACAATTCACAAACACACAAAAAATATTATTTTTTTAGCACTTGGGGGGAGCACCCCTGATGGACAGAGCACCCCCTGGACAACACTACAGCACCCCTTTAGGACTGGGACACTGCACAGGACTTTGGAGTGGACACAGCCCCTATGGAGAACTGACTGCACAACACAGTCCAGCCAGCCCCTATGGACTTTGAAGTAGTGGACACAGCCCCTATTAACAACAGCAGCACAGCATAACACAGCCAGCCCCTATGGACTTTGAAGTAGTGGACAACAGCAGCACAGCGCAGCACAGCACAGCACAACACTACTCTGCACTACACTGCACTACACTACACTACACTACACAGCCCAGCCAGCCCTAACTCCCACCGTCCCTCTTCACTGTCCACAGCCGAGTGAGAAAATGGCTCCGACGCGGGTACCTTATATAGGATCCAAAACCCGCGAGACCCGGAAGGCGGGATGATGACGTTTTGCCTCGATTTCAGATCCGAGTCAGGTGGGAAAAGTCGAGCCTGACTCGGATCGGCCTCGGATCGGGGGGGCTCGGGGGGGTTCGGATTTCAGAAATCCGAACCCGCTCACCCCTAGTATTAACCTACTTCAAACTACTCTATTGGTTAACTACTGATTAGGACTTTCTAAAAACGTAATGCAGGCGTACATCGCAAAAGACAATGCCTAAAGGATTTATGGCTTGTCTACTTTCCACATTCCTGTGCCATTTGATGCCTGATACACCACTTCATGTCTGATACACACATAAGAACCATGAATGAAAATGGCTGTCAGAATCTTTTCTCCTAATCGTCATCAATTTAGCAGAATCCAGTGTGTTACAACATTTCCCTGCACAAAGAAATAATACCTTGATCCCAAGATACATGCATATTATGATCATGATTCCATAGATGAGCATATGCAGTAAACCAGTAAACCAACCCCCTATTCCTGAAAACCAATTTGCAGGGTTGAACCACCGTAACCAACTGTCCTCATGATGCTGTTTAGCAAAATGATCTTTTACAATTTGTACCTGAGTTAATTTATATAATTACAGCAGGTAGTGCCCACTACCATACACATACCTCCTTCTTTTGCAGTGAGGTAATCGAGAACCAAACAATGAACCTGTAATTCCCGCTTTAACATTTACATCTCTCTGAGCATTAAGTGAAATGTTTCATCATATATTTGAGTGATGTTATCCAATAGGGTTGCCAAATCAATTATAAATGAAAACGCCTTCTTAATGCAACATCTGTTCACCCAAGGCACATCAAATAAAGGCCGCACTGCTCTCTTGGTTAACAAATGATACAGAATCTGTTTGGTATTAACTTGATTCCCATCTGTAAAGAATGTGGTGGGTATCAAACATCCCAATGTACAATTACCAAATCCCCCATAGGGCAACCATTTGTAGGCCTTTCTCCCACAAAGGTAATACACATCATCTGGAAGAATATATGGAATATAAGCCACCACAGTGTAAACATTGGTCAAAAGATCTCTGCTCTAATCAGGATCAGGTGTTAATTGCTCTTTAACTATCTCTTTTACACTGCACTTTTCTTACTATGGCGGTGCCCTGGGGCAGCTTAGCTGGGCTTTTTTGGGGGTGTCCTGCACTCTGGATTTGAACCCTAGTATGTTAGGGACCTACCCTAAAGAGGTTACCTGGATATGGTGGGTAGGCCCATAACCTTGGCCATGATTATGCTAAAAACCTCTATTGATTGCAAAATGTTATTGCATTTATATATTATCACTAATTTGGAGTTGTGCACCTGAGATTTGTCTGTTAATTGCATTGGGGTATCACTACAATTACATGTAATGTTTAACAGACCCCGCCATTCCCTGGCAATATTAACCAATTGAGCTCCTATATCCCATATTTGAAATATCTTCCTACCCACCATACACTCAAACATAAACAATCCCCTTTTATATGTGAATACTCTAATAAAACAGTGAATAATACATATGATTATATCAAATATATCAGTTACTTACAAGATAATTAATATCAGTACAGTTCAGTTCAATGAAATCTTGAAAAAGTCTTGAGAATATTGGTGAGTGTGGATCCAACCAATATAAGGCACAAGTTCAGTCTTGCAGAATACACATAGATGTATGTAATGGTTGTGCTGTCAGATATTATAACTCTGTTGTCCTCCTGGACACTCTCTCCTGTATAAGAAATCACTCTCTGTACATTGTCATCTCAGGCACACCTCCAATGACGTTCTCTCACCTCCAGCTTAAACAAATAAACAGTGTGAGATAAACCATAACACTAAAACAAAATAAGCATTTACCCATCCCGCTGCAATTATCTCTTACACTTTTCTCTATTTCTCTTCCTACTAAACATTTCTTCACAACAACCTCCTCATAAGTGTTTGTGTATGTGCACCAGATATCGTACTTAAAAGTTCCACCTTTTACCACCCTCCGGTTAACCAAATATATATACTGTATACAACCTGCTCTAAAAACCGAACATTGTATATATATATGAACATTCCTGTTTCCTAAACACCACATCCATTCATTCAATGGAGGTAAGGAATCCCATTGATTTGAGCTTGCTCAGATGCAGCGTTAGCTCCATCATGTCTTAACAGCTCTCCTAGCATCATCAGTGCTGTCTTTGCGGTGAATTGCACACCATGCTCTGTACTCAGTTCAGTTGTGCATACACCATTGAAGCTGTAGGTGTGTGTATCAGTATGTCCCACATCGTTCTTCCAGCTTTGGACAGCAGTCCTTATTGACTTTGTGTCAAATGTCCATTTCTCAGTGTGAAGACTCTATGGCCTTTAGTCTTGTCAGTGACTTGGAAAACAGTCATAGATGCAACAAGTTCGCTAGCCCCTGCTTCTGTCAGTTGGCTATCAGCTTGTAAAGATAGCTGCTTTGCTCCAGCAAAGGTCCACAAAAGTCGCAGACTGATCCAGGTAAAGGGCAGGCTCCTGGAATCTCCTTTGTCTTTGCTTATATAGTATCCTACTTGTCATACACAGCTAACTTTACTAATATGGGTATGAACCTACTTCAAACTACTCTATTTGTTAACTACTGATAAGGACTTTCTAAAAACCTAAAGCAGGTGTACATCGCAAAAGACAACACATAAAGGATTTATGGCTTGTCTACTTTCCACATTCCTGTACCATTTCATGCCTGATACACCACTTCATGTCTGATACACACATAAGAACCATGAATGTAAATGGCTGTCAGTAGCCATTTTGCTCTCCCAATAAGGCTGAAATGGCATGTGAGTGCCATCCACTACCCCTTTGATGTGTGGGAAGCCAGTAATTTAAAAAAATTGCTGCTTTACCACACCAAGGGCTACCATATCCAATAGCATACTAATAAAATGCTGGATGTGTTTAAAAAATGCATCCATTATTTGCCTCAGGATTCTCGAAAAGGATGGCTGGGATATTCCACCCACCACACCCACTGTGGTCTGGAAGGACCCTGAGGTGCAGAAATGTAACACCGACAACAACTGCGTTAGTGGTGGCATTGCTGTAGGAATGTGAATTTCACTTTCTAGATCACTCTCTATTAATGAGAGAGTGTCTAGGATAATGCTGGGTGGAAACCGGTATGTTTTTAACACAACATCATCTGACATTCCAAAAAGGGTGACACATGTTCTATATATCTGAGGCCTTGGATGCCTCCTCTGCCTATGCCTAGCAGGATGATCAGCAGGGGCTGGCTGGCAACTTTCAGCCTGGGGGGCAGACACAAGCAAGTGGCCCAGTTTTTCTACTAGCAAATGCAATATAAAATTTGGCGTGACATGGTTTCCATAATGTGCGTGTGGTTTAAATAGCAAATGAAGCATATGAGGGAAAATTGTTATGACAAAGATCTATAAATAAATACCATCTATTGTGTGCGTCTCCTGGGGGCTGGGTTGAGCAGCTGTGCCCAGCCCTTTGTTCCGCCTTCCTCTAAAACTCTGGCCCTCATTCAGAGGTGGTCACAAAATGTGAGCGGTCGTTCTAAATGAGTATGGCCACTTGTATTTTGAAGTGCGGCCTCCTGGTCGCTAGCTAAGCTGTGGGATACCACCCACAGCTTTAGCAACTGACCAGGTTGATGGTCGCGATGGTCAAGATCATCGCAACCATCGGGGCTTGCGACGAGACCCTAAGGTTGGGTCTTGGCAACCGCAAGCCCCAGGGAGCTTCCTGCTCTGATCGAGCAGGAAGCTCCCCACTGACATCACTGCTGATGTCAGTACGGCCGCCCACAAAGTGGCAGGCGTTCCTTAAGGAATGCCACCATTTATGAAACCACCCCCCGCCATGCCTACAAACGGGGCTAGCTGTCGATCACCATTGACAGCCGTCCCTTTTGTAGTGAGCTCCGGAGCGAGAGAATTTCTCTCTCGCTCCGGGGCTTGCGCATGCGCAGTGTGGCTGCTGCACGTGCGCAGGGCCTAAACATCGACCCGCTTGCGAGCGGGTCTGAATGAGGTCCTCTGTCCCACAGAGTGTGTGTGTCTGACCCGGACAAAGCAGGGTGCAATTCATCGATCACAAAATGAGCAGGGTGCATTTCACAGTTAACAAAACAGGCAGGGCGTAGTGCCCTGCTAAAAGTACCTAGTGGGAACACTAATAATATACATACATACAGACACATTAAGTCCACACACATGCAGGGGAATTAAATTCAAAGCGATGTTGAATAGCCCTGGGAGGGAGCTCCCGAAGCTATTCAACACAATGTTTGGTCGGGCTAAAGGATTTCTATTCGCACCCCTCTGGGGATGCAAGGAGAAATTCTACAGACGTGCCGGCTGGCACTTTAGTCCCAGAATGCTGGTTCTCGCGATTAAATACCTAAGTTAGGTGGCGAGAATCAGCATTCTCCGACGTAACAGCGCGCTGAACTGAATAGCTCCGCGAGCTCCCTCCCGGTCCTATTCAGCATGGCACTGAATTGAATTCCGCCCATGGACATTATAAAGTACAAAACAACACCCCCACAAAGTTTATGCCACACTGACACATATAACTTGTATACAAGATATGATAGATAGATAGATAGATAGATAGATAGATAGATAGATATGAGATAGATAGATAGACAGACACACTGTATATAAGCCCCACCCAGCCACCCTCCACTTACCTGGTTTCTAAAAGTGTAGAGAAGATAGGATGTTCTCCTGCATTCTGTGGAGCACTCCTCACCTCTGCACTCACTGTCTCTCTCTCTTCCCTGGGTGCCATTACTCTTCTTATTCATCTCAGCTTCCCTGTCAGACTCCCCGATAAGCTCCGCCCCCTTTTTCCACTTTCCAGCCTCTATGGATCCTGGGAATGAACACCTGGCTCCTCATTGGTCGACAGCGGCCATTTCTTTGTAGCTTAGCATGGGGGCAGCCATTTTTTATTAGCCTCTTTAACTTAGATATCACTCGCTGCGTAGCTGCTCTTCCCCTGTCAGAGCTGAAGCAGCACTCTCTGCCACAGCCAGGAGGCCTTCACGTACTAACAATGTACGGGCCCGGGGGGCAGATGGCACCCTGCCCCCAGGCCCAGTCCGCCACTGATGATTAGGTAGGTAGGGGTGTGAGAGCATTGCCACGATCAAATCTCCAACCAAACTCTGACATTTTTTTAAAACATTTTTAATGTTGTTGAGAATGTAAAAAAGCAGCTAAAAACTTAACTTCAGTAGAATGTCAAAGAATCTTACAGTGTTGGGAAGGGAAATCTTGGGTTGCTCCTACATGTTTTAAAATAAAAAATAAAATAAAAAAAAATTAGTGAAAATTAAAAACATGGAAAAGAAAAGTAAACCATGCCCTCCTAACAAATAAGAAAATACAAAATTTTTATTGTTGAAGACGGCCTGCTAAAAAATACGAAACACCAGGAAATGGGAAGTCCACCCAAGGAAATTCCTAAGATAAGGCACTACTACAAATGCAAAAGGAAATGAAAAAAAAAATATTCACTGGTAAACATGACCTACTAAGGCAACCTCAAGACAAGAGCAACATGCAGTACTCATATGTACTTACCTGGCCCACAAACAAAAACCTTTAGGAAATGGGAAGTCCACCCAAGGAAATTCCTAAGATAAGGCACTACTAAGAAAATTAAAAACACTGGTAAACATGGCCAGCTAATAAAGAAGATGACTAGACATTGGAATAGTGACAAACATGGCAGGCTAAGGCAACCTCAACACAAGAGCAGCATGCACTACTCATATGTACTTACCTGGGCAAACTACCAACGATATATTGTGCATACAGAAAAAAGCACAAACCAGCAGCCACTAACCATCATTAAAGCACATCTAATGGCAAAAACACTTCAACCTTAAATAGGGTGCAAACTCCCGCCCCCCCCCCCAAAAAAAAGCATACGCACAGCCCATGGTGCCCAACTAATTATGCGAACAACCAATGATGCGTAAGCATTTATAAATAAGGTTCAAACACCACTATTACTCATACTTTCAACAGAAGTCACATCATGGACTCTCAGGAGCAGGAAAACCAGAGAACAGAACAATTAAGTAAGTTTCAACATCAATGTTTGCACCTGACCCAAAAAGGAATGAAAGTATGAATTATACATGCTTCACAAAGTAAACACAAATTTACTTTTACAATATTGTCCATGCACCAAGAAATATGGGGGCTGCACGGAAGGACAGGATTTGGGATGAGATCGCCAGTGCTGTGAACATGGAGGGGACCATCCACAGATCAGCTGTGGAGGTTAAAAGACGGTACGTTATTGAGAATTGAAATGTTTTTTGCTTTTTTTTAAAAACAACAATTGCCTTTTAATAAAAAAAACTAAAAATAAAAAAAACCATGACAGATGGAGCGACTTCAAGTACCGGCTGAAGAAGAAGCTCGCAAATAGGGCTCGCCATGCCATGGGGACAGGTGGTGGTTCCACCCCTGAGTTGCTCAAATTTACAACTGTGGAAAAAATGAATCAGAGGTGTGTGCAGGAAGAGGAGGTGGTCGGCAAGTCCAATATGGACACAGACATGCCTGACTTTGCAGCTCCACATGGTGGAGAAGGTAATTGTTTAATTTTAAGCCCCCCCCAAAAACAAAAAAAAACAACTTGCCATACACAATATGATTATTTGTTATTTGCTTCTTTACAGGACCAGAGGAGGAAGAGCCTGCTCCTGAGATGAGGTCTGTGCCCAGCAGATCTGGGGGCTCTGCAGGGGATGAACCAATTAATACATCTGGGGACCCTGTGGAGCCCACTCCTGGGGCCCCACCCTCGCAGCCCCTGGCCCTCCTCACTGAGTTGGTTGACAACACTCAGCAAAATACAAATGTTCTGCTGAGGATGGAGGCCACTCTGGTGAAGATGGATGCCACTCTGCTGAGGGTGGCGGAAGCCCTAGAGTCATCTGCTGCAGCCCATAATCGGTTGGCTGATGCCCAGGAGCAGGCAAACCAGCTTGTCATGTTGGAGCAAGCCTTCCTTCCTGCAAATCCATCGAGGACCACCAGCTCTGGCAGCCCATCAGCCAGCCCCCAACCTATGGTGAGCCCTATGCCTAGGCCAGAGCCAATACCATCCAGCTCTGGCCAGGCCAGTCGGCGTGTTACATGCCAGTCGACTGTTATGGAGCTTTATCTTTAGCCGAGGCATAAAAAACGCAGAAAATAGCACTGGCTATCTCGTCCTTTATCCATTCCTGTGCAGTCCCCATATTTCTTGCAACCCAAACCACCATCTCCTTCCTTGTGAATTTCTACTTTCTTTTACTTTTAATTTGATTGCATTTTCTTTGTATTTTTTTTTGTTTAAAGGACCCATTAATGTAAATGGGCAAAAAGTTAAAATTAAATTATAAAAAAAAACATATGTGTTTGTCTACATTTAATTTTTAAAATTTTTATTATACTTAAAAAATACACAGTGTTAATAATCCCAGTTAAAAGGTAATTGCTTACAAAAAACATTTGGTTAAACAATTAACCAAAATCTAGTTTGTGTATTATAAAAAAAACACGTTTGGAAATCCAGCAATAGTAAATTGGTTAATTAAGCTAATTCGCTCCTGCAGACGCACCTGAGCAATTGGGCAGCCAATTATCCCTGTTATTACCAACAACTTAGACGATTATTAGGTGTTTGCATTGTGGGCTTCGAAATAGCAACATCACTAGTAACATCAGTTACATTAGGTAGTATCGAAAATACTATCGGGCTTGCAGGAGCCCATACCCTACCACAAGCTAGACTATCATCCCGACCTGAAACCCGCTCGCAGAGCGACGTATTACTACTTCCGCTCTTCGATCTCTCTCGCAGCAGGTAATTTATGTATGCCCCTAAAACGCCGTGCGAACGCTGTGGCATGCCTGCGTTTTTAGACGACCCCCTGTCAACAACCACAAATGGCCCTGCCTGTCAATCAACTATTGGGAGTCACTTCCTGCTCGCAGCCTGTACAAGCGAAGTATGTGATCGCAAGGACTCGTTCGCACATGCGCACAACGAAGTGTGCATACAAGTGAGCGTGAGCTTGCGAGTGGGTCTGAATCAGGTCCTATGTACTAAGCCTTGGAGAGAGATTAAGTGGGCAGAGTTAAAGTACCAACCAATCAACGCCTAACTGTCAGTTTACAGTCTGTTTGAAAAATGATGGTTAAGAGCTGATTGGTTGGTACTTTATCTCCATCCACTTTATCTCTCTCCAAGACTTAATACATAGGCCCCATGGGACCTGATTGAGATTGGAAAGTAAAGTTGCAGCTTTTGTGTTTTTACAACATTGCATTATTAGTAGAGATGAGCGGTTTGGATTTTGTGGAATCCGAACTACTCCGAACACCAAGGAGCCGAGTCTACCTGAGCTGCGTCTCGAGTGTTCCTGCCTGACTCAGATCCCACTTCGAGACAGAACGTCATCCTCCCAATGTCGGATTCTCGTGAGAGTTGGTTTCTATATAAGGAGCCGCGACGGGACTTGGTGCCATTTCACTAGCTCGCTGTGCACTGCTCTGCTCATTAAAGTGGTTGTGTCCAGACTCACCAGCATAGGAATAGGGTGGAACTGTAGCACCTGGAGAAAGTGCATGTCTTTGCGCCCCCTCCCTGTAATGAACTGTGCCAGTGGGGTATGGCCAGCCTGCAGGGGAATATTGAAGTGAAGAGAAATGCCGCAGTGGCAGTATCATGCTGGGGCATGGAGGCCCCATCGGGGGGATAGAGGGCTTCATTCAGAGGTGGCCGTACGGTCTACAACCGCATGGCCGCATCGATGTTTGTCCAGTGCGCATGCGCACGAGGGAGCCGGCTCCTACGTGCGCATGCGTGAGACCCGCTATGACCGACAGCGCCGGTCGTAGCGGGTCTCTTTCCAAAGGGGGCGAGCTGTCGATGTTGATTGACAGCTCGCCCCGTTTGGAAGGCAGGCCGGGGGGGTGGCAGCCCAAACGGAGGCGTTCTCATGGGAACGCCTGCCGTTTGGGGGAGGCCCCACTGACATCACTAGTGATGTCAGTGGAGAGCTTCCGGCAGAAGCTCTCCGGGGCTTACGACAAGTGAGACCCTACCCTAGGGTCTCGTCGTAAACCCCGATGGTCACGATGGTCATAGATCATCGCGACCATCACCCTAGCAGTTGTTAGAGCTGTGGGTGTAAACCCACAGCCTAACGACCAAAACAGAGGCGAAGGGGAGGTGACAGAAGATGATCACAGAGGAGGGAGGGCAGAAGGGGAGGAGACAGAAGATGATCACAGAGGAGGGGGGGCCGGAGGGGAGGTTACAGAAGATAATCACAGAGGAGGGAGGGCCGGAGGGGAGGTGACAGAAGATCACAGAGGAGGGAGGGCAGGAGGGGAGGAGACAGAAGATGATCACAGAGGAGGGAGGGCCGGAGGGGAGGTTACAGAAGATAATCACAGAGGAGGGAGGGCCGGAGGGGAGGTGACAGAAGATCACAGAGGAGGGAGGGCCGGAGGGGAGGAGACAGAAGATGATCACAGAGGAGGGAGGGCCGAGGAGGAGATGACAGAAGATGATCACAGAGGAGGGAGGGCCGGAGGGGAGGTAACAGAAGATGATCACAGAGGAGGGAGGGCCGGAGGGGAGGTGACAGAGGATGATCACAGAGGAGGAAGGGCCAGAGGGGAGGTGACAGAAGATGATCACAGAGGTGGGAGGGCCGGAGGGGAGGTGACAGAAGATGATCACAGAGGAGGGAGGGCCAGAGGGGAGGTGACAGAAGATGATCACAGAGGAGGGAGGGCCAGAGGAGGTGACAGAAGATGATCACAGAGAAGGGAGGGCCGGAGGGGAGGTGACAGAAGATAATCACAGAGGGGGAGGGCCGGAGGGGAGGTGACAGAAGATGATCACAGAGGAGGGAGGGCCAGAGGGGAGGTGACAGAAGATGATCACAGAGGAGGGCCGGAGGGGAGGTGACAGAAGATGATCACAGAGGGAGGGCCAGAGGGTAGGTGACAGAAGATGATCACAGAGGAGGGGGGGCCGGAGGGGAGGTGACAGAAGATGATCACAGAGGAGGGCTGGAGGGGAGGTGAGAGAAGATGATCACAGAGGAGGGAGGGCCGGAGGGGAGGTGACAGAGGATGATCACATAGGAGGGAGGGCCAGAGGGGAGGTGACAGAAGATGAGCACAGAGGAGGGAGAGCCGAAGGGGAGGTGACAGAAGATGATTACAGAGGAGGGAGGGCTGGAGGGGAGGTGACAGAAGATGATCACAGAGGATGGGGGCTGGAGGGGAGGTGACAGAAGATGATCACAGAGGAGGGAGGGCCGGAGGGGAGGTGACAGAAGATGAGCATAGAGGAGGGAGAGCCGGAGGGGAGGTGACAGAAGATGATCACAGAGGAGGGAGGGCCGGAGGGGAGGTGACAGAAGATGATCACATAGCAGGGAGGGCCGGAGGGGAGGTGACAGAAGATGAGCACAGAGGAGGGAGAGCCAGAGGGTAGGTGACAGAAGATGATCACAGAGGAGGGAGGGCTGGAGGGGAGGTGACAGAAGATGATCACAGAGGAGGGGGGGCCGGAGGGGAAGTGACAGAAGATCACAGAGGAGGGAGGGCTGAGGGGAGGTGACAGAAGATGATCACAGAGGAGGGGGGGGCGGAGGGTAGGTGACAGAAGATGATCACAGAGGAGGGAGGGCCGAGGAGGAGATGACAGAAGATGATCACAGAGGAGGGAGGGCCGGAGGGGAGAAAATCTTGGCAGCTCGAGGGAGCATGAAATGTAGAAACGGATCTTAGATCCGTTACATATTTAAGATATAGAGCAAACAAACCGATATAAAACTAACAGGCTGCTGTCATACTGTGCAGTGCCCCATGAATTCCAGAACCCTGGACGGTGCCCTCTGTCCATTTTGACACCCGGAGCACATGCTCCACTGGAACCACCCTCGCTACTCCCCTGCTCACAAGTGGCTGTGCTTGTAAAGTGACTGTGTATAGGGGGCACACTGCACGCTGATGTATGCTACGCTATACTCTGCTGATTAAGTCGCCGTGTCCAGACTCACAAGTGGCTGTGTGTACAAGGTATGCTGATGTATGCTGTGCTGTACACAGGCCCATCTGCTCCAGTGTAAATAAAAAGTAAAATATTTTTTTTTTTTAAAGTTTAAAAAGTAAAAAAATATTTTTTTTGGAGCTTGGTCCGTAGCCCACTGTGTATACACTTACTGTGACTCTGCTGGCCATACCCCACTGTGTATACAATTACTGTGACTCTGTTGGCCGTACCCCACTGTGTATACAATTACTGTGACTCTGTTGGCCGTACCCCACTGTGTATACAAGCACTGTGACTCCTTGGGCCATAGCCTACTGTGTATACAAGTACTGTGACTTCTTGGACCATAGCCCACTGTGTACACAAGTACTGTGACTCTGCTGGCCGTACCCATTGTGTATACAAGCACTGTGACTCCTTGGGCCATAGCCCACTGTGTACACAAATACTGTGTCTCTGCTGGCCGTACCCGACTGTGTATACAAGCACTGTGACTCCTTGGGCCGTAGCCCACTGTGTACACAAATACTGTGACTCTGCTGGCCGTACCCCACTGTGTATACAAGCACTGTGACTCCTTGGGCCGTAGCCCACTGTGTACACAAATACTGTGACTCTGCTGGCCGTACCCCACTGTGTATACAAGCACTGTGACTTCTTGGGCCATAGCCCACTGGGTATAAAAGTACTGTGACTCTGCTGGCCGTACCCCACTAGGTAGGTGGGAGAGCCCAATGACAATTCCATCTTGCACTACCTTTTATTTCTACCACTGCTGTGTGACAATGTTTCATAGATGTGCTTTAAACTGCGGTGTCTGTGCCGCTGCTCTGTCGCTTGTTAACCAGCCAGCTCACTGCAGCCTTTGGCCAATAATGGTGAAAACAATATTGTGAGCTGTGAGGTCGTCTAAATTGACTGTAAATGACTGGAAATTAATGTTACTGAGGTTAATAACACTCTAGGAACAAAAAAAGCCCAAATTATGTGATTTTAGCTTTTTTGTAAATTTTTGTAAAAAATCCAAATCCAAATCCAAAGCCGGACGACGAATCAGAGCCATATCCAAATCCAGCAAAAATGGTCCGGCGCACATCATTAACTATTAGTTTATTTATTTTATACAACGCTACAAAGGTCTTATAGCACCGTATAGAGGCGATTACGTGCAGTAACATTAACATAGCACAATGGATGGTCATAGACAAGTTTAGAATTGACATATTTACATAATTGCAATCCACAATTTACATCATTGCAAAGAAAGGTATTACATTACCGGCAATGCCCGCAGGGTACCGGTTTTCCAACCCTCTCTCTAGCACCTCGCACCCATACAGGAGAGCAGAAAACTCTGCAATGCTGCTGTACCGTATTATGGATGATGTGTCCAGCTTCACGTCGTGACTGCACATGGATGGGAATTAAATACCCCCTATAATGAACACAAAAGGGGAGAGATCCCTCAGCACGAGAGCCTACATCCTAAAGAGGCAATGGGTAAAGAGCGAGAGGGGTTTTGAGGGCATGTTTAAAGCCTGTAACTTGGGTGGGAGTCTGATGGCGATGCATCTCCAGATCTGCATTTTGAATTGCATTTTGATATGTGCAACCTTAAATTTAGTGTATAAATGCATCTGGACCATAAGATATGATGCTAGTTTTTCGAGATGTGCGGTTCGGTTCCCCAGAAATCCGAATCCACCCGAATTTCGTGAATCCGGGTAAATCAGAGTCACGGTTCTAATCTCTTGAGGAGATCCCCGTAAATCCAGGTCGCGGTTCTGATCTTTTTGCGGTTCGGAATTCGGATTTTAAATCCGAATTTCGGGTTTTGGATGGCATAAATGACATTATTTTTAGCGTTTTTTTAAAAACTTTTTATCTATTTTTTTATTTAATAAAAAACACAGATCCAAAGCCAAAACACTTGAGGGTGGTTTGCAAAACCAAATCCAGATCCAAAACCTTGAAGTAGGGGTGAGCGGGTTCGGATTGAGCCCCCCCGATCCGAGGCAGATCCGAGTCAGGCTCGACTGACTCGGATCTGAAATCGAGGCAAAACGTCATCATCCCGCCTTCCGAGTCTTTGGAACCTATATAAGGTACCCGCGTCGGCGCCATTTTCTCACTCAGCTGTGGACAGTGAAGAGGGAGGGTGGGAGTTAGGGCTGGCTGGGCTGTGTAGTGTAGTGTAGTGCAGAGTAGTGTTGTGCTGTGCTGTGCTGCGCTGCTGTTGTCCACTACTTCAAAGTCCATAGGGGCTGGCTGTGTTGTGCTGTGCTGTTGTTGTTAATAGGGGCTGTGTCCACTACTTCAAAGTCCATAGGGGCTGGCTGGACTGTGTTGTGCAGTCAGTTCTCCATAGGGGCTGTGTCCACTCCAAAGTCCTGTGCAGTGTCCCAGTCCTAAAGGGGTGCTGTAGTGTTGTCCAGGGGGTGCTCTGTCCATCAGGGGTGCTCCCCCCAAGAGCTAAAAAAATAATATTTTTTGTGTGTTTGTGAATTGTGTGCGCAGTAGCCGCACGTGCATCAACAAAGTAGTGCCAAGCGTGCGCCTGTGTCATAAGTAAAGGGCCGGCTGGCTTGACCGTTAAAGGGTGCTGTAACCCCCCCAAAGTACACTCCAGTCCAAACCAAAAAAAAAATTATTTTCTGTGTTTGTGAATTGTGTGCGCCTCCTGCTGCCGCTGCTGCTGTTGCTGCTGCTGGGAGTCGTTCATCATCCCAGAGAGGAAGTAGGAACACCACTACTTTTACTAAACAATTGACCCTCCAACAGTCCTTAGCGAGGAGGATGAAGTACGACAGCAGTCATCCTGAAGCAAAACGTATAACTGAGGCCTTGACTGCTATGTTGGTGTTGGACGTGCGTCCGGTATCTGCCATTAGTGCAGTGGGATTTAGACAATTGCTGGAGGTAGTGTGTCCCCGGTTCCAAATCCCGTCTAGATTCCACTTCACTAGGCAGGCGATACCGAGACTGTACAGAAACGTCAGAAAAAGTGTCCTCAGTGTCCAGAGAAATGCCGTTGTACCCAATGTCCACTTAACCACGGACATGTGGACAAGTGGAACAGGGCAGACTAAGGACTATATGACTGTGACAGCCCACTGGGTAGATGTATCACCTTACGCAGCAACAGCAGCAGCGTCACCAGTCGCAGCATCTCAGAAACGCCAGCTCGTTCCAAGGCAGGCTACACTGTGTATCACCGGTTTCAGTAAGAGGCACACCGTCGACAACCTCTTGGAGAAACTGAGGGAAATCATCGCCCAGTGGCTTACCCCACTTAGACTCTCCTGGGGATTTGTGATATCTGACAACGCCACCAATATTGTGCGGGCATTACATCTGGGCAAATTCCAGCACGTCCCATGTTTTGCTCACACAATAAACTTGGTGGTGCAGAATTTTCTGAAAAGCGACAGGGGCGTGCAGGAGACGCTTTGGGTGGCCCGAAAAATTTCAGGCCACTTTCGCCATTCAGCGTCTGCGTGCCAAAGACTGGAGCGCAAGCAAACACTCTTGAACCTGCCCCGCCATCATCTGAAGCAAGAGGTTGTGACGCGGTGGAACTCAATCCTCTATATGCTTCAGAGGATGGAGGAGCAGCAAAAGGCCATTCAAGCCTATACATCCACCTATGACATAGGCAAAGGAGGGGGTATGCACCGGACTCAAGCGCAGTGGAGAATGATTTCCGTGTTGTGCAAGGTTCTCCAGCCCTTCGAACTTGCCACACGTGAAGTCAGTTCAGACACTGCCAGCTTGAGTCAGGTCATTCCCCTCATCAAGCTTTTGCAGAAGCAGCTGGAGAAAGTGAAGGAGGAGCTAAGACGGAGCGATTCCGCTCGGCATGTGGGACTTGTGGATGAAGCCCTTCATTCGCTTTGCCAGGATTCCAGGGTGGTCAATCTGTTGAAATCAGACCACTACATTTTGGCCACCGTGCTCGATCCTAGGTTTAAAGCCTATGTGGTGTCTCTCTTTCCGGCCGACACAAGCCTGCAGAGGTGCAAAGACCTGCTGGTGAACACACTGTCAGCTGAAGCGGAACGTGACACGTCAACAGCTCCTTCTTCATTTTCTCCCGCAACTGGAGCTGCCAGGAAAAAACTTAGGTATCCTAAGCAACCTGCTGGCGGTGATGCAGGGCAGGCAGGACCAAGTTTGGACATCTGGTCTGGACTGAAGGACCTGGCAACAATTTCTGACATGTCTACTGTCACTGCATATGATACTGTCACCATTGACAGAATGGTGGAGGATTACATCGGTGACAGCATCCAAGTAGGCATGTCAGACAGTCCATACCTGTACTGGCATGAAAAAGAGGCAATTTGGAGGCCCCTGTACAAACTGGCTCTATTTTACCTGAGTTGCCCCCCCTCCAGTGTGTACTCTGAAAGAGTGTTTAGTGCAGCCGGGAACCTTGTCAGCGAAAGGCGCAGGAGGTTGCTTCCACAGAATGTGGAGAAGATGATGTTCATCAAAATGAATTATCAGCTCTTCCAGGGAGACCAGCCTCCAGAACGTACAGAGGGACCTGTGGTGGTGGATTCAAGTGGGGACGAGTTAATACTTTGTGAGGATGAGGATGTACACACTGAAGAGGGTGAGGAATCGGTGGATGAGGAGGATGAGGATGACATCTTGCCTCCGTAGAGCCAGTTTGTGCAGGGACACATTAATTGCCAGCTTGTTTTGTGGGGGCCCAAACGAACCAATCATTTCAGCCACAGTTGTGTGGCAGACCCTGGCGCTGAAATGATTGGTTTGTTAAAGTGTGCATGTCCTGTTTATACAACATAAGGGTGGGTGGGAGGACCCAAGGACAATTCCATCTTGCACCTCTTTTTTTTCTTTGCATTATGTACAGTTTGGGGCCTAGTTTTTCAAACTGCCATCCTGTCTGCCACTGCAGTATCACGCCTAGATGGGTCACGTGTTTGTGCCGCCCACTCGTGTCGCTTAGCATAGTCATCCAGCTACCTCGGTGCAACCTTTTGGACATAAAAACAATATTGTGAGGTGTGAGGTGTTCAGAATAGACTGGAAATGAGTGGAAATTAAGGTTATTGAGGTTAATAATAGCATAGGAGCAGAAAAACCTACAAATTCTGTGATTTTAGCTGTTTTTATGCTTTTTTTCAAAAAAATACAGATCCAAAACACAAAACCCAGAACCCAAAACACGGAAGGGTGGTTTTGGCAAAACCAATCCAGATCCAAAACACGAAGAAAGATCCAGATCCAAAACCAAAACACAAAACACGAAAAGTGGCCGGTGTACACCCCTACCTTGAAGGAGATACAGATCCAAAACCAAAACCAAAACACGGAGGTCGGCGCACATCCCTACTAGTTTTGCACATGAGTGGTGCATCACTTTTACACCATGACACATATTTACAGCGCACAGACACAATGGGTTCTTATTCAGAGCTCCACGCACTGTCAACGACGGACGCAATGGAGCAATGTATTTCCTATGTGCATGCAACTATATCGCACTGCGCAGGCAGCCAGATAGCGTGCGCACACACACAGAGAGAGAGAGAGATGCACGGTCTCAGGAATATGTTGAAAATGTAGCGCGTGTCTCTGGGTAGTGACAGGGAGGTGGCTTAGCGCAGGCACAAAGATAGCCCGTCTTATGGGTGCGTTATGGGAGTGTCGCAGGCGTGATGCTCATTGTGGTTTCGTACACAGACGTTCCACTGCTCACAATCTGTAGGAGGCCGCACCTGAATGGAACTATAGCGCCTGCCACAGGGCAGGTCAAGCTTCAATGTTGCAACCGATGATGCATCTAAAGACGCACCAAGCGGTATCTCGGGACCTACTGATGCCAACAGTGGGCGCCTCAGTCCTTGCACATTTGGCGCATGGATGTGCGCCAGGGAAGGGCTTTGTAATGGCATGTGCATGAAGTCGCAGACGGGCGACAGGCAAAAGACGCAGACACGGTCGCATTTGCGTACGGCTCAGATTCAGGACTTAATATGAACAAGAGCTTTGTTTAGTCCAATTTCCTAGTCCTGTATCTTTCATTATTGTTTGTACAAGCCGCTTTCAGAATTAAAGTCTTGCCCTTTATGCAGTGCTGATATGTCAGACTGTTCAGGGGCGGTTTAAGAGAGGAGGGGGTCCGTGTGCAGCCTCCTCTCTGGCAGCGCAGTCGACTCTGGTTTGGTGCCAGAGTCTACTGTGCATGTGCAGGTCCATGGGAAAATGGTGCCCGCACCTTATTCATGGAAACATCTTTAGTGCGCATTCGCAAATCACCGGGAAAATGGCCGCCGTGCCATTTTTGCTGTGATTTTTGCTGCTTTGCAGCTCTGGGCTGCAGACGCAGAACTCTGGGGAATGTGCAGACTGTGGTTAAATAAGTATATATGGGTGGAGGGTGTGCCTTGTGGGCCCCCCTAAACCCATGTACACCGCACACCCGGCACCCATTGTAAACACGCCATTGAGATGGTTGATTTGTAGTGTGAAATCATGGAAAATGTATTTGAAAAGACTGATTTTAGTCTCATGTCTTCTCTCTCTCTCTTTGTTGCAGTAACTGCACCTTTCAAGAAGATCTCTGAAATAAAAGGAAATGTTTAGCTATAAGTCATTCCGCAATGGCCATAGTCAGCAATTTTCATTTGAATCTATTCATTACAATGCGGTGATTCTCAGTGTGAAACGGGTACAAGGTGACAGTAATTTGTGAGTTCTCATTTACATTCCGCAATACTCTCCGATGTGTCTGATTTTCCTGTCATTTTTCTGTAGCCGAAATTACATACAATAAAAATCACCGTTGTCTTCAATCCGGTACATTCTGTAAATGTTAATTGTGTGCTTCCTGCTAATACAGTACATGCTTTCTAAGTGGCGATTCTACAGATCTACAGGCAATAGGTATGTACAAGCCTATGGGGGTCATTCACTAACTGGAAAATACACGGAGATATCAAGTGCATTCATTAAAGTGTGCGAAAGCTGGGAGAGGGTACTAATTAGTACTAATGAAAGTGTTCTGTCTTTCAATCATCTGGTTTGATCTGAATTTTGGGCCTGATTCAGAAACGGACGCTAATGCGATCGCAACTGCACTTTCGTATGCAATAAAATATGTCAGCAAAGTTCGCCTGAGCATAAAGATGCCCACTGCTGCCTTCTCACCTGCGTGCGATGACGCATACCTACATAAACATCGGTAACATTAAAGCACTTGGTCGGCCATCTTATGATTGTGGCAGGTCTGACTTGCCGCAGCCTTGGGAGCTCTTCTGACACGCAGAGCCGCGTAGGCAATCACAGTGGCTAATTTATGCATGTAATGACGTTAAAACGGACAGGCAAGTCTGTGTTTTTTTGTCACCACTCCCCAATACCTCCCCCAAACGCTGGCAGTCTGTCTCTCACTTAGCGATGGATTCCTCTGTGCATGCGTGATGTCAATACGAACGCAGCGCAGTGCATACGCATGCGGAATGGCAAACAATCGCTCGATCTGCGTGAAAATTGCATTAGCGTCCGTCCCTGAATCAGGCTCACAGTCCTTTACATAAAAATGTTGCGTTGCGTTTAGAGACGTGTGTTGACCCCCATGTTTTGGATTTGGATCTGGGTTCATCTTTGAGTTTTGGTTTTGATAATCCACCCTCAAGTGTTTTGGTTTTAGTTTTGGATCTGGGTTTAAAAAAAATAAAATAATAAATTGATAAAAAGTTTTTAAAAATAGCTGAAATCATGTAATTTTTGCAATCCAACACCCAAAATTCATATTTAAAATCTGAATTTTGAACCACGGGAAGATCAGAACCAAGACTCGGATCTGTCCGGATTCAAGAAATTCGGGTGAATTCGGATTTCTAGAGAACCGAGCAGCACATCTCTAGTTCCATCACAACTAAACATCAGCAGTGGTTACACACATTTAACTTCTGCAACATGAGTAACAGGTGTTTATCCATAAATGTCTGATGTTCAGTACGTATGAAAAGCAAAAAATGTCCAATAAAAACTGTCAAACAGGGTGATATATTTACTCATTCAGCCAGAGACTTGGGGTGGGTGAGACATAGGGGTCTATTTACTAAGCAGTATTAGGAGACAGAGTGAAAAGTGATCAGTCAGTGATAAGGTGCCAGCCAATCAGCTCCCAACTGTCATCTCACAGGCTGTGTTTGAAAAATGACAGTTGGGAGCTGGTTGGCTGGCACCTTATCACTTTTCACTGTCTCCTAACACTGCTTAGTAAATAGAACCCTTAGAACCTGAGTCACACTCAAGTTTGCATCTAGCGATTTGAGATTTCACAGGGAATTCAGAGTCTCAGCCGTCTCTCTGCGGCTGCCCGGGTCCGATGCCACCCCTCCCTCCCTCTTATCGGTCTGCAGCCCAGCACACGATGCTGTGTGCTGGGCTGCAGTGGAAGACTGCTCGCTGCAGCCTGTGGTGGAGAAGCGTTCGCACTGATCACACCCTCCCCCCTGGATTTTCGCCGGGCTGCGGGGCTCACAGCGTCCCCTCCCAAAATATTTTGTTTGTTTTTTCACAAGGTGACATAGCCACGCCTCCCGTGATTAGGCCACACCCCTGGGACGGCCCTCTATGGCCCTGTATGGGGTGATGATCACAGTAGCATTCTGCTTGCTGTCCATTCACAGCGAGCCTCTGGAATTACGCTTGAATTAGGTACAAGTCAGAATATGGCCCATAGACAGTAAAATGGCTGCATCCAGTAGGCGACTTCTAAAAAAGCATCTAAATAAACATATATATAACGGAGGTTAGGAATAGAGCCGACGGCACATAAACTTCTAGTCAGGGATAGAGGGGTTAATAAAGTTAAAAATGTTTGTTTACAGTTATAGGCAGATGCGATAGGACGTTGGGTTAGGGGCGGAGTTGGGGAGAGGGGTAGAGAATCTACTGTGGTAAAATCTGCCTCTTTTGAATTGATCTGCGACCAAGAAAGTACAGTTCCTTCTTAGCAGATCTGTCTGTTGGGATAATCGTTTTTATTCATCCCTACTTTCTCTTTCCCCACTTTATATCTTTCCCTACTCTCTTCTACATACTTTCCCTATATCTACACTCTTTTTTCTTATCTAACTTTTCTTTGCCTCCTTGCTTAACCTTGCATTAGCACTATGAGCCGCCCCCAGCGCGCGCGCTCGGTACCCGCCCGTCTGTCAGACGGTGTCGGGCCCGGCGTGCTTTATTCCCCTCAGGTCCTGCCCTCCCGGCGTTCGGGAGGGTCAGGTACAGCGGCCCCCTTATCAAACAACGCTGCGGTCCCGCGCACGCGGCCGCGGCGGTCCCGCGAAACGCCACAGTTGCTGCCTCCGCCTGCCCCTGGTTCCCCGCTGGTCACCAGTACTAGTGCGACTGGGGACCAGGGCAGGCGGGGATCGGGGGTGGCCGGGCATAATGCAGCGCCCGCGCGAGTAGCGGGTGCACGCTCCGGCCGTTCACGCGGCCAGCAGCGGGCAGTTACACCGCCCGTCCCTTCTCTCCCAATGGCCGCTCAGAGTGAGCCGGCTGAAGTCCGGGGGGAAGGGCGGCGGAAGCGGCCACATAAGCGTGCAGGCCGGATGCCTGTCATGGCGCCGGCTTGCACGCAGGCCAATATTGCTACAGGCGGGGGGCGGAGATGAAGGGGGCGGAGCCAATGCCTGCATAGTGACAGGCAGGTTAATCCGCCCCCTCTTCTGCTGCCCTCTGTTTATAATGATGCAGACATGGGGTCCCCCATGTCTGCAGTAGCCAGCACCTCCAGGCCTGCGGGGGTGGCAGCTGCTCCGGCGTCTGCTATGCCTGCAGGGCCTGCGGCACCAGGGAGTGCTCCGTTGCTGGATGCTGGTGCCATAGCCGGACTGCTGGTGTCTGTGGTGGGTGCACTGACACCGCTTTTGACCCAGCAGCCTGGAAACGCTGACACAGGAGGCCCTTCTGCGTCGGCGGCGTCCGCCGTGCAGATGCAGCTTGGCCCTCTGGTGCACCAATTAGGCAGGATTTGCGGTCTTTCCCTCGCTCCCGTGCCCGCAGCTCCTTCCGTTTCTTTCTCTCCCTCTGCCATCTCCCTTCCTCAGCCCAATCAGGCTACGGACACAGACAATGCGCATGATGCCGCCTCAGTCTCTTCTTTTACAGACGACAGTCTGGAGGAGTTACCAGTGGTCGCAGCCCCGACCAGAAGTGCGACGGCGGAAGTCGGAGCTAACGCAGGCGCTGGAGTTACCAATGCCCTTGCCAGTGCTTCTGGTGAGTGTGACAGTACATCTGACTGCGGGTCTACTTCCATTTCCTCCTCCTCTTCAAGCGATAGTTCGCGGAAGGCTAGGCGTAAAAGGGCAAGGAGGTCTCGCAGACGTCGCTCACGTCATTCTGGCGAACGGTCCTCTGGCAGTAGTACCAGTGTAGATCGCGGAGCGGGTCCGGAGGATGTTGTACACTGCGCTAATACCGCTGTCACTCGAGGTACTGTATGCGTACCAGGGTTAAGCAGCGGATCAAAAAAGGGCGCTACGTAGATATGTTCACCCTTACAGCTATGGCGATGAAAGCTGCTGCGACCGCAAAGGCAAAAGGGGGTATTGGTCTGGAGGCCTTTAAGTCTTACACAAATTGGTTATCTGGGTTCTGCGTGTTCTCAACTTGCTATCTCAAAACCAGGCCTTCCGAGTACCTTAATGTGATAAGATATTTACACCTGATACATGGCCTATTCAAGGCCTCACGCAGTACGGCGTGGCGCCAATACGACGAAGAGTTTCGTTGAAAGCAAGATCGGGTTAAGGTCATGGAATTGGGTTGTAAAGATGTTGAGGTGTGGATGGAGGTGACACAGCCTACACGCGTCCTTGCTGATCAGTCCCCTGGGCGGCCAGTTCAACCCTCGTCCCCCTCGGCACCAAGGACAGCCAATGGAGGGCAAAACAAGCGGAAGTGTTACACATACAACAATGGGAATTGTACCCTTGGTAACAGGTGGTCGCTTTCGACACCAGTGCCTCCGCTGCGGCGCGGCACACCACAGTAAGGAAAGCTCCCGCGGTCCAGCTGGTTCACGTCGCTGCAATCGTCTCCTTTTTTCATTGCAAGCACTCTTCTCGGAATTTGGAGTACCTATTGCGCACGATAAAACTGAGGGCCCAGCCACTAAGCTGGTTTTCTTGGGTATTGAAATTGATACCTTGGAGGGTCTTTGCCGGCTGCCGCCGGACAAGATTCGTCGTTTGCAGGATACTATCCTCCTAGCGTTGGCAGGAGGAAAGGTAACTCTTCGTCAAGGTCAATCCCTGCTCGGGCTGTTTAACTTCGCGTGTCGAGTTATCCCGATGGGGAAGATTTTCTGTTGGAAGCTACAGAGGGCTTTGGTAGGGCTGCGTCACCCGCACCATTTTCTGCGACTGTCGTCTGAACTAAAGCTGGACCTGGCGGTTTTGGACGCATTTTTGGTCGATTTTAATGGAGTGCGCATCTGGCCTAATGCTTGCCTGCAGCTCTTCACGGATGCTGCTGGATCATCAGGTTTCGGATCTTTTTTGGGAGGAGATTGGTGTTTTTCAGTTTGGCCGACGGAATGGGTACAGGCAGGATTGACCAAGAACTTGCTCCTACTGGAGCTGTTTCCCATAGTGGTGGCATTAGAGCTATGGTGTCAGCGGTTGCGCGACCGTTCCATAGTTTTTTGGTGCGATAACCTCGGGGTAGTACATGCGATCAATAACCAAAGATCGTCGTCGCTACCAGTGTTGCGGCTTCTTGCTTGGCTGGTTCTGCGCGCTTTGCAGTTTAACATATTGTTCACAGCTCGTCATGTGCCGGGTACTGATAATTCCATTGCTGATGCGCTCTCCAGACAGGATTGGCGAAGGTTCCGCGAATTGGCCCCGTACGCAGCATTAAAAGGTGAGCTTTGTCCATTTCATTGTTGGCAGATCATCAAACCAGAATGGAAGATCTCGCACGTCGGTCCGTGGCCCCACGGACGTTGACGGCCTACCAGACATCTTGGCAACAGTGGGAGAAGTTTTTGCAAGGACGGAGTTCGTCAGGTAACTCTCATGATACTAATATGGTTGCTTTTGTTTGTTTCTTGTTCGATTCCGGCAGGTCGCGGGCTTATGTTGCCCAGAGGCTTGCTGGGATTTTGTTCTTTTTGCGCCTAGCGGGGCGGAGGGACATAACTAAGGGTTTTTTAATACAAAGGGCCCTTAGGGGTTGGTCTCGCGTCAGGCCTGCCACGGATGACCAGCGTCGTCCTATTGGTCCTGATTTGTTAGCGCGTCTAGGTGAAAGTTTGATGGGCATTTGTTCTTCGCAATTCGAGGTTCTGTTATTCCGCCTCGCTTTTGCGATGGCCTTTCATGGGGCTTTTCGCATCAGCGAGCTGGTAGCGTCTTCGCTCCGCGCTCAGCCCCCTCTGCTTCGTTGTCACATTTTGCTGCGTGATACGCTGTTGTGCCGTATTCGGCGTTCCAAGACCGATCAGATGGGTAGAGGTCGCTGGGTGTCCCTGAAGTCCTGTCCTGATGACGGGATTTGTCCGGTTCACTTGGCCTCCCAATATACTCTTTGCAGGCCAATGCGGCCGGGGGCTTGGCTTATGCACGAGTACGGAAGTCCTTTGACTAAATTCCAATTTAGATCGGTCTTCCATCGCTGCATACGGCACCTCGGGCTTTCTCCTTCGGATTACGGCACCCATTCTTTTAGAATAGGTGCCGCCACTTTTGCGGCCTCCTTGGGTCTTTCTTCACAGGAGATCCAGGCTCTCGGAAGATGGAAGTCCAATGCCTACAGAAGTTATGTTCGTCTGGAATCATAAATTGTTATACTTTATTCGTTTGGACTTGAGTGCCTTGGCCAACTCGCTGCTTTTCCGGTGGGGGTCCCGAGAGATTTTGCCCTGTTTTTTGCCCTGCTTTGGACATTGATCGTTTAGCTTAATATAATATTAATGTGAACGAATGAAATATAGAAAAGATCCAGCAGGTTTTTTGTAGGTTTTCACCTCGGGTCAAGTCTTCCTCCCCCCCTCCCACTCCTCCTTTGTGATTTACATGCTGCATATATACTTATCTATTTTATTTCTGTATATTTGCAGGTGTCCAGGACGCTAGGCCCATTTGGTTCATTGGTCACTCTTTTATTTTTTGGGCTGAGCAGTCACGCTTTGCTGTAGATGCCTCCGTGTTCCCACGTTGGGAGAGTGTTAGGTGGTTGGGGCAGAGAGGCATGCTTTGGGAAGCTTTGTTGCGCAACTTGCACAGGTCAGTAGCTGAATTTGGTTCCCCTTTAGTGTTAATTATACATCTCGGGGCAATGATTTGGGACAGAAAACTTCCTTAGAGTTGCGCCATGCGATTGTTCGTGACTTGAGAGAGGTGGTTCGGTTATTGCCTAACTGCCTTTTGGTGTGGTCCCCTATCATCACCAGGCTTTCATGGCGATATTGCTATAATAGTGTGGCTTTGGACAGGTCCAGGAGGAAGGTTAACAAATGGGTGGCTAGGCACGTGCTGGAAGTGGGAGGGTTGGTGGTGCACCATCCTTTAATTCGGATTCAGGATGCCCACCTTTTCCGCAGGGATGGAGTTCATCTTACTGAGGAGGGAAATTTTTTGTTTCTAGAAGATATTTTTGCAGTTTTTAAGGGCTTGGTTGGTTAGCATGGTGGCGGGCTGCTTCTCTCCTGAGAGCCGCTGTGGCGGGAAAGACCGGCAATATTGAAGTGTCCATCTTGCAGCAGTAATAGCGGTGCGCACCCCTTCAATGCACTGATAGGCTGATTTCACTCTATTGGGGTCAGCGGCACCTCTCGACCGAGCAGGATGAATGGTGCATTGTCATGGGTGTTGGGGCCGCATCACTTGCTCTGAAAGGGATAGTTGGCCCTTTGCAAGTTTTTAAGATCACCCTACCCTTGTCTGGGATAGTTGGCCCTCACAAGTTGTGATTTACTTCCGGCCTAAGACAAGTGGACGCGGGTTAGTTGCCGTTCTTTCTCCTGCCACCATGCCTACCTTTGTAACCAAATAAAGCTGACCAATTAATTTAAACGGCATAACTTGGTCTCCTGTGTTTATTTTAGATAAGTTTAGTTTAAGTTTATGGGTCACATCTATCATCTGACGATAGAAGTTTAATATAACGGAGGTTAGGAATAGAGCCGACGGCACATAAACTTCTAGTCAGGGATAGAGGGGTTAATAAAGTTAAAAATGTTTGTTTACAGTTATAGGCAGATGCGATAGGACGTTGGGTTAGGGGCGGAGTTGGGGAGAGGGGTAGAGAATCTACTGTGGTAAAATCTGCCTCTTTTGAATTGATCTCCCACCCTCCCTACCCTCTTGTGTCTTGTGTCGGCTTTATTTCATTGGCAGGGAAAGACCGGCAATATTGAAGTGTCCATCTTGCAGCAGTAATAGCGGTGCGCACCCCTTCAATGCACTGATAGGCTGATTTCACTCTATTGGGGTCAGCGGCACCTCTCGACCGAGCAGGATGAATGGTGCATTGTCATGGGTGTTGGGGCCGCATCACTTGCTCTGAAAGGGATAGTTGGCCCTTTGCAAGTTTTTAAGATCACCCTACCCTTGTCTGGGATAGTTGGCCCTCACAAGTTGTGATTTACTTCCGGCCTAAGACAAGTGGACGCGGGTTAGTTGCCGTTCTTTCTCTTGCCACCATGCCTACCTTTGTAACCAAATAAAGCTGACCAATTAATTTAAACGGCATAACTTGGTCTCCTGTGTTTATATTAGTTAAGTTTAGTTTAAGTTTATGGGTCACATCTATCATCTGACGATAGAAGTTTAATAGTACTGTAGCTGGTTTGTTATTAATATTAACTTTTCTTCAGTGCTGTGCTGGAAAAACATAGCACAATTCACAGAAACAGGGCATCAGTGGATAAGCACAGTACACCACAGCAGTCCTTAGCATAAGTACATACGGTAGCATATGTATAAGTGCTAAACATTAGTCTCACAATACAGACTGGGGGCGGGATGTACTAAAGTGCAAATACAACCAAAACTTTGACCACATTCCCCATATGTATAAATCTCCGGAAAGTGACATTTTCCAGAGCTTTTACTCTGCAGGGCAAGTTTAAGGCTTGTGGGGGATGGGTGAAACTAAGTTGTGGGAGCCCTCTACAATTAATTGTCCCCTTACCGTGTCCCACTCCAATATGGCCACAGTGCCCCCACTGGTGGCGCCCTCACAGGGGGCCCTGTCTCTCCAGCCCAGTGTTCCTCAACCTCAGTGTCTCCCCAGCGACCAGCCCCCACACTTACCTTTTTCCAGCTACCCACTGCGGCTCCTCTGCTGCCTGCTTTGTCTATCTTTCAGCAGGTGCAGTGCTGCATGACATCATGATGTCAAGCACGCTGCGTCAATTAAACAAACAGAATTTTATTTCATCGCCCGCCGCTGGTTGCAAAAAAGTTACTGCAGCTCCAGGAGCCTAGACAGCGGTACACCTGTCCCCCTAATTCACCCGTTGCTGAGCCTTCCTGTGTGTGTGGATCCCCTGTCACCCCCCCTTAATCCGACTCTAATACCCAGTAGACTACGCCATCTATAGATGGCGTTGCCTGATAGAAGCCTATGCGATTCTTTTCTCATTGTGCCCTGAGAGCAATCCAATAGGATCTCTCCCAGGGTCCCCGGCCGCAGCTCACTTGTCGGCCCGCACATGTGCAGAAGGACTCCTGGGTCATAACCTTAGAAGTCTGTACACCACAAAGGACAACTCTTTTCGGAAGAGCGGTCCTTTGAGATTTTAATCATATTTGTACATGCATGCCAGCGTTACTAACACCATGTGGTGGGATGCACAGCATCCATAATGCAATGGTTGATACATCCCGCCCTGGGTAAGACAGATAACAGCGACAAGGGTAGGGCAACTCGCTGACACTAACAGGAGCATACAGCTGCAAGCCGCAGGTGGGTTAATTTTAGTTACATTCAATGACTGCACTAACTCAATACATTTTATTTTTTGTTTTATACCCATATAAAGGAAATTAAATAAAAATAGGTAACACAGTGCCTGATTCAGACCCGCTCGCGAGCGCTATGCTCTCGCAAGCGGGCCGATGGGCGGCGCGAGTGAGCACTGCGCATGCGCGAGCCCCGCAGCGAGCGAGAAATCTTTCGCTTCACGACTCACTACAAGACAGGGCGGCTGTCGATGTTGATTGACAGCTCCACAAGGGTCTCGACGCAAGCCCGATGGTCGTGATGGTTGCGACCAAGACGGGGCGGTTGTCAATGTTGATCGACAGCTCCACAAGGGTCTCGACGCAAACCCAATGGTCGCGATGGTTGCGACCATCACCTGGCCACTCGCAAAAGCTGTAGGTGGTCACCCACAGCTTAGCGAGCGGCCATGAGGCTGGCTCCACAAAAAAAAAAAACGTCCTGATTCAGAGCGAGCGCTCTGAAAGAGCGTCAGGCTCTGATTCAGGGCCACAGTTTGTTTGATCCGCCCAATTTACCTTTCGATCATACAATATCAAACAAGATTGATTTGAAGTCCCCTTTTTTTTAACCTGCGGATTTAGCAGCCATTCACAATCAACTAATTATTTTTTTTAGCACCAATTTTCAAACCGAAATTAAAAATTTCAATTAGCGCTCGATTCGTTAAAAGATCTGAACCTTTTCAGAAAGTGTGGGGGATCTAGCTATCGCCTTACCTAATCAAGTCTACGCAGATGATCAGCCTTTCTTCCCACAGAATAAAGACAGAACACGCATAGCACATTACTTACACTTTCCGTTTGCTGAATGGTGGTAATGCAATCAATATTCTAATTATATTATACAAAATAGCAAATAACAGCCATACCACATGATGGGTTATAATTGCATGTTTGACAAAGCGTAAGTGTCAGATGAGACATTTATCCTACACGAAGGAAAATTACGCTTCACACATACACTATAAACATAATAAGCCCTTATTAGTCTGTAAAAAAATTTCTATCATTCCAAGGAGGTCATCTAAGCTATTTATATACAAGCCATGGATGCATTTAGCCAGGCGTAGGTTAACGATGTATTTGTCTCGGGGAAGTAGGGAAAATCTGACGCGAGTATTAATTACATAAATGATACATTTTAGTATAATAACGATAGCCAGAGACCAGGTGAGTGATATAAATTGGGACTGAACTTTCTTCTGACAATTATTTCTTAAGCAATGGAAATGTTTTGTGTACGCAAAAAAAAAAAAAATTAAAAGAAGAAGATATATTATGCTAGAGATAAAAAAATAGGACACCGTAAAAATTTAATCTGAAACTTCTGGAGATAAAGTAATAATTGTCCATTCTGCCTTATTCATTTTTTTTTACATTGCAATTATACTGTATGTGCATTTGTTATAAATATATTTAAATACATTTTGTACAATGAATCACTGTTGTTTTTTTTATTACCTCTGAACTGCTGTTTTCTACTAATTATCTGAGATGCGAAGTTTACTCCACTCCCACTCGTGACTTACAAAACAGGACTGACCTGCAGTTTATAGAGATGGAACATAATAACATGCCGAAGAAATGTTTTTTGTTTCTATTTAATTAGGAAGTGGGAATAGTTATATTTCAGCTTAATAAAAGCATTAAAGTGCTTTCTCCTGGCAGAGTGTTGTTGGTGGTTCTGGTCTTAAATATGACTGAGCTGGCAGGAATGAGGAGAGTCCCATTGTGTCTTCTATACAATTCTTTGTCCTGCTGACCTGGTCTTGTGTCTGACCGGCAACAGGAGAGTGCTGACCACAGGTGACCAGAAGTAGGATGTCCGTAAGTTTGGTTCATTGTGCTGCTCATTCACTATTTTGAAACAAATTATCTTCCAAACTTAAAATAATCTTGCCCGCAGGCTAAGGAGAAGTCAGACTTATCTGTGTAAGGTGTCTCTGAGAGGGAACTGGACATGCACAGCAGTTGCAGCAATCACTAGTAACTTGGTCCCCATTCCCATGCATTAAAATGGATGTGTGGACCTAGCAATCTTTGCTAGGTGATTGACCAGTCTATTACTTTTGATAATTGTGCATACCTGACTCTTTGACTTTCCATGTATTGATCTGTCAATACAGTATGTTTCCTCTCACCATTCCCAGTATTGTTTCTGAAATGCCTGGAAATAACCAGACTAATGGATTCAGCTTCTGCTTAACCCTATGTAACTGCTTTGCCCATAATTATACCAGACACCAGGATAGTATAAGAATATGCTTCTGCTAAAGCCCTTATTATTATCTTGCCAGTCAGTGTACCAAGTCCATGGGCTGTGCATGTGCCATACTAATACCAGACTTTTGTGCAATTGTCCATATCTGCCTAAACTACTACTTACAGTATATGTGTGTGTATATATATATATATATATATATATATATATTTATATATATATATATATATATGGGATTCGGTCTAAAGATCTACAGTAAAAAGGTAAAAAATGTCTAGATAGACACCAGAAGTTAAACAGTCAATAGGTCGACAGGGACAAAAGGTCGACACACTAAAGGTCGACATGTAAGAAGGTCGACGGGTACAAATGGTCAACAGGGACTAAAGTTTGACACACTAAAGGTCAACATGTAAGAAGATTGACAGGTACAAATGGTCGACAGGGTTAAAAGGTCGACATGAAAAAAGTAGACACAAAAATGGTCAACACATGTTTTTTTTTCTAAGACTAATCTTCAACCTAACTCTAACCCTCCCCTTGGTGCCTAACCCTTAATGGTCAACACATGTTTTTTTTTTTTTTTCAGGGATAGGGTTAGGTTTAGGGTTAGGCATTTACCCCGACGGTTATGGTTAGGCACTATAAGGTATGGTTAGGGTCAGGCACCTATACCGATGGTTACTGCTTTATGCCATTCTTCACCACTTTTACAAGGATGCTAATAACAAGGATTTTAAACAACTTCAGTACCCTAAACAGTTATATTAGGGCTATTGGAACATATCTACATTGATTTCCTGTGTTAGTGAATCTTTTTGGTGGGTTCGGACTGATTTCCCCAATTGTGACAGTACTGTCCACCTGTTCTGCATTCGCCGCTTACCGTTTTTGCCTGGTTAGTAATTGAATAGGGCAAAAGGCGTGCAAAAAGTTTTCGCGTCTGAAACTGACGATGTAGGCGGAAAGTCGGACAGGTGAAACATTTCCGACTTTTCGCGTCTAATTGAATACGGGCCGATCTTGGCTATTGTAGACCACTTTACTAAGATAACACACTTTGTTAACCTTGTTAAGCACCACGGACAGCTCATCAAACACATGTATAGATTATATGGCTTCTCTGACACCATTGCTTTGTATAGTGGTGCTCAATATAAGTCTAATTTCTGTGTATCTTGTGAAAACTTGTATGTCCAGTTGAAGGTGTTCTCTGCTTGTATTCTGCAAACAAATGAACAGAGAGAATCCAATGTTTGGAGCAGTATTTCTATCTATTTTATATCTATCTACAGTATTTAATATCTACATATGTCATATCTATCTATCTATCTATTTATCTATCTATCTCATACTGTATATATATATATATATTTCATATCTATCTACAGTATATAATATCTACATATGTCCTGTCTATCTATCTATCTATCTCATATCTATCTACAGTATATAATATCTTCATATGTCATATCTATTTATCTATCTATCTATCTCATATCTATCTACAGTATATATCTTCATATGTCATATCTATCTACAGTATTTAATATCTACATATGTCATATCTATCTATCTATCTATCTATCTCTCATACTGTATTTATATATCTCATATCTATCTACAGTATATAATATCTACATATGTTCTATCTATCTATCTCTCTCATACTGTATCTATATATTTCATATCTATCTACAGTATATAATATCTACATATGTCATATCTATCTATCTATTTATCTATCTATCTCATACTGTATATATATATATATATATATATATATATATATCTCATATCTATCTACAGTATATAATATCTACATATGTCCTGTCTATCTATCTATCTATCTATCTATCTATCTATCTATCTCATATCTATCTACAGTATATAATATCTTCATATGTCATATCTATTTATCTATCTATCTATCTCATATCTATCTACAGTATATATCTTCATATGTCATATCTATCTACAGTATTTAATATCTACATATGTCATATCTATCTATCTATCTATCTATCTATCTATCTATCTCTCATACTGTATTTATATATCTCATATCTATCTACAGTATATAATATCTACATATGTTCTATCTATCTATCTATCTATCTATCTCTCTCATACTGTATCTATATATCTCATATCTATCTACAGTATATAATATCTACATATGTCCTATCTATCTATCTATCTATCTATCTATCTATCTATCTATCTATCTATCTCTCATACTGTATCTATATATCTCATATCTATCTACAGTATATAATATCTACATATGTCCTATCTATCTATCTCATATCTATCTCTCTCATACTGTCTCTATATATCTCATATCTATCTACAGTATATAATATCTACATATGTCCTATCTATCTATCTATCTATCTATCTATGCAAAATGTGTTTATATTATTTGAGAGATGGTAATGAGAATATATATTATTGTAAATGATGCTAAGGAGAATATTAATTTTAAATAAAGCGATACATTGTGTCTCAGTGATGTGTTCTTCTTATTTAAACATATACAGTATAGTTATGCCCCTGGCTGTGAGGGGTAGTTTGGGTTAGGGCACTAGAGAGAGGGTTAGGGGTAGGGATTATGGTTAGAGGAGAAATACTCGCCCGAACGTTGCAGGATCTGAGGTCTGACCCGGAAATCACAGTCACATGACATGACCACTGGGACCCTGGAAGACACTGCAGAAGCCGCTGCAGCTGTTGGGAGCAGGTAAGTCCCCGCTGGGCCATCAGTGACCATATGTTGACATCCTAACATGACACTGGCTACATGATGAATGTCAAAATGGTCAACGCCATCGATATTTGAGAGTACACCGAGGAATGATGAACTTTGGCCAACCTGGAACCTGCCCATGTGACAATGCCTGACATAAAGCATATGTGCTCTTACCCTACAGAAATGAATACAATAGCAGCAATGAACTCATTTAAGTGCAAACTACTGTGTGCAGCACTCTTTCAGCAAGCGATAATGTTATCTCTACTTGTAAATCTTAAGCAAAATAATTGAATGAGTGAAAGGGAAGGAAATCCTCCTAATCTCCGCCGAGTTCGGCTTCCAGAAGCATTGAAGCAAGCACTTCCATTTTAGGAACAATGCAGAGCAAGATAATTTTAAATTATATATTTTTTTGTTAGAAATGATTCTTATATAGGCACAATGTTATACTGAGCCTCTGCCGAAATCTGCATTAAACATTTTATGGTAATTCTGCAGGAAGAGGAACACAAACTGCTAAAGTGGTTATAATTCTGCAGTCAACTGATGTGTATAAAATATGGGATGTAGTCATAAGTGCGACAAGTACAATGTCAGTGGCACAAACATGTCGACAGTTCTGAAACATTGTTGAAATGTTGACATTGAACATGTCAGCATCTGCAGAATGTGGACAACTTCACATTGTCGACATGTGAAAGTTCGGCATTCTGCAGTAACCAGATGGTTGGGGATAGGCTGTGACAGAGGAGGGTAAGGCTACGGGATCGGAGGTTAGGGTTAGGCACTAGGGGGAGGGTTAGGGTTAGGCACTAGGGGGAGGGTTAGGCTGCAGGAGGGGAGGTTAGGGTTAAACACTAGGGGGAGGGTTAGGGTTAGGCTGTGGGAGGGGAGGTTAGGGTTAGGCACTATGGGGAGGGTTAGGGTTAGGCCGTGGGAGGGGAGGTTAGGGTTAGGCACTAGGGGGAGGTTAGGGTTAGGCTGCAGGAGGGGAGGTTAGGGTTAGGCACTAGGGGGAGGGTTAGGCTGAGGGAGGGGAGGTTAGGGTTAGGCACTAGGGGGAGGTTAGGGTTAGGCTGCAGGAGGGGAGGTTAGGGTTAGGCACTAGGGGGAGGGTTAGGGTTAGGCACTAGGGGGAGGGTTAGGGTTAGGCACTAGGGGGAGGGTTAGGCTGCAGGAAGGGAGGTTAGGGTTAGGCACTAGGGGGAGGGTTAGGGTTAGGCTGCAGGAGGGTAGGTTAGTGTTAGGCACTAGGGTTAGGGTTAGGCTGCAGGAGGGGAGGTTAGGGTTAGGCACTAGGGGGAGGGTTAGGGTTAGGCTGCAGGAGGGGAGGCTAGGGTTAGGCACTAGGGAGAGGGTTAGGGTGCAGCAGGGGAGGTTAGGGTTAGGCACTAGGGGGAGGGTTAGGGTTAGGCTGCAGGAGGGGAGGCTAGGGTTAGGCACTAGGGAGAGGGTTAGGGTTAGGCTGCGGGAGGGGAGGTTAGGGTTAGGCACTAGGGGGAGGGTTAGGCTGCAGCAGGGGAGGTTAGGGTTAGGCACTAGGGGGAGTTTAGGGTTAGGCTGCAGGAGGGGAGGCTAGGGTTAGGAACTAGGGGGATGGTTAGGATTAGGCACTAGGGGGAGGGTTAGGGTTAGGCACTAGGGGGAGGGTTAGGCACTAGGGGGAGGTTAGGGTTAGGCACTAGGGGGAGGTTAGGGTTAGGCACTAGGGGGAGGGTTAGGCTGCAGGAGGGGAGGTTAGGGTTAGACAATAGAGAGCAGTTTAGGGTTAGGCTGCAGGAGGGGAGGTTAGGGTTATGCACTAGGGAGAGGGTTAGGGTTAAGTTACCATTAGGGACAATTTGTTAACATTCTAATCATGTCGACATTTCATCACTAAAAAGAAGGGGAGGAGCAGGTGCACACTATAAGCAACAAGAATTCTAATGATCAAAATATCCATAATAAACTACAACAGTTAACCATGTTTCAAAGTGAGGTTTCTTAGTACATTTTTGTCCAAATACGTTTGCCCACCTGCCACATCTCGGTGAACCTCATAAGGTGGGTACCTGACATCCCTAATGCTAAATAATTTATCTAGGACTTACCTTTCATAGAGCCCATTAGACGTGTGTACTGCAATGCAAGGACCCATACCAATTACAATCACCTGGGGCAGGTGGGAGGAGTGCTGGCCCAAGAGAAGAGGTCTCACCTACAAATGTATTTTAAATACACACACAGGAAAAAGGAGGGGCTGGGCTGCACATCCTAATCTTAAACATAATAATAGGTGCTACAATGCTGGTACCTGTAGTTCCTCAGCAGAAAAGAAGAGGGGAGATGCAGGTGCACATGATTAGCACTAAGAATTCTAATGATCAAAATATTTATAATAAACTCCAACAATTAACCCTACTTTAAAAACCATGTTAATTGTTATAGTTTATTATGGATAATTTGATCATTAGAATTCTTAGTGCTTATAGTGTGCACCTGCTTATCGCCCCTTCTTTTCTTTTGTAGAACTACAGGTCTCAGCATTGTAGCACCTATTATAATGTTTAAGATTAGGATGTGCAGCCCAGCCATGAGGTTATGAGTGCTATATGTGTGGAGTTTGTATGTTCTCCACATGTTTTTCCGGGTTTCATCCGGGAGTTTCAGTTTCTACCATGCTAAAAAAAATATATACTGGTAGGTTAATCAGCTTCTGATAAAAAAAACTTTACCCTAGTGTATGTATGTGTGTCCATGTGATAGGGAATATTGGCCCTGATTCAGAGCCGGACGCTCTGACCAGAGCGCTCGCTCTGAATCAGGGCCCACCTCCATAAATATGGAGCGTCCTCCTGGACGCTCGTATAGCTGTTGGTCACCACCCACAGCCTATACGAGCGTGCAGGATGATGGTCGCGATGGTCTTGACCATCGCGACCATCGCCAGTGCGAGCAGAAGCCTGCGGTTGAGTTTCTCAACCGCAAGGCCAGGAGTGATTTTGGCTCTATCAGAGCCAAAATCACTCCCACTGACATCACTAGTGATGTCAGTGGGCCGGCTTCTGACGGTAGGCGTTCCCTTGGGAACGCCTCCATCTGGCAGGCACGCCCCCGGCACGCCCACCAAAGGGGGCGTGCTGTCAATCAACATCGACAGCACGCCCCCTTTGATCAGACACAACGAGCGAAGGAAAGTCCTTCGCTCGTCGCATCTCGCGCATGCGCACGACGGAGCTCCCTCCGTCGTGCGCATGTGCAGTGCACACCATCGACCCACTTGCGAGTGGACAGCCGCTCGCGAGTGGGTCTGAATCAGGCCCATAGATTGTAAGCTCCACTGGGGCAGGGACCGATGTGAGTGACTGAAGTTTATTCTATAAAGTGCTGTTGAATATCTGTACTCTATACAAATAACTGTTAATAAATGAAATGTTAATAAATAAGGACTGATTCAATTAGCTGTAATGATACTATGGAGCATTGTTTCTGAGTACATTACCAGCAATTGCGGTAAAGAAAACATGTAACTTTTTGCTCGCACTTTTATGAGGTGCGAGACAAAATGAATGGCTCCGTTAGGCTGCTCATGTCTTCATTGAGCATAACAGTTTTATAGTATATGCTTCACCCTAGCAATCTAATTTAATTTGATCTCTGATAATAGTTTAAAAGCAGCCGGTCATCACAAACATCCCATATGGATGGTCGTACCCCCCCCATTCCAGACCTGGGCCTGACATTTCTAATCTTCTCCTATAGTGCAGTTAGTACAGCTGAAGACATTATATTATATACTCGTATGAAGCAATGTAAAGCGGAAAAACGCGTCAGTCATGAATTAAGCTTTTATAATACTTACAGGATTTGACCTGCTGCCTGTATTTGAACGCTGATAAGCCAACCTTGAACTTTGTGCTCATCTACGATCGCTTGGAGTACTGTGAACTAACACTTTTCAGATGCTATGCGCAGAATCACGCTGCCTAGGTAACAACAAGTTTACCGTACGTTGCACTTCACAATCTGCCATGTAAATCTTTGAACTTGAATTCAGACTTTACACTTTGTATGATGTTCAGATGCAGCGGCAGGAACAGATACAGGTACTGATAGACTTGAGAGTCGACAGGACTAAGGATGTGGTTTGGGAACAGCCAGAACTGATGGCAGAGTTCGGAGTACAATTGATGTGGCTTTGGAAGCCAATGGTGCGGCTTGAGGCCGATGATATGGCAAGAGCCAATAGTAGGAGTTTGTACAAAATGATGCGGCTTTGGAAGTCGATGGTGCAGCTTGAAGCCAATGGTGCGGCAGGACCGATAGTAGGAATTTGTGCACAATGATGCGGCTTTGGGAGCCGATGGTGCGGCTTGAAGCCGATTGTGTGGCAGGAGCCATTGGTAGGAGATTGTACACAATGTTGCGGCTTTGGGAGCCGATAGTGCGGCTTGAAGCCGATGGTGTGGCAAGAGACAATGGTTGGAGATTGTACAGAATGATGCGGCTTTGGGAGCCGATGGTGCAGCAGCGGCCGATAGTAGGAGTTTGTTCATAATGTTGCGGCTTTGGGAGCCGATGGTGCAACTTAAATCCGATGGTGTAGCAGGAGCCGATTGTAGGAGATTGTACACAATGTTGCGGCTTTGGGAGCCAATAGTGCGGCTTGAAGCTGATGGTGTGGCAGGAGATGATGGTCGGAGATTGTACAGAATGATGCGGCTTTGAGAGCCGATGATGCGGCTTATAGCCGATGGTGCAGCAGGGGTCGATAGTGGGAGTTTGTACACAATGTTGCGGCTTTGGGAGCCGGTGATGCGAATTAAGGCTGATGGTGTGGCAGAAGCTGATGGTAGGATATTGTACACAATGTTGCGGCTTTGGGAGCCGATAGTGCGGCAGGAGCCGATAGTAGGAGATTGTACCGAATGATGCGGCTTTCGGTGCCGATGGTGCAACAGTGGTCGATAGTAGGAGTTTGTACACAATGTTGCGATTTTGGGAGCCGATACACAAGTTTGTGTTCAAATAATGTACTGAGGCTTTGAAAGCCAGTGACAGCTGGGAGGCCGCCGGGGCAGCTGAGAAGCTGATAGAATGGACTGCTGGTGCGGCCAGGGAGCCGTATGAGAGACAGATGATCCAGTAACAGCACGGAGACTGCCGGTGTAACAGAGCCGAGTAGACCTTCAGGAACACTATAGTCGGCGAGGCGGCAAAAGTCCAGTGTGTACAAATAGGAGGACCCACCAATCATGCTGCACCGTGGATGACACGTCACTACCTGAGGCATGCCGATCGCCTAGCAACAGTGGAGACTGGAGTAACCCCGTCCTGACTGGGTAAACTGCTCGAGGGAGACAAGTCTTGACCGCGACTTGTAACAAGAGGGTTGCTGGAAGTTTAGAAGGTATTGCAACCATTTATTCCATGTCAGAATGAAAGGACCAAATTGAATTTGCGAGCTGCACATTTATACTTGCTGTACTCCGAGTCCCAGCCATCACTAGATCCAGCCTACACGTTCTATTTCCTGGAAGCTTTCTTCCCCGCCAGTTTGAATCGCTATACACCTATTGTCTGTTGTTATTGTAACCTTTATATTATTATAATTTTTGTATCTAAGCATTGTACTCTTTGTAAATAAAGTATTTCTTTTATTAGTCTATTTCATATACAGTATGCCCTGAGAGTTACATCTTTGAAGAAGCTATTGATTGCTAGACTGCCCTATAACTATTCTCGTCATTGTTATTGTGAGACTAATCAACTGAGATATAGGGGGCCTCATTCAGAGGTGGTCGGAGGATGCAAGCGGTCGCTCAGAAACTGGGCGGCCGCTTGCATCCTGCCCGCCCGCCTCTGTTGTGGTCGTTAGGCTGTGGGTTAACACCCACAGCTCTAACGACCGCTCCGGTGATGGTCGCGATGGTCAGAGACCATCACGACCATCGGGGCTTACGACGAGACCCTAGGGTAGGGTCTCCCTTGTCGTATGCCCCGGAGAGCTTCTGGCTCTGTCTGAGCCGGAAGCTCTCCACTGACATCACTAGTGATGTCAGTGGGGCCTCCCCCAAACGGCAGGCGTTCCCATGTTTGGGCTGCCACCCCCCCGGCCCGCCTTCCAAACGCGCCCCCTTTGGATCGAGACCCGCTACGACCGGCGCTGTCGGTCGTAGCGGGTCTCACGCATGCGCACGGCGGCGCCGGCGCCATCGTGCGCATGCTCTGTGGGGGGCCATCGACCCGGTCCGAGCGCATCGGCGCTAACGACCGGGTCTGAATGACCCCCAGATTGTGTCGCTGAGACTGCGCAATCATAACTAAAGAGATTTGGGTACCAGTGACCCTTATATCGCTTGTTGCCGAAAGCTACTGAGTGATATAAACACCAAGGGGTAAATTTACTAAAGTGAAAGTTTTTAGAAGTGGAGATGTTGCCCATAGCAACCAACCAGATTCCCGCTATTTTCTTGTAGAAGGTTCTAGATAAATGTTAAGTAGAATCTGGCTGGTTGCTATGGGCAACATCTACACTTTTGAAAACTCTCACTTTAGTAAATATACCTCCAAGACTTTTGGTGGGCCTGGCTGTTGAGAGGCATGACCGCAGGAGGTGGCACAGCTATGCCCCCTCATTTAGGGGTGAAATGGTGCATCAAAGGTAAAATTGCAGTAATTTACCACATCACAACAGGATCGTCATATGTATTAATAGGGTCCACAGTCCCGTGGCTCAGCTGGTGTTACGTACATATGTTATTATCTGGCTGCATCAAGCTCTTGAAGCTCTGAGCTTTTGCCCGACAGCTACCACCATCTTTGGGCCTGATTCAGCAAGGGACGCAGTTGCTTACACGCACACAATCGGCTGATTGTTGCGTTCTGTGCATGCATCGCAGTACGTGCGCGCAAACCAGCCACTGTGATCGGGACTGTGATCGCAGTGACTACGCAGACCCATGGCAGTGTGATTGACAGGAAGTGCCATTTGGGGGTGGTGACGGGAGGTGGTTGGCCAAACACAGGCGTGCGTAAATTAGCCACGGCAATACCATACGCAGCCTGAAGCCTCATAGCGTGCGCTGAAGTAAGCAATTCCTGAGTGAGGACTGACCTGCCTTACCTGTGCGTGAGGCTGCGATGGTACTCGATTGTACCGTTGTTTTCGCAGTCTTGCTAAACATTACGGATGTGCGTGTAGGTGAAGTGGGCGTCTTTATGTAGTGGTGCGGCGGCATTGCAATCACTGGATTAGCATATGTTCGCAGTAAAACTGCGTGCGTACGCTATATTGCGATCTGTAGTGAATCAGGTGCATTGGCCATTATAACCTATAGGATCATTTTCATGAAATGTACCTGAGAGGGATGGGAAGCGCCACGTGTGCTCACTTCCACCACCAGATCCCAGAACTAGAAGTGACGGCATCGCTACAGCTGGAGAAAAAAGCTGGTAAGCCGCCGATGTGCTGAGTATAACATCGCATTTATATCGTAATGTTAGGTCCCTCTCACCCACATGATGGATCTAGGCGTGGAGGCATAAGGGGTGTCAGAGGCGTATTAAGAGAGGAGGGGGCCCATGGGCAGTCTCCATCCAGGGCCCCCTCCTCTCTCTCCGGCGACCGCCAGCGCACTGAGCGCAGCGCTGCAGCAGTAGACTCTGGGCACTAGGTGGTGCCCAGAGTCTACTGAGCATGTGTGTGCAGGTCACTGGGAAAATGCAGCTGCGGCTATTTTCCAGGCGATTTTTACAGCACTGGTAGCGCAGACGTGGGACTCCGGAGAGGTAAGTATTGAAAATATGGGTGCAGGGAGTGCAGTGTGGACCCCCCTACACCCATTATAGATACACCCCTGGCGGGTGTGGTCATAACATTGATTGGGGCATTATGCCCCCCTGCACTGCTGATTCCCTCAAGATACCTGGGCCTGGGTAATCCATTCCAACCTCTCGGCACCCTTGGAATCGGTATGATTTAACGCCGGACCCATGCCCGACGGATGGAATCCCGACAGCGGCATCCCGGCAGAGGAAATCCCGATCGTCAAAAGTAAGTATTCTCTAACCTATTTCAACCCATTAACCATAACCCTCCCTTAGGGGTGCCTAACCCTAACCTCCCCCCCCAGTGCCTAACCCTAATCCCCCCTCTAAGTGCCTAAACCTAACCCCCCCTTCCCCGCCGCCTAAACCTAAGTCCCCTGGGGGGGTGCCTAACGCTAAGTCTTCCCCGGGGGTGCCTAATGCAACCCCCCCTTCCCCTAGCCTAAACCTAACCTCCCGTGGGGGTGCCTAACACTAAGTCCCCCCCGGGAACCCCAAACCTAATACGCGCGGCTATCCGCGCTCGGCGCCTGGAGTCCCTTCGATCGGGATGCCGGGCGTCGGGCTCCCGACGTATGTCTAATGACAGGCGTCTAAAGACGACTGTCTTTAGATCTTTGCCGGGATATGACAGTCGGGAAGCCGGGTGTCGGGATTAGGTGATATTAGGCCTAGCCCTTGCTACCTCAGGACTCGATATTTGGGCAAATGGCACATGCGCAGAAGACAGTGATGCTGGGTACACACTCGCCGACATAACGCCCAATATATTGTGTGCCTGTCAGCCAGTGTGTAACAGCGACGTCATTCACAGACATATCACGTTGGCTGATATACTGGGACATCGTGTTGGTGTGCGGGCTCTCAGCCGACTGCCCGTACACTTGCTGCACGGGCCGGCGGTGAGTGACAGATCAAGTGGGCGGGCGCATGTAAATGCTCGCCCAGCTGTGACTTCAGTCACGAGTCACGATCGGATCATGCAGACTGTATGCAGGACATATGTTCTGCACAGTCTGCAGATATATCGATCAGGTGTGCACCCACCTTAACAGGACAGTCTTCAAAAATTGGCCACTCGCTCTGAATGAGGGCGGCCGCTTCTTCTTTAAAATCCGGCCTCCTGGCCGCTCGCTAAGCTATGGCTAACCATACACAGCTTTAGCGACTGACCAGGTGATGATGACGATAGGGGCTAGCGCCGAGACCCTTGGGGTCGGGTCTCGTCTCCCGCAAGCCCCAGGTAGCTTCCTGCTCTAACAGAGCAAGAAACTCCCTACTGACATCACTGCTGATGTCAGTAGGGCCGCCTACAAACGGCAGGCGTTCCTTCAGGAATACCTCCGTTTGTCCGGCCACCCCCCCTCCCCGCCTACAAAATGGGGCGAGCTGTCGATCAACATCGACAGCCGCCCGTTTGTAGCGAGCTCCGGAGCGAGTGAATTTGTCACTCGCTCCGGGGCTTGCACACGCCACTGCGGCCGCTGTGCGTGCGCAGGGCCTCACCATCGACCCGCTTGCGAGCGCATAGGCGCTTGCGAGTGGGTCTGAATGAGATCCTTATTTCACTGATTTAAGAAAAAAATATGTACATAGTGGAAAGAAATGTATGTATTTTAATGGAATATAAAGAAACAAAAAAATGTTGTTGGTTGTTTTTGACTCTTGTCGGAGGTGGCCAGTTAGGAGTAGTCAGTTGCCTTCTTCTCTGTGATAATATCCAGACAACACATGGTTGTCCCCACTTTAATGCAATAACCGGCCCCAGAGCTGCCAAAACACAAAAAAATTTACAGAAATTGACGAGGACATTTTTTAAAATTTTTTTTTTGTTGTTCAACGACAGCTCTTAATTCATATCACTAAAGATTTTAATGAAGCTTGAAAATGGCCATAGAGCTGTGTTATTCCGTGTTCCGTGCTTAAATTATAAATGCTAAGCCCTATTAAATTTACCTGCAGGCTGAGTTTCGGAAACTATGAAACAGCTTTTACACTTTTTATTTAGAAGAAGAAGCTGCATTTAAAAAGTCTCTCCCGACTCAACTTCTTTGTAGGACAATGGACACAGCTAAAAGTACAGATAATGTATTTTTAATTCCTCCTATTATTTGTGAGTCATCGCACCTCGCCAATGCCATATTATGGGAGCGAGAAATAATTACGCTTTCCTTGTTACTAAAATGTCCGGGAAACGTCTTCTCATTTGGCCGATACAAGAGCATTTTTTTCTTCTTAATGATACAGAAGAGACATGGACACCTGTGAGTGTCAGTGATAAGATTAGGCTAGCAATGGGTGTGCAGGGCCGGATTAAGGTCTGCGGGGGCCCCTGGGCAACAAACTTGTGGGGCCCCCTAACAGAGATCCGAGTATGTGTATATATATATATATATATATATATATATATTTATACACACACACACACACACACACACACACACACACACACACACACACACACACACACAGTGTGCCCCTCCCAACCCCACAACCAGCCCACCAGCAGCACCACACTTTAAGAAAAAAAACATTAATTAACTCACCCTCCGGGCCCAGGCAATATCACAGCAGCAGCCAATGACCCAAGGCAGCGCCTGCACCTCCTGTCTTCAATTCACCTCCGCGGGCTCCAGTCCAGAGGCGGCTGTTGAGGGGGAGGGCTGGCGTGGGGCTGCGCAGTGTGACCTCTGACGTCACGCCTGCATTGCTGAACAGCCCCACTCCACAGCCTGCCTGCCTGTCGCCCAGAGCAGTGCCGCACTCTGAGCCCAAGTGCTCAGCGAGCGCTGCCTGGCTGAAGTGACAGAGGAGCGCAGCGGAGAGAGCTAGATGCTGTACTCCGCCGGTCTCAGTAGTGGCAGGGGACAGGGTGTGGGGGCCCCCTATGTGTGGGGGCCCAGGAACGACCGCCCCTGTCGCCCTGCCTATAATCCGGCCCTGTATGTATGTATTATATAACACCGAGGGCCAGATTGAGAAGTGGACGCAGAGGCTGCCACTGCTACATCCTGTGGTGGTTGGCCGCCTGTGACTTTATGCTAATGCTGCTTCAAAACCCTTCCCTGGTGTGCATCTGAGTGTATGGATGTGCAAGGAACGAGGCAACCACTTTGAGCGTCTATAGACGCTGGAATACCGCCTGGTGCATCTTTAGATGCCATCGATCGCACCATTGATTTTACGTCTGAGTACGGCCTCCACGTGGGTGTGGATTATTAGATCGACATTAAAAAGGTTGAGCAATAGGTCGACACCAGATGGTCGACAGTCAGTAGGTCGACAGGGGCAAAAGGCCAACACCACCTAGTGCATCTGTAGATGCCACCATCGGTTGCAGCTTCAATTTTACGTCTGAGTACGGCCTCCAGACGGGTGTGAATTATTAGATCAACAGTAAAAAGGACGACAAGCAATAGGTCAACACCAGATGGTCGACAGGGGCAAAAGGTCGATATATGCAAAAGGTCGACACACAAAAGGACGACAAGGATGTAGGTTGACAGGTACAAAAGGTCGTCAGGGTCAGAAGGTTGCCAAATAAATGCTACTCTTATTGGCTACAGTGCTAAAACAAACAATCACCGGCGTATTTGTTTTAATCTATAGCCACGGACCGCATGTGCCCTGGACTGCGGTCGGTGGCACCCAGGGCACGTGCCCTGCTCGACCCTCCCATGTTACGCCACTGACCCAGACCGTCTCTATTAGTGCCAAACGCTAACCCTCCGGTAAATGCCTAACCCTAAAAAAGAAAGTGTCCTATAACACGCTTATAAGACTCCCAGTCACTGCCCAGGAACACCCAGTACATCTCCAAGACATTTCTGCTGCTACGGTTACAGCGCCTTCGTGCATAAACTCTGTGTAGGGCATGCGCTGTAGGAGTTCATAGGGAATTTTGCGCACGTGCAGTACCATAGGATTGCTCAACTCCATGACCATTGGCCTCACGTGCGGCTCTGCATCGGGACCTTCAATAACTGACAGAGCAAAACTAGAACTCCGTCGTGTTTCAAAGTTTGACTCCTCATTATGTACAAGTATAAAAGGATCTGATTAATCTGTCAGTAACTTCAGCAGATCCGTCAGTGCAAACACAAAGAGCCGTATTTATTTTGAGTGGACCCGCGATACTTTTTCGCCTCCCGGACTTTTTGCCTACATCGCGTGTTTTGTAGGCGGAAAAGTATCGTGCGCGTGCCTGCTTATTCCCGTATTCAATTCGAAAGTAGGCGAAAACGGGACCCGGCAAAACTTAATCGGAAAGTATTGTCAGGTTTGAGGAAATCAGCCTGACACCCCCCAAAAGATGCTCTGACATGGGGATTTCTATGATACCCCCCCGATTTGGCTTGCTGAAGGCAGGGGCAGATTGGGCCGCCGGGACACTGGGCCGGTTCCCGCTGGGCCGGTCACTACAGTGGCCGGCGGCCACCCTCCACCTCCACTTACCCACAGCTGCAATCGGAGATCCGTTCCGATCTGGCAGCACTACACCACAAACTAAATTGGCTATGGGGAGCTGCTGCGCATGGCAGCTGCAGCCACAGCAGCTCCCCCACAATTCTTTGCGGAGCCTGTCAGCCACCACTGATGATGGCTCCGCCTCCAGCCCCTCCGCGTCAGGGCCCTGCCGCCAAGAGAAGCTCAGCAACAAGCAGCCCTGCACGGTGGGAAAGCCGGCCACGCCACAGAGAAGCAGCAGGCAGCCAAACAGAGGAGGAGGACCAGCAGCAGCAGGTAAGTGTTGGCGGGGTGGACGGACGGATGCGGACAGACACTGGGGCTGAGGGCTGGTGGCATGGGACTTATGCCGTGGGCTGGGACTGGTAGCTGGGGCTTGATTCTGAGCACTGGGGTTGGTGGCTGGGGAGTGGGGATTGATACTGGGACTGGTAGCTAAAGACTGGGGCTGGTGGCTTGAGACTCATGCTGTGCTCTGGGACTGGTCGCTGGGGCTTGATTCTGAGACCTGGGGCTGGTGGCTGGGGAGTGGGGACTCATGCTGAGGACTGGGGCTGGTGGCTTGGGACTCATGCTGAGGGCTGGGACTGGTGGCTCGGGACTTGGGCTTGATTCTGAGAACTGGTGGCTGGGGAGTGGGGACTGATGCTGGTGGCTGAGGACTGATGCTGAGAGATGCACACTGGGGCTGGAGGGAATGAGGCTGAGAGACACACTGGGTCCTGTGGGAATGGGGCAGAGAGACGCACACTGGGGCCAGGAGAATGTGGCTGAGATACACTGGGGTTGGGGGAATGAGGCTCAGTGCCACAGGTGGGCCCGGGGATGGAGAGATGCAGCGGGGCTTGGAGAGAAGCAAGGGGTCCTGGGGATGAGACCTGGAGATGAAGAGACACAGGGAGCCTGGAGAACCACAGGGATCCTGGAAAGCCACAGGGGGACCTGGAGATTGAGAGACGTAGTGGGTCTGGAGTAACACAGGGAGGCCTGGAGAGACATGGAAATTGTTTGTTCAGGGAAATTCACATTTTGCCCTGCACAAAACATTCTGTTACTATATATTACCTGGTTATGATGATGACATTGGTTATGTTTCTACGTAAACAGACATCTTCCAGTCAATGTGATCTCCTATATGAATAGTGAATACCAGCTGAAGGCACTGCCCAGTGAGGCTCAAACTCCTCAGAGGTTCCCCGTTGCAGAGAAACCACAATATAGTGTGACACAGTCAGGTTAGGGGGTCCCTCTCCTGGGTAGAGGACTCCTTCCTTACACACACAGCAGCTGGGAAACAGTACGCCAGACTGGATTCGAGTACAAGCTGGTCGGCGCCAGTCTTTTTTGTGCAATGTCAGAAATAACATAAAGAAAACAAAACACAAATCCTAGCCCTGTCGGAGCCCTCCCTCTCCTCTCACCCACAACCCCCAGGTTCCAAACCGGCTTTTCAAAAAGCCGAAACTCAAGCCTGCTACACTGCAGACTTTCTCCCGGGGATTTAAAACACATAAGACAGGAATCTGGGATAAATGTCCCTGTCACAGACCACTTTACCAGTGATCCTATCACATATCCCCCCCCTTTGTTTCGACCTATGGGGCGGAACAACTGAAGCCCCCAAACAATGAACGCGTGACAACGCGTCTGCTTTAGACAACAGGCCCCCTGGCCTGTGTCCCACTGAAAATTTAAAAGTTTGTAACGCCAAGAACCATCTCGTAATTCTCGCATTACTGTCCTTATTTTCGGACATCCACTTCAAAGGGGCATGGTCAGTGATCAATTTGAACTTTCTTCCAACCAAGTAGTACCTGAGAGCCTCTAACACCCACTTTATGGCCAACGCTTCCTTCTCCACTGTGGCATCGGGTAGGCATCAAATTTTGAAACACTGTTTAACTTTCGGAAGTCATTGCAGAAACGCACACTCCCGTCGGGCTTTGGAATCAACACATTGGGACTTGACCATTCACTATGTGATACTTCAATAACCCCTAACTCTAGCATATTTTTAATTTCTTTCGACACCGATTCTCTTGGTGCTTCTGGTAACCTATAGGGCTTTAGATTAACTTTAACCCCTGGGTCAGTGATGATGTCATGTTTAATGACTGAGGTTTTCCCAGGTACGTCAGAGAACAGCACAATATTTCTGACCAGAAACTCCTTGACCTCTCGTTGTTGAATTGCCGACAGGGTTTTTGCCACTGTCACTTTGGGAACTAAGGGCCCTGGATTTACTGGAGGGGCTCGGACGGCCGACGGTACCGTTCTATCTTTCCAGGGCTTTAACAGATTTATATGGTATATCTGTTCCGGCTTTCTTTTCCCCGCTGGTAAACTTTGTAATTGACCTGTCCCACTCTTTCTAAGATTTCAAAGGGCCCTTGCCATTTAGCCAAAAGTTTATTTTCCACAGTGGGAACCAACACTAACACTCTGTCCCCAGGAGCAAAGCTGCGTAACCGAGCATTGCGGTTGTATACCCTCTGCCGTGCCTGTTGAGCCGGTTCCAGGTGCTCTCTTACTATCGGCACCTCTATAATAGGCACTTGAACTAGTGGACCCTTAAAATGTGGCCTGGGAGCATGATACTGACACTCAGGGCAGGATGCGCAAAAGTCAGACACCTCTTTATGAAGCCCGGGCCAGAAAACCCTCTGCATTATTCGCTCAGTGGTTTTCTCTACCCCTAGATGGCCTGCCGTTATATGACCATGGGCCAGATCCAACACTGTTTTTCTGTAGGCTTTGGGAACTATTAGTTGTTCCACAATATCTTCCCCCTTCTTAGTCACCTGATATAGCAAACCCTGACACATTGCCATGTGGGGATAGGACAAAGGACTATCAGGGTCTATGGGTTTACCATCAACTACTTTTACATTCTCCCTGGCTTTTACCAAAGTAGGGTCATTCAACTGCTCCACGGCAAAGACCTCTCTTCTGACCTCTAAATCATGCAGACGATCACCTGGCCCAACAACACTTCCCACCTCAATGGGAGGCACATCAGTTGGCGGGCCACCGTCACGTTCCGCATTTTCTAGTTCGCCAACCATAGTAGAAAAAGGGAATAACTCTGACTCAGAAGAAACTCCCTCCTCCACTACATCGACTTCCTTCTCAAATGGATCGGGGTTGTTCACCTCTGGAACAAAACGGCTTTCCCACAACTTCCAGAAGTGAGCAAAGTCTCTCCCCAATATTGCATCGTACACCAGACCATGCACCAAACCCACAGAAACTATAGCAGAGCCACATGGTGTCTCAATGTTCACCTCGGCAGTAACATAATATCGAGTATCCCCATGTATGCAGGTCACACCAACAGTTTTCCCTGTACTCCTCAAGGGGTTCACCAGCTCAGCTTTTATAAGTGTCACCAAGCTACCAGAGTCTAACAGTGCCTCTACTCGGTTGCCATCTACAGTGAGTACACACATGTGCTTATCAGTCTCAGCCTGCCGGTCAGCCGTACAGGCTGTCTGTGCAAAGAAAGACCCTGTGCGGTAGACATGAGCAGTATCACATTGCATAGGTTCAGTTGTAAGTGAACAATTAGCGGCAATATGGCCGAAGTCACCACATCAGAAACACTGAGTCACATTTATGTCTATTCGTTTACAGGGCAAGAACCTTCCTGGCCTGGCAGGCCTGTCTCCAGGTTCTACACCCTCAGTCTTAGGTACATCCCACCGCCCAGCACCCTTCTCCCCTGGAACAGTCTTACCAGTGTCTGTGGGAGTTTGCCGGTGCGCCATCGGGGCTCGGTGGGGCATACTCATCAGCTCCTCAGCCGCCACATACCTCTCCACCAGCTCGACCAACTGGTCCGCGGACTTAGGGTCTGCATGGCTCACCCACTTGCGCAGAGTCACAGGTAATGATCGCAGGTACCGGTCCATCATGACCCTTTCCACGATCTGTGGTCCCGTCAGCGTCTCGGGCTGTAGCCATTTTGAGGACAGATGGACGAGGTCATGCATCTGCGAACGTGGAGGCTTGTCCATATGGAACTCCCAGCGGTGGACCCGTTGGGCACGAACAAAGGTGGTGACTCCCAAGCGAGTTAGGATCTCTTGTTTTAGTTTTTTTTAGTCCTTGGCATCAGCCAGGCATAAGTCGAAATAGGCCTTTTGTGGCTCCCCAGACAAAAAAGGTGCCACCAGACTTGCCCACTGCTCCTTGGGCCAACTCTCCCTTTCGGCCGTTCTTTCAAATGCGACGAGATAGGCCTCCACATCATCGCCCGAAGTCATCTTTTGGAGGAAGTGACTGGCTCGTACGGAGTGAGTGGTGGTGGGAGGACCTGTATTAACATCTCTGGGCCGGGCGACCAGGTGCTGTACCACCTCTTTTATGACCTGGCTGTTTTCCGCTAAGGCCTGGCGGGTTTCCTTGATGGCAACCTGTTGTTGCCCCTGGGCTGTCTCCAAGGCCAACAGTTGCACCCTGGTGGATTCCTGCAGAGCCCTGGTAGCTTCCTGCTGAGCTGCTGTAGCTTGGAGCAAGGCCTTAATAATGTCCTCCATTTTGTCCTGGGGTGTAGGCTGGAAGCTGAACCATGCCTCTCTGAGCATTGGCTGACGCCTCCTCTATGGGACTCCAAGGACACAGCGTTATTTCCACACTCACAAATTGGGTGTCTGTCCCTTTAATTTTTAAACGGAAAGTTTTCCTCTCGCTGCAACTTCAGTGTGTGTGGTTGCCCGCATTTCCACCATATTGTGACACAGTCAGGTTAGAGGGTCCCTCTCCTGGGTAGAGGACTCCTTCCTTACACACACAGCAGCTGGGAAACAGTACGCCAGACTGGATTCGAGTACAAGCTGGTCGGCGCCAGTCTTTATTGTGCAATGTCAGAAATAACATAAAGAAAACAAAACACAAATCCTAGCCCTGTCGGGGCACTAACTTCACAGGTGGTTCCCTCACTACCAGAACCTGGCAGGGCCTAATGCCCTCACCAGCAGCAAAGGCACAGCACAACACTCACAGATAGGTTTTTCCAGTGTCTCTGAGCAAACTCCCTGTCTGCTCTCCCAGGTGAGACACTCAGCCCTAAACACACTAGGCTTATATTGGCCACTCTCAGGTGGAAACCCTAACAAGCCTGTTACAAGGCTAAGAGAACCAAAACCTGGAGTGGCCGTGGGTGGAGCCCTCCCTCTCCTCTCACCCACAACCCCCAGGTCCCAAACCGGCTTTTCAAAAAGCCGAAACTCAAGCCTGCTACACTGCAGACTTTCTCCTGGGGATTTAAAACACATAAGACAGGAATCTGGGATAAATGTCCCTGTCACAGACCACTTTACCAGTGATCCTATCACAATAGGTAAGAAAAGACTTTCAAACTGACTGGCCTGTACCTAGTGCAGAGGGATGGGGTGCCCCAAAAAGAGTGTATCATTGACCAAGATTTATGCTGCCGACCCTGCTCCCCTCAGTGGCTTGCAAAAGCCCCTCCATGCACTAAGAGGAGGGAGTATTCTGCCCTCCTCCACAGACCCCGCCCTCTCAACATACCCACCTCCATCAGGGCAGCTTCCAGAAATTTCCCGGGCTAGTTTTCCACCCCAATCCGCCCCTGCCTGAAGGTATTTGATGTTTTTAATCGGGCTCAATAGCTGCTAAATAGCGTTTTTCTATACGTGGTGCAGAATAGTATTCTGGAGGTTTTTTTGCAGAAAATAACTTATCCCAGCAAATTTGGGGTACTTGAAAATGGGGGTCGGCGTATTTTAAAATTGCTAAAGTTAAGTTTAAAAAATCGTGAAAAATCCACCTGCCGCAAGCCCCTGCAATGAAAAAAAAACAACACATGGGGCATACTTGGGGACCCCCCCAGAGTCATTCGCTAGTCTTTAACTTTGTCCCCAAACATTCTTTTTTCGCCCCCAAATTGAAAGTGATTTTTTGGGGTGTCCTTAAGTGTTTTTTTCACATTTTTTGACACAGTTTACCTTTGGGGGACTGTCTAAGGCTGCACGGGGGTTCCCGCAACGTTGCACCCCAAAACCCTAATTCTGCACTTTTTTCCGCCTGCTATTCATAGGCGAAATTTTTTTGCCTATTACATTGCATTGACTTTCCGCCTAGGTGGAAAGTCTTTCAAAGTGAATACGGCGATAGTTTTCCGCCTGGCGAAATGACGTCATCGCTGAAAAGTTTCCGCCAAAAACAAGCGAAAACGGCTTTTTGCTCCAAATTGAATACGGGCCATAGTCTCCTGGCTCTCTCCTCTCTCCAACTAAACACCAGATGTAACACTGCTCTGCCAAAGGTTTATACTTCAAGGTTTCTGTAATAAAATATAACAAATAATAACTATGCAGGTGAGGCTTTACATAAAACAGAATTGGATCACTGTGTGTTTGGTATAATCTAGGGTTGATTTGACCTTAAAAATCTATCTAATTAATTATCTATCTATTAATTATCTTATCGATTGATCTATGGGCTTGAAAGAGTCGGTGCATGGGTCCCATGGTGCGTGCGCACAGAGTTGCGCCCTCAGAAATGTATTGGGAAGTAGTGGGTGTTCCCAGGCTGTGACAGGGAGGCGGCTATGCAGATGCACAGAGATGCTCCGCCTTATGGGGCGTGTTATGGGAGTGTCTCATAACTGGTTGCGAACTCAGACACTTAATTGCTTACATTGGAGGCCACACTCTGACGTAGGTTCTGCACCGAGCATGCGGCTGGTGCAAGGTTGGATGATTCAACAGAAGGTTGCAGCTAAAGGCGCACTAAGTAACATGAGTAACTTTAGAGGCAGTGTTGTAACTACAGAGGGTGCAGGGGGTGCGCTTCCTATGGGGTCCGGCGACTATGGGGGCCCGCCAGCCCAGCAAGCGTCCCCCTGCACCCTCTGTAGCTGCTGCAACTGGGAACATTGGTCTCTGAAGCCATCAGAGACTAAAGACACCTCTGATTGCTTCAGAGGCCAGCGTTCCTAGTGATTCAGTGCGGCGCAGGTGTGCGGGTGACGTCACCTGACATGTGAGGAGCGGCGCGCCTAAGTTTCTGTAAAAGCGGCACTACTGGGAGCACTGTATAACGGGCACTGCATACGAGGCTTTAATACAGGGGGCATTGCATAAGGGGCTCTAATACAGGGGGCATTGCATACGGGGCTCTAATACAGGGGGCATTGCATAAGGGGCTCTAATACAGGGGGCATTGCATACGGGGCTCTAATACAGGGGGCATTGCATAAGGGGCTCTAATACAGGGGGCATTGCATACGGGGCTCTAATACAGGGGGCATTGCATAAGGGGCTCTAGTACAGGGGGCATTGCATAATGGGCACAACTACAGGGGCATTGTATAAGGGGCACTACATAAGGGGCACCACTACAGGGGATATTGCATATTGAGCACAACTACAGGGGCACTGTATAGGTAGATCTATGGGGGCCTCGAGGACATTTTGCTATGGGGCCCCTATACCTCTGGTTCCGCCCCTATTTAGACTTGGTACGGGATGCTGGCGCTCAGGATCCCGACAGGGTTAGGATACCAACAGACTTAAGTATCCTAACCCTACCCCTAACCCTCCCTCCCTGCACCCTAAACCTAACCTCCCCCCTAGTGACTAACCCTAACCCTTACCCCCAGTGCCTAACCCTAACCCTTAACCCTCCCCCTAACTCCAGTACTTACCCAGTACTTACCATCGGGATTCCAGCACTGGCATTGTGACTGCTGTCGGGAATTCAGCTACCTCCCCTTTAGAGACAGTAATACACTACAAGACTCACCCACAGGAAACCAATGTACTGTCGTTGTTACAGAAGATCATGTGACTACAATGTCCCCTTAAGGGGTTGGCCTCGGTAACATTTGAAGGGAAGTGAATCCATGCTATCCAATCACACAAGGGGCAAAATTTACTAAGTGGTGGTTTGACGGCTGTTTCTATTCTATTCTAAACCCCGGTGGTTTGGCGGTGGGTTCTATTTTGTACTAAACCCCAGGGGTTTGGCGGCGGTTTTGTTATCTGCAGAATACTAAGGCCAAAACCGCTGCAAAATTGCCATCAAAACACTTTTTAGAATAGAATAGAACAGGCTGTTATTTAGAAACCACTGCAAAACCGCCACCAAACCCCTGGGGTTTAGAACAGAATAGAAACCGCCAACAAACCGCCACCAAACCGTCGGGGTTTAGAATAGAATAGAACCCGCCAACAAACCGCCAACAAACAGCCACCAAACCGCCGGGGTTTAGAATAGAATAGAAACCGCCACCAAACCGCCACCAAACCATCGGGATTTAGAATAGAATACAAACCGCCACCAAACTGCCACTTTGTAAATTTTGCCCAAAGCATTCCGACTCTTCTCCAAACGCGTCGCAACCTCTCCAGCCTGGAAGAGGCATTTCCCATCAAACGCCCATCTTGCAACTGCACTGACCGGATAGCACAGCTACCTGTATGTAACACATCACCATTAAAAAAGATCCAAACCCATTCACTCATCTCTGATTGATAACTTTAGTCTGCATTTTGGTGGTCACAAAGAAAAAGCAATTTCAAATCCAGAAACGTAATTATCACTGAACCTTTTCCCCGAATTACCTGAACACACACTGGCAGATTAGTCTAATTGTCCGAGTAAGTAATTAGTTACTCAGTTAGTCATACAGCTGCGTGGCCTGTGATGCAGTGACTTTGGCCAACGACTCTACTGGAGGATGTATAGGAATTTACAGATCTATCACATTTATAACAGGAATCGGTATGAATTACCGCCGGGCGGTTCAAATCCCGACAGCGGCTGGCCGACATGGCTGAAAATCCCGATCGTCCCAAGGTAAGTATTAACTAACCTAACCTCCCCCCCTAACCCTCCTTTAGGGGTGCCTAATCCTAACCTTCACCCCCAGTGCCTATAACCCCAATCCCCCCTCTAACTGCCTAAACCTAACCCCCCCTTCCCCGCCGCCTAAACAAAAGTCCCCCGGGGCGGGTGCCTAACCCTAAGTCCCCCCTGGGGGTGCCTAACCCTAACCCTCCCTTCCCCTACCCTAACCCTAACCTCCCGGGGGGGAGCCTAACCCTAAGTTCCCCCCGGGAGCCCTAAACCTAACCCCTAACCTTACCCCCCCCGCGGCTGTCTGCAGCGGTGCCCGGTATCCCTTCGAACGGGATGCCGGGCGCCGGTCTCCCGGTGTCGGGAAAATGACAGGCGTCTAGATTGTGACGCCTGTCATTTAACCCTCGCCGGGAAAAAGCAGTCGGGAAGCCGGCTGTCAGGATTACGTCCGCTGGCTTCCCGACTGCATACCTTATAACACGCTGGAAAGGTTCAAAAAGAAGAGGAATTAAGCATTTGCCTGTCTTTAGTCTATATCAGCTGCATTCTGTTCTGAAACCTTCACCTCTTATACTAATGAGTACAAAGTGGATGTGGGTGGTTCCCTTCCTGCCATGATAATTCACATTAACTGGTCATATTTTTTAATCAACCAAATGTGATCCCTTCATAATGTCTCTGTAAGTTTCTGCTTACCTAGCCCATATTCACTACTGATCATGCATTGTAAGACATTTAGGGGTCTCTATGGTGAATATTTTATTGCCCTTCCCCAAATGTTTGAGGGTTACCAGATTCCATCTCATTATTTGAAGCCATGGTCTAATATTTTGTCCATTTTTTTTTCATTATCATAATCAGCTCTTTGAAATAAGACAGTTCTCATTTTCCTTGGACACAGTGGGGTGGGGTGGGGTAGGCTGAGATAAAAGCAATTTTATGGTTTCTTCTAACCAGGCTTCATAAATAGGAACAATAAATATGGACCCTCTTTGCTTAGTGATAGAGATGATCAAAAATTGTTTCAAACCAGTTCTCAAATCGTGTGCAAAGATAAATTCTCAAACTTTAGACAGTCTAAAAAAATTGCACTCATGTATGTCTTACCTATGGGCGTGATTCAGTACCGATGGAAAACGCAACTACCAGAGGTGCTTTAAGAGAGGAAGGGGCCTGTGTGCAGGCTACGATCGGGCCCCTCCTCTCCGGCAGTGCAGTAGACTCTAATGCGCATGTGCAGGTCTCCGAGAGCATGGCGCCTGGGACATCTCTACTGCGCATGCGCAAAACACTGGGGAAATGGCTGCAGTGGCCATTTTCCCCATGATTTCTGCAACCAGTGCTGGGTCGACGGAGAGATAAGTATATGTAATTGGGTGCAGGGTGTGTGGTGTGTGGGCCCCCCAGGACACAGATGCCCGTGTGCACCGCACACCCTGCACCCATTATAAATTCACACCTGGCAACTACGGACACACATTGAGCGATTGTTTGCCATGGAGCATGTGTATAAGCTGCACCGCGTGCGTGCAGCGATCGCACTGCAACTACGAACGCACAAAGGGACTCATGGCAGAGTGAGTGACAAGATGTTAGCGTTTGGGGGTGGTGACAGGGGAGTGGTCAGAGAAACGCAGATGCGCCTGTCCATTTGAATACCAATTCCTGGGCGTACATAAATTAGTTACTGTGTTTGCATACGCAGCATGAGAGCCCACTGCGTGCGAGACTTGCAGTGTCCGCGGCTGGTCAGACCTTCCGGAAATGCTGGGTGAGTGGCCGATGTGCGTCGTTGGTACCGATGATTACACAGTAGAGCGAGATTGGACAGACATGAGAAGGCGGCAGTGGGCGTCTTTATGCCGGCTGAGCTCTGGCAATCATTAGCATATTTTAGCAGCAGCGCTTCATATGGATTCGCAGCTGCGATTATAATTGCGATCTGTACTGCTTCAGGCCCCTATGTTAGAGCCAATTGGAACATGTTTGAGCTAAATGATTAGATCGCCTCATTATGTAACCATTTTGCTGAGACACAGTCAAAAACCATATACCTTTAATATTTATTTTATGATTATCCTCTATGTGAACAGCCTAACGTATAAAATAAACAAGAACAAATTTCCATATTGGGCACAAACTCTCTCCTACAGTTGTCCGTAATAAGTCCAGATACGAGTATGTTCCAGATATGTCTCTTGTAATTCCAGGCGGCGATCAGTGATGAAGGAGCAGAAGTGTAAATCTTACACAGGCTGATGAGGTTTTGTGGAGTTTGCAGATTTTGTTCATCAGCTCTATGTACAGTATCTGTCATCAGCTCTATGTACAGTATCTGTCATCAGCTCTATGTACAGTATCTGTCAGAGGCTCTATGTACAGTATCTGTCGTCAGCTCTATGTACAGTATCTGTCAGAGGCTCTATGTACAGTATCTGTCATCAGCTCTATGTACAGTATCTGTCATCAGCTCTATGTACAGTATCTGTCAGAGGCTCTATGTACAGTATCTGTCGTCAGCTCTATGTACAGTATCTGTCATCAGCTCTATGTACAGTATCTGTCAGAGGCTCTATGTACAGTATCTGTCATCAGCTCTATGTACTGTATCTGTCGTCAGTTCTATGTACAGTATCTGTCATCAGCTCTATGTACAGTATCTGTCATCAGCTCTATATACAGTATCTGTCATAGGCTTTATGTACAGTATCTGTCATCAGTTCTATGTACAGTATCTGTCATCAGCTCTGTGTACAGTATCTGTCATCAGCTCTGTGTACAGTATCTCTCATCAGCTCTATATACAGTATCTGTCATCAGCTCTATGTACAGTATCTGTCATCAGCTCTATGTACAGTATCTGTCATCAGCTCTGTGTACAGTATCTGTCATCATCTCTATGTACAGTATATGTCATCAGCTCTATGTACAGTATCTGTCATCAGCTCTGTGTACAGTATCTGTCATCAGCTCTATGTACAGTATCTGTCATCAGCTCTATGTACAGTATCTGTCAGAGGCTCTATGTACAGTATCTGTCAGAGGTTCTATGTACAGTATCTGTTGTCAGCTCTATGTACAGTATCTGTCAGAGGCTCTATGTAAAGTATCTGTCATCAGCTCTATGTACAGTATCTGTCATCAGCTCTATGTACAGTATATGTCATCAGCTCTATGTACAGTATCTGTCATCAGTTCTATGTACAGTATCTGTCATCAGTTCTATGTACAGTATCTGTCAGAGGCTCTATATACAGTATCTGTCATCAGCTCTATGTACAGTATCTGTCATCAGCTCTATGTACAGAATCTGTCATCAGTTCTATGTACATGTAGTAGTACTGACTACAGTATATTTCAATATCCCAATTTACTATGGAGTATACAGTAGGTGATTAAGTTGAGCGATTGAACGATAACGATCGTTTGTAAATCGTTTGCAAAAATGTCTAAAACGACCAGTGATGCGCGTGCCCGCTGGTCGTCTAGACATCTATCATCATGCAAACATGCTCTATGTACAGTATCTGTCATCAGTTCTATGTACAGTATCTGTCATCAGCTCTATGTACAATATTTGTCATCAGCTCTATGTACAGTATCTGTCAGAGGCTCTATGTATAGTATCTGTCATCAGCTCTATCTACAGTATCTGTCATCAATTCTATGTACAGTATATGTCATAAGTTCTACTGTATGTACAGTATCTGTCATCAGCTCTATGTACAGTATATGTCAGCAGCTCTATGTCCAGTATCTGTCATCAGCTCTGTGTACAGTATCTGTCAGAGGCTCTATGTACAGTATCTGTCATCAGCTCTGTGTACAGTATCTGTCAGAGGCTCTATGTACAGCATATGTCAGAGGCTCTATGTACAGTATCTGTCATCAGCTCTATGTACAGTATCTGTAATCAGCTCTATGTACAGTATCTGCCAGAGGCTCTATGTACAGTATCTGTCATCAGCTCTATGTACAGTATATGTCATCAGCTCTATGCACAGTATCTGTCATCCGTTCTATGTACAGTATCTGTCATCAGCTCTATGTACAGTATATGTCATCAGCTCTATGTACAGTATCTGTCATCAGCTCTGTGTACAGTATCTGTCATCAGCTCTGTGTACAGTATCTGTCATCAGCTCTATGTACAGTATCTGTCAGAGGCTCTATGTACAGTATCTGCCAGAGGTTCTATGTACAGTATCTGTTGTCAGCTCTATGTACAGTATCTGTGAGAGGCTCTATGTAAAGTATCTGTCATCAGCTCTATGTACAGTATCTGTCATCAGCTCTATGTACAGTATATGTCATCAGCTCTATGTACAGTATCTGTCAGAGGCTCTATGTACAGTATCTGTCATCAGCTCTATGTACAGTATCTGTCATCAGCTCTATGTACAGTATCTGTCATCAGTTCTATGTACAGTATCTGTCATCAGTTCTATGTACAGTATCTGTCAGAGGCTCTATATACAGTATCTGTCATCAGCTCTATGTACAGTATCTTCATCAGCTCTATGTACAGAATCTGTCATCAGTTCTATGTACAGTATCTGTCATCAGCTCTATGTACAGTATCTGTCATCAGCTCTATGTACAGTATCTGTCATCAGCTCTATGTACAGTATCTGTCATCAGTTCTATGTACAGTATCTGTCATCAGTTCTATGTACAGTATCTGTCAGAGGCTCTATATACAGTATCTGTCATCAGCTCTATGTACAGTATCTGTCATCAGCTCTATGTACAGAATCTGTCATCCGTTCTATGTACAGTATCTGTCATCAGCTCTATGTACAGTATCTGTCGTCAGCTCTATGTACAGTATCTGTCGTCAGCTCTATGTACAGTATCTGTCATCAGTTCTATGTACAGTATCTGTCATCAGCTCTATGTACAATATTTGTCATCAGCTCTATGTACAGTATCTGTCAGAGGCTCTATGTATAGTATCTGTCATCAGCTCTATCTACAGTATCTGTCATCAATTCTATGTACAGTATATGTCATAAGTTCTACTGTATGTACAGTATCTGTCATCAGCTCTATGTACAGTATATGTCAGCAGCTCTATGTCCAGTATCTGTCATCAGCTCTGTGTACAGTATCTGTCAGAGGCTCTATGTACAGTATCTGTCATCAGCTCTGTGTACAGTATCTGTCAGAGGCTCTATGTACAGCATCTGTCAGAGGCTCTATGTACAGTATCTGTCATCAGCTCTATGTACAGTATCTGTAATCAGCTCTATGTACAGTATCTGCCAGAGGCTCTATGTACAGTATCTGTCATCAGCTCTATGTACAGTATATGTCATCAGCTCTATGCACAGTATCTGTCATCCGTTCTATGTACAGTATCTGTCATCAGCTCTATGTACAGTATATGTCATCAGCTCTATGTACAGTATCTGTCATCAGCTCTGTGTACAGTATCTGTCATCAGCTCTGTGTACAGTATCTGTCAGAGGCTCTATGTACAGTATCTGTCAGAGGCTCTATGTACAGTATCTGCCAGAGGTTCTATGTACAGTATCTGTTGTCAGCTCTATGTACAGTATCTGTGAGAGGCTCTATGTAAAGTATCTGTCATCAGCTCTATGTACAGTATCTGTCATCAGCTCTATGTACAGTATATGTCATCAGCTCTATGTACAGTATCTGTCAGAGGCTCTATGTACAGTATCTGTCATCAGCTCTATGTACAGTATCTGTCATCAGTTCTATGTACAGTATCTGTCATCAGTTCTATGTACAGTATCTGTCAGAGGCTCTATATACAGTATCTGTCATCAGCTCTATGTACAGTATCTGTCATCAGCTCTATGTACAGAATCTGTCATCAGTTCTATGTACAGTATCTGTCATCAGCTCTATGTACAGTATCTGTCGTCAGCTCTATGTACAGTATCTGTCGTCAGCTCTATGTACAGTATCTGTCATCAGTTCTATGTACAGTATCTGTCATCAGCTCTATGTACAATATTTGTCATCAGCTCTATGTACAGTATCTGTCAGAGGCTCTATGTATAGTATCTGTCATCAGCTCTATCTACAGTATCTGTCATCAATTCTATGTACAGTATATGTCATAAGTTCTACTGTATGTACAGTATCTGTCATCAGCTCTATGTACAGTATATGTCAGCAGCTCTATGTCCAGTATCTGTCATCAGCTCTGTGTACAGTATCTGTCAGAGGCTCTATGTACAGTATCTGTCATCAGCTCTGTGTACAGTATCTGTCAGAGGCTCTATGTACAGCATCTGTCAGAGGCTCTATGTACAGTATCTGTCATCAGCTCTATGTACAGTATCTGTAATCAGCTCTATGTACAGTATCTGCCAGAGGCTCTATGTACAGTATCTGTCATCAGCTCTATGTACAGTATATGTCATCAGCTCTATGCACAGTATCTGTCATCCGTTCTATGTACAGTATCTGTCATCAGCTCTATGTACAGTATCTGTCATCAGCTCTATGTACAGTATCTGTCATCAGCTCTATATACAGTATCTGTCGTCAGCTCTATGTACAGTATCTGTCATCAGCTCTATGTACAGTATATGTCATCAGCTCTATGTCCAGTATATGTCAGCAGCTCTATATACAGTATCTGTCATCAGCTCTATGTACAGTATCTATCATCAGCTCTATGTACAGTATCTGTCATCAGCTCTATGTACAGTATCTGTCATCAGCTCTGTGTACAGTATATGTCAGAGGCTCTATGTACAGTATCTGTCAGAGGCTCTATGTACATTATCTGTCAGAGGCTCTATGTACAGTGTCTGTCAGAGGCTTTGGGTATGAGGAGTATATTTACTGGTTAGCGTTTCTGGAACTCCTGAGATTCTTAGATGATTTTTAGGGGGTTTACAAGTCCCTTTGTCATCATTATTATCAATTAAAAAGTTATGGAATTTGGGAAAGTCAGCAAATTATGTTTTGTGGACGGCTGCGGACTCTCAGAAATCTGTTTGCTGTTAATATAGCAAGTGGCATTCTTTCAGTAGCTGGACCTAATTCATTATGGACCTGATCACGTGACGCACGTAGATGAGCACTCAGCAGTGTCTATTGGCGGTCGCCCGTCTTCGAATTAAAGCAATTGGCGCTACAAGCTCCTTCCATTGTGTACATCCGTGTGTCTGAATGTGCGAGGATTGAGACTCTGTGTAATGCATGCGCCGTGTGGGTTTTCAGAAATTTCCGAGTATGTGCAGTTTCCGATAACTGCTCAACTACGTGAACATTGTGGTTGTGCGCAGATTGCGAGCGAATCAGGCTCTATAAGTGGCCTCGTCGCCTGGCGTTAGAACGAAGCCTAGACGGCTGCCTTGGCGTCTGGAACATCGTCCGTGACAGGACAACATCTTAGTTCTGCTTTGTGTTTTCTATGCAATTTTTGTGATATTGTCCCAGATCTCTCAGTACAAAACAGTAACTACTGTACGTCTGTTCCTAAAAATGAAGAAAATAAGCTGCATTCAAAGTCTGTTACTCTGCGTAAATCATAGTTAGTTCATGTACTGTAGCATCCATTCAGCAACCTCTTCTGCTACAGTGACTTTTTTATGTAAGTGCATTTTATTTTTATTTTTAAAGGTTTTTTTAATGTCGCTTTTTTTACTACATATATTTAGTAGTAGTACTGACTACAGTATATTTCAATATCCCAATTTACTATGGAGTATACAGTAGGTGATTAAGTTGAGCGATTGAACGATAACGATCGTTTGTAAATCGTTTGCAAAAATGTCTAAAACGACCAGTGATGCGCGTGCCCGCTGGTCGTCTAGACATCTATCATCATGCAAACATGCTGGTCACCCTGCGATAACGTCAGGTTGAGCATGTTTGCAGATGATGGATGAGCCTGCACTGAACGACTGCTCATCCAGTGCAGGCTCATCGCAGACTGACAAACGACTGCACGATTACAATGTCGTAATCGTTAAGTCGTTTTCATGTCTGCTAGTGGATGGGCACCTAAAGACAAGCATTTTTATCTCATTGCTGTCTCTCGTTCTGATTTTGCCAGCCACTCTTAGGGGTATATTTAATAAAGCTTATAAAAAAGACAAGTGATGATGTTGCCCATAGCAACTAATCAGATTCTGTGTATCATTTTCTAGAATACAATAGAGAAATGATAGCTAGACTCTGATTGGTTGTTATGGGCAACATCACCACTTAGTAAATTTACCCCTCAGTGCTGAATTGTAAGGTATTGGGAGTTTCATGTTGCTGAGGATTAAGGTTAAATGAAGGGGATGAGGTGGACTGAGAGCTTGTTACCTGTAACAACGCTGGCATAGAAAGCCAAAAGGAAATTTTCTCCACATTGTAGCACATGCCCAAAGCAAGTTAAAAAGTTTGCTGAAGGTGCTCCGTCATTCATTGTGTGATTATTGTATAAACTTATTGCTATACTATTACATTGGTGATCCTAGCTCAGAACCAGTGATGTGCGACCAGGTGAGGGCGGTGAGGCAGAGCCTTCCCTGTCATACTTAGGTATACTCCAGAGTTTTCACTGTAAGGGGTCTATCAGGGCCGGCTCTAGGGGTGTTCGACCAGTGCGGTCGCACAAAGGCGCCACCCCTAGAGGGCGGCACCCTTCCCCAGCATCCCGATTTCAGCGGGACAGTATTGCCCCGCTGCTCCATCCGCGGGCCGAAGTGGCCCGTGGGTGGTCTAATTGGGAGGTTGGGGACCCCCTCCGCCGCAGCTGTGCGGTGGTGCCGGACCCCAGGAGTGTGAATGGATGCCGCGCGCGTGCGCGCGAAATCCATTCACTGACCGAAGAGGGCTGGGGGAAGCCCAGCCAGTGACGGATTTCAGGGCTTTACCCCCAGCCTGACGTTATTTGGAGGCGTGCCATGCGGGCACGCCTCCAAATAATGTCACATAGGGGGTGTGGCCTATGGTAATTAGGCCATGCCCCCAAATTCGCAATGAGAGGGCGCCATATGATGGTCCGGCACAGGGTGCTCTGACCCCTGGAGCCGGCCCTGGGGTCTATGTACTAAGAAGTGATAAGAGACAGAGTGAAAAGTGATAAGTAAGTGATAAGGTGCCAGCCAATCAGCTCACAACTGTCATTTTTCAAACACAGCCTGTGAGATGACAGTTGGAAGCTGATTGGCTGGCACCTTATCACTTACTTATCACTTTTCACTCTGTCTCTTATCACTGCTTAGTACATAGACCCCTAAAAATGATAAGAAAAAATTAAAGAAAATAGTATAAATATCTTTGTATGATTTTAATCATTTTTATAGTCAAAATTTCCAGCACTATATACTGTTGCACCTTTGCATAATGTCAGCATGAACCCTCAGGTTGATATACGTATATGTAAATAAGGTAGGGGTGAGCGGGTTCGGATTTCTGAAATCCGAACCCCCCCGAGCCCCCCCGATCCGAGTCCGATCCGAGTCAGGCTCGACTTTTCCCGCCTGACTCGGATCTGAAATCGAGGCAAAACGTCATCTTCCCGCCTTCCGAGTCTCGCGGGTTTTGGATCCTATATAAGGTACACACGTCGGCGCCATTTTCTCACTCGGCTGTGGACAGTGAAGAGGGAGGGTGGGAGTTAGGGCTGTGTAGTGTAGTGTAGTGTAGTGCTGCTGTTGTCCACTACTTCAAAGTCCATAGGGGCTGGCTGTGTTGTGCTGTGCTGCTGTTGTTAATAGGGGCTGTGTCCACTACTTCAAAGTCCATAGGGGCTGGCTGGACTGTGTTGTGCAGTCAGTTCTCCATAGGGGCTGTGTCCACTCCAAAGTCCTGTGCAGTGTCCCAGTCCTAAAGGAGTGCTGTAGTGTTGTCCAGGGGGTGCTCTGTCCATCAGGGGTGCTCCCCCCAAGTGCTAAAAAAATAATATATTTTCTGTGTTTGTGAATTGTGTGCGCAGTAGCCGCACGTGCATCAACAAAGTAGTGCCAAGCGTGCGCCTGTGTCATAAGTAAAGGGCCGGCTGGCTTGACCGTTAAGGGTGCTGTAACCCCCGAAAGTACACTCCAGTCCAAACCAAAAAAAAAATTATTTTCTGTGTTTGTGAATTGTGTGCGCAGTAGCCGCACGTGCATCAACAAAGTAGTGCCAAGCGTGCGCCTGTGTCATAAGTAAAGGGCCGGCTGGCTTGACCGTTAAGGGTGCTGTAACCCCCGAAAGTACACTCCAGTCCAAACCAAAAAAAAAATTATTTTCTGTGTTTGTGAATTGTGTGCGCAGTAGCCGCACGTGCATCAACAAAGTAGTGCCAAGCGTGCGCCTGTGTCATAAGTAAAGGGCCGGCTGGCTTGACCGTTAAGGGTGCTGTAACCCCCGAAAGTACACTCCAGTCCAAACCAAAAAAAATATTATTTTCTGTGTTTGTGAATTGTGTGCGCAGTAGTCGCACGTGCATCAACAAAGTAGTGCCAAGCGTGCGCCTGTGTCATAAGTAAAGGGCCGGCTGGCTTGACCGTTAAGGGTGCTGTAACCCCCGAAAGTACACTCCAGTCCAAACCAAAAAAAAAATTATTTTCTGTGTTTGTGAATTGTGTGCGCAGTAGCCGCACGTGCATCAACAAAGTAGTGCCAAGCGTGCGCCTGTGTCATAAGTAAAGGGCCGGCTGGCTTGACCGTTAAGGGTGCTGTAACCCCCGAAAGTACACTCCAGTCCAAACCAAAAAAAATATTATTTTCTGTGTTTGTGAATTGTGTGCGCAGTAGTCGCACGTGCATCAACAAAGTAGTGCCAAGCGTGCGCCTGTGTCATAAGTAAAGGGCCGGCTGGCTTGACCGTTAAAGGGTGCTGTAACCCCCAAGTACACTCCAGTCCAAACCAAAAAAAAAATTATTTTCTGTGTTTGTGAATTGTGTGCGCAGTAGCCGCACGTGCATCAACAAAGTAGTGCCAAGCGTGCGCCTGTGTCATAAGTAAAGGGCCGGCTGGCTTGACCGTTAAGGGTGCTGTAACCCCCGAAAGTACACTCCAGTCCAAACCAAAAAAAAAATTATTTTCTGTGTTTGTGAATTGTGTGCGCAGTAGCCGCACGTGCATCAACAAAGTAGTGCCAAGCGTGCGCCTGTGTCATAAGTAAAGGGCCGGCTGGCTTGACCGTTAAAGGGTGCTGTAACCCCCGAAAGTACACTCCAGTCCTAACCAAAAAAAAAATATTTTCTGTGTTTGTGAATTGTGTGCGCAGTAGCCGCACGTGCATCAACAAAGTAGTGCCAAGAGTGCGCCTGTGTCATAAGTAAAGGGCCGGCTGGCTTGACCGTTAAGGGTGCTGTAACCCCCGAAAGTACACTCCAGTCCAAACCAAAAAAAAAATTATTTTCTGTGTTTGTGAATTGTGTGCGCAGTAGCAGCACGTGCATCAACAAAGTAGTGCCAAGCGTGCGCCTGTGTCATAAGTAAAGGGCCGGCTGGCTTGACCGTTAAGGGTGCTGTAACCCCCGAAAGTACACTCCAGTCCAAACCAAAAAAAAAATTATTTTCTGTGTTTGTGAATTGTGTGCGCAGTAGCCGCACGTGCATCAACAAAGTAGTGCCAAGCGTGCGCCTGTGTCATAAGTAAAGGGCCGGCTGGCTTGACCGTTAAGGGTGCTGTAACCCCCGAAAGTACACTCCAGTCCAAACCAAAAAAAATATTATTTTCTGTGTTTGTGAATTGTGTGCGCAGTAGTCGCACGTGCATCAACAAAGTAGTGCCAAGCGTGCGCCTGTGTCATAAGTAAAGGGCCGGCTGGCTTGACCGTTAAAGGGTGCTGTAACCCCCAAGTACACTCCAGTCCAAACCAAAAAAAAAATTATTTTCTGTGTTTGTGAATTGTGTGCGCAGTAGCCGCACGTGCATCAACAAAGTAGTGCCAAGCGTGCGCCTGTGTCATAAGTAAAGGGCCGGCTGGCTTGACCGTTAAGGGTGCTGTAACCCCCGAAAGTACACTCCAGTCCAAACCAAAAAAAAAATTATTTTCTGTGTTTGTGAATTGTGTGCGCAGTAGCCGCACGTGCATCAACAAAGTAGTGCCAAGCGTGCGCCTGTGTCATAAGTAAAGGGCCGGCTGGCTTGACCGTTAAAGGGTGCTGTAACCCCCGAAAGTACACTCCAGTCCTAACCAAAAAAAAATTATTTTCTGTGTTTGTGAATTGTGTGCGCAGTAGCCGCACGTGCATCAACAAAGTAGTGCCAAGAGTGCGCCTGTGTCATAAGTAAAGGGCCGGCTGGCTTGACCGTTAAGGGTGCTGTAACCCCCGAAAGTACACTCCAGTCCAAACCAAAAAAAAAATTATTTTCTGTGTTTGTGAATTGTGTGCGCAGTAGCCGCACGTGCATCAACAAAGTAGTGCCAAGCGTGCGCCTGTGTCATAAGTAAAGGGCCGGCTGGCTTGACCGTTAAGGGTGCTGTAACCCCCGAAAGTACACTCCAGTCCAAACCAAAAAAAAATTATTTTCTGTGTTTGTGAATTGTGTGCGCAGTAGCCGCACGTGCATCAACAAAGTAGTGCCAAGCGTGCGCCTGTGTCATAAGTAAAGGGCCGGCTGGCTTGACCGTTAAGGGTGCTGTAACCCCCGAAAGTACACTCCAGTCCAAACCAAAAAAAATATTATTTTCTGTGTTTGTGAATTGTGTGCGCAGTAGTCGCACGTGCATCAACAAAGTAGTGCCAAGCGTGCGCCTGTGTCATAAGTAAAGGGCCGGCTGGCTTGACCGTTAAAGGGTGCTGTAACCCCCAAGTACACTCCAGTCCAAACCAAAAAAAAAATTATTTTCTGTGTTTGTGAATTGTGTGCGCAGTAGCCGCACGTGCATCAACAAAGTAGTGCCAAGCGTGCGCCTGTGTCATAAGTAAAGGGCCGGCTGGCTTGACCGTTAAGGGTGCTGTAACCCCCGAAAGTACACTCCAGTCCAAACCAAAAAAAAAATTATTTTCTGTGTTTGTGAATTGTGTGCGCAGTAGCCGCACGTGCATCAACAAAGTAGTGCCAAGCGTGCGCCTGTGTCATAAGTAAAGGGCCGGCTGGCTTGACCGTTAAAGGGTGCTGTAACCCCCGAAAGTACACTCCAGTCCTAACCAAAAAAAAATTATTTTCTGTGTTTGTGAATTGTGTGCGCAGTAGCCGCACGTGCATCAACAAAGTAGTGCCAAGAGTGCGCCTGTGTCATAAGTAAAGGGCCGGCTGGCTTGACCGTTAAGGGTGCTGTAACCCCCGAAAGTACACTCCAGTCCAAACCAAAAAAAAAATTTTTTTCTGTGTTTGTGAATTGTGTGCGCAGTAGCCACACGTGCATCAACAAAGTAGTGCCAAGCGTGCGCCTGTGTCATAAGTAAAGGGCCGGCTGGCTTGACCGTTAAGGGTGCTGTAACCCCCGAAAGTACACTCCAGTCCAAACCAAAAAAAAATTATTTTCAGTGTTTGTGAATTGTGTGCGCAGTAGCCGCACGTGCATCAACAAAGTAGTGCCAAGCGTGCGCCTGTGTCATAAGTAAAGGGCCGGCTGGCTTGACCGTTAAGGGTGCTGTAACCCCCGAAAGTACACTCCAGTCCAAACCAAAAAAAATATTATTTTCTGTGTTTGTGAATTGTGTGCGCAGTAGTCGCACGTGCATCAACAAAGTAGTGCCAAGCGTGCGCCTGTGTCATAAGTAAAGGGCCGGCTGGCTTGACCGTTAAAGGGTGCTGTAACCCCCAAGTACACTCCAGTCCAAACCAAAAAAAAAATTATTTTCTGTGTTTGTGAATTGTGTGCGCAGTAGCCGCACGTGCATCAACAAAGTAGTGCCAAGCGTGCGCCTGTGTCATAAGTAAAGGGCCGGCTGGCTTGACCGTTAAAGGGTGCTGTAACCCCCGAAAGTACACTCCAGGCCAAACCAAAAAAAAATTATTTTCTGTGTTTGTGAATTGTGTGCGCAGTAGCCGCACGTGCATCAACAAAGTAGTGCCAAGAGTGCGCCTGTGTCATAAGTAAAGGGCCGGCTGGCTTGACCGTTAAAGGGTGCTGTAACCCACAAAGTACACTCCAGTCCAAACCAAAAAAAAAATTATTTTCTGTGTTTAGCCGCACGTATATATCAAATCGATATAACATAAATGGAGGACCAAACTTTCTCCGATAAAAATAAAATAGAGAAAGATCAAGAACCACTTCCTCCTAGTGCTGAAGCTGCTGCCACTAGTCATGACATAGACGATAACATGCCATCAACGTCGTCTGCCAAGGCCGATGCCCAATGTCATAGTAGAGGGCACATACAATCCCAAATGGCAAAGTTCAGGAAAATGACCTTGAAAAAGACATTTAAATCAGCTGAAGAGAAACGTAAACTTGCCAATATGCCATTTACGACACGGAGTGGCAAGGAACGGCTAAGGTCGATCCCTAGTATGTTCATGACTAGTGGTTCAGCTTCACATGACGATGGAAGCCCTCCTCCCACTAAAAAAATCAAAAGAGTTAAGCTGGCAAAAGCACAGCGAAGAACTGTGCTTTCTAAGAAGATATCACAAATCCCCAAGGAGAGTCCAAGTGTGGTGGTGGTTGCGATGCCTGACCTTCCCAGCACTGGACGGGAAGAGGTGGCTCTTTCCACCATTTGCATGCCCCCTGCAAGTGCTGAAAGGAGCACCCACAGTCCACTTGCTGATATGCAAATTGAAGATGTCACTGTTGAAGTACAACAGGATGAGGATACTGGTGTAGCTGGCGCTGAGGAGGAAGTTGGCGAGGAGGATTCTGATGGTGATGTGGTTTGTTTAAATCAGGCTCCGGGGGAGACAGTTGTTGTCCGTGGGATGAAAAAGCCCATCACGGTCATGCCTGGGCAGAAGACCAAACATTCCACCTCTTTGGTCTGGCAATATTTCTATCCAAATCCGGACAACAACTGTCTTGCCATATGTACCATATGTAAAGGTGAAATAAGTAGGGGTAGGGACGTCAACCACCTAGGAACATCCTCCCTTATACGGCACCTGCAGCGCGTTCATAAAAAGTTACTGTCAAGTTCAGAAACTTTGGCTAAGACCGTAAGCAGTCCAGGGACACCTAAATCCCGTTGTCCTGTTGTATCCAAGCGCCTGCAAACCACACCGTCAACTCCCTCCTCGTCAATTTCCTCCTTAGTCAGGATCGGAAGTAGTCCTGCAGGCCATGTCACTGGCATGACTGACTCTCCTATCCGGGATTCCTCTGGAGGATCCTGCATTGCTACGCCTACTGCTGCCGCTGCTGCTGTTGCTGCTGCTGGGAGTCGTTCATCATCCCAGAGAGGAAGTAGGAACACCACTACTTTTACTAAACAATTGACCCTCCAACAGTCCTTAGCGAGGAGGATGAAGTACGACAGCAGTCATCCTGAAGCAAAACGTATAACTGAGGCCTTGACTGCTATGTTGGTGTTAGACGTGCGTCCGGTATCCGCCATTAGTGCAGTGGGATTTAGACAATTGATGGAGGTAGTGTGTCCCCGGTTCCAAATACCGTCTAGATTCCACTTCACTAGGCAGGCGATACCGAGACTGTACAGAAACGTCAGAAAAAGTGTCCTCAGTGTCCTGAAAAATGCCGTTGTACACAATGTCCACTTAACCACGGACATGTGGACAAGTGGAACAGGGCAGACTAAGGACTATATGACTGTGACAGCCCACTGGGTAGATGTATCACCTTACGCAGCAACAGCAGCAGCGTCACCAGTAGCAGCATCTCAGAAACGCCAGCTCGTTACAAGGCAGGCTACGCTGTGTATCACCGGTTTCAGTAAGAGGCACACCGCCGACAACCTCTTAGAGAAACTGAGGGAAATCATCGCCCAGTGGCTTACCCCACTTAGACTCTCCTGGGGATTTGTGATATCTGACAACGCCACCAATATTGTGCGGGCATTACATCTGGGCAAATTCCAGCACGTCCCATGTTTTGCTCACACAATAAACTTGGTGGTGCAGAATTTTCTGAAAAGCGACAGGGGCGTGCAGGAGACGCTTTGGGTGGCCCGAAAAATTTCTGGCCACTTTCGCCATTCAGCGACTGCGTGCCGAAGACTGGAGCGCCAGCAAACACTCTTGAACCTGCCCCGCCATCACCTGAAGCAAGAGGTTGTGACACGGTGGAACTCAACCCTCTATATGCTTCAGAGGATGGAGGAGCAGCAAAAGGCCATACAAGCCTATACATCCACCTATGACATAGGCAAAGGAGGGGGTATGCACCTGACTCAAGCGCAGTGGAGAATGATTTCCGTGTTGTGCAAGGTTCTCCAGCCCTTCGAACTTGCCACACGTGAAGTCAGTTCAGACACTGCCAGCTTGAGTCAGGTCATTCCCCTCATCAGGCTTTTGCAGAAGCAGCTGGAGAAAGTGAAGGAGGAGCTAAGACGGAGCGATTCCGCTCGGCATGTGGGACTTGTGGATGAAGCCCTTCATTCGCTTTGCCAGGATTCCAGGGTGGTCAATCTGTTGAAATCAGACCACTACATTTTGGCCACCGTGCTCGATCCTAGGTTTAAAGCCTATGTGGTGTCTCTCTTTCCGGCCGACACAAGCCTGCAGAGGTGCAAAGACCTGCTGGTGAACACACTGTCAGCTGAAGCGGAACGTGACACGTCAACAGCTCCTTCTTCATTTTCTCCTGCAACTGGGGCTGCCAGGAAAAAACTTAGGTATCCTAAGCAACCCGCTGGCGGTGATGCAGGACAGGCAGGACCAAGTTTGGACATCTGGTCCGGACTGAAGGACCTGGCAACAATTTCTGACATGTCTACTGTCACTGCATATGATACTGTCACCATTGACAGAATGGTGGAGGATTACATCGGTGACAGCATCCAAGTAGGCATGGCAGACAGTCCATACCTGTACTGGCAGGAAAAAGAGGCAATTTGGAGGCCCCTGTACAAACTGGCTCTATTTTACCTGAGTTGCCCCCCCTCCAGTGTGTACTCCGAAAGAGTGTTTAGTGCAGCCGGGAACCTTGTCAGCGAAAGGCGTAGGAGGTTGCTTCCACAGAATGTGGAGAAGATGATGTTCATCAAAATTAATTATCAGCTCTTCCAGGGAGACCAGCCTCCAGAAGGTACAGAGGGACCTGTGGTGGTGGATTCAAGTGGGGACGAGTTAATACTTTGTGAGGATGAGGATGTACACACTGAAGAGGGTGAGGAATCGGTGGATGAGGAGGATGAGGATGACATCTTGCCTCCATAGAGCCAGTTTGTGCAGGGACACATTAATTGCCAGCTTGTTTTGTGGGGGCCCAAACGAACCAATCATTTCAGCCACAGTTGTGTGGCAGACCCTGGCGCTGAAATGATTGGTTTGTTAAAGTGTGCATGTCCTGTTTATACAACATAAGGGTGGGTGGGAGGGCCCAAGGACAATTCCATCTTGCACCTCTTTTTTTTCTTTGCATTATGTACAGTTTGGGGCCTAGTTTTTCAAACTGCCATCCTGTCTGCCACTGCAGTTTCACGCCTAGATGGGTCACGTGTTTGTGCCGCCCACTCGTGTCGCTTAGCATAGTCATCCAGCTACCTCGGTGCAACGTTTTGGACATAAAAACACTATTGTGAGGTGTGAGGTGTTCAGAATAGACTGGAAATGAGTGGAAATTAAGGTTATTGAGGTTAATAATAGCATAGGAGCAGAAAAACCTACAAATTCTGTGATTTTAGCTGTTTTTATGCTTTTTTAAAAAAAAATACAGATCCAAAACACAAAACCCAGAACCCAAAACACGGAAGGGTGGTTTTGGCAAAACCAATCCAGATCCAAAACACGAAGAAAGATCCAGATCCAAAACCAAAACACAAAACACGAAAAGTGGCCGGTGCACACCCCTAAAATAAGGCTATGATACTAGCCAGCTCCTCCGCAGCCATTTACACTACCTCACCGCACGTCACTGCGCAGAGCGTGCTGTCTCTGGTGGTTGTTTTTTTTATATTTTAAAAGCATGGCTCGGAAATGACTGTAGATAAGCTATGGATCTTAACAAAAGACGGAGAGCGAATACCTGTTCAGTAATAATCATAGATACGCTATCTGTCAGGGACTACAAGTACCACAATTGCAATATTTCCTTCATAGCTTCTATTTTATTACTATGTTATACGTCACAGGTTACTGTATGGCGATGGAAAGAGCTGAACTACCAATATGGCCATTTTGACTAAATGTAGGCAGATCCTGGCTTCCAAGCTTTAGTTGCAGTATAATTCTTAGTCGGTCAGCCTCCCAGGATTAGTATTGTGGTTCAGCCTGGGTCAGAGAAGGGGCCAGAGCCCCATCCACCTCTACCATAATTGACTATTGCTATTCTCCCAGAGAAGGTTTCCACCTGGTTACTTTGTACCTACCACCCAGCTCCTGGCCCCTGTTGTCCACATTACTGTCTGCACTTGGCATAGATGGCTGTATTGGGTTGGTGGTGGAGCCTGTCAGTGCCATAGCAAGGCACAGAGGTGCCACATGTCGACACCCCCCACTCCTGGCACATGTGACGTCATGATGTCACAGGACAAGCACTGGGAGAAGGGATATGGGCATTGAGTGCATCCCAAGGACATGCCCTGTGTCTTTATATATAGTAGGGTATCTCTCCAGGCACCATGCAAGGTGGAAACAGGTGCCATCAGGGAAGCAACTGTGCCGATCTCTCGTTACAGCCTTATTGGCAGTTCCAAGACCACACAACCAAGACCTCTGAGACTTAAGTGGGCATATACACTAGCGAGCCCTGGTATCTTTGCCAGTGTTGACTTTTAGTTCTTCTCTGGTCCCAAATCCCCTGCTGCAGTGTATACCTGCCATAGCCTATCATTATGAGGTGACTTTACATTCAGTGACTGTATAGCATGCAGTGTTGTGTAGCTACAGGGTGCGTATGAGCCATTATTCATATTTATACTGATGAGTTTAAAGGTCAAACAGTCTGTCTGTCGGTGAGATTTCCTGGCCTGCCCTTCTCACCCATAACTGCCATGATGTCCATTTTAAAGTGCACTGAATAATACTAATAATAAAACGAGATGTATTAAGGGGTACTCATTTGCCTGTCAGTGCTCGCAGCGTGATTAATGTTCAGGTGGGTGTTGACCTGCCCGGGATACATGAATGGCATGCTAATGGTTGTATATTTCAGTATTTACAGGGAGACGCATTATACAACCGGGGTGGGGGGGGTGAGTTGTGCAGAAGCTTATGAAGAGCTTGGCGATTAAATGCCAGTGGCGGGCAAATTCTAATAGTACATGCAGCAAATTAGAGCGACAGTCTGAGCAAAAATAATGAAACAGAACATTAGTAGGCTAAGGATCAATTGCAAGGAAAAAATAGAAAAGCTGAACGTATAATTTGAAGTGCATTCAAAATCTGAACTTGTGGTTAATGCAAAAGCCCAAGAGAAGCAATTAAAAGTATTAATACAAAAGCAAAGAGATTTGCGTATAACATAAAGGAACTTGGAAATGAATATGTGGTCATTACTGCAATGTCTGAAGTCCATGGGATGACTTAGTGTCAATATTAGGAAACAATGCGCCATTGCACGGTCTGAATAAGATAAATATTTGATATTGGCCAAGCCAGGCATGTGGATACTGCTGGTATTATCCAGATAACCTAGGATTGCATGAATAATGTAACAATGCATTTTAGAGCTGTTTTAAACAATTGTAAATATTAGATTAACAGTATATAAGTTGTTTTTATTTTATTCATGCCACAATGGGCCTGATTAGCAAGGATCACAGTTGATAATACGTACGCAATCGACGATTGTTGCGTTCTGTGCATTTGTATGCATTGCAGAGTGCGTGCGCGAACTAGCTATTATGATCGGGACTACAATAGTTGAGGTTACGCAGACACTTCACAGAATGATTGACAGGAAGCACGATTTGTAGGTGGTGAAGGGGGGGGTCGGCCGAACGCAGGCGTGTCAGTGCGTTTCAACAGCGTTGCACGGGCGTGCATAAATTATCCACTGTGATACCATATACAGCCTGAGGCCTCATAGCGTGCGCTGAAGTAAGCAATTCCTGAATGAGGTCTGACCTGACGTAACTGTGGGTATGGGTCCGATGTTACTCGATGTTACTGATTATTTCACTATGTTGCCCAAGTATATGGATCTGAGTAAGGGGAAGTGGGCGTCCTTATGTTAGGCTGCGATTGCAAACATTTGCATATCACCGCTGATATTAGCGATTGCATTCCATGCGTTTTAGCAGAATAGCGATCCTTGCTGAATCAGGCCCAATGTTTGTGGGAATGTTACTATTGAAGTACGTTTCTTAATATAGTATTTTACATGCGGAGAAGAATCTTCATTAAATAACTGAAGTTTTATATTTAGTTAAATTTAACAATAATGATCTCTTCCATTTTGTTTTTTTGCGCAAGTTGGAAGGGATGGAGGGTTCCCTAATCTGAGCCAGCAGAGAGGGACTGACAGGCTTGCAGTCTTGATTGATGGTGTCACAGCAACTTAACTTACTGAAATTCTAATATTTGTGCCCTGTATCAAAGTTCCCAGTGCTATATGCTAGTATGCCACTCATACAAGTCCACATTCTGTGACAACTCCAGTATGGATGATATATACAGAGACACATTAAACTTGCATCATATACAGTACAGTATACTGTATAAACCCAGAGACAATACACAAAGTTATACAAAGTCAGACTCAAGTCATTGCCTTCAACTGTGCAAACATGATCTCCCTTTACCACCACCAGCTGGGAGCCCAATGACGTTCCCTGCAGTTACATATCTCTCAGCAATTAGTTGGGCAGACAGAATCAAAACAAGATATTGGAAGTGGTCACAGTTGGGACCTCTGAGGGGGAGATGTACTAAGCTTTGGAGAGAGATACAGTGGAGAGAGATAGAGGGGGAGATTTATTATAGCGGCACGCATCATGCCGCTATAACTCTTCCTGCTCTGCCTCGGTAAAGAGACTACCGATGAGATGTAATAACATCTTGTCTGCAAGAGTGGGGGAGTGAAAATGCTGCCCCCCCTCCAGCGATTCCGTGCCTGAGCCCACAGTGCATCAGCCTGATGCTGATGCACTGTGTCTCACCTCCCAGCCAGCTCCACGACTGGGCATGAGCGAGATCTCGCCAGCTTCACAAGATCTCCCTGCTGTGGTGATAGGGCAACGACTGCTGTAGATGTCGAAATCGATAGCTGCAGCTGTCAGAACGGCCAGAGCCACTGACCAATCATTCATTGCTGTTAGGAATTCCAGTGACCACCCCTAGTAAGCCATCGGGCTACGAGGTTTTCCACCACTAACAACCACCTGTTGTTCCCTTAGAAATAAATTGCTCACCGGTACTTAGGCAGCCGCCTGGACTTACTGCTTGGAGTAGTAGCAGCTTACAGGGGTGTCGGATGGAATCCTGTGATGAGGGAAAGAGTTTAGAACTGGAAGAATCAATGGTGTAGTTTAGAGAGGTGCGGCTTGTGTGCCGTTGGTGTGGCCAATGTGCCGATGGTGCGGCAAGAGCCGATGGTAGGAAGTTGATAATGAGTGCTTTGGCTTTGAGAGCAGATGCTGCAGCAAATGTTCCGATGGTGTGGCAAATGTGCCGATGGTGTGGCTTGAGTGCCGATGGTGTGGCTATAGCTGATGATAGACAGTTAATAGTAGATGCTGTGACTGTGGGAGCCGATGGTGTGGAAAATGTGCCGATGATGCAGCAAATGTGCCCATGGTGTGGCTTGTGTGCCGATGGTGCAGCAATAGCCGATGGTAGAGAGTTGGTAGTAGATGCTGCAGCTTTGAAAGGTGATGGCAGCACAGTTGTATTGATGCAGCTAGGAAGCCGTAGAAGAAGCTGGAGAGCCAGGGACAGCACGGAGGCTGCTGGTACGGCTAAGGTGCCACTGGTGCGGCAAAAGCCAATAGTAGAGAGTAGGTAGTTGGTGCTGCGGCTTTGAGAGCCGATGGAAGCACGGTGGTATTGGTGCAGCTAGGATGCCGTAGGGAAGCTGGAGAGGCGGGGACAGCACGGAAGCCACTATGAGAAAACCAGAATCTTCACCACGAGGAGGAACAGAACGCTGACCATGCAGCCGAGCCAAGGGAATTAACAGATACGCTATAGTTGGCGAGGCGACAAAAGTCCAGTGTGTTGAAATGGATAGCATGTCACTTTCTGAGGCGTGCCGATCGCCTAGCAACCGACGGCGCTGGAACAATAGCGTCAGTAAGAGGTAAACTGCTAGCAGAAGACAAGCCATGACCGCGACTTGTAACAATTGCCTAGAATATCAGCAGCACCAATAATAACAGGGGCACATAGTGCTAAACCCCCATATCGTACATCTACCCCAAAATGCCAACCTGTCATCTTTCAAACGCAGGGCCTGATTCAGAGGCGCACGCTATTTGCATGCGCTCGCTCTGAATCAGGGCGTTTTTTTTTAGTTTCGGCCTCAAGGCCGCTCGCAAAGCTGTGGGTGACCACCCACAGCTCATGCGAACGGCCTGGCGATGGTCGTGATTATTGCGACCATTGGGCTTGCGGGGAGATCCTGTGGGAGGGTCTCTGCTCCCGCAAGCTCGAGTGGACTTTCTGCTCTAATAGAGCAGGAAGTTCACTACTGACATCACTGGTGATGTCAGTAGGGCCGCCCACAAACGGCAGGCGTTCCTAAGGGAACGCCTGCGTTTGTGCAGCCATCCCACCTCCCCGACTACAAAACGGGGCGAGCTGTCAATCAACATTGAGCCCCAGAGCGACGGAGCTGCCGTCGCTCGCTGGGGCTCGCGCATGCGTACGCCGGAGGCAGCGCATGCGCAGGGGCCAAACATCGACCCGCTTGCGAGCACTATGCACTCGCACTCGCAAGCGGGTCTGAATCAGGCCCACAGCCTGTAAAGTGTCAGCTGACACCTTATCTCCATCCACTGTATCTGTCTCTGTAAGGGTTAATACACTCCCCCATGCTGTTTAATAGAGTCACCTATTACAGATTCTTGTACAGAGAGATGACAGGAGATGAGGTGTGTCGGGGGCCGTAGGGAGGGCAAAAACAAATTAATGTAAATAAAAAATTAAATTTATTATTGTCCTTTATATATATGTTACCTGCAAGTGTCTGCAGCACCATACAGGGAAACAGCTACATCGAAAATACAACCATTTCAATGTACAAAGGACCGGATTCAGACCCGCTCGCTAAGGTGCGATCGCTCGCTCTGAGCGATTTTTGCCCATCTGCACATGCGTATAATTCGCAGTGCGCGTGCACAAGCCAATCTTTGTGATCTGATTTTGGTTGCTCGTAAGCCACTATCAGGTCGCTCCTTTGAGTGACAGATAGCGCCGTTTGTGGGTGGTAACTGGGGAGGGTGCTTGTGAACGGGGGAGTGGATGTGCGAACGCAGGCGTGTCAGGCCGCCAAAACGCTGTTTAAAGGGCGTGCATAATTAGCAAAGTAGCGTCATTGTACACGTCGCCTGCATGTATTTCAGCCTGCACTGCTCGCTGTGCTTGCGGCGGGTTATGGCAACCCCAAGGACTGCGAGCAGCTCCGATGGCTCACAATGGTCCCGATTAATCCTACATTTCCCGGAGATGACGTGTGTTGCGAGTGGCAAGGGGCCGACTTTAGACACTTGCGAGCACAGTTTGTCGTAGCTCGCTAAAACACAGCGAGCGTCATTACGCGACGCAGTGCAAGCACTTCTTTTAAATAAACGGCCCCTATTTGCCAGCGAGCGACCGCAACTTGCGAGTGGGTCTGAATGAGCGCCAAAGTACTGGTTACTTTGTTTCAACTCTCTCTCTCAATGATTTACAAATTGCTAAGTATATTTTTTCTCAGTACAATCCTCCTCTCCCTCCGTACTCTCCCTTCAGGTACATGCGGGGGGACTCTGACTCAAAGATCAGGTAGCCAACTCCTGGAGAGGGAGCTTGAGTGCTGAAATGAAAATATCTTGCAATTGTGAGACACTGCTAAGAGCAACTAAATGATTCTCTCCCGCAGAGAGAATTTGCAGAATGTTTCATTTATATTATTTGAGTATAGTTTGAATTTTATTTTCAAGTCAACATAACCCCATATATCAACAATTTGTTTCTAAAATGTAGGAGCCTGCTTAACAGTTTAGGAGCCAGACCATCATCCCCAAATAAAGTATATGAAAACTGGTATCCTCCACATGCCCAGTGGCGGGCTGGGCCGGGGGGCAGGGTGCCATGTCCCCCCGGGCCGCAGCGTCATGTGGGCCGCGGGCAGTTTGTGTCACTGTGACACAGACTGCACCGCGTGTGTAGCGCTGACTGAGTTCGGTCAGCACTACACAGCACAAACACACAACCGCCGGAGCCAGCAACTGTGTGTTTGCTGTAATCAGCAGCCGCTGAGAGTCTGTCAGCGGCTCCCGCAGTGGGTAATGGGAGAGACGTCATGAGTAATGACGTCTCTCCCATGCAAAGCGGCCGGAGGAGCTGTTAGCGGCGGGACCAGGAGCGGGAGTTTCAGGTAAGTGATTTTTTTTTTATTAAGTCTCTTTCTACTTGGGGGGGCTACTGGGGGCACTACCAGGGGGGGATTACTATGGGGGCACTACCAGGGGGGATTACTACTGGGGGCACTACCAGGGGGGGATTACTATGGGGGCACTACCAGGGGGGGATTACTACTGGGGGCACTACCAGGGGGGGATTACTATGGGGGCACTACCAGGGGGGGATTACTACTGGGGGCACTACCAGGAGGGTGGATTACTACTGGGGGCACTACAAGGGGGGGACTACTACTACTGGGGGCACTACAATGGGGGGACTACTACTACTGGGGGAACTACAAGGGGGGACTATTACTACTGGGGGCACAACAAGGGGGGGCTACTGGGGCACTACAAAGGGGGGGACTACTACTACTGGGGGAACTACAAAGTGGGGGGACTACTACTACTGGGGGCACTACAAAGGGGGGGACTACTACTACTGGGGGCACTACAAGGGGGGGACTACTACTACTGGGGGCACTACAAGGGGGTACTACTACTACTGGGGGCACTACAAGGGGGGGACTACTACAAGGGGCACTGTATAGGGGGGAGGGGACTACTACTAGGGGCACTACATAGGGGGAGGGGACTACCACTGGGGGCACTGCATCGAGGGACCACTGCTGGGGGCTCTATATAAAGGGCAATACTGGGGGTACTGCATAGGGGGGAGACTACAACTGGGGCCACTATTTAAGGCGCATTGCATAAGGGTTACCACTATTGGGGGCACTGCAAGGGGGTGGACTGCTACTGGGGGCACTATATAGGGGGCACTGCATAGGGGGTACCACTATTGGGGCACTATATAAGGGGCTTACTACTGGGGGCACAAGGGGCACTGCACAGGGGGGACCACTACTGGGGGCACTATATAAGGGGCTTACTACTGGGGGCACAAGGGGAACTGCATAGGCGGGGATCACTACTGGGGGCACTACTGGAGGCCTGCATAAGGGTGTTCTCTCCTGTGGCACACGGGGGCACAGCATATGGGCACTACGACAGGGGGCTGCCCCTAATCTTTATTTTTACCTTACTTTAATCCCATATGGACCCGCCTCCTCCCTGAAACATTTGAAGAGGGGGCGCCGTAGCACGCACGTACTTCGGGCATCCTGGCTACATGCTACTCCTCTGCCAGGGCCGCCTGCATGCATTTGCCCCCCAGGCTAAAAGTTGCCAGCCAGCCCCTGCACATGACCCCATGTACTAAATTAACTGGTGCTATCAAGGAAACACAGACCTTTATAATGTCCCAGAGATGGATACTTTGGGCAAAATTTAATAAGCGGCAGGTTCTAAACCCTGGGGTTTTAGTAGCAGTTTGGCGGCAGTTTCTAAATGAAAGGACAATGGGCCATTCCGGGAGAGGAAGGTAAGCAGGAGATATCTGTGGTACTAGTGTATAGGGACAGCGGGTCATTCCAGGAGAGGAAGGTAAGCAGGAGATATCTGTGGTACTAGTGTATGGGGACAGCGGCCATTCCGGGAGAGGAAGGTAAGCAGGAGATATCTGTGATACTAGTGTATGAGGACAGCGGCCATTCCGGGAGAGGAAGGTAAGCAGGAGATATCTGTGATACTAGCGTATGGGGACAGCGGGACATTCTGGGAGAGGAAGGTAAGCAGGAGATATCTGTGATACTAGTGTATGGGGACAGCGGCCATTCCGGGAGAGGAAGGTAAGCAGGAGATATCTGTGATACTAGTGTATGAGGACAGCGGCCATTCCGGGAGAGGAAGGTGAGCAGGAGATATCTGTGATTCTAGTGTATGGGGACAGCGGGACATTCCGGGAGAGGAAGGTAAACAGGAGATATCTGTGATACTAGTGTATGGGGACAGCGGGACATTCCGGGAGAGGAAGGTAAACAGGAGATATCTGTGATACTAGTGTATGGGGACAGCGGGACATTCCGGGAGAGGAAGGTAAGCAGGAGATATCTGTGATACTAATGTATGGGGACAGCGTGCCATACCGGGAGAGGAAGGTAAGCAGGAGATATCTGTGATACTAGTGTATGGGGACAGCGGGCCATTCCGGGAGAGGAAGGTAAGCAGGAGATATCTGTGATACTAGTGTATGAGGACAGCAGGCCATTCCAGGAGAGGAAGGTAAGCAGGAGATATCTGTGATACTAGTGTATGAGGACAGCGGCCATTCCGGGAGAGGAAGGTAAGCAGGAGATATCTGTGATACTAGTGTATGAGGACAGCGGCCATTCCGGGAGAGGAAGGTAAGCAGGAGATATCTGTGATACTAGTGTATGAGGACAGCGAGCCATTTCGGGAGAGGAAGGTAAGCAGGAGATATCTGTGGTACTAGTGTATGGGGACAGCGGCCATTCCGGGAGAGGAAGGTGAGCAGGAGATATCTGTGATACTAGTGTATGGGGACAGCGGGACATTCTGGGAGAGGAAGGTGAGCAGGAGATATCTGTGATACTAGTGTATGGGGACAGCGGGACATTCTGGGAGAGGAAGGTAAGCAGGAGATATCTGTGATAATAGTGTTTGGGGACAGCGGCCATTCCGGGAGAGGAAGGTAAGCAGGAGATATCTGTGATACTAGTGTATGAGGACAGCGGCCATACCGGGAGAGGAAGGTAAACAGGAGATATCTGTGATACTAGTGTATGGGGACAGCGGGACATTCCGGGAGAGGAAGGTAAGCAGGAGATATCTGTGATACTAGTGTATGGGGACAGCGGCCATACCGGGAGAGGAAGGTAAGCAGGAGATATCTGTGATACTAGTGTATGGGGACAGCGGGCCATTCCGGGAGAGGAAGATAAGCAGGAGATATCTGTGATACTAGTGTATGAGGACAGCGGGTCATTCCGGGAGAGGAAGGTAAGCAGGAGATATCTGTGATACTAGTGTATGGGGACAGCAGGCCATTCCGGGAGAGGAAGGTAAGCAGGAGATATCTGTGATACTAGTGTATGAGGACAGCGGCCATTCCGGGAGAGGAAGGTAAGCAGGAGATATCTGTGATACTAGTGTATGAGTACAGCAGCCATTCTGGGAGAGGAAGGTAAGCAGGAGATATCTGTGATACTAGTGTATGAGGACAGCGGCCATTCTGGGAGAGGAAGGTAAGCAGGAGATATCTGTGATATATCCAACGTTACCTTTTTAATGAATGGCCCAGACACTTAATTTCTACATGCGCAGGTGAAAATGTTAATTTTCACCTGCTTTTGTAGAAATTAAGTGATGATGAATAGACCCCCAAGTCTTACAGGAGAACGCTAAAAAGGAAATGTATAATATTGTAGCTAATTCTGAGTTAGAGTCCTGTGCACAGCACAAACGGTGAGTGTCAGCATACAGCGAATGCGCAGGTGCAAACTGACGCATCTTTGGGTAAGTCTTTCCTATTTTGAGTCAGACGGATCTAAGTTGAATCAGTCTTTCCGTGAATTTGGGCATTTTGGCGTGACAAAAGGATGGCGATAATGGGATCACACAGAGCCATTAGCTGAACGGATTCCGCCAATAGCCTTTTACAGCTGCCCACAAATGCTTTGATTCTGTTGCAGGGGTGGGGGAACGAGAACCATTATCAATTAAACTGAAAAACAGCATTTGCATACATTTTGTTCAAACGCAAACCCCCCCACCCACAAACACTTTTCCTCATTTGTGAGCAGCACTACACCCCTGTCTGCAAAACACTCTCTCATGTACACTATGTAGACAAAAGTGATTGGACACCGCTGTGCAAGCGAAATGCGTACCGTGCATACTATTGCACATGAGTTCCAAATGCCCACTAATGTGTCGGTTTCGATAAGAACACTTGGTAGGAGGGCCCATGCACTCGCAGTTCTGTGGAAACAACAAATGTTTTTATCAGGATCACAATGCCACCTGCCATGTTTCCAGGGTGACGCTGGACTGGTATACAGAAAATTTGGTAACCTGGATGGACTGGCCAGCTCAGGGTCAAGATTTTTACCCCAGTGAGAACCTCTGGGTTGAATTGGAGCGACGGGTGCATTCTAGGGTGACTCGACCTTCCTCAGTGTCACAGTTGGTCACTGTACATAAGGCGGAATGGTAAAACATACCGCCTGCTGCTGTCCAGGGACTTGTGGACAGTTTGCCAAGAAGGGCGTCTGCCGAAATCACTGCATGTGATAGACCTACACAGTACTGACATCAATAACATCTCGTTGATCTATTTGCTGGCAGTGTCCAATCACTATAGATGGAGTACTGCAGGCTGAAAGTTGTTCCTTTACTCCTGATTGGCCGGCCCGTGTTAATCTGATCTAATTGGCAGCCTCAAGAAGCAGTGATTGGCTTATATACAAGAACTGTGCAGTACTATTGGGTGGTGCGTGTCTATGGTACCTTTTATTTTGTAAATATTTTATTTTGTTTTTCCCCATATTTGGTCTGGTCACATGGTCAACTATAACCATGTCGACATTCAAACTGTTGACACCAGAAGGCTGACATGGTCAAACTGTCGACAGCACCATATCGACATCCTCAGAATAGCGACATGGCTGACAGTTATCATGCGAAAGTTCGACATGCTGAGGTTGCTGACTGCTAGAGGGTTAGGCTGCAGGGGAAGATTAGAGTTAGGATATGGGTTGTGGAGATTAGGATTAGGCACCAGGATGAGGGTTAGGCGTTTGGATTAGGGTTAGGGATTTTGGGGAAATACTTACAAAAAACGCAGGTTCCTTAGAGGTCTGACTCGGAAGTGATGGTCACATGACCACCGGGACCTGGAAGCTGTGCTTGAGGCGCTAGGAGAAGGTAAGAGACCACCAGGGATGGTTTGTCAACAGTTGATCATGTCGACATATCATCCAAGGTACATGTGATGAATTTCGACACAGTCACTACATGTTGCATGACTTGATTACTGTCGACAAATCATACGGCACTCCAGTCATTTTGGGGTAAAATATGCGCTATAGCACATTAATATGAAAACTAGTAGACCAGATACTCCAGTCATAGTGTGCTTTGCAGGGTCTGAAATCTTAGTCACCATAGCAACCGGTATTTTTGGAGCTCTGCCATATATGATTGTCCAGGCAACTGCGATTGCAATAGCGATTGCGCACGCAGTCTCACTGAGATAGTATGCTAATCCATAGCGATCGCTATGCCGCCGCAGAACAACATAAGGACGCCCATTTTACCTTACACACATCTGTAATCCTTAGCAAGACTGCGAAACCATCGGTAAAATGGAGTACCATCGCAGCCTCACGCACATTTACACAAGCTCTGACCTTACTCAGAAATTGCTAACCTCATAAGTACTCAGGCTGCGTAAGGCATCACAGTGGATTATTTATGCACGCCCCTGTAACAGCGTTCAAACGCCTGCGTTTCACCGACCACCCCCTGTCACCACCCACAAATGGCCCTTCATGTCAATCACTCTGTGATGGGTCTGCATAGCCACTGCGATCGCAGTCCCGATTGCAGTGGCCGATTCGCACAAGCGAAATGTGATGCAGACGCATTGCACAGAATGCAGCAATCGCCCAGTTGCGTGGGTAACCGCAGTGGCGATCGGTAATGAATCAGGCCCTTTGTTTCTTTTTGCATAAAATCTTTGTTTTATCTCCCTGACTTTACTAGGAATAATAATAAATATCTGATACTGTCTATTAAGTTGCTTTAACCATTATAGCGCTACAGTAACAAACCTCTTTTTCTTTTTACATTTACACTGGATAATTTTATGGCTCTATAAATGGTGCACGCATCATAAAGTAAATGTCGCCTCTGTCATAAAACATTTTTTTTTAACATCAATTAACAATTAATTAACATTGCCCCTTTACTTTAATTAATAAATAACAACGCTCTCTTAATAAAATTAAATATTAACTTTTCATTTTTTTAGAGATGTGCGCCGACTCCCGTGTTTTGGTTTTGGATCTGGATCTACCCTGGTTTTGGATCTGGTTTGTTTTTGCCAAAACCTCACATCCGTGTTTTGTTTTCGTGTTTTGTTTTTGGATCTGGATTTTTTCGTAAAAAATCTAAATAACAGCTAAAATCACATAAAATGGGCCTGTTTTTGTTCCTACAGTATAATTATCCTCAATAACACTTATTTCCAGTAATTTCCAATCAATTTTGACCATCTTACAATATTATTTGCTTCATCTAGTTAAGGCCAAAAGGTTGCATCCAGCTAGCTGGCTGACTAAACTAAGTGATACAGTGGGCGGCACTAACATGTGGCAGTTCAGCTTCTAATTTCCAACACGGATACAGTGTGTTATACAGTGTGGGTTGGATACACCAATAGTGCACTTACTGTGACAGCAGTGTAGGCAGAGCGGGGTTGCTGATGGTGCCCTCAGTACATGGAATGGCAGTGCTGCGGTGCTGGTAGTGTCCTCAGGGCAGGGTATCGGCAGTGTCAGCAGAGCGGGGGTGCCAGCAGTGTCTTCAGTACAGGCTTGCTGGCTGTGTCGGCAGTGTGGGGGTTGCTGACGGTGTCCTCAGTACATGGAATGGCAGTGCTGGCAGTGTCCTCAGTACATGGAATGGCAGTGCTGCGGTACTGGCAGTGTTCTCAGTGAAGGATACCGGTGATGTCAGCAGTGCGGGGCTGCCAGCGGTGTCTTTAGTGCAGGTTTGCTGGCTGTGTCAGCAGTGCGGGGGTGCCAGCGTTGTCTTTCGTACAGGTTTGCTAGCTGTGTCGGCAGTGCGGGGGTGCCAGCGGAGTCCTCATTGCAGGTTTGCTGACTGTGTTGGCAGTGAAGGGGTTGCTGGCGGTGTCCTCAGTACATGGGATGGCAGTGCTGGCAGTGTTCTCAGTGAAGGGTACCGGCGGTGTCGGCAGAGTGGTGGTGCCACCGGTGTCCTCATCGCAGGTTTGCTAACTGTGTTGGCAGTGCAGGGGTGTACTCAATGCAGGGTTCCGGAGGAGTCGGCAGAGCGGGGGTGCCAGCGGTGTCCTCAGTGTAGGTTTGCTGACTGTGTCGGCAGTGCAGGAGTGTTCTCAATGCAGGGTAGCGGCGGTGTCGGCAGAGCAGGGGTGCCAGCAGTGTCCTCAGTGCAGATTTGCTGACTGTGTCAGCAGTGCAGGGGTGCTGGTGGTATCCTCACTGTGGGAGTGTCGGCAGTGTGGGGGTCACTGACGGTGTCCTCAGTACATTGGGCAGCAGTACAGGAGTGTCGGCAGCGGTAGTGTTGGCAGTGGGGGATGCTGCCAGTGGGGGTGCCAGCGGTGTCGGCAGCGGGGGTGCCGGTGGTGTCAGGTGATGCGGGATGGCGGGCGCCATCTTATTTCCCTCCTTTGTAGTGTTTTCAATGGGCTTAACGCTGATTGGCTGAGCGTTAATCCCGCTGAAAACAAAACCTCGTGACTCAACAGAGAGGTCGCAAGGTTTTGCCTCGGGTCAGGGATCCGGGGCAGGTAGGGCTGCGCTCGGATTGCCCCGGATCCCTGAAATTCGGGTGGGTCCGGTTCTCAGGGAACCGGACCTGCTCATGTCTACTTTTTTTATGCATTAATAAAATTGTATTTTCCCCAATAAGTTAATTATTATCAATGTTATCTGCCTTCTTAGCCAATACATAAGAATTGCCCTCATTATAAGTGTATTGTGACTTCTCTGCTTCTGATTGGCCAAATAGATGCGGCTGTTGTGTGTGTGTTTATTTTTTCATGGTTTTTTGACCAAAACATCAGCAATTTTGTCATTTGTGAACTGATGGACATGAATGGTGGGTTTCAAAACCTCATCAAAACGGCTGAATAGTAAATATATGCTGTACTTCCAAGACAGGGGCAAATGGAATAGCCCGAAATTTGCGAGAGCCGGTGCAATTCTGGCTAGATAGTCGCTAGATTTACAGTGGCAGTTAGTATAAAGGCAAAACCAATCATTTAAGCTACATACAGTATAGGGGTTGGGTATGAAATCCCGGCTGTCAGGATGCTGCTGGTCAGAATACCGACAGCAGCATCCCAATTGTCAGAATCCCGACACCTATAGGAAGTAATGGTAATCATTTTTCTAACCCATACCCAAACCCATACTTGCCTACCCTCCCGATTTGGTCGTGAGCCTCCCGAAAATCGGGGTGCCGCTCCCGACCTCCCGGGAAGGCAGGCAATCCTCCCGGCCCCCGGCGATGTGCCCGCACCCCCCCGCGCTTTTAAGTACAAACCCCGGCAGCAGGGGGGCCGGTGACGCGATTCACGCTAAACTGTGTCATCGTGGCTCCACCCCCGGCTGCACAATGGCATTAATCACGGCATTGTGAAGAGGGGGCGGAGCCACGATGACGCGATCATGCTGTCACGCCCCCATGCTCCACCCCCAATGCCGCATCATGTGCCGGGCATCGCCCCCTTTGGCCGCGTCACTCCCCCAGCCCTGTAAGCCCGACAGCTCCTTCCCGGAAGGAGGGAGCTAAATGTCGGCAAGCATGCCCAAACCCCTACCCTAACCCACCCTTCCCCCTTAGTGCCTAAACCTAATCTCCCCCTCCCCACACCCTAAACCTAACACTCCCTACCCGGTGCCTAACCCTAACCCTCCCCCTAATGCCTAACCCTAAACCCGCTACTTAACCCTAACCTCCCCCTACTTAACCCTAACCTCCCCCTAATGCCTAACCCTAAACCCTCTACTTAACCCTAACCTCCCCCTAACACCACGATACTTACCTTCGGGATGCCGGCAGTCGAGATACTGGTGGCGAAATCCTGACTTGTCAGGATTTCGACGTTAGTATTCAGACCATCGGCATTTCGCACACCGGCATGCCGACTACATCCCAAATATATATATATTAGGGATGAGTGGGTTTGGATTTCTGAAATCTGAACCCCCCCAAGCCCCCCCGATCCGAGTCGGGAACCGAGTCCGGCTCGGGTTTTCCCACCTGACTCGGAACTGAAATCGAGGCAAAGCGTCATCATCCCGCCTTCCCGGATCTAGTGGGTTTTGGACTCTATAAAAGGTCCCCGCGTCGGCGCCATTTCTCACTCTGTGTTGTGCTGCTGTTGTCCATAGGGGCTGGCTGGGCTGTGTTGTGCTGCTGTCATAGGGGCTGGCTGGGCTGTGTTGTGCTGCTGTTGTCCATAGGGGCTGGCTGGGCTGTGTTGTGCTGCTGTTGTCCATAGGGGCTGGCTGGGCTGTGTTGTGCTGCTGTCATACTGTCATAGGGGCTGGCTGGACGGTGTTGTGCAGTCAGTTGTCCATAGGGGCTGTGTCCACTCCAAAGTCTATAGGGGCTGGCTGGACTGTGTTGTGCAGTGTCCCATAAAGGCTGTAGTCCTAAAGGGGTGCTGTAGTGTTGTCCAGGGGTTGATCTGTCCATCAGAGGTGCTCCCCCAAAGTGCACTCCCAAAAAAATATATAGATTTTTTTTCCGTGTTTGTGAATTGTGTGCGCTGAAGCCGCACATGCATCAACAAAGTAGCGCCAAGCATGTGCCTGTGTCATAAATCAAGGGCCGGCTTACTTGTCCGTTAAAAGGGTGCTGTAACCCCCAAAGTGCACTCCAAAACAAAATATTTTTTTTTCTGTGTTTGTGACCTGTGTGCGCAGTAGCCGCACGTGCATCAACAAAGTACTGTAGCGCCAAGCATGCGCCTGTGTCATAAGTAAAGGGCCGGCTGGCTCATCTGTTAAAGGGTGGTGTAACCCCCAAAGTGCACTCCAACAAAAAAAAAACATTATTTTCTGTGTTTGTGAATTGTGTGCACTGTGGGTGCATGTGCATCAACAAAGGAGCAGTGCCAAGCGTGCGCCTGTGTCCCATAAGTAAAGGGCCAGCTGGCTCATCTCTTAAAGGGTGGTGTAACCCCCAAAGTGCACTCCAACAAAAATAAAAAAATTATTTTTGTCTGTGCTGTGAATTGTGGGCCTGATTCAGAGCCGGACACTATTTGCGGATGCTCGTTCTAAAAAAGGGGCTGGATATTTAAATTGAGCGCTCGCTCTTTGCGGTGTGTTGTCGCCTCTATGTCTGAGTGAGCGTTCGAAAAATGCGCTCGCTATGTTGTAAAGACGCCCCTTAGCCGTTCGCATCACACGTCATCTCCGGTATTTATTAGATTAATCGGGACCATCGAAAGGCATCTGCACTGCTCGCAGTGGTTGTGGTAGGATTTTCTTACCGCTATCACTGCGAGCAGTTCATGCTAAAAGACAACCAAGTGATGTGGTCGATGATGCTCCTTTACTAATTATGCACTCCCATTAAACGCCCTTTTGACCGTTAGGCACGCCTGCGTTAGGATCTCCACTCCCCCGTTTTCAAGCACCTTCCCCTGTTACCACCCACAAACGGTACATTCTGTCAATCAAATTAGCAGCCCCTCGCTGTTTTACGAGCGCAGGATTTCCGACCACAATGACTGGTTTGCGCATGCGCATTACGACCCATACGCATGCGCAGTTGTGCGAACATCGCTCAGAGCGAACGAGCGGCCGCTTACGAGTGGCTCTGATTCAGGCCCTGAGTGCGCTGTAGCCGCACGTCCATCAACAAAGGAGCAACGCCAAGCATGGACCTGTGTCATAAGTCTGTTAAAGGGTGGTGTAACCCCCAAAGTGCGCTCCACAAAAAATAAACAATTCTTTTTTTACTGTGTTTGTGTGCGAAATGTATGCGCAGTAGCCGCACGTGCATCAACAAAGGAGCAGCACCAAGCATGCGCCTGTGTCATAAGTCTGTTAAAGGGTGTGTGTAACCCCGAAAGTGCGCTCCCAAAAAAATAAAAAATTCTTCTTTTCTGTGTTTGTGTGCGCCTTAGCCACCTATATATATTTATATAACATAAATGGAGGACCAAACTTTGTCCGATAAAAATAAAATAGGGAAAGATCAAGAACCACTTCCTCCTAGTGCTGAAGCTGCTGCCACTCGTCATGACATAGACGATAACATGCCAACAACGTCGTCTGCCAAGGTCGATGCCAAATGTCATAGTAGAGGGCGTATAAAATCCCAAATGACAAAGTTCAGGAAAATAACCTTAAAGAAAAACATTTTTATCATCTGAGGAGAAACGTAAACTTGCCAATATGCCATTTACGACACGGAGTGGCAAGGAACGGCTAAGGTCGATCCCTAGTATGTTCATGACTAGTGGTTCAGCTTCACATGATGATGGAAGCCCTCCTCCCGCTACAAAAATCAAACCAGTTAAGCTGGCAAAAGCACAGCGAAGAACTGTGCGTTCTAAGAAGATATCACAAATCCCCAAGGAGAGTCCAAGTGTGGTGGCGGTTGCGATGCCTGACCTTCCCAGCACTGGACGGGAAGAGGTGGCTCTTTCCACCATTTGCACGCCCTCTGCAAGTGCTGGAAGGAGCACCCACAGTCCACTTGACTTTGCTGATATGCAAATTCAAGATGTCACTGTTGAAGCACAACAGGATGAGGATACTGGTGTAGCTGGCGCTGAGGAGGAAGTTGTCGAGGAGGATTCTGATGGTGATGTGGTTTGTTTAAATCAGGCTCTGGGGGAGACAGATGTTGTCCGGGCAGAAGACCAAACATTCCACCTCTTTGGTCTGGTAATATTTCTATCCAAATCCGGAAAATAACTGTGTTGCCACATGTACCATATGTAAAGGTGAAATAAGTAGGGGTAGGGATGTTAACCACCTAGGAACATCCTCCCTTATACGGCACCTGCAGCGCGTTCATAAAAAGTTACTGTCAAGTTCAGAAACTTTGGCTAAGACCGTAAGCAGTCCAGGGACACCTAAATCCCTTTGTCCTGTTGTTTCCAAGCGCCTGCAAACCACACCGTCAACTCCCTCCTCGTCAATTTCCTCCTTAGTCAGGATCGGAAGTAGTCCTGCAGGCCATGTCACTGGCATGACTGACTCTCCTATCCGGGATTCCTCCGGAGGATCCTGCATTGCTATGCCTACTGCTGCCGCTGCTGCTGTTGCTGCTGGGAGTCGTTCATCATCCCAGAGAGGAAGTAGGAACACCACTACTTTTACTAAACAATTGACCCTCCAACAGTCCTTAGCGAGGAGGATGAAGTACGACAGCAGTCATCCTGAAGCAAAACGCTTGAGTTAGGTCATTCCCCTCATCAGGCTTTTGCAGAAGCAGCTGGAGAAAGTGAAGAAGGAGCTAAGATGGAGCGATTCCGCTCGGCATGCGGGACTTGTGGTTGAAGCCCTTCATTCGCTTTGCAAGGATTCCATATGCACCTTAACCCCAGTAGTACCCCTTATACAGTACCCCCAGTATGCAGTTGTGGTCCCTCTTATGCAGGCCCATAGTAGTGCCCCTTATACAGTATCCCCAGTAGTGGTCCCCCTTATACAGCCCCCAATTAGTTCCCCTTACTCAGTACCCCCAGTAGTGGCCCCCCAAATGCAGTACCCCACGTAGTGTTCCCCCTTATGCAGTGCCCCCAGTAGCAGTCCCCACAATGCAGTGCGCCCAGTAGCATTATCCCCTTATGCAGTGCCCTTTATATAGTGCCCCCAATAGTAGTCCCCCCCTATGCAGTGCCCTTTATATAGTGCCCCCAGCAGTAGTCCCCCCCATGCAGTTTTCCCAGTAGTGGTCCCCTTATGCAGGCACCCTGTAGTGATCCCCCCCTATCCAGTGCCCCCTGTAGTGGCCCTTCCTATTATTGCCCCCAGTAGTGGTCCCCCAAGTGCAGTGCCTCTTGTAGTAGGCCCCTTTTATTATGCCCCCAGTGGTAGTTCCCCCCAAGTAGTAGTCCCCAGTAGAGTAGGTCCTCCCAATGGCACCCCCAGTAGTAGCCACCCCTCCCCCAGTAGAGGTCCCCCCAGTAGTAGCCACCCCTCCCCCAGTAGTAGCCACCCCTCCCCCAGTAGAGGTCCCCCCAGTAGTAGCCACCCCCCTCCCCCGTTGTGTAGATAGGTTTAAAAAAAAAATATATATATATATATATATATAAAAATATACTTACCTGAATCTCTGCTCCTGGTTCTGGTCCTGCTCGCGATGCCACTCCCGCCCGGGCTGGCGCGCTCAGCATTATGGGACAGACGTCATGACGTCAGTCCCATTACCCACTGCAGGAGCCGGACGGGAAGTCCGGCTCTTGCAGTGGGTGCTGCAGCAGTCAATGAGAGTCTCTCTGACTCTCATTGGCTGCTGTTTAACACACGCATTGCCGACAGCGCTGGTGGCGATGCATGTGTTATGCACAGCCTGAGCCCGCCTCCTGGCGCTATTGGGCAAGCGCTCAGGGGGAGGGAACGGGCTCAGGCGTGCAGCACAGGACCGGCGCTGGAAGCCTAGCGCCGGTCCTGTGTAAATGTGTAGCGCTGACCGCACTCATTGCGGTCGGCGCTACACTGGCTAACTAGGGCGGGCGGGCAGGTACCGTGGCCGGCGGCCAGGGCACGCACCCCGCTCGCCCTGCCCTAGTTACGCCACTGGTGTTTAGTGCAGCCGGGAACCTTGTCAGCGAAAGGCGTAGGAGGTTGCTTCCACAAAATGTGGAGAAGATGATGTTCATAAAAATGAATTATTAACTCTTCCAGGGAGACCAGCCTCCAGAACGTACGGAGGGACCTGTGGTGGTGGATTCCAGTGGGGACAAATTAATACCATTTTAAAAAAATGGGGCCCTACTCAACCATTTCTGGGTCCCATCATAATTTATGCTTTAGAGCTCCCCATATGCCTCAGACCTCCCCACATGCCAACACACATCCCCACATGCCCCTAAAATGCAGATCATATACCCCCAACAGAATCAGATATCCCCACAAGCCCCTTAAATGCATGTTTTAATGCCTCCATGATCTTTCAGGTAATGACTTGTCTGTTCACAAAACCCATAGTGAATAAGTAGGCTTACCATATCATCCCTTTAAACTGGGACACTCATGGATTACACAGGTTCTGTGGCTCATTAAAACCAGGTGAAATCTAGGCATGAAGTCAGCCAGTCACAGAACCTTTGTAATTAATTCACGTGTCCCGTTTTAAAGTGATATTATGGTTAGCCACTTAAGGTAATAGGCATATTTATCAAAGAATAAATGCCCGGTCTTTACACATTATTTCGCACATTAATGTCCTTTACACATTATGCCACACAGCAAAGCCCAGTCTTTACACATTATGCCATGCAGTAATACCCCTTACAAAATGATGCCGCACATTAATGCCCTTTACACATTATGCCGCACATTAATGCCCTTTAGTCCACCTATGCATTGCCCCCAGTAGTAGTCCCCCTATGCATTGCCCCTAGTAGCAGTTCCCCTATGGATTGCCCCTAGCAGCAGTCCCCCTGTGCAGTGCCCCCAGCAGCAGTCCCCCTGTGCAGTGCCCCCAGCAGCAGTCCCCCTGTGCAGTGCCCCCAGCAGCAGTCCCCCTGTGCAGTGCCCCCAGTAACAGACCCCCTATGCAGTGCCCCCAGTAGTAGTCCCCCTATGCAGTGCCCCCTGTATGCCTGTCAGACCACCTATGTAGTCCAATGAAGGTATCTGCCCCCCTAATAGGTGTGAGTGACCTGGGAATTAGGCCCAGGCCACTAAAGGGCAAATAGATGGGCCCTCTAGTGACCTGGGCCTAATGCCTAAGTCACACACCTATTTGGGAGGCATATACGGTACCTTCAATTGGGCCTAATGCCCCCTATGTTGCCCCGGCCTTATGCCCTCCTATAGACCCACAGGCCTATTGCCAGAATTTATCCCATGGGCCTAGTGCCCAACAACCCTGGTGGTCTAGGAAGGAGTAAAATATCGGTGGCCCAAGGCCGCCTACCGGTACAGTGGAAGAGGCTGCGGGTGGGATCTTCGTTAGCTCTTTTACTTTCCTCCCCTGCAGTCCTCTTCGGTCCTCAGCTTCAGTCTTCTGCCGCTGGCCTGTCCTGGCCAGTGGCACCGACTGTTCCTTCTTGATCACGCCGTCTTCTGGCCTCTTGCGCGGCCGCCGGAACTGTTGCTGTGCCGCTCATCTCTTGTGTTTGGGAGGTCTTCACTCCTCCTCTCCGCCGATGGACTGAACATTCCCGCTCAGCGGCGTCTATTCAAGACAGCGCGAGTGGGTGCGTCTGCCTCCTATTGGCTGCTGGACTGCGAGCCAAACGCTTGCGGCCAGTGCCAAACAACCGCCGCCGCTACTTGGCTTCCGGGCAGCAAGCTCCGCTCAGCTCGCGCCCGGAGCCAAGCTTCTCCTACCGCCACTGGTGGAAGGGACCAGGCGGTCCCTTCACCATGTACCCGCCGCGGTGGCTTACCCAGCACCAGGAACAACACTGTCCCAGCGCCGGGCATGGACGCTGTGCTGATGGTGGGATCAGACACTTGATCCCAGCATGGCTTTCCACAGCAGCAGCCAATGAGAGTTTATCTGACTCTCATTGGCTGCTCTAATAGCGTTGTGTCTGTCTCTGCAGGGGGACGCGCTGTGCTGCAGCCAGCTGTCAGGTATTGGCCACAGCACAGCACGTCCCCGGGGACCCGGTAACTTTAAAAAAGTGGGTCCTCAGTGCCCGATATCGAGTAAAATACATGCTATAGCGCGTATTTGTGAACACTGCTCTGTGAGGATGAGGATGTACACAACACTGAAGAGGGTGAGGAATTGGTGGATGAGGAGGATGAGGACGACATCTTGCCTCCGTAGAGCCAGTTTGTGCAGGGACAGATTAATTGCCAGCTTGTTTTGTGGGGGCCCAAATGAACCAATCATTTCAGCCACAGTCGTGTGGCAGACCCTGGCGCTGAAATGATTGGTTTGTTAAAGTGTGCATGTCCTGTTTGTCACAGTTGGTGCTAGTGAGTTACCTGTATCAGGTGATGAACTGGAATCACTGGAGGCCAGCTGGACTGGAACCATGGTTAACATGAATAGCTCTTTTATTATAAGAAGTGGGTAGCAGTGAGAACTGTCTTTGGTGATGAGTGACTGGAACTGGAAACTGGAGACGTAGGAATGAGACTAGAAGGAACTTGGAGGGACCGGACTGGGACCGGCAGGAAGGCTGACTGAGCTGGTCGGGATACCAGTAGATGAGCTTGCAGATGGATGGTAGCGTGGAAGCTACTTGTTGTGGCTTGGGAAGTCATAGGTAGACGTTGGTAGCTGGGTGGCTACGTGGAGTGGCTGGATAGCCGTGGGTAGACTCTGGATAGCGTGGAAGCTACTTAGAGCGGCCTGGGAGCCGTGGGTGAGAGATGGTAGCGTGGAAGCTACTTGGTGTGGCCTGGGAGCCGTGTGGAGAAGCTGGTAGCGTGGAAGCTACTTGGAGCGGCCTGGGAGCCGTAGGTGAGAGGCTGGTAGTGTGGAAGCTACTTGGTGCGGCCTGGGAGCCGTGTGGAGAAGCTGGTAGCGTGGAAGCTACTTGGTGCGGCCTGGGAGCCGTGTGGAGAAGCTGGTAGTGAGGATAGCTGAGCGCAGCAGGCTTACGGATAGCACTGGTCTAGGAACCAGCAGGAGCCTGGGTCATACTGGTACACAGAGGTACAGCTATAGCACAAGTAGTACACCACGGAATGTAACGAGATGTTCAAGCACTGAGTGCTATTAGAGGAGGATCTATATACCTAGAGTCTGGCAGCGATTGGTGGATACAGACAGGTGGTCTGGCAGTGGCATTCTGAGTGGAGCAAGGCACAACATGCAGAGGGAGTAATCATCTCTGCAGCCCTTGAGAATCAGGACCACACCTGTGATTCCAATTAAGACTAGCAATGCTCACAGACAGAGCAGAGTCCAAGTGTTTAATCAGTGTGGGGGAGAGCAGTCTGCACACACAGAGATGTTACAGCCAGCATGATTCAGCCAGAGCAGATGTCCCAGGAGAATTACAAACACAGATCCATGGAGCAGCTGGCAGAGGTTAGTCACAAAAGGTAAAAACTAGCCAGGATCGTGACACTGTTTATACAACATAAGGGTGGGTGGGAGGGCCCAAGGACAATTCCATCTTGCACCTCTTTTTTTTTCTTTGCATTATGTACTGTTTGGGTCCTAGTTTTTCAAACTGCCATCCTGTCTGCCACTGCAGTGTCACTCCTAGATGGGCCACGTGTTTGTGCCGCCCACTCGTGCCGCTTAGCAAAGTCATCCAGCTACCTCGGTGCAACCTTTTGGTCTAAAAACAATATTGTGAGGTGTGAGGTGTTCAGAATAGACTGAAAATGAGTGGAAATTAATGTACACATCCACATTTTTCTCAGTACATATATATGTAAGGGGGCTATAGGAATGAAATTTTCACCAAATGTCAGCAACAACCCATGTAATCCACACATGCAAAGAAATCGTAGATGTCCATAAATGAAGTTATGTGTAATAATGTGAAATTACACAGAGAAAAAGTATTGAACACGCTTACTGAAATTTATTTATTACTTCTTACAAAAGCCTTTGTTAGTAATGACAGCTTCAAGACCAGGGGCGTAACTAGGTATTTGAAGGCCCCATAGCAAAAGTGTGTATGGGCCCCTATGTACCACCCAATGGTGAAAAATGTATATAACACAGGAAACTGTCAGGAAAGATGGGCTCCCATCAGCTCTGGGCCCCATAGCAGCTGCACCCCCCGCACCCATGGATGTTAGTGGGTTTAACCACATAATTTAAAGTGCTACTAATATTAAAACACATCTGGATTTGCATTTAATATTAGTGCTGATTTACATTTTGGGGTCAAACACCCCAAGAAACGATGCATTGCAAAAGCCACCACTTTGCAAATATACCCTCTGAGTAGTATAAAGTATATCACATGAAAAAAATCCAAGTAGAGTACGAAACAAGCTTTTTCAAGTTTTTCTTTTGACTAATAGTGCTTTTTTGGGCTCATAACATAGTAGCACAGTGCTGCCATTATTGATCGATATATTCAACGCCCAGTCAGAAGACATTGTAAGGTTCATTTACTAACCACAAAATATGTGTACAAGCTGCTCGTTGCTTGTTGTGTCATGGCTGGAAAATATAAGAATGGGATTTCCCATCACTCTTAAAGCACCACCTTCATTAAGTACAGTAAGTCTCTCCTCAATTACTCCTCAGTTAGTCAATTTTGTCTTTTATAACCCATGAGAGTGTGATTAAAACTCTTTATTTCATATCACACTTTTATATCAAAAGTATAGAGGGATGGTAAAACTCTGAAAACGATGATGTATACCTAATGTATCAAGTCCATATCAACGACCATATGGTATTCTAGAATTAATGAAACATAACACACACATGTGAATACACTCCCTTACAAGGAGCAGGATGTATGGTATGATATTATGGGTATAGTCCACTTTAAAATGATCTGCTGCCTACACACAGGAAGACAGCCATTTTGTGGCCCAAACACTTGCATACTTGCCTGCTTTTCTTACGTCAGATTAAGTGGAAAGATAGGAAAAGAGTCAGTGAGTGGGGCTTGATATATAATGCAATTTGCATAATCAAGTGAGTGGGCAATCTCATCATCAAGTCTTCTCCTTCAGTAATCGCAGATTTGCTGAGGTGGCCGAGGCTCAATAATGCAATTTGCAAAATGTCCCAGGCTACTTTGCAGCATGTATATAGTCTCTGGGAGAATTGCTAATATCTCAGGTTCAAGGGGTCTCCTGGACTTTCTCAGACAGAAGGCAACTATGATATACAGTGTAGTATAGAAAGGGCATTCTATTGTAGTATTACTATTACCGAAGTATAACTTGTTAGATACTGACACACTGTTTATATATGTGTCCCCATGAGCAATATAATGTAGTATTACCATGTTATATACTGTAGGTATGAGACAGTGCTGCACTGTCTCATATAGTTAGTAACCTAATTACACATGGACTGGGCTACTGTTAGACTGATTCCATTCTGAGCCAGACAACAAAACACTGTTTAGAGAATCCAGTAGTCCAGTTTAATACTGTTGGCAGCAGCGGCAAACGCAGGATTCCTAGAGGGGGGTTTCCAAATGCTTGATTTTAGAGTGAGTGTGGCCAGTCCATGAAGAGGGTATAATTAGCACTTAACCAGCTTTAATATGCATCATACATAGTGTATTGTATGTCATAATCCCAGCATATACAGGACCAGCGATCACATTATGCCATTAAATGCGGCAGTAGGGCCATCCTGCCTGAGCTGAATGTTTTTATATTAGATGTGGACACCATTCCAGGGCATGGGAGCAAGTCCTGGATTCTGGGGGAGCAGCAGAATAACCTAGCACTGCCCTGGACATATATGTACATATTGGGTTCTCTAGCAGCACATCCCTAACAGTGCATGTTTTCCAGATCTCCTAGTTGGTGCACAGGTTATTTATTACTGTCTGATACATATTAAAAGAGCCACAGGTGGTGCTAATTATTTCATTTGTGATACTGAGAAGAACATGCAGCGCTAGTAAAATTCTATTACATTACTATTTCTATTGTGGTCATGGTGTGGGCTGGGGAGGGGGGTTTCCAGGCAGACGGAAACCCCCCCTGCGTTTGCCTATGGGCAGTGAATGTAAGGGCCTCATCTTCCTCACAGGGTGCCATTTGGATATCTGCAGAGAGCAGTGTAATTCAAATAAACTCCAACTGCCCTTGCCCCAGTTTCAGGACAGTCTCAATTATTGCTGCTTAGCGCATGATACACCCACTGTGTCTGGGACCGGCACAGAGCATGAGGAGAAGGAAGCCGCCTGCACGGGCACGGCGCACATTCAAGCCATACTTACCTTTGCAGAATCTGGTGGCGTCGTCTGCTGCTGAATTGCGGGACCCCTCCGAAGCATGGGGCCCGGTACATCTATCCCCCTTGTCCCCCCCATCGCCGGGCCTGCTGCCATCACCTGTGTGCAGCGCAGCCATGAGGAAACAGCGCCGATGTCCTTTTTAATAAAGCATCGGTCACAAGCCAATCGGAACTCGCGGACCAGCAGTGGCTACTGGTCCGCGAGTTCCTATTGGCTCGCGACATGCGTCTGATGAAAAAGGACATCGAAGCTGTTCATGAAGAGCTGCCGCAGCTGGTGGTCCAGCGCCAGAAAAGTGAATTTAAAGCAATAATAAAAACAATGCCGGCAGGGTGCAGGAGGTTGCTTGCTGGGCCGGCGAGCCCCCTAAGCCGCCGGGCCCCATAGCAAGCGCACCCCTTGCACCCTCCATAGTTACGCCACTGTTCAAGACGCTTCCTGTATGGAGAAACTAGTCTCATGCTTTGGCCCATTCTTCCACAGTCTTCAAATCTTGAAGGTTCTGTGGGCCTCTTCTATGAACTCTGGGCCTGATTCAGAGCCGGACGCTATCAGCCGTTCGCCCGCAGGAGGTACGTCCGTCCAAATGGCAAACAAGCGCTCGCACGTGTGGTCGCTCGTAGCGAGTCTTCCGCCCCATATTTCCACAACCCCTCCTCTAGCTAACGAGCGTTCTAAATAGCGAGCGCACTACTCGTTTTTGGATGAAGTGTTCGCTCGCACAATTCCGACCGGAAGTAGGCCTGTCATTTGTCGATTGCCTTGTTTTTCCTTCGTCAAACATCCGTGAATCGACTGGTGCCAATCATTACCTTAATTTACTTAATTGTTGGTCGAAAGTTTTCAATATTATTATTTTTTTGAATGTCAATAAAAACTTTATTGTTTGTTTTGTGTTCATTTTGGTCCGTAGAATCCGTCCGCTTTTAATGGCAAACTTGTTTTTTTTCAATCCAAAGGCAGTTTATTTGCTTTTTTAATAGCTTTTTTTTTGGTTTTAAATTCTGTAATTGTTTTATTTCCAGCTTGTTGCTAAAGCATCCAAATGCAGCAAGCCAATCATAAGTCACAATATATTTTTAGGGGTTGTTCACATGACTCACACATTAACCAATAGAATTCTTCATGTTATTTATGAAAGTACATTAGCCAATCAAAATTTAGGGGTCCCTGTAAAAAAAACATTGCCATTATGAGAGCCAGTGCTTTTACACGGGTTGAGCTGCTGGTGCTCACTGAAGTGATCGATCAGCGAATAACTGATATGCCGCCCCCCATCACCAACCAATGCAAGCGCCGGGCGTACGCGGAGGTGCGGCGCAGGCTGCGGGCCATGGGATATCGTTGGACCATTGGCCAATTAGAACGCCGGTGGTCGGATTAAACGACACCGGTCCCCACACCTGCTTGCGCATCTTCGGATGAGGATCCGTCGGCGTAAGTGGATATTTGAATGTTTATATATCTAGGACAATCTGTTGTTACTTTTTGTGTTTGCTAATGTAAATTTGCATTAATGCATGTGCATGTGTGCAGTATGGGTTTTTTTTGGGCTAAATGAGACCTTGTTATTGTTTTTTTTAAGATTAATATTTTCTTTTTGGTTAATGTTTTACATTAAAAATGTTTTTAGGTATACATATTTGCTAATATTACAAGCTATACATCATTTAGGTCAGGAGCGGATCCAGAGACATAGACGGAGGCGTGCCCGACCCCTCTCCCCAACTCCCACCATCTCCTCCCCTGCCCAATCCTCCCAAATTTCGCCACCCTCCCCTGACCTGGTCATCCCTATTTCCCCTCCCTCTCCTGCTCCCAAATCCAAATCACCCCTTCCTCCCCTGTCCTACCCATCCACATTCCCACACCCTCCCCTGATGCACCCACTCCTGAATCCAACCCCTCGCCCCCGTCTTCACCCATCCACTGGCCCACTTCGGAGGAAAAGGATCTGGGCCAACCTGGCCCTGAACCTGTAGGTATTTTTTTGTGGTTGTTTGCAATTTTTGTGTAAAAATGTGCCCTATATGCATACACTGTTGTATCCCTGCTTACAATCTAAGGGCAGTCCATTTTTGGTTATTTTTTGTTTATTTTGGGTGGTACTTTTTAAAAAATTTGGCTTCAATTTTCTTTTAATTTTTTAAAAACGCATTTTTATTTCTTTGTCATTTTTTTGGATTTTTTTTTAACCTAAATTTTTGAACAATTTATTCATGTTCTAAACAAAATAAACTTAACAAAATCCACATATGCCAGAGCCAAATACAAGTTTCATTGTTTTTGTTTAAATTTCTACAATAAAATAAATATACAAATGGTGTAAGGATTAATTAATATCCCAAAGTGATTGTTCCAACCATTATTCTCATGTTCATGTTTTTTTTGTTTTGTTTTGTTGCCAATTGGTAATGTAGGCAAATTTATGTTACCACTATAGTTTTGCGACAAAATTAGCATGGTATGTAAACTTTATTTAACTGTAAATAATCCTGTTTTTCTTGTATGTATTTGTAAAAAAATTCACATTTATTTGAAACTCATATTTATCTTTCTACAGACCCAAGGATGTGGGATCAAGTCATTTTGGGCCAGATAATGGCAATGAGGGGACATTTGGTCCAGCTGCTGGTCGCAATGGACCATTTGATTGTGTTTTTGTGACATTCATTTATTATGTTTTTTTATTTTGTTAATAAAAGCTGTATGTTTAAACCAATCTCATTTATTGTCTCCAAAATTAGCTCACAAGGTAATTTTTTGCAAAAATTTTTGGTGTAAACATTTTGGTTTATGGATTTTGCATATGAAAATGCAAACAATGTGGCATATGAAATTTTTGGAGTAAGTATTCTTTAAAAGTAAATCTTTAATAAAAAAAAGTGGTTTCCCAGACTTTAAAGATATATTTGTACATTCCAAAAATTGGTCCAATTGACATTAACTCCATAATGTTTTTTAAAAAATACCTTATGTAATTATTTGTTATTTAAAAATATTCATGCAACTCCCATAATAATTTAAAAAATAATAAAAAAGGTAGGCCCAACTATGCAAACATGTTGTTAATTGTTATGTTGTTTTTAAAATTGTTTTGCCCAAAAAAGTTACATTTGTTAAAAAAACCTTGTAAATTAAGTTAAAAGGTACTGTCCATATGCTGGTTTTTCTGGTAAACAAAAACAAATAATTTTAAAAGTAGTTTATTATACAATTTATCATAATTCAAAGCAAATACACACAAAGAATGGAAAAAAAAATCAAGAACTGCTTGAAGATGGTGCATGCCAACATGTTGTCCCAAAATCAGGTAAGAAACACATTTGTCCAGGTGTAAAGGTCATTTTGGAGTCATTAATGTCACAGGTGAGCATTTTCAGGAAGTAAGAAGGTTGTTGTTTGGATTTTGCAAATATAAAAAAATAAATAAAAAAAAGGTTAAAATTTGAAACATAGGATAGTAAACACACATAATTTTCAGTCTTCACAATGTCAACAAATGTAAAACCAAGGAAATGCAAATACCTGAAAAAGCGGGAAACAACATCATCACATATGGCCCCCCCTGACACTCTCCTCCGACCAACCTCTGGGGGGCCATCCTCAGGCAAGGCATCCTCTGGCTGCATTGGGACACCACTCCTTATGGCGATGTTGTGAAAAATCCCACACAGGACCACAATTTTGGAAACCATAGCCGGAAAATACATGAGGTCGCCACCAGAGCGGTGGAGGCATCTAAATCGGCCTTTTAAAAGGCCGATACAATGCTCCACCACCTGCCTGGTGGCAGTAAGTGCGGAATTATATTGAGTTTGTGGCCCTGGTGTGGGAACCAAATAAGGAGTGAGCAGCCAGGGTGTGCAAGGGTAACCACTGTCTCCTTGGAAAAAAAACAAGCATTCAGTACCATTTCTAAGTCAACAGTGTTTGCTTAAAAAATTAGGGGTACCACTTACCCAGAAGCCATGCGTCACCAGCTTGTAGGTTGTTTAATTTGTGCCAAAGCCCTGATTGCCGGATGACAAATGAATCATGTGCACTTCTTGGATACTTGGCATTCAGGGACAGGATCTGGAGGGAGGCATCACATACCACCATTACATTCATCGAATGAAAATGCTTGCGGTTCCTAAATATGGCCTCCAGCGCTGCTGGAGGCTGAACTGGTATGTGAGTGCTGTCCACAACCCCTATGATATGTGGGAAGCCTGCAATTTGGTAAAATTTCTGCTTCACCACATTAAGGAAACCCATATCCAATGGCATATTAATAAAATGATGTAGGTGCTTAAACAGTGCATCCATGACGGCACTAAGGATCCTTGAAAAGGAGGCTTGGGAAATGCCTGCAACAATCCCAACTGTGGTCTGGAAGGATCCTGAGGTGCAAAAATGTAACACCGACATTAACTGCATAAGTGGTGGTATTGCTGTTGGATTGTTAATTTGTCTTTCAAGATCACTCTCTATTAATGAAAGAGTGTCTAGGATGATTTGGGGTGGTAAGCAATACCGCCGTAAAACCACATCATCAGGCATTCCAAAAAGGGTGACACGTGTTCTAAATATCTGGGGCCTTGCATGCCTACGATGCCTACGCCTAGGAGGATGTTCAGGTTGGTCGGGGTCGTGGACCATTGCCACTATAATTCGCCCAACATCAATCTGAAATGTTAGACAATGTAGTTAATTTTCTAAAATTTAAAAACAAGAAAATATACTTATCTTTTTGACACATTAAGAAGAATCTTACAGGGTTAGGTAGTGACATCTTGAAGAAAACCTACGAATTAGATTTAACATAAATAAAAACTCAAAAAAATAAAAAAAAATTTTTTTTTTGTATGGTGTGGAGACTGACAATGAGGGGGCTGCGGGGCCTAGTACCCAGGCCAGGAATAAAAGAAAAAGGCAGCTGCAATTCACAAGAAAGGAGATGGAGGTTTTGGTGCAAAACTGTATTGACAACCTGGCACAGGTGCCACAAAATATGGGTGCAAGCCAGAGATGGAAACTGTGGGAGGACATAGCCAGTGCTGTCAATGGGGTTGGTGACTTTGTCTGTTCAACCAAAGAGGTCAAACGCCGGAACGTAAATGCTCTCACCTAAGTCCCAAAATGTTGAGGAACATTTCAAATCTAAAATTACTTTTTTTACCAACAGATGGAGTGACTTCAAATATCGGCTAAATCAAAAGTTGGCTGATAGGGCTAGGCATGCAGGGGGGACAGGTGGTGGGCCAACCCCTGTGTCACTGGAGCTGACCGATTTGGAGGAGCTGGCACAGGGGTGTGTGCAGGAAGAGGAGGTGTTTGGCGTGTCCAACATGGACACAGACATGCCAGACTTTGCGGCTCCACATGTTCCCCCAGGTCATTGAGATAAAACTGTTTAATTTTTTTTGTTTTGGAAAACTTAAAAATGTACTAATATTTGTATGATCTCTCTTTTTCACACAGACACAGAAGAGGACAAGTGTGCTCCAGAACTGAGTTTTGGCCGCAGTAGATCTGCTGGCTCTGCAGGGGACGAAGCAGTATTTCCGTCTGGGGACCCTGTGGTGGACAGTCCAGGGCCATCCCCCTCGCAGGCAGTGGCCCTTCTCTCAGATCTCAATGAGAAAACAGATAAAAACATCGAGATTCTGATGAGGATGAACGCCAATCTGCTACGGGTGGCGGACGCCCTGGAGGAAAATGCTGCGGCCAATGTCAGACTAGCTAATGCCCTGGAACAGCTCGTCCACCTGCGCATGTTGGAGCCGGCCTCCCTTCCTGCCGGAACATCAGGGCCCTCCACCTCTGGCACAACATCAGCCAACCCTCCAAATGTACCTAGCCCTATGCCTAGGCCAGAGGATACACCAGCTACCTCTGGCCAGGCAAGGCGTTCAACCAGACGGAAAAAGTCATGCTCCCTCCAACATCAAACCAAGCGGGGGAGAAGGCATTGACAGCACTGGCAAATTTCCCCACATTCCATCTCTGTGTTTGCCCCATATTTTTGCACCTCAAAACCTCCCTCTCCTTTCTTGTGAATTTTTTTTTTTATCATTACTTTATATATTTGAAGTCCCATAAAAAATATTTGGACTCAAAAATTACCCTAATTTTTGCAAAAAATGTGAACATTTATTTATTTACAAATAAAAAAAAAATAACCCAATAAAAATTGCCTAATTCATTCTCAAATGGCTAAAAGGGACTGTAACAAACATAATTCATTACTTAACAAAGGTCATATACTTAAAAAAATGTTTAAGTTAAAAAAACAAAAGGTAACAGGTAAGTAAACAATAACACAAGCCAAGCAATTAGTAGCTGATTGTCTTTCTGGATTTCAATTTTTTTTTTTAAAAACAAAATTTTTAAAAAAAAAGGTGTTGGGCTTTTTAAAACAAACAAAAAAAAAACAAGGTATTGGGCTTTTTAAAACCATAAAAATATCTGACAACAACATACGTACGGAATACAAGAAAAACATCTAACATTTTTACCTTTATTAAAACATTTATTTTGTGATTGCTGTGATTTCTAAAAACAAACAAATAGGAACAAAACATGCGTTCCAAATTTAGCTAATATATCCTGGCCATTGCAAATCACCTTCTCGCAAGTGATCCAATTATTAGGTGATTGGTGTTGTGCCTTGTAAAGGAGAATAGCAAAACATCGATTCGCTAAGGGAGCTACGAAGAGACCATCGTCTTTGCGAGATCGAATACCCTACCACAAGCTGAACGAGCAGTCATAATGGAAACTGGATCACACAGTGACGTATCCAAAAAACCGTCCAAATTGGACGTTCGCACAAAATAATACATGTACGTCCAAAAAACGGCTGGACACGCCTGCGTTTTCTCATCTCCACCCCCGTTACCACCTATAAACGGAATATTCTGTCAATCAAGTTACATAGGTCACTTCCTGTTCGCTGTGTAAACGAGCGAACGAAAACTGACCGCAATGATCCGGCCGCACATGCGCAATGAGAACCGGACGCATGCGTGGTTTAAAACAATCGAATGCGTATGAGCGAACGGCTGATAGCGTCCGGCTCTGAATCAGGCCCTCTGATCTTTAGTTCTTTCCATAGATTTTCAATTGGATTCCAGCCAGGTGATTGGCCTGGCCATTCTAGCAGCTTTATTTTCTTTCTCTGAAACCAGTTGAGAGTGTCCTTGGCTGTGTGTTTGGGATCATTGTCTTGCTGAAATGTCCACCCTCGTTTCATCGTCAGCATCCTAGTAGATGGCAGCAGATTTTTATCAAGAATGTCTCGGTTCATTTTCCATTCAACCTTCTTTCAATCATATGAAGTATACCAGTACCATATGATGAAAAACAGCCCCACACTATGATGTTCCCATCTCCAAACTTCACTGTTGGTATGGTGTTATTGGGGTGATGTGCAGTGCCATTTCTCCACCGAACATGGCATCCAAAGAGTTCAATTTTGGTCTCATCTGACCAGACTATGGCCCAGATTCAGAGCCGCTCGTAAGCGGCCGCTCGTTCGTTCTGACCGATGTTCGCACATCTGCGCATGCGTACGGATTTTAATACGCATGCGCGAACCAGTCAGTGCGGCCGAAAATCGTTTGTTCGCTATATAGCGAATGCCTGCTATTTTGAGTGACAGAAGGAGGCGTATGTGGGTGGTAACAGGGGAAGGTGCTTGAAAACGGGGGTGTGGAATTCGAACGCAGGCGTGCTTAAAGGTCAAAACGGGCGTTTTAAGGGAGTGCATAATTAATACAGCAGCGTCATTGACCACGTCACTTGTTTTTTTTTTACTCAGAACTGCTCGCAAAATAGCGGTTGAAAAAACCAGCCACAAGAATAGCGAGCAGTTCATACGCTGTTCAATGTACTTGATTAATCTAATAAAAAGCGGACATGATGTATGGTGCGAGCGGCAAGGGGGCGTATTTTTCAAAATTACAACCGCAAGTTTTGCTCACTCGTTCAGACTTAGAGGCGTGAACAGACCGCAATTAACGAACGGTTCATTTGAATAGCCACCCCTTGTTTTAAAATGAACGACCGCAAATAGCGAGCGGCTCTGAATGAGGGCCTATATTCTCCCAGTATTTCACAGGCTTGTCCAAATGTTGTGCAACAAACTTTAAATGAACTTCAACATGCTTTTTCTTCAATAATGGAGTCTTGCATGGTGAGCATGCATACAGGCCATGGTGGTTGAGTTTATTACTTATTGTTTTCTTTGAAACAATTATACCTGCTAAATCCAGGTCTTTCTGATGCAAGTGGTCCTTGGCTCTTGGACAACTCTTCTGAAAATTCTTTTCACTCCTCTGTCAGAAATCTTGCGAGGAGCGCCTGGTCGTGGCTGGTTTATGGTGAAATTATGTTCTTTCCACTTCCAGATTATGGCCCCAACAGTGCTCACTGGAACATTCAGAAGTTTCGAAATCCTTCTGTAACCAATGCCATTAGTATGTTTTGCAACAATAAGGTTGTGAAGGTCTTGAGAGAGCTCTTTGCTTTTACCCATCATGAGAGTTTCTTGTGTGAGACACCTTGGTAATGAGACACCTTTTTATAGGCCATCAGTTGGGGCTGAACCAGTTTAGATTAATTTGCACTGACAAGAGGCAGGATTGCTTTCTAATTACTGATAGATTTCAGCTGGTGTGTTGACTTTCCATGCCTTTTTGCACCTCCCTTTCTTCATGTGTTCAAAACTCTTTCCCTGGGTCATTTCACATTATTACACATAACTTATTTTATGGACATCTATGGTTTGATTTTCTTGCATGTGTGGATTGCATGGGTAGTTGCTGACATTTAGTGAAAATTTCATTACAATAGCCCCATTACAAATATATTTACTGAGAAAAAAGTGGATATGTTTAATACTTATTTTACCCTTTACCCGCTGTACATATATATATATTATATATACACACATCAGTTTATCACACATGTCATATTATTATTGTTACTCATTTACATAATGACCAGTAGTTACCATGACAGATGTTTGTAGTTATTATAAATTTTTTAATGCTTTTACGTTCATATTTTTATCCAACAGCATTTCTATATCTCCACTGTATCCTATTAAAGCAGGGACAGATTATTTTAACTGCAATTTTTTTTCATGCATTTGTTTTTGTAGTTTAATAAAACACATTTCCTTTATCCTTTTTGAGTGGTCATGTTTTCCCTCTCGTCCTGTGCCCCTAACGATGAAACCCAACCCCAGCATGTTTAGAAGTAACTCGTATAGTACATCTTTTGTTTTGGATTCAGAGCGTGACATTTCCCCAAGTACAAAAGACCCTGATACAGATGAAATCCAGCATGTGTGCAACATCTCGGTAATCTAGCGTTTCAGCATTAAATGTCTGCTGGGTTACCCTGCGTGCCATTGGACAGTATGTATGGTTTTATCTTGCGATGCAGAGATTTGTTCCTCTATTTGTACCTGACTGTTCTGCTGTTACTTTCATTCTAATAAATAACAAAACGAGTGTCACGGTCACACAGGAAAATGGATATCATGTTTTAATGAATACAGTAGAAACTATTTTGTCTGATAAAAAATACACAATGTTTATTAAACTTTTAAACAATCCTTTTACTGTTAAACAACATTGGGCCTGATTCAGAGCCGTTCGCTATTTGCGGTCGTTCGTTCAAAAACAAGGGGTGGCTATTCAAATGATCCGTTCGCAAATTGCAGTCTGTTCACACCTCTAAGTCTGAACGAGCGTGCAAAACATACGCTCGTTTATTTGTTAAAAACGCCCCCTGGCCGCTCGCACCATACGTCATGTCCGCTATTTATTAGATTAATCGAGTACATCGACCAGCGTATGAACTGCTCGCTATTCTTGGGGTTGGTTTTTTCAACCGCTATTTTGCGAGTAGTTCTGACTAAAAAAAAACCAAGTGACGTGGTCGCTGACGCTGCTGTATTAATTATGCACACCCATAAAACGCCCGTTTTGACCTTTAAGCATGCCTGCGTTCGAATTCCACTCCCCCGTTTACAAGCACCTTCCCCTGTTACCACCCACATATGCCTCATTCTGTCACTCGAAATAGCAGGCACTCGCTATATAGCGTACAAACGATTTTCGGCCGCACTGACTGGTTCGCGCATGCGTACTAAAAACCGTACGCATGCGCAGATGTGCGAACATAGCTCGGAACAAGCGTACGGCCGCTAGCGAGCGGCTCTGAATGAGGGCCATTGTCCTCTATTGGGATGGGGGTGGGCCTATGGGTCTCATTCAGACCCGCTTGCAAGCGCTTGAGCGCTCGGAAGCTGGTCGATGTTGGGCTCTGCATACTGCAAGCAATTCTCTCACTCTGGGGCTCACTGCAAAAGGGGTGGCTGTCGATGGTGATCGACAGCTCTCCCCATTTTGTAGGCGGGGTGGCTTAATAAACGGAGGCGTTCCCAAACGAACACCTGCTGTTTGCGGGCAGCCCCACTAATATCATTACTCTATTAGAGCCGGAAGCTCTCTGGGGCTTGTGGCAGACGAGCCCCTCCACAAGGGTCTTGTCGCAATGCCCCGAAGGTCGCGATGGTCTTGGCCATTGCGACCATCAACCTGGCCACTCGCTAAAGCTGTGGGTGGTCACCCACAGCTTAGCGAGCGGCCAGGAGGCCGGCTCTTTTTAGAGATGTGGCCGCCTTCATTCAGAGCGAGAGCTCGCATTTTGCGAGCGGCTCTGAATGAGGTCCTATGTGTGAACCAGGGTTTATCTGTGGCAGGATGTGGACTCAGGACATTACAGTGTATTTAACACATCTGTGATGCCTGGAGTATTTATATTTACACAGTATAAATTTTAATTACTTTGTCAGTATAGCTCATCAACGATGTAGTTGGTAGGTGTCCCCACAAGTTAGTCACCCTGCCCCCCTACCCCCCCTCCCACACACACAGAGGGGGTCATTCAGACCCGGTCGTTAGTGCCGATGCGCTCGGACCGGGTCGATGGCCCCCACAGAGCATGCGCACAACGGCGCCGGCACTGTCGTGCGCATGCGTGAGACCCGCTACAACCGACAGCATCGGTCGTAGCAGGTCTCGATCCAAAGAGGGCGAGCTGTCGATGTTGATTGACAGCTCGCCCCGTTTGGAAGGCGGGCCGGGGGGGTGGCAGCCCAAACGGAGGCGTTCCCTCTGAGCGACCGCTTGCATCCTCCGACCACCTCTGAATGAGGCCTAGAATCTCTAAGCCTGCCCCAGTTGTCATTATTATATTGGGGAAAGCAAACTAATGTCACTAACATCTCCCTTTTCCCCAGCCAATAAAGACTGTGTCAAGCCTTGGAGAGAGCTAAAGTACCAACCAATCTGCTTCTAGCTGTCACGTTACAGGCTGTTTTTGAAAGATGACAGATAGATGCTGACTGGTTGGAACTTTAGCTCTCTCCATGGTTTGATACATCTCCCCCTGTGTCTGGCATTGCTTGGCATACTACAGACATAACGAGGTGCAGATGTACACAACAAGCTGCTTAGAATGGTTTTAGATTGGACCTAGGGATGGAATGGCCCCACCCACCTCCTCCCACTTCTTACCCTGTGTATATGTGTCATTGGCCTGCTCCATTATAGCCCAGAGACACACTTCCTGCCCCTATCCAACATGGAAGACCAGCAGCAGAAACCTTCATATGTAAGAAACTGCCTGCTGCTGCGCTGCCCCTCTTATATCCCTTTTACACTGACTGAAAAATCCTGGTAAAGTGTAAACAGGTCAACCCAGGTTCAGTGACCCGGGGATCCGACCTGGCTAGCTTGCAGGGTTGAGGACGGGTCGTTCCCGTGTCACCCTGCAATGTAAACATCGCAACCCGGGTGACAATGATCCGGGTCGTGCCGCATGCTAGCTAATTGGCCGGTTTCAGTGGCGCTTGGAGATGACATCGTCTCCAAATGTCCACTGCAATGCCGGAAGACCCGGGTCCCTGCAGATCGGTCCGGTGTGAACAGTGCCGACCCGGGCATAACCTGGGTTGGCACCGCATTGGGAAAGGGGACTGGACGTGTTCCAAACCCCGGGTCAGACCTGGAACTTTTGGTGTAGAAGGGGCATTAATGTACTGTCAGAACACTGAATGAGTGACACTTGGGGGTCTATTTACTAAGCCTTGGATGGAGATAAAGTTGACGGAGATAAGGTGCCAACCAACCAGCTCCTAACTGTCATTTTTCAAACACTGGGCCTGATTCAGAGGCGATCGCCATTTGCGAGCGCTCGCTCTGAATCAGGGCGGATTTTTTTTTTTTTAAATCTGCCTCCAGGCCACTCGCATAGCTGTGGGTGAACACCCACAGCTTTTGCGAGCGGCCTGACGATGGTCGCGATAATCACAACTATCAGGCTGGCGAGACGAGACCCTTGTGGTAGGCTCCCGCAAGCCCGAGTGAACTTCCTGCTCTAATATCAACATCGACAGCCGCCTCGTTTTATAGCGAGCCCTGGAGCAAGTAAAGTTTTATAGCGAGCCCCGGGGCTCGCAGACGCACATTGTGCACACCGCGCGTGCGCACTGGCCGACCATCGACCCGCTTGCGAGCGCTATGTGCTCGCGAGCTGGTCTGAATCAGGCCCTCAGTCTGTGACATGGCAGTTAGGAGCTGATTGGCTCGTACCTTATCTCCGTTCAATTTTTGGTGAGTGCTTTTGGCACCCCATAAACCATGGCTTCCTATATGATTGCCTGTCCTGATTGGATAAAAAGCAATAGCTGTCCAATCATCTGTGTTGACATCTTTTCACGGTAGCCTGTGCACTTTCCCAGTTCTCCAGACTATTCTGCCCTGAGAAGGAGCAGTTGCTTCCTACCGTACCTGTCTACGGAGCTGACATAGAGATCTCTCTAGTTTGAGCGCTTAGCTCCATACACATGTTAACCACAAGAAACTGCCCGAGGGAATATCTCCTTGTGGTTAGAGAAGTCCATTCTCGCATCTCTTGTGTACATCCCCTCTGAGATCAATTAACCCTGCCTCAAGGGATGTGTAAGCTGCATTTAACAAGCTCTATGTACTGATGCTGGCTGTACGTGCATTCAACTTCTAGACGCTCTCTGACCTGCCTTAAATTAGGCATGCATGCACATTTCCCAGTCTTCTCCAAATTCCCATTTAAATATCCGGTTTACTTGGCCACTATGTTAACGATGCAATCCTTAACGAACAGTAAAATATATATGTGTATTATACGTGAGTGCAAAAAAATTAAACAGTCGTAATCACACCTAAAAAATGTTGTGATTCACCGATACTGCAGTCAAAACAGCCAAATGTAATTTGTGGACATACCTGTAGCATACTTGCTCCTGGAGTGCGGGGACGCACCCCTGAAAGAGAGAAGTGGGGAGGATGGTGAGATAATACCATGGGGAATTGCGGTCTATATGGAGCGGTCTATAAACGCCGAGTCATTTTAGCCCCGTCCGCTCTCTACTGACCTGCAAATCGCAGCATATTGCCGTCATGGGGCGGGGCCTAATGACGGGAAGGCCCGGCCCTGCCCCGATGGAGGCAGCTGCATCTGGCTTTCTCTCAGAGAGGAGATAATAAAATTAGGCAAGTATGGTACATAGACCACGTCTCAGTGAGTATAATCAGTGAAAAATAGACACTAAGGGGGCGATTTAATTGTTTTATGGGCAGTGATAATTAATGGGCGTCCAGTGTTGCATTCCAATTGTTGTGGGCGCGTCCTGCATCCCGCCCTGGATGTGACAAGTAACGCGGCACATGAGACCAGTGTTTGGGAGACTGCGGACAGTCTGCTGCTGAACATAACGTGACTGCCATGGTTTATTACTTCTCTAATTTGCACACAGATGCCAGTTGCTACTAAATAGTTTCAGCCCCGCGAGCAGGCCAGGATTACACCCTTTTCCTGTTCAGATGAAATGTACACAACCTTCAGAGCAGGCCAGGATTACACTCTTTTCCTGTTCAGATGAAATGTACACAACCTTCAGAGCAGGCCAGGATTACACTCTTTTCCTGTTCAGATGAAATGTACACAACCTTCAGAGCAGGCCAGGATTACACTCTTTTCCTGTTCAGATGAAATGTACACAACCTTCAGAGCAGGCCAGGATTACACTCTTTTCCTGTTCAGATGAAATGTACACAACCTTCAGAGCTGTATCCATGGACATTAGTGCCAATTATTCTGGGACGGAATTGATTGAGAATGGATGCTAGTAAATCTGCCTATTAATGTACTAACAGTGATCTACTGCAGCAATTTACTAGTAAAATGATATTATTAGCTGCATAAATATTTTGCAAATGAATTACAGGCTTCATTCTTTCATAATTACATGCTCTGTGTTAGTGATGATAATATTTTTGGAAAGCAATATTCTTTGGAAGGAATTGTTTATAGCAAAGAGGAAATATATTTAACAGCAAAGCACAATATCATTTACAATACTTCCAGTCTCCTAGAGGACCCTGTAATATTTTCGCTGACATCTTGCACCTTACGCCTAGTAAACTTTTGACATTGGACTAATAGGTCCAACTTTCCCTGACACCTCGCCCACCGTACACGTCTGCGAGTCTTTCCAAAGAACTATTTGGTCGGGGAAGGAGGAATTACATTTTAAGCCTAGTACTACAAACTTTTTAGTCTCTAATGCAATAAACTTTTCTAAGGAGCATTTCCTTGTGGCACGAGCAGCTTATTTTATCTATTTGCAGGTCCACGTGTCCCCAGAAGATTTAGGGTCATAATCAATTAGCGGCGAAAAGTCAGAATCCGCGAAAAAGTATCGCAGATGACGTCATTTTCGCCATCCGGAAACTTTTCACCCTATTCAATTGCAAAGTCTTTTCGCGTACGCGGAAAGTCAATGCAATGTAATAGGCGAAAAAGTTTCGGCTATGAATAGCAGCCGGAAAAATGTGCAGAATTGCGGTTTTGGGGTGCATAGGTACGGAAACCACTCTGCACCCTTGGGACAGCCCCCTAAAAGATAACTGCATTAAAAAAACAAAAAAAAATGAGGAACACCCCAAAAAATGACTTTGAAAATGGGGGCAAAAAAGTACAAAGCGGGGGTACACACATAAAAAGTAGTGAAATAGACTTTTGGGGGGTCTACAAGTATGGGGGATGTGTTTTTTTGTTTGCAGGTGCTTGCTGAAGGAGCATTTTTTGCATCACTTAAAACTTCACTTCAGCGAATTTAAACCATGCTTACACCCATTTTCATGTACCCCAAATTTGACAGGACTACTTATTTTATCGTAAAAATACTGCTTAATGCTATTCTTCACCACTTGTGCAAAGACGCTAATTAGAGGAAATCGAGCACTTTAGTACCCCAAACACCTTCAGTAGGGCTACTCAGGGACATCTATATTGATCCCTAATGTTAGTGCATCTTTTGGGGGTGTCAGGCGGATTTCCACCATTTTGACAGCACTTTTCGCCTGTTTCAGTTTTGCCAGGGCACGTTCTTGCGTCCTTTGGATCTGAATACGGCGGATAGCGGGGGTGTGCAATAACTTTCCGTGGCCAAAACACGAGGCAGGCAAAAAAGTATCGCGGGTGCAAAACTAATTCAATACGGGCCGTAGTCGGCATCCCAGCAGTCGGAATCCTGTCTCCAGAATCCTGACTGCTGACATCCCGACGGTAAGTATTAGGCTTGGGGTCAGCGCTAAGCACTAGGGGGAGGGTTAGGGTTAAGCTGCAGGAGGGGAGGGGTAAGCTGCGGGAGGGGAGGGGTAGGGTGCGGAGGAGGAGGGTTGCTATCTGTAAATATACACACGTATCAGTATTGAAGTCAGCAGGCACAAATAATTTAGCTCATGATTTGCTTCCGGCATACAACCAACATGGGGGGAATTCCCATTGATATTTTTTAAAAATGAGAAGGGAATACTTCGATTCATGTGCTTTTTATTCCCCTGCATAAAAGAACTCTGTGCTTTAATGAGAAGTCTGCAGGCCCACGTTCATTATGCGACTATCTCAAAGACGTACGATCAGAAAAGAATATATGTAGACATTTAAAATACTTATTCAATTTCAATGCCTTCCCTTCCTTCCCTTATTTTAATGAATGTAATCTGAAATTACGCGTTAAATGAGCAGTTTAAATTCTATACCCAGCCCATGGTCATTTAATGAGGTGGGCAGGCAGCAGGATGAAGCAGACAGACATCAATTTGCTCCTTGGACACAGGAGGCAAATTAGAATTGAACATAGGTATAAATTACCATCTCACCGGGCAAAGTCACATAGGGGGAGATCTGTAACAGGGAGTGTCATATGCAGTAGCAAGAGAAGATGCAAAAGCAGACTGAGGGCCTGTTTCAGAGTTGTGTTCTGTTGCACCGCCGTTGCAACCTCTATACACAACAACCGTGCAATACTATATTAAGACCGCAGGAGGCGTCTTGTGTGAATAGACATCTCCTGCCCAGCTTCTGTGATTGGCTGCTGTGTCTGAGGACTCAGCATTGGAACAGCTGCATGAATATCAGTCATCTGAGTTACTCAGGTTGCTCAGGGTGGAGTGGATTCACAAGAGGGGTGTGAGCCACACCCGGGTGTCACCGGCCGAGGGGTGACACCAAAGTGCCGATGTCTCCTTAGTGACAGGAGCTGGTTGCTGTACTGTAGCATTACGTGCAGCACTCGGCTCCTGACACAGTGAGGGAGCCGGAACTGCACACAGAGTGGTCCCTGGGGGCAGAACTCTGCACCTCTGGGATCCCCTTAGGTGATTATAATGGGGGTTCAGGCTGCAAGGCCACGCCCCCTACCCATGAGGCCATGCCCCTTTTTCCGATGCAACACTTCACCGCGTGCACTACAGCCCTCCCCACACCGGGTGTCACTGCAGGGAGGGCTGCCAATGTCAGGATGGCCTGTGTTTTCACGCTGCCATGGCTGCCCTTCCGCACTTCTGGTCATATCAACCATGCTGCAGCTTAGATGGCGATGTAATCGTCCGCGCAGACAGAGATCTGCACATGCACGGTACAGATCCTGTGCAGATGGACAAGCATCTGAGATGCACGTAAACCATCAGCTTTGCATACATCGCTGTATTAGGCCCTGAGATGTATACAGTATATGATGCTGTATAACGCTTATGTCACTGTGTCCTTGCATCATGTTTAGCAGTTTGCACCATGAAAGTCTCTTTCCTTTGGTTTTTGACCTTGTGTTAAATGTCTGATTTCCATAAATAGCAACGCCATACAGCAGCCTTTTTAGCAAAACTAGTTTATTCTAAAAAAAAAAAATCAATCACCTTTAAAAACATATAAATATATAGCAGAAATTGCCACAAGTCACCGCTGCTTTGTATTTAGAAATATAAACTTAATGTAAATAAAGCATAAACTTTTGACACTGAGGATTCCAATACGTTGTATAGACCATCACACTCAGGTATTGTTAGATACATTCTGCTAACGCATATCTAACAAACAAAACAAGTTAGATAATAACTGTAATGTACAAAATTGACCATTTGGGTCAATTAAATATAAACTTGTTATGGAAAGAGGTCTGAAACCCAGAAATAGTAAATCATTCATGTTTTTTTTATAAACACGTTATCACCAGTTACCAGCTACTAATGTCACTGCGAGGAGTAATGTTATATATGCTATAGAATTACAGCCTGGCAGCAGCAGAGTAAAGCAAGACTGGGGTAATTGTTAAATTAAAGATATTGGGCTCTATTTATTAACATTATTTTTACAAAAATAAAGTGAAACACACCCTTTTCACATTATTTTAGTTTCACCTAAATTTACTAAAGGGCAATTGGAGTAGAATTAGTAAAATTCTACTCCAAGCCCTAATTATCACATATTTTTAGTAAACAGATCGCATTTCCCATAATTGTAATGGGAAATGCGATCTGCCTGGAATTTACTAAAAATAAAGTGTGAAAAAATACCGGGGAAAGCCCTGTGATAATAACGCCACCTGGAGGTGGCGTTATCCAGGGTCTCCCCCGGTTACCGGACTCCTGCTCTGCTCTAACAGGCAGAGCAGAGCTCGGAGCCGGCCCCAGTGATCAGCTGTGTGGTCTAAACAGACCACTCGCTGATCACTGCTAAAAAAAAAGTAGTGAAAACCACCCTCCACTTAGTCCAGGGCAGGTGATCGGGGCTTCGGTGATGTCCTCCGTGGCACTGTGACCCATCAGCTGACCAGGTAGGATGGGAGACCAGCTGACCGGAGCCATGGAGGACATCACCGTAGCCCCATCACTGGAGGTAAGTGAAATTAAGGAGGGGGTCACGGGGGGGGGGGGGCGGGTATGCGGGCGCATGTGGGTGTTGCGACTGCGGAGGGGAAGTAGCGGCAGCCAGTCGCAAAAAATACAGTGATAAGGCTGATGTTGGGATTCGCAGGGACAGAGCTTTATCGCAAGCTCTGTCCCTGCAGGGGATTTTTAATAAATCCCTGTGATATTGCCTGAATTCGCAATGCAAATTTAGTCGGTAATATCACACTACAAATAGCATTTTAATGTGGATTGTAGTAAATAGGGCCCATTATATTTTAAATAATGGTGCTGAAAATTAGGGAATCAAAATCTTTATCCGAAAAATCTTCTAAGCATTTTGGGGCTGATGAACACAAGTCAGCTGCGTATCTCGCGGGAAATAACTGCACATAGTTACCCATTTGCAGAGCCGTACGCAGCTTCGCGAGTCGAGGGTCCCTATTCATATGCTTGATTTGACCATCAATGAACACTTGCAGCATCCTATCCTTGGTGCACAAGACTTATCAGAAAACAGAGGTATTTACGCTTTTGGCCAAAATTGCATAGGCCGCAATTCTGTCAGTACGAGCTCACTGAACTATGCCTATGTGAGAATACACCATTATCGCCCAAGTGGAGAGGCGACTGAAATACGTGTGATTCTGCATTACCCGTTCTTGTGTACGCTCGGTTCCGATGCATGCCAAGTGCAAGAACACAAAAGATACACTCAGGAGCGCCATAGGTAGGTGGCGGTTATGGATTAATTTGGCCCAGGCCTCAGAATGGGGCCAGGAAACGCAGGGGAGGCACAACCCCTCCCTTCACGATGCCACGACCACGCCTCGCATTGGCATATAACTAGCATGAACTGAAAAAGGGAGCGTAACTGCCCTCCCCCGGCTCTGAATACCCTCCGTACACAGGCCTACGTTTAGCACTGTATCAGCCCCCTTGTGTCTGTACAGATGTGTCCTCATTCATCTAGCATTAGTGCGCCATATGGCATGAGATACTTGGTGCAAATTAGATGCTCCATCACTGGTAGCGTTTCTTTTCTATTTTGACTTTTTCTGAATTTTGTGTCTAATTTGCACTGTAGCCGCATACAATTTCTTTTATAGTGTCCTAGGTATTTAGCATTAGTATTTTTATCGCAAACGAATTGGTACAAATTAGCAGGTTAAGCGCAACGATGCGCGGCAGGATGCAGTAACGCCACCATCACTAGTCAGGGTACCTGGTCATTGTACTTTTGTCGCATTACTGATGTGAATAAGATGCATATTTTGAGCCTATGGCGGGGCGTTTGGCATTTGGCTACAGGGCTGTAGCTAGGGTAGTGTGGCCGGTGCCATCGCACAGGGCACCACAGGTCAGGGGGCACTGTTTGGGTCTGTCATATTTCAGTTTATTATCATACTTGCTTGTAGCTTCCTCTTATTTCATCCCCAGCATCTCCTGGCCTCTCCTATCTCTTCCCTGGCCCTTCCCCATGAGGCTATGGCCCTCTCTCAGGTGCACTATATTATGTCCCTATTTATCCCCAGCATCTCCTGGCCTCTCCTATCTCTTCCCTGGCCCTTCCCCATGAGGCTATGGCCCTCTCTCAGGTGCACTATATTATGTCCCTATTTATCCCCAGCATCTCCTGGCCTCCCCTATCTCTTCCCTGGCCCTTCCCCATGAGGCCATGGCCCTCTCTCAGGTGCACTATATTATGTCCCTATTTATCCCCTGCATCTCCTGGCCTCCCCTATCTCTTCCCTGGCCCTTCCCCAGGAGGCCATGGTCCTCTCTCAGGTGCACTATATTATGTCCCTATTTATCCCCAGCATCTCCTGGCCTCCCCTATCTCTTCCCTGGACCTTCCCCATGAGGCCATGGCCCTCTCTCAGGTGCACTATATTATGTCCCTATTTATCCCCAGCATCTCCTGGCCTCCCCTATCTCTTCCCTGGACCTTCCCCATGAGGCCATGGCCCTCTCTCAGGTGCACTATATTATGTCCCTATTTATCCCCAGCATCTCCTGGCCTCTCCTATCTCTTCCCTGGCCCTTCCCCATGAGGCTATGGCCCTCTCTCAGGTGCACTATATTATGTCCCTATTTCATCCCCAGCATCTCCTGGCCTCTCCTAAATCTTCCCTGGCCCTTCCCATGAGGCCATTCCCCTTTTTTGGGTGCATTATGTCCCTTTGAAAAATGAGGGGGGCGCCAATGCTCTTTCTGACACAGGGCACCAAAAAGTCTAGTTACGGCTCTATTTGGCTCTGTACCCATTTGGCGCGATTTGAGAATAGTTGTAGACACATCTGTATAATGGCTGTTTCATTTTATTATTGTACAAATGAAATGGTTTGCAAAAAGTTAAGGATTAGCGTATAGCTCTGTAACTCCCATGCAGTATATTAAAATACAGAGGTTTTTATTTGCAATGTAGGTTCCTGATCAAAGGTTATCAGTAATGACCAAATTCGTCACTGTTAGGATAGAATATCTTAAAAGTCACAGAGTTTTCTGCTTGTTTCAAACAAAACCCTGTGTTTTAAATAAATATGTTCTACCTTCATTTTATGAAAATATCAAATGTGTTTGTGCCGTAATTTACTTTCTCAGCGCCTGACATTTGCAGCGCAGGCTGCCTTTGAATAATTTTCATTTGGCAAAACTATAAAAGGTCTGTACTAAGACAAACATTGTCAATTACAAATGATAAACCCATGCAATGCAAAGAACTTGGGTTTTAGAATGCAACAATTGACCTTTTTTTTCGGTGTTAAATTTCTTTATTAAAAGTTTAAAACATCTCCCTACAAGAGACATGGGGGCAAGTGCTCTGTTGCAACTCATACAAAGGATCAAAGGAACATATTAGACTCTATCTGAACAAGAAACTGAAGACATTTACAGGAATGCAAGAATTCTGCCTAAATATATTAACTCTGCGCAATTTCTATAGATGATCTACAGATGTGTCCTCACACTCCCAGTCTCAATACGCCATACGGCGCGATACGCCCAGAGCCACTGTGCTGCTCTGAGCGGCGTAGTGTACCGTCTTTTTCTTTACATTTTGCGTCTACAGTGCATATTCTACAGACGCCGGACTGTGACTTCAACTGCACAGGAATTAGAACAACGTACAAAGTCACAGGTGAAGCACAACGGAACTTGCATCGCAGCACTTCGTAAACAGATTGTGGGGTCTATTTACTAAGCAGTGTTAGGAGACAGTGTGAAAAGTGATAAGGTGCCAGCCAATCAGCTCCTAACTGTCATCTCACAGGCTGTGTTTGAAAAATGACAGTTGGGAGCTGATTGGCTGGCACCTTATCACTTTTCACTCTGTCCCCTAACACTGCTTAGTAAATAGACCCCTCAGACTCATTTGCGCACAGATGTAGAAATGTCGCACATCTAATTGATTATTGCATTCTAGCAAAGTAGTTTGTCGCTTTCAGTTGTTTTATTTGTGCGAGTGCAGCAAATAAAAAACAGCCATTTGGCGCGAGAAGTCACAGTGTATGAGGACATATGGGCATACGGTATGTTTATTGTATAATCTGACATAATAGAACATATTTATTCATATACGGATTTATCAGAGTTTTGCTTTAAGATTATTGCACAACATGATGAAATAAAGTTATTTTGTAATCTTTTCAGGTAGATTTGTTTATTTAGGAACCAGGGATGGCGAGAGAGGGGGAGGGGAGCGGGTACTAAATACTTGTTGGAGGGGCCTGGCGGGGCACCCCTCCCTCTTACCTGTTAGAAGTCCAGCACATGCTTTGCGGTGCGGCAAAAAGTTTTATTTCAGCTAAGGGGGCGTGGTCACACCCCCACAGTTAGGCCACGCCCCCATGTCTGGGCCGGCTCTCTATGGCCCTGTTAGGAACTATAACCCTTTAGTGCTGAATATAAAGGTTAATAGTTAATATACAATGACTGAGAAAGCTGCTGTCATCTGTTCGGCGGAATATTCATCAATATACTGTACAGTAGATAATATATATTGATGAATACACACACACATATATATATATATGTGTATATATATATATATATATATATATATACATAAACGCGGCAGGAAAGTCAGCGGCACTCAGGAGACTTCTTATGAATGAAAAAAAGGTGTCTTTATTTCGACGTTTCGAGGCAACGTGACCCCGTCTTCAGGAACACACACTCATTGTGTGTGTTCCTGAAGACGGGGTCACGTTGCCCCGAAATGTCGAAATAAAGACACCTTTTTTTCATTCAAAAGAAGTCTCCTGAGTGCCGCTGACTTTCCTGCCACGTTTGTATAGAGGGGAGTGATCTCCACCTTCAGAGGGCACCTGGAGCAAGGTATATATACCCATATTTGGGTCAGCAGAGTGCCGGGCCACTTGTACATTATATATATATATATATATATATATATATATATATATATATATATATATATATATATATAATATATATATATATATATAGGGCACCAAAGATGGTGTAATGGTTAGCATCATTTCCCACTATGGCCCTAACTGTGTGGCGTTTGTATATTCTCCCTGTGCTTGCCTGGGTTTCCTCCGGGTGCCCTGGTTTCCTCTCACACTCCAAAAATATACTGGTAGGTTAATTGTCCCCCAACAAATATAATCCCTAGTGTGTATGTGTGTGTGCATGTGATAGGGAGTATAGATTGTAAGCTCCACTGGGGCAGAGACTGATGAGAATGGCCAAATATTGTCTGTATAGCGCTGCGGAATATGGGCCTGATTCAGACCCGCTCGGGTCGATGGTGCCCCAGTGTGCATGCGCACGACGGAGGCAGCTCCGTCGTGCGCATGCGCGAGACCCAGCTAGCGACGGGGAAGCCGTCGCTCCGGGTCTCGCACCAAAGGGGGCGTGCTGTCGATGTTGATTGACAGCACGCCCCCTTTGGTGGGCATGCCGGGGGAGTGGCTGCCAGACGGAGGCGTTCCCATGGGAACGCCTACCGTCTGGGTCCGGCCCCACTGACATCACTAGTGATGTCAGTGGGAGTGATTTTGGCTCTGATAGAGCCAAAATCACCCAAGGGCTTGCGGTCACCGAGACCCTACCGCAGGGTCTCGTCGCAAGCCCGAGACCATCGCGACCATCTTTTTGGCCGCTCGCATATGCTGTGGGTGGTCACCCACAGCTATGCGAGCGGCCAGGAGGCTGCTCCAAGTTTAGGTAGGAGGGCCCTGATTCAGAGCGAGCGCTCTGATCAGAGCGTCTGGCTCTGAATCAGGCCCTATGTGTGCACTATATAATTAACTGGTAATAAATAATATATATAATATATATATATATATATATACAGTATATATATAAAATAGTCACCGTGAGTTGCGCCGTTGGATACCAAATTACTGGAAGAAGTCAATATTGACAGGACTGGTGCTCCAAGAAGTAGCTGTGTCCGGGAGGAGCCCAATCACTGCTATGAAACAATCAATGGAATATTTCACTGCCGGGCTCTGACCAAGCACTCGGAGGGGGCACAAGGCGGATGAAGAAGAGGCATCAGAATGTATCTCTCTGTGCAACCCAGACCTCCTGCTGTAATGTATTCCTGATAAACCGTGGGGGCTTTATTGCCAATATTATTATTATACTACTAAGCAAATATGGCTACTTTAATAACGGATTAACTTATCATAATTAATAACTAATTTTATACCTTTTATACTTACTATTGGGAATATTTCTTAATTAATTCTACCCTTAAAATATGTGGAAACTGCTTTATCCGTGTATATAATGGCAGAATGAAGTATACCTTATATGTACCACAGAGGAAAGCAGGAGATATTGGCGATATCGGCCACTTTCTGTCCGCCGGCTCCTGCAGAAACCGCTAGGCTAGGCCATGATGCAATGATTCCAAAAGAAAGAGTTAGGGGAGCACAGTGGTGGAGAATGTTTTTATATGCAGTTATATGCAGTTTAATAAAGGATAAAATTACGTCCATCAAGACAGCGTCGTAGCTAGACGGCAGTGCGCCCTGTGCAGCACTGCTGCCCCTCTCACTCCCTCTCTGCCCCCTCCTCCCCCCCCCCTGAGCTCTTACCCTAACTTCCGAGGGGAGGAGGGTCCGCCGATTTTCACTGTCCACAGTACGGCGCGCACCACTGCCGGAGGTCTCTATCTGCAGACCTCCGGCACATAGGAGTGTGTGTGGCCGGTGCCGCTGGAGGATGGCGCCCGGTGCACATGACCCCTCAGCCCCCCCCTAGTTGCGGCCCTGATCAAGATATATTGGGCCTGATTCAGAGCCGGACGCAATTAGCGCTCGCTCGTCCTGAAAATAGGGGTGGCTATTCAAATCAACTGTTCGCTGTTTGCGGTCTGTTCACGCCTCTAGGTCTGAACGAGCGAACAAAACTTGCGGACGTTTTTTGGGAAACTACGCCCCCTGGCCGCTCGCATCCTACGTCATGTCCGCTATTTATTAGATTAATCGAGTACATCGACCAGCGTATGAGCTGCTCGCTATTCTTGTGGTTGGTTTTTGCTACAACAATTTCGCGAGCAGTTCTGGCTCTAAAATAACCCAGTGACGGGGTCAATGACGCTGCTGTTTTAAATATGCACACCCATAAAATGCCCGTTTTGACCTTTAAGCACGCCTGCGATCGGATCTCCACTCCCCGTTTTCAAGCACCTTCCCCTGTTACCACCCACATACGCCTCTTTCTGTCACTCAAATTATCAGGCATTCGCTATTTTGCGAGCACATGAATTTCGGCCGCACTGACTGGTTCGCGCATGCGTATAACGATCCGTACGCATGCACAGTTGGGCAAACATCGCTCGGAGCGAACGAGCTGCCGCTTACGAGTGGCTCTGAATCAGGCCCATTGTTCATGTTTTCTATAAGTTATCGCTGGAGCTTGGTATAGTCGCAGCGCCGGACTCACATCACAGAGATCTTATTGATGATGAAATACATGGATTTCCTCACTCATGCACTCAGTCCTCCCTATCTTCTTTGTCTTTTGGGCATATTTATTATAAAATGTGAATATTAAGAATCCTTAGTGACGCATATTGCACCAATAAGGATTCTTTATTCACTTGAATGTATTAGTTTAGGTCTCCTCTATGGGCTCTTATTGCATCTGCGATCATTTTACTTTTACTTACGGGCTGCTTTGCGGCTACTGCGCATGCGCATTTTCAAGCTGCGTATGTTCAGTGCTGTAACGGCCGCAATGCACAGCAGGACTCCCATCAATGGGCTGCAGCCATCTGGAGATAGCGTTAGCCCACCCAGGCAAGATAGCAAAGCTCTGCGAATATTGTTAAATACCGCCCCCGTGCAAAATATATGGTGATGTTTGCTGCGGGATAAGGGACACTTAATTCTGCCTTAAACATATGAAAACTGCAGTTTTTGCATATTTTTAGGGTATAATTGATTAATAAATAGGACTCTTTGTGCTCATAGAATATTTGTGGCCGACATCCTTGTTCATCCCTGCTCTGAGTTTGGGAAGGATTGCATGGTAACCATACACCAAGCAGGAGGTGCCTGGGGATGCTCAGTAGTACTAGTAATTCTCGGGAGGGGTCAGTTTCTGGATGTGCTGCATAGGTCCCGCTATCAGTCTACAGAGGGCCTGACGCAGACCTGCTCGTGAGCGCACAGCGCTCGCAAGCGGCTTGATGGTCCCCCTCTGCGCAAGCGCGAGCCCCAGCGGGCGACGGCAGCTCCGTCGCTCCTGGGCTCACTACAAGACGGGGCGGCTGTCGATATTGATTGACAGCTCGCCCCGTTTTGTAGGCGGCGGCAGGGGTGGTTGTGCAAACGGAGGCATTCCCGAAGGAATGCCTGCCGTTTGGGGGCGGCCCTACTGACATCACCAGTGATGTCAGTGGTGAGCTTCTGGCTCTATTAGAGCCGGAAGCTCACTGGGGCTTGTGGCAGACGAGACCCTACCACAAGGGTCTCGTCGCAAGCCCGATGGTCGAGACCATCGCGACCATCACCTGGCCGCTCGTAAAAGCTGTGGGTGTTCACCCACAGCTTAGCGAGCGGCCAGGAGGCCGGCTCCAATAAAAAAAAGCGCCCTGATTCAGAGCGAGCTCTCTGAAAGAGCGTCCGGCTCTGAATCAAGGCCTGATACATAAAGAAGGGAATTAGTATTATTGCCACTTATATATAATAATGACAGTTGTAGCAGATGGAGGTGACGGTGTGTTCTTATTACAGGCCAGTTATTATTACATGCCAGCAGCTTTATCCTTGGAGAATGTCCTATCTGTGCAGCTACCGATGGGTTTGCTCTGCCGATAAGAGCTGTCCTGTGCGGTGTGGGAACTGCCGGGTTTATGACCCACAAGTCCCCCGGAGTACATCTGTGGAGTCTTCAGCCAGCGCATGCCTGAGCAATGGGCACCCTGGGAGGGGCCCTACTGGATCCCTCTCGGGTAAAATTCCAATATGATAGGCTTCTATTAGGCTATGCCATCTCCGGAAAGTGCTTGGTGCATACAGTAATTGCCGTCGAACCTCCGAAAACTTTACTTTTTCCAGAAGTTTTGACCGTCTCTAACAACTGCTTAATGTCTCCTCATTCTGATAATTATGGTAAGAAATAAATTATACGTAATTGAGTATAAGTCAATGCTCCAGTGTCACTATGAGACAGACTCAGGCTCTTATATAACTTTGGGGGTGATATTTGTGTTCTAGACTTGTTTAATGGTTTTTTTTTCTTGTTCTTTTGCCCAGCAGACATGTTTAGTACTCTTCACTGAGATCCACAGCGGAGATATCACACTGACATATGGGGAAAAGCAGGACGTCAGTGCAATATGTGTCAGCTCTTGGGATCAGATCGTGTTCTGGACTCTTAAACCCCTCAGGAGCACATGGAATGTAAAACCTCTTGGCCTTTAATATTGAATTATGGGATGTATACAGAACATTAAATGTTTATGTGTTTGTGTTATATCAGCAATAAAATATATTCAAAAGCCTGTGATGTAGATACTGATGGGTGATGTCACCAGCATGAAAGCTCTCATCACACAATAACCTCAGCAGCATTCTAGTGCCTGTTACAGTAACCTTCATACTGGTGATGGGGAGCAGGTGATGATCTACCGCAGGGGCGTTTCTAGAGAGGAGGGGGCCCGTGTGCAGTCTCCGACATGGACCCCCTCTACTCCACCCGGTGTCCGGCAGCGCACTGAGCTGTGCACAGCCAGCGCCGAAGTTATAGACTCTGGGCACTAGAGTGTGCCCAGAGTCTATAATGTATGCCCAGGTCTCCGGGAAAATGGCCACGGTAGCCATTTTACCTGTACTGCGCATGCGTAAACAACGGGAAAATGGCCGCTGTGGCCATTTTCCAGTCATTTTACAGCGCCGGACCCCCGCGCCGACATGGGACTCCTGAGAGGTAAGTAATATTATGGGTGCAGGGTGTGCGGTGCGGGCCCCACTGGACCCAGGGGCCCGTGTTCCCCGCACACCTTGCACCCATTATAGATACACCCCTGATCTGCCGACATACGGGAGCTGCTTGGAGTAACTGGACACAATGTTGGATGGAGACGATGTAAATATATCTATAGTCAGCCACTGCCTCATGATAATTACATATAAATACTTTGTATAGACAGCAAAAACAAGTGACACCTGGATGCTGAAACCGATCCCAGAAGGATCTCCTGGGGACCTTCTTTTCGGGAATTCCCTTTTTTTATTTTTCTTTGCTTTTTATTTCTTAATTTTAAAGTATTCGTGGAAGGAGATAATTCATTGATTGGACTTCCACGGCAGCGTTACCTCCCATGCTGGGTGCAATAAATTACTTGAATTATTTTTCTATCTTATAAACAAAAACACATTTACATCGTCCTTCATCAGACAGAGGGCTGGATACATCCAGCATCGCAATTTGCACTCTTAATTATGCTGGTATGCATGAAGATTTGCGAGTAAAGGGCCTGATTCAGAGCCGCTCGCTATTTGCGGTTGTTTCTTTCTAAAACAAGGGGTGGCTATTCAAATGAACCATTCGCTAATTGCGGTCTGTTCATGCCTCTAAGTCTGAACGAGCGAGCAAAACTTGCGGTTGTAATTTTGTAAAATACGCCCCCTGGCCGCTCGCATCCTACGTCATGTCCGCTATTTATTAGATTAATCGAGTACATCGACCAGCGTATGAACTGCTCGCTATTCTTGTGGCTGGTTTTTTCAACCGCTATTTTGCGAGCAGTTCGGAGTAAAAAAAAAGCAAGTGACGTGGTCAATGACGCTGCTGTATTAATTATGCACTCCCTTAAAACGCCCGTTTTGACCTTTAAGCACGCCTGCGATCTAATTCCACACCCCCGTTTTCAAGCACCTTCCCCTGTTACCACCCACATACGCCTCCTTCTGTCACTCAAAATAGCAGGCATTCGCTATATAGCGAACAAACGATTTTTGGCCGCACTGACTGGTTCGCGCATGCGTATTAAAATCCGTACGCATGCGCAGATGTGTGAACATCGGTCAGAATGAACGAGCGGCCGCTTACGAGCGGCTCTGAATCAGGCCCAAAGTCGCCAAGTTCAGCTCTCCCAGTAAGAGCTGTCCTATGAGTTAGAGGGACCTCTGGGTTTATAACCCTGACGTGCCCAGAACGACATGTGCGCTGCCGATTGGATCCCTCACACATCACTATGCAAAAAGAAATCCCTAGGCTTCTATTGGGCAGTGCCATCTGTAGATGGCGTTGCCCACCGGATCCAAGCTGCGGAAAGCTTCGTTTTCTGAAGCTTGGTGCATAGTGCATCCTGCCCAGAGAGAGAAAGCTCTGTCTTCCATGTGTCTGTACCTCTGGCCAATGTGAGCCATGTGCAATGAGAAACGTAGTATCCAGACGTAGTATCTAACCTAATTGAATAGCAAAAATCCCGCACCTGAAGGAAATACCTCGCAGGTGTGGGTTTTTTGCTTTTCTCGCACCCAATTGAATGTGCTCCCAAGTGTGGTAAGTCATTTTGCTATGACATCCCTTGGTTTTTCTAAGAGGTTGTCAGCAGTATGCTCATAGTGAAGCCTGTGATACACAAAGTATCCTGCCTCTGAGTGAGCTGGCGTTGTTTGTTAGATACTGCTGCTGAAGGCGATTCACCCATCCAATGGGCTGTCACAGTCATGTCCATATATTTGTGGTTAAGTGGACAGTAGGTACATTGGCATTTTGTAGACCAATAATTAGTTTTTTTTAACAAACTAGTACAGCCGAGGAATGGCTTTTTGGGAAAGATGGAACTGAGATGGATTTTGGCATTGAGGACACAGGACCTCAACTGTGCCAAACCCACTGCATTAATGGCGGATATTAGATGCTGGTCTAATACTAGCAGAGCTGTCATGGTGTCAGTGATCATCGGTGCGACTGGGTGAGAGCTGTCATACTTAATTCCCCTTGCAAACGATTGTTTCAAAGTCAATTGTTTTTTTAAATAGTAGCAATGAAGGATTTATCTGATGAATCCTGTATAGGGAAGGAGTCACCTAACCATAACAATTTGGAGGCAGGACTACCTCCGATCATTATGGAGGATATCGAGGATGAAGCTGTTGGCGGTAGAGATTGCAGGTGCTGGGATCTACTTGAGAAAAGGGAGCCAGCTGATGCTAGACAGCTTGTTATTTTTATAGCACCAATTTCTGATGTTGTAAAAACTTTTCATGAGTTCACTGCAAACGTAACAGGGAGGTTACTAGATGGTTAACATCCCTACTTCTACTTACTGTGGTCTTACAAACACTATAGATGGTGTGACAATTGCATTCAGGATTTGGGTAAAAATAATTCCACACATAAGAGATGGATTTGTTTGTCCCATACCCAGACATGACAATGGCTTTTTCTTGTCATGGACAAAAGCTGCTTTTACTGGTGCCTGATTTACACAAACAACATCCTCACCTTCAACATCCTCATTAGCACTGGGCATCAGCTACACAAATATCCCCCCATCTTCTTGAACTTCCTCACTGGCATCCTCAATTTTTATGTCATCAGCTATATTTGTGCTGCTCATCCCCACATTTGCATTGGAAGCCAAAATGGTGGAAAGTGGCTTCTCTGCGAGTACAGTGTCACAAAGGTCAGGCTCACACATGTACTCAAGGACACACTTAGACTCTCCTCAGGGATTTGTGATTGTGACATTTCTGTTTGTGAACACACAGTTTGTTCTACTGCCTTAGTGGTTTTCAGTTTTTTTTAACACCTCTCCCGGACTCTGAGTGAAAAGGGCTTGCATTGTCATGAGAGGCAGAAGATGCCTCACTGACAGTTTCAAAACCACCACTCATAAGTAAAGGTCAAGACCTGAGCCTTTCCTTGCCACTAGATGTGGTGAATGGCATGTTGCCAATTTTATGTTTTTTAGCACTAAACTTTCCCTTAAATAGAGGTGTTTTTGTTTTTACACCTGTAAAATATTTTTGATTTCAGGTGCCTTGACTTAAACCCTTTATGCCCTTGAACATCAGCTTTAGTTGATGTTAAATGACTAGTTTCATCATCATGACTGGTTGCAGCAGCTGCAGCAATAATATTTGCTTGCTGCACCTTCTTTTCACTAAACTGATTGTTATCCATTTTTTCAACTTATAGCTTGGTTCACACTGCATGGAGTCAGACTGCTGTTATGCACATGCACTACAGCGTGACTGAGTGGAATGCCGCCAAGTCCCATCCACTGCTCCCTTATATGGAATCCAAAACCCACGATAATCCGACGCCCAGGAAGATGACGTTCGGCCTCGATGTATAATCCGAGCCTGGTGCGAGCACCCGACCAAGGGGTCAGATTTGACTGGGATCCCCAAGTTCGGAGCACTTCAGATTTAAGGTAATCCAAACCGCTCATCTATAGCTGGGAGTAGTTATGCATTATACCTTTTAATAACATTGCCAGCATATCTTATTGACAATTATATTGGAAGGAGCCCTGACAAGTTAGCTGACCAGGGGCCCCCACAAACATTACTCTGACCCTGATGTCAGTGCATAAAAAGCTCATCACGGCTGTGAGTTCGTTGGTGCAAAGAGCACAGGCAACATAGAGGGATGGTCAGATAAATCATTCTTTGCTATGCTCATAATATGTACAAGTGCACAGGAGTTACCAACAAAGAGACTTGTATGAGTGCTTCCTCTAATACACTATGTGCCACGTTTCAGTTTGGTCGCAATCATCTCCCTTAGAGTTTAAGGTTAATGCAAATTATCCCTTATTGGTCTCAAGTGATCATCTTCACCCTTCACCGCCATCAAGAAGGAGCCGTTTCCTTGTGGGAGAATGATGCTATTACCTTCCCTACAATTCTAAACTTTGCTAGACTCACTGGGGAATACACAGCTCGTACTGGCCAGACGTGGTGGCATAATTTGCCCAACTAAGTGACTTTATATTGGTGTTACCATATTTTGTTCTATACCTGTACAATTTACTGTTGAGGATCTTTTACTTTCATTTTTATCATGTCTTTGAGGTTAACCTTTCTTTGAGGAGATAAATGGCGAACAGGGGTTAACAGTCACAAAGTTTTAGCATTTTTAGCACGACATCTTGTGAGTCATTAGAGAGATCAATCATGCTTAGCCATGTGCCGGGGACCCAGAGACACCCTGCATTCACCTGTACAGCTTCTGCTAGGAACGCTCGGCGGTGACGGCTGCCATTACTCACCGGCCAGAGTTGTCCTTTAAACTTAGTACTGCACTGAATCCATATTTCAGGTTCCAGTTGAATACTTGTCCAAGCATCGGCCACTGTGCAGTTTTTTTATTTGCTGGGTATAGCAGAGTTAGAAAATCTTCTATTGCTGCAACATACCATTAATAATAATAATAATAATAATAATAATAATACTAATACTAATACTAATAATAATACTAATACTAATAATACTACTACTACTACTACTACTACTACTAATAATACTAATATTAATAATAATAATACTAATGATACTACTACTACTAATAATAATACTAATATTAATAATAATAATACTAATAATACTACTACTACTAATAATAATACTACTACTAATAATAATACTAATACTACTACTACTACTACTAATAATAATACTACTACTAATAATAATACTAATAATAATACTAATATTAATAATAATAATACTAATACTACTACTACTACTACTAATAATAATACTACTAATAATAATACTAATACTAATAATACTAATATTAATAATAATAATACTACTACTAATAATAATACCAATAATAATAATAATAATAATAATACTAATAATAATAATAAAAAAATTATGCTCAGCTCCCCGGCAATGCTGGCTGGCAGCGTAGGCAGCACCTGCTGCTTTGCCGATTCGGCGGAGATGCAAATGCATGACCCGGCTTGTCGGTTTGCGCATACGCAGTGGCCTGGATGCCTGGACTTGCTACTTTTAAAAATAAATGGAAAAACAAAATTGTAAAATGTTTACAAAATAATAAACATTTTTTAAATAAAATAAAGATAAATCATTTTGTAATTAGTTTAAGAAAACACGCCTTGTTTAATTAAACCAAGCATTTTGTGCCTGCTATCACTATTCTAAGATGGCGATAACAATAAGAAGATTGCGGCAGTTCATATACCAAATGTTACTAATGCCACAGCCGATGGGCTGTCTACTGCGATGCCGAACTGCTGCGGCTCTAATCTGCTGCAGGGCACAAATAGTTGCACCAGAAAGCGGACATTGGCTCTATGGTTGCCCAGAATGTCTGACGTGACAATTCCACCAGTGACAGTGACCTCTGACCCAGCACCTGAAACTGGCAACCCCCCACCCCTCCAAAAAACCCCCCCAAAAAATAAAACACCCCCCGTCATGCCCTCTATGCAATTCCAATCTGTGTCCCCTGGTGAGAACCATCGGGATGCATGCACAGTGCGTCTCAGACGCTTGGCAGAATTTGCGCTTTAATTCTGCCTAGGAATAAACCAGGCATTTCACGTCCGCCGCTTACTTAACACTGCGAAAACATCGGAAACATCAGTCGTACATTGAAGCTATGCTGTCTCTGAATGAACGTCTCGCCGGGGTCTCTGCAGTTGTGTACGAATTTGCAGATCTCGCTAGGGCACGCCAGGAAAACGGTCCGACACACCTGCGTTTTTCTGCCCATCCCGTTACCTCCCACCAGGCCCGGCTCCCAGGGTCGGCTCCAGATATGTTCCGGGTTGTGCGGTCACACAGGGGTGGCGGGGTCCGGCAGTATCAAAGCCCCGCCCTCCACCCCATTGGGGGTGGAGGGCGGGGCACAGGGGGAGGGCGCAGTGAGGGAAGGGGCGGGGGAACACAGGACGGCGCAGGGTGCCGAGACACTTAGCACCGGACCTGCCGGCTCCTGATACATTATGTCAGTGCGGCCGCACAGGGGCGCCGGGTCCGGCTGAATAAAATCCCCGCCCTCCATCCACCTGCTGTATGTATAATTAAATGGTCAGGGGGTGGACTCAGGGAAGGAGCGGGCGGAGGGGAGGCACTGGATGGCGCTGGCCCTGCCTCTGACTGCCTGTCACTCACTATGCGAAAATATCCTCTCTGCATCGCTGCGTGCAGTGCGGCTTTGGCAAATATGCAATGGCAAAAAAATCGTTCGACTGCGTCCGACATTGAGTGTATCTCTGAATCACGTCCTCAGTCTCTCTCTCTCTCTCTCTCTCTCTCTCTCTCTCTCGGTTTGTCTGTCTGTGTCTATCTTCCCCGTCACATTCGCAAATGTTTTTTTTTTCCTTTTACAAAATACTGAAACGGCAAATAAATGCCATCTGTATAATTATCATGTAAGCATCTGTAATTACTACCTGTATTAACTTCTATCCCACATCAACATCATCTGAGCGCAATCTATGTAATTCCCATGAATGTGTCTGCAATTTGCCAGCAATTATTATTACCTGTGATAGCGTCTTGATCAGTGATGCAAATAGCCAGATCGTTATCAAATCTACTCTTAGCACTTGTGTCCCTTTGATCAGCTGAATATGTCGCTCACGTCCTGCCTTCACCATCTAATTGAGCTATTCTATACCTTGTTCACAGCTTCAGAGGATGCGATTGTGATATCCTTCCCGGGAGATTAATTTACGTGGCAGCCAAACAGCCTATTGCAAAAACAGTGATTGTAGGACAACCAGCAACAATCTTCATCTGCTGCATCTAGAAGCCACAGTTCTCCTCTCACTACCCTGGGTAACGTATAGAGATGTGCGCTGACCCCCGTGTTTTGGTTTTGGATCTGGATTCATCTTCATGTTGAGGTTTTGGATCTAAATTTAAAAAAAAAACAAAATAACAAAAAAAACCTGCTAAAATTATGTCATTTTGACATAATTTATATAGCGTACACATATTCCGCAGCGCTTTACAGAGAATATTTGGCCATTCACATCAGTCCCTGCCACAGTGGAGCTTACAATCTATGTTCCCTATCACATGCTCACACACATACACACTAGGGTTAATTTGTGCTGGGAGCCAATTAACTTACCTGTATATTTTTGGAGTGTGGGAGGAAACCGGAGTACCCGGAGGAAACCCACGCAAACACAGGGAGAATATACAAAATCACACAGTTAGGGTTGTGGTGGGAATTGAACCCACAACCTCAGTGCTGTGAGGCAGTAACGCTAACCATTACACCATCTGTGTTGTTAGCAAGCAATCAAAAACCAGAGATTGGTTTTAAAATCCGAGTTTCGAACCGGAACTCGGTACGACTTGGTTCCCCAAAGTGATTCCAAACTCGGACTGGGTTCAACTCAGAACCCCTAAATTCGGTTGTTGTCGGTTCTCTGGGAATCGGATCGGCACATCTCTAGTAACGATCTGATTTTGTCTCACATGTGGGCTGGTCCTGGGAAAGGCGCTATGGTATCTATGTGTGCGGCGTTTACCAAAATTACATCTGCGACTCTCCCATAACACGCCCATGAGATTCATCTCCGAGCTTTCGCATTGCCACCTCCCAGTCATCGTCCGAGGAAGCCCACTACAATTTCAAGACATTTCTGAGACAGTGAGTCTCAATTGCAACTGCGCCACTGTGCGATCCGGACATGACAATACGTGCGGTCCGTCTCAACCCAGTTAGGTGCGAATTGTGAGTAGCGAGTTTGTTTCATGAAACTCGCACACTTCGCACGAATGCCCGCTTCCGAGAATTCTCCAATCCAATTACAAATGCCTATTCGTGGGATTCGCAGCAGAGGTTTGCGAATTGACTGCCAAGTGAGATGTGATAGATGTGCATGAAAACTTGGGGAGACCATCCTGCACCCCCCAAAAATGTATAATTTTGTTAGCAGGACAGTTACAAGGCTGTTTGTGGGCATTAGGAAGGTACTGAAGGTTTTGAAATGGTGTCAAATGGCTGATTTGTGCTTTTTTTTTTATAAAAAAATTAATAAAAAGTTAAGTTTTTTCGTTTAGTCGTTTAGTCTCAAACGGATTAAACTAAAAATGCAAAAAAAAGTAGGGAAAAAAGTGAGTACTTTGAGGGCACCTTGAAAAACTGTCAAAAAAATTATTACAAAACAATTGTTTTTCGATAAAAAAATTATTGTAATAAAATTTGGGGTGCGTAAACTAACGTAAAAGTTGATTTTAGGGTAAAGAGAGGAAATTTTTTTACCCCCAAAAATTACAAGTAATTATAGGACTAATTAAACTAATTGGTCATTAGGGGGGGGGGGGGTGTCCAAGAGGTTCAGCATGGTGTCCCGACATTTTAACCTTAAAATAAAAATTTTCCTTTCCATCTTACACCCTCAGGAAGGTGCAAATGGTAAAATGCAAATTCAGTCTTACTGGTTCAGTGCAAGTTGCTAATTGGATTGCAAAATGAATTCACCTCTACTGCTTTTATACCTAAATTCTGGATCTGACCCGGAGGTTGGAACAGGGTTCCAAACCGGATCAGACCCGGAATTTAGCTGGCGCCGACCGAGGAAATTTCCGAGTCGGTGCCATTCACACCGCGTAGCCGGGTCTGAAGAGCCCTGGCTCTTCCGGCGTGGAAGTGGACACTTGGAGCTGACGTCATCTCCAAGTGCCACTGAAGCCGGCCAATCAGCCGGGATATGGCGCGCTCTAGGTCATTGTGACCCAGATCGTGCCATTTAGACTGCTGGGTTTCACAGTCATTCCCGTGTTAAACCCTGCAAATTACCTGTGTTAGAATGAAAGGTCACTCGACCCGCGAATCCAACCCTGTCCCCTTTTACACCAAGGAGCTACCCGGGTTAACCCTGCAATAACCCGGGTTTTATCTCTGGTGTAAAAGGGGTACTAGTGAATTCGAAGTGAAAATAGCAATTCGCACCTAATTGGATTGACTATAGAAACGGCTGATTATGTGCATTTGCCTCTCACTCTGAAATCCTTGTTAAATTCCACAATAGTCACCAACCTTATTCCAAGGCATTAATGTTAGAATCACTGTGTTGCCCATACTGCCCCTCATTACCCTGCTTCCCTCTTATTAACACTCATAAAGTTCTTTCCTAATTTTATACCTTCGCTGTTACAGTATATCCTCAACCTGCAAACACAATACATCACTGATGTTAAAATATTTTTTTATTCTCAATCTGTTTATATACTCGCCCAGTAAGAGCTGTCGTTTATATATTCTCCCATTAAGAGCTGTCCTTTATATACTCGCCCAGTAAGAGCTGTCCTTTATATACTTTCCCAGTAAGAGCTGTCCTTTCTATACTCTCCCAGTAAGAGCTGTCCTTTATATACTCGCCCAGTAAGAGCTGTCCTTTATATACTCTCCCAGTAAGAGCTGTCCTTTATATACTCTCCAAGTAAGAGTTGTCCTTTATATACTCTCCCAGTAAGAGCTGTCCTTTATAAACTCTCCCAGTAAGAGCTGTCCTTTATATACTCGCCCAGTAAGAGTTGTCCTTTCTATACTCTCCCATTAAGAGCTGTCCTTTATATACTTTCCCAGTAAGAGCTGTCCTTTATATACTCGCCCAGTAAGAGCTGTCCTTTATATACTCGCCCAGTAAGAGCTGTCCTTTATATACTCTCCCAGTAAGAGCTGTCCTTTATATACTCTCCCAGTAAGAGCTGTCCTTTATATACTCTCCAAGTAAGAGTTGTCCTTTATATACTCTCCCAGTAAGAGCTGTCCTTTATAAACTCTCCCAGTAAGAGCTGTCCTTTATATACTCGCCCAGTAAGAGTTGTCCTTTCTATACTCTCCCATTAAGAGCTGTCCTTTATATACTTTCCCAGTAAGAGCTGTCCTTTATATACTCGCCCAGTAAGAGCTGTCCTTTATATACTTTCCCAGTAAGAGCTGTCCTTTATATACTCTCCCAGTAAGAGCTGTCCTTTATATACTTTCCCAGTAAGAGCTGTCCTTTATATACTCTCCCAGTAAGAGCTGTCCTTTATATACTCTCCCAGTAAGAGCTGACCTTTATATACTCTCCCAGTAAGAGCTGTCCTTTATATACTCTCCCAGTAAGAGCTGACCTTTATGTACTCTCCCAGTAAGAGCTGTCCTTTATATACTCTCCCAGTAAGAGCTGTCCTTTATATACTCTCCCAGTAAGAGCTGTCCTTTATATACTCACCCAGTAAGAGCTGTCCTTTATATACTCTCCCAGTAAGAGCTGTCGTTTATATACTTTCCCAGTAAGAGCTGTCCTTTATATACTCTCCCAGTAAGAGCTGTCCTTTATATACTCGCCCAGTAAGAGCTGTCGCTTATATACTCGCCCAGTAAGAGCTGTCCTTTATATATTCTCCCATTAAGAGCTGTCCTTTATAAACTCTCCCACTAAGAGCTGACCTTTATATACTCTCCCAGTAAGAGCTGTCCTTTATATACTTTTCCAGTAAGAGTTGTCGTTTATATACTCTCCCAGTAAGAGCTGACCTTTATATACTCTCCCAGTAAGAGCTGTCCTTTATATACTCTCCCAGTAAGAGCTGTCGCTTATATACTCTCCCAGTAAGAGCTGACCTTTATATTCTCTCCCAGTAAGAGCTGTTCTTTATATACTCTCCCAGTAAGAGCTGTCGTTTATATACTCTCCCAGTAAGAGCTGTCCTTTATATACTCTCCCAGTAAGAGCTGTCCTTTATATACTCTCCCAGTAAGAGCTGTCCTTTATAAACTCTCCAAGTAAGAGTTGTCCTTTATATACTCTCCAAGTAAGAGTTGTCCTTTATATACTCTCCCAGTAAGAGCTGTCCTTTATATACTCGCCCAGTAAGAGCTGTCGTTTATATACTCTCCCAGTAAGAGCTGTCCTTTATAAACTCTCCCAGTAAGAGCTGTCGTTTATATACTCTCCAAGTAAGAGCTGTCCTTTATATACTCTCCCAGTAAGAGCTGTCCTTTATAAACTCTCCCAGTAAGAGCTGTCGTTTATATACTCTCCCAGTAAGAGCTGTCCTTTATAAACTCTCCCAGTAAGAGCTGTCCTTTATATACTCTCCCAGTAAGAGTTGTCCTTTATATACTCTCCCAGTAAGAGCTGTCCTTTATATACTCTCCCAGTAAGAGCTGTCCTTTATATACTTTCCCAGTAAGAGTTGTCGTTTATATACTTTCCCAGTAAGAGCTGTCCTTTATATACTCTCCCAGTAAGAGCTGTCCTTTATATACTTTCCCAGTAAGAGTTGTCGTTTATATACTCTCCCAGTAAGAGCTGACCTTTATATACTCTCCCACTAAGAGCTGTCCTTTATATACTCTCCCAGTAAGAGCTGCCCTTTATATACTCTCCCAGTAAGAGCTGTCCTTTATATACTCGCCCAGTAAGAGCTGTCGCTTATATACTCTCCCAGTAAGAGCTGACCTTTATATTCTCTCCCAGTAAGAGCTGTTCTTTATATACTCTCCCAGTAAGAGCTGTCCTTTATATACTCTCCAAGTAAGAGTTGTCCTTTATATACTCTCCCAGTAAGAGCTGTCCTTTATATACTCGCCCAGTAAGAGCTGTCGCTTATATACTCTCCCAGTATGAGCTGACCTTTATATTCTCTCCCAGTAAGAGCTGTTCTTTATATATTCTCCCAGTAAGAGCTGTCCTTTATATACTCTCCAAGTAAGAGTTGTCCTTTATATACTCTCCCAGTAAGAGCTGTCCTTTATATACTCGCCCAGTAAGAGCTGTCGTTTATATACTCTCCCAGTAAGAGCTGTCCTTTATAAACTCTCCCAGTAAGAGCTGTCGTTTATATACTCTCCAAGTAAGAGCTGTCCTTTATAAACTGTCCCAGTAAGAGCTGTCATTTATATACTCTCCCAGTAAGAGCTGTCCTTTATAAACTCTCCAAGTAAGAGTTGTCCTTTATATACTCTCCAAGTAAGAGTTGTCCTTTATATACTCTCCCAGTAAGAGCTGTCCTTTATATACTCGCCCAGTAAGAGCTGTCGTTTATATACTCTCCCAGTAAGAGCTGTCCTTTATAAACTCTCCCAGTAAGAGCTGTCGTTTATATACTCTCCAAGTAAGAGCTGTCCTTTATAAACTCTCCCAGTAAGAGCTGTCGTTTATATACTCTCCCAGTAAGAGCTGTCCTTTATAAACTCTCCCAGTAAGAGCTGTCCTTTATATACTCTCCAAGTAAGAGTTGTCCTTTATATACTCTCCAAGTAAGAGTTGTCCTTTATATACTCTCCCAGTAAGAGCTGTCCTTTATATACTCTCCCAGTAAGAGCTGTCCTTTTTATACTTTCCCAGTAAGAGCTGTCATTTATATACTCTCCCAGTAAGAGCTGTCCTTTATATACTTTCCCAGTAAGAGTTGTCGTTTATATACTCTCCCAGTAAGAGCTGACCTTTATATACTCTCCCACTAAGAGCTGTCCTTTATATACTCTCCCAGTAAGAGCTGCCCTTTATATACTCTCCCAGTAAGAGCTGTCCTTTATATACTCGCCCAGTAAGAGCTGTCGCTTATATACTCTCCCAGTAAGAGCTGTCCTTTATATACTCTCCCAGTAAGAGCTGTCCTTTATATACTCTCCCAGTAAGAGCTGTCCTTTATATACTCTCCCAGTAAGAGCTGTCCTTTATATACTCTCCCAGTAAGAGCTGACCTTTATATTCTCTCCCAGTAAGAGCTGTTCTTTATATACTCTCCCAGTAAGAGCTGTCCTTTATATACTCTCCAAGTAAGAGTTGTCCTTTATATACTCTCCCAGTAAGAGCTGTCCTTTATATACTCGCCCAGTAAGAGCTGTCGTTTATATACTCTCCCAGTAAGAGCTGTCCTTTATAAACTCTCCCAGTAAGAGCTGTCGTTTATATACTCTCCAAGTAAGAGCTGTCCTTTATAAACTGTCCCAGTAAGAGCTGTCGTTTATATACTCTCCCAGTAAGAGCTGTCCTTTATAAACTCTCCAAGTAAGAGTTGTCCTTTATATACTCTCCAAGTAAGAGTTGTCCTTTATATACTCTCCCAGTAAGAGCTGTCCTTTATATACTCGCCCAGTAAGAGCTGTCGTTTATATACTCTCCCAGTAAGAGCTGTCCTTTATAAACTCTCCCAGTAAGAGCTGTCGTTTATATACTCTCCAAGTAAGAGCTGTCCTTTATAAACTCTCCCAGTAAGAGCTGTCGTTTATATACTCTCCCAGTAAGAGCTGTCCTTTATAAACTCTCCCAGTAAGAGCTGTCCTTTATATACTCTCCAAGTAAGAGTTGTCCTTTATATACTCTCCAAGTAAGAGTTGTCCTTTATATACTCTCCCAGTAAGAGCTGTCCTTTATATACTCTCCAAGTAAGAGTTGTCCTTTATATACTCTCCCAGTAAGAGCTGTCCTTTATAAACTCTCCCAGTAAGAGCTGTCCTTTATATACTCTCCAAGTAAGAGTTGTCCTTTATATACTCTCCAAGTAAGAGTTGTCCTTTATATACTCTCCAAGTAAGAGCTGTCCTTTATATACTCGCCCAGTAAGAGCTGTCGTTTATATACTCTCCCAGTAAGAGCTGTCCTTTATAAACTCTCCCAGTAAGAGCTGTCGTTTATATACTCTCCAAGTAAGAGCTGTCCTTTATAAACTGTCCCAGTAAGAGCTGTCGTTTATATACTCTCCCAGTAAGAGCTGTCCTTTATATACTCTCCAAGTAAGAGTTGTCCTTTATATACTCTCCAAGTAAGAGTTGTCCTTTATATACTCTCCCAGTAAGAGCTGTCCTTTATATACTCGCCCAGTAAGAGCTGTCGTTTATATACTCTCCCAGTAAGAGCTGTCCTTTATAAACTCTCCCAGTAAGAGCTGTCGTTTATATACTCTCCAAGTAAGAGCTGTCCTTTATAAACTCTCCCAGTAAGAGCTGTCGTTTATATACTCTCCCAGTAAGAGCTGTCCTTTATAAACTCTCCCAGTAAGAGCTGTCCTTTATATACTCTCCAAGTAAGAGTTGTCCTTTATATACTCTCCAAGTAAGAGTTGTCCTTTATATACTCTCCCAGTAAGAGCTGTCCTTTATATACTCTCCCAGTAAGAGCTGTCTTTTGCGTTAGAAGGACTTCTGTGTTCATGACTGAGAATTTCTGCTCCACATGTGTCGAGTGGATCCCTCCCAGGGGGGAATCGCGAATCGCGAACTGAAGCCCATAGGCTTCTATTGGGCAGCACCATTTAAAGATGGCGTTGCCCACCGCATCTAAGCCCCGGAATCTATCGTATTCCAGCACATGGTTCATATGCGTTAAGCGGCCAGACCTCCGAAAACTTCATTTTTGGAAGTTTGACTGAGATATCTGCAATAGTGCATCCCACCTATAATTTTATGATACTTTTTTGTATACTCTTCACCAAGCAGCAGTATGCTCAGTCCACTTGCTACATCCTCTGGAACCATCTCTTTCTTATATACCATTTTCTTGCCACTCCACAAGCTGTCCACTTCACCCTCATATCTTATAAAACAACGTTTTAACTAACATCTGTGATCTCTCCCTTTGTGCTGGTGTCTTTGCATAATTCCAGACATGGTGATGGTTGATTGAAGACTATTTGTTATCTACCTTCTAGATAAGCTTCTATGAAGTGTATTGTGCCATCCTATATCTGTAATTGAATCCTATGCCTGTAACTGGTAAGATAAATGCTACATTACACTTTTGTCAGCACATTAACCTTTTTGTTATTCATCCACTGTGGCTTTTGCTGCATGCTTTGGGTCATGGGGCCTGATTCAGAGCCGAACGCTCTGACCAGAGCGCTCGCTCTGAATCAGGGCCCTCCTCCATGAAAATGGAGCGTCCTCCTGGCTTATGCGAGCTTCCATGATGATGGTCGCGATGGTCTTGACCATCGGGCTTGCGACGGAGACCCTGCGATAGGGTCTCGCTGCCGCAAGCCCTGGAGTGATTTTGGCTCTATCAGAGCTAAAATCACTCCCACTGACATCACTAGTGATGTCAGTGGGGCCGGCTTCAGATGGTAGGCGTTCCCTTGGGAACGCCTCCGTCTGGCAGCCACGCCCCCAGCACGCCCACCAAAGGAGGCGTGCTGTCAATCAACATCGACAGCACGCCCCCTTTGGTGCGAGACCCGGAGCGACGGCTTCCCCGTCGCTAGCCGGGTCTCGCGCATGCGCACGACGGAGCAGCCTCCGTCGTGCGCATGTGCACTAGGGCACCATCGACCTGCTCACGAGCGCTCAGCGCTCGCGAGCGGGTCTGAATCAGGCCCATATTCCGCAGCGCTATACAGACAATATTTGGCCATTCTCATCAGTCCCTGCCCCAGTGGTCACTCCCCGGGTCTCGCGCATGCGCACGACGGAGCTCCCTCCGTCGTGCGCTTGCGCAGTGGGGCAACATCGACCTGCTTGCGAGCGTCCTGCGCTCGCGAGCGGGTCTGAATGACCCCCATGGTCCTGTTGGAATTTAAATCTTCTTCCAAGTCCAACTGTTCTTGTAGACGCAGCAGGTTTTCCTCCAGAATTTCTCAGTATTTTGCCCTGTCTTCCCCCTCCCGCTGTATCTGTAGGAGCTTTCCTTTATCTTTGCAGCCCCTACTGTAGAGAAACGCCCCCATAACATGATGCTGCAACCGCCATGCGTCACTGTAAGCGTTGTGCTCTCACTGTGATGTGCAGTGTTAGATCTGCGCCAAGCAGAGTGCCGAAGAGTTCTGGTTTGGAGTCATCCCACCATAGATCCTTCCTCTGCATGGTCAGGTCTACCAGATGTCTTTGGGTAAACTGTTTCCAGGCTGTGATGTGAGTTTGTGTCAACATGGGCATTTTTTTTTCTGGCCACCATCCCATAGAGCCCAGGTGTATGAAGCATGCATTTCATGTTGTCCCATGCACAGTCACTCCCACCTCTGTCATGGAAGACTGTAACTCCTTTAGAGTCACCAATGCACTCTTCTGGGCTTCCCTTGCTACAGCTCTTCTTTTCTCCGGACACTTGGTTTTGGAGGACAGCCTGTCCCTGGCATGTTCACAGTTGTTTTATATTTTCTGCATATTTTTATGATGGACACAACTGTACTTTGGGGTATATTCAATAGTTTGGAAATATTCTTGTACCTTTGACCCGAGTGCTGCTTCTCAATGGGTTAAGCACTAGGGACAGGGTTAGGTTTAGGGTGTGGGACGGCAGAGGTTAGGTTTAGGCACTAGGATGGGAGGTTAGGTTCAGGCATTGGGGAGGGAGGGTTAGGGGTAAGGGTCAGTGTTAGGGTACTTACCTAATGGTGTCAGGATTCTGACTGTCGGAATGCCGCTGTTGGGATTCTGACTGGCATCATCCCGACCGCCTAGATCCCATACCCAACCCTTCTCAACAACTTTGTTGCGTGTCTGGAATGATCTTTTGTCTCCACTTTGAAATTGTTATGTGGAAATGCTCTAACTACCTGAGGAAGCTCTTAGAGACAGGTGTATTTATGCTGCCGTTATGTAATACACCTCACCTGCACACAGGTGGCCTCCAATAACCTATTATGTGAAGAAAGTCAGTTACGTCAGCGGAAGTCTACCATGGATATAGCAATGGGCTGCAGTCTAATCCAATCACTAAAGCTAGATAGACACTAATCAACCAGTTATTGGGACTTTGTGATGATTTTTCTGTAGTGTGTATGCACAATGGTTTTGCTGAAATGCTCGGTTTTGATCCACTTATTGTTCAGAACTTCTGAAAGATGTCGGCCAAAATGGCCCGATATCGTGTAGTGTGTGGGAACTCCCGATAATCAGACCATATTTCCTCCAATATTTTATGATTATGTCATCCTACCGTGTGGGCATACAAATGCAAAATCAATGTGAACATCGGCAGTTTTTAAAAGAAAAAAAAAAATCGCTTCGCGTGTAGCGACGATTTTGGGAGCTTTCACTGGTATTAAAATTGTACCGTTTATTGGATCGCTAGGAAAATGGCTGTAGTGTGTAACCAGCTTTATTCTCAGTTCTTTGTTTCTGATTAATTGAATGTATGAATTTATTTATTTTTTTGCACTTTATCGGGTATAGTACTTTGTGTTGATTAGTGGAAATAAACTTCATTTAAACCCATCACGGCTCCATGTTGTATTACAGCAAAATGTGACAAAGCCCAAAGGGCAATGACCGTATTTCCGGCGGTGAAGTGGACGCTTGGAGATGACGTAATATCCAGGCGCCACTGAAGCCGGCCAATCGGCAGGTATGCGGCACGATCCAGGTCACCATGACCCGGATAGCGCCTTTTACACAGCAGGGATTCACGGGTTATTCCCATGTTAAACCCTGCAAGTGACTTGGGTTGGAATGCCGGGTCACTCGACCTGGGAATCCAACCCTTTCCCCTTTTACACCAAGGAGCTACCCGGGTTAACCCTGCAATAACCCGGGTTTTAGCTCTGGTGTAAAAGGTGTATAACTGAAAACTCATAGATACTTATCAAGAAAACATTGGGGCCAAACACATATAGGCACATTATAGTTTTCTGACCCACCAGGTTCAATGATTGCCACTGAGCAGTGGTTGCAGAGGACAATATTAATGCAATACTTTCATTTATTGCAAATACTCTTATTCCTAAATGAGTGTTATAGTGAATAATTACTTATTTGAGAACGTAAACTGCTGCATAAATATTCTTTCTTATTAGCCGAGAGTCTGAGAAATGATTTGGTGAAAAGTTTTAACTTTGTAAATTCAGTCAGATCATTTCCCACTGGCCACTAGAGGCACTGTTCCATTAATGTCTATGGGTGACAAAAGTGGGAGGTTGCAAGGGAAAACTTATTTCAGCGATTCACTTAAGTTGGTTGTGGTGGGTGATATTGATATACAGTATATCAGATTTTTTTCCTGTGCTAGTGACAGTACTCATTCATTCAGAAACAAATACTGTTTCGTGGCCCTTTAAATATTGTTATCACTAGAATAGCTGTTTTGCCGGAAGTTTTGGCATCATTGTGGCCTGATCATTCGATTCACAGAGTGATTATGAAATCACAGCTAAATTGCAGTCACCCATTGTAATCCACCCCCAGTATTGACTCTAATTATGAAAAACAATTAGAAAATGATAGTGCTTTTGTGCAGTATCCATACAGGAGCCGACTGTCTCCGCTTAGGCTGCCAATCAGGGAACTAATCTCTGGGCTTTCTGTGCTTGATTATGAGAATGACCTTCGTGTATGTCTGAATTAGCAATAGCGCGCACGATTTCTTAGTATTTCACAGGAAACAACGATGCATTCTTACCACGCACTACAATGTTTTCTTAATGTAAAGTTACAGGTGTTAAAGACAGATAAGACATAAAAGGTTAATTCGTTTTATAAATAGACAATTTTCTGGGAATAAGAAAAAAAAAAAATATAATTCTTTATAGTCTAATCTCCATACTGGTTATGTGGGGGATTTCCTGCAGGACAATTGCTCTCTGGTACAATCACTAGTATAATATCAAAGGGGCACGTCTGTTAATTATCAGGTTTTAGACCCGATGATGATAATTTATTTTCACCGCTAATTGCAGCAATAAGAAATGAAGTATCGCCCGAATGTATTAAGTATCGCATGAAGGGACAGGAGCTCCGGGTGTGTTAGAAATGAAGTAATCCGCCATTGTGATCTCTTCCCTTCTCCTTTGGGACCCCGACGCGCTACAGTGCAAGCGAGGTCTGCTGACTGTGCATGTGCGAGCGGTCATTACTGGGTCCCTTTCCCGGTAACTATTGCAGGGTGTAGCCTATAGGATACATGGCGTTAGCTATCAAGGCCAAGCCTAGCTGAAATGCGTGGTAAATTCTACAATTTAGCAGCACTGGGAGATACCTGCTTGGGTACTGACTACATACAGTACATACGAAAACTGGTATTTTCAGGGGGCGTGGCCACCTTCGCTGGGAACGACAGCGATGCCCGGAGCATCTTAATGATCCTCCAGGGGGCTGTAAGGGCAGCGTTGTACACATCTGAAGCATCCTGCTGCAGAGATCCAGGCATCATGCTAGCCAGATGCAAGGACCGTCGGCCGCGGGGCAGAGGCGGCGCCACCCACTGGGCTTTACGCTCTGTACCGCTGCACCGCACAGCCTGTAAGTGCGTAGCACCAACCAACCCGTCTTCCAGTGTCACCACAGTCTCTGCTAGTTTCTACACTCAGAACCTGTCCAACTTTTTATTAAAGTTTTATTAAAGATCTGTGACAAAAATTTGGAATAGCTGCAATTTCAGCAACTGTTTTCTTGATAAGTTGATATCGTAATTTCTACAAACCTGATTCGTATTCGGATGCCCCACTAGAATGGTCTTATCTCATTAATACATGTCTGCATTAACATACAGCATTTATGCAGGTTCAGATTATAAGATAGTTTAGAGAAATGCCTTATTTCTATATTTTGCGACTCGCTTATAATATACAAACTTTGACCTTGAAGTCAATGGCGCAAATATTTTGCCGCTTTGTATTTCAGCTTAAGCATGGGAACTTTACATATATTCACTGCCTGCTAAAGTCATTGCATCTTTAATACGGTCACCACACAGCGGTGTTACAGCTCTCGCATCCCTTCCGAGAGAATGTGAAAGTCATTTACATTTTTATATGGTTTACTTGAATGAATAATGAATTGCAGTTATAAGAGCCGGCGCTCTGGAAGTTTGAATGTCCTAATAAGAGTTTTGTTCTGTATATTTCTATTACCTTCTAAATTGTACTGTAAATGTAATTCGTAATAGGCCAGGAACAACAGGGAGACTTTAAATAAGATGAGCTACTCTAGAGATGGTCGAAGAATTCAGAACTTCTCCGCAGAATATTGTCCTTATTCCACCGCCGTGCACGAGATTCTCTTACGGAATTTGCCCCTTAAGTGTTCCCAGTGCGAAATTCCACCCCTTTATTTTGCTTGGTGCTCCCCTATCTTTTTTGTCCCACCCGGAGTTCTTCATTGTTGATTTACTTGCAGGTGGTGACATGGAGCATCCTCCTTGGTGGAACATTATAAAAGAGACAGAGAGATGCAGTGGCGTCACAAGGGGGGTGTCACCATGAGTTATAGCACCGGGTGACACCAGCCCTAGTGACGCCTCTGGAGAGATGTCAGATAAAAGTTACTAAGCAACTGTTTGGGAAGCAGTTTAAATACCGCCACACTATGCCGTTCTCAGTTCCAAGCCACATGCCGATATTAACCGCGTCATGGTTACACTGCACGCGTGACAAGTGCCTTAGCGATGTCGCTGGGAGTGAGGATATAGTCGCAAAGTAATTGACATTCAGGGGCCGTTTGGGAGCGGTTACGGGGAGTGGCAGCACAAAAGCTGGCGTGTCGTGGGTGTATCTGCCTACATCTGCTATCCCGTACGCAGAAAATGTGGCACCAGCATCTCAGAACCTTTCTTGCGCGACCATAGGATTTCTCAGATGGACGATTATCGAAGGATCTGCGACCGCCACTGCGTATCGCTTTGATCTGTGAAGCCGCCGGCGGGCGTCTCAATACATATCCAGGTGGTTGTGGCGTCTGCGTATTTTTGAACGGCAGATTTTTTGTGCGGAATTTCCAAGGAAAGTGTCACTTGCAATAAAAAGTTAAATGATGCCTAATCTTAGAGTGCAACATTCTCCTTGCTGAGGAGCAATTGGGGCCTGATTTAAAGGTGCGCGCAATTTGAACATAATTCCGACCTTCAGTTAGTTGAGCAATTATTCGCAATTCCCATGCGCAAAAAATTTCTGGAGACCCCTACGGCGCATGAGTTACTCAGAATGTGCGCACAAAGGTGCTGCTGGGTTGTTGAGCGTTCCTGGGCGGTAACTGGTAGGTGGCTAAGGGGTAAATTTACTAAGATTCAAGATGGTCCCGATTTTCAATGAGATTAATCTAGCTGAAGCTCTCTCAAACTCCGGTGATTTATTCACTTTTTATCTCTCAAATTTACCAACAGGCGATTTGAGGCAAATCGATTTGGCCGTTGGTGAAGAAGAACGAGATATCTCCCTCGAGTAGCACATTTTGCGGGAGACTACTCACCCGAGATTGCAGTGTTTTTTCTCTGAAAATCTCTCCCGAGCTGGCAGTTTGCACATATCAGTGAGATATGTATAAGCTGCTTGTGTGTTAGTCCTGTAAAAAATGGGTTAAATTCTTTTAAAAAAATGACGTGGGGTCCCCCCCCAAAAGCATTACAAGCCCCGGACTTGTCAGCCTGTCCTGGTACCTAAAATTACGGGGAACAAGACAAGTAGGGTTCCATCGTAATTTACGTACCAGCACCATGCTGCAGGGCCTGTCCTGGTTTTAAATATAGGGGGAATATAGGGGAAAAAAAATTGCGTAGGGTTCCCCTTATATTTAAAACCAGCACCAGACCCAAAATAACAGGGGTGTACTGCCACAGCCAGGAGACTCTATTACCGAGTCTCCCGGGCAAAAGCAATATCACCCCAAGCTGCTCAGGCCCAGCCAGGGATCTCAGGGGAGGTGGGGACCCCCATGCATGGTTTTCAGGCCGTGCATGTGATGATAATTGGCTATGGAGGGGAGTTCCTGTGAATTGAGGAGCTTGGGCAGTATCACAGTTTCACAGCCCCCATTGAAGCCTATGGGGACTACTACAGCAAGTATCTCTGGTATACAGTACATTCAGGGGATGCATAATATTTGTGGGCAGCCCACAAAATTGGGTATTTTAGGTGGCTTCTTGCAAATTTTATTTGATATTTGACCCTAAGCCATATTTGATTGCCGGCGAAAACTTAGTTGCCAGACTATTCACCGTTATCGCAGCTTTTGGGTGCGAGAAAGTGTCATGCTAGTCCCCGCGTATCCCCGTATTCATTTCCAAATCGCCGAAAACGGGACCCGGCGAAACTGAAATAGACGAAAAGTGCTGTCATTTTTGGGGAAATCAGCCTGACAACCCCCAAAAGATGATCTGACATGGGGTTCACCATGGGTACCCCGAACAGCCCCGCTGAAGGTATTTGGGGTTTTTAAAGGGTCTCAATATGTGCCGTTTAGCGTCTTTGCGTAAGGGGTGAAGAATAGCATTTATCAAGTTTTTTTTTGAAAAGTGAGTAGTCCCAGCAAATTTGGGGTACACAAAAATGGGTGCCAGCATATTTTAAAGTGGCTAATGTGTAGTTTTAAAAATCGTGAAAAATCCACCTGCTGCAACCACCTGCAATAAAAAAAACCCGGGACATACTTGGGGACCCCCCCTGAGTCTATTTCGCTAGTGTAGAAGCTTGTCCCCCAACTTTTTTATTTAACTCCCCAAAATGAAAGGGTGTCCTGTGGTATTTTTTTAAAACATTTTTGACACAGAATACCTTTGAGGGGTGCAGGGTGGTTGTTGGAAGTTTGTACCCCAAAACCCCAATTCTGCATTTTTTTTCGACACCTATTCATAGGTGATACTTTATCGCTGGGTTCGAACCACTGACTTTTCGCACCGGGGAAAAGTCGGAGGAATTGAATACGGGGATAAGTCCAGATTGGCGAAAATGACGTCACCTGCGAAAAAGTATCGCCGAAAACGACTTTTCGCCGGCAATTGAATATGGCCCTTCATTTTAAAGGATTTCTACTTTTGCAATAGATTTCTATAGGAAATGTCTGTACTTTATTTGCAATGATGATTTGTTTTTGCTGAGGTTACGTAGTACAGTAGGAGCCACAAAGCTCACTGCCGGGATTTAAATGTCACACTGAGTATACTGTAGGTAATACATACAACGCACAGCTCAGTTTATGTAAAGAATACCAATGTCCAAAGTAACACATATTGTAAGATATTACAATATATCATATAACATTCTTCAATGCACATAGGATCTGATGCAGAATGAAAGCCGTAGATGCTCCTGTACCGCGTAGATGCTCCTGTACCGCGTACACATGGGACTGAGGTCCTGATTCAGTCTCTCGCTCTGAATCAGGGTGGATTTAAAAAAAAAAAATCTGCCTCCAGGCCGCACACATAGCTGTGGGTGACCACCGACAGCTTGTGGGGGCGGCCTGGCGCTGGTTGCGATTATCGGGCTTGCGATGAGACCCTACCGGAAACCCCAGTGAACTTCCTGCTTTAATAGAGCAGGAAGTTCACTACTGACATCACGTGTGATGTCAGTAGGGCTTCCCTCAAACAGCAGGCGTTCCTTCGGGAACGTCTCCGTTTGAGCAGCCACCCCCCAGACCCGCCTACAAAACGGGGCGAGCTGTTGATCAACATCGACAGCCGCCCCGTTTTGCTATGAGCCCCGAAGTTCTCACTCGCTTCGGGGGTCGCGCGTGCGCACTGCCCGACCATCGACCCGCTTGTGAGTGCTATGCGCTCGCGAGCTGGTCTGAATCAGGCCCTGAATGTGGATTTCTGCCCATGTGCACAGCGTTACTCATCGAGTATGTGGCTGGACCTCTTATGTCTGTGTGTTTGGTTTCATGCCCGTCATCAGCATCAGTGCCCCTTTGCTCTGCCCTATTCTTGGTGCAAAAGATCAGTCTGAATACAGGTGCATGCCTAACTCTGCAGAGCTCGCACATCCATTGAGCTTGTGAGAGAACGTCCAGTCACAGCCTGGGAGGGGGCAGCCAGGGGCGAAATGCAGGGCATGCAGCACTGCGATTGAGTCATTGTGGCCCATCCGCCCACTATACAGAGCCGCTATTCCCAGGCATTGTAAAGCATGGTGGCGAGGCAATGGTGGCACAACTCAGTGCAAATTGAGCCATCAAGTCGTCTGTATTGGTAGAACAGTGCAGTGATGTGACTCCGGTAGTGCCCGACAGGTAATGAAGGGAGAACATGCGGAGGCTGTAACTCCAAACTTTCATTTTTAATACATTTCAGTTTCAAGAACTTGTAACCTTCAAGTATCTCAGGACACATTTTGCAGCAGCCCAATGCTCTCTTTCAGGGTTCATTGCAAATTGTCTAACATGACAGACTGCACGTGTGACGTCTATACGTGTGCCAATAATTGCGTACATTAAAGTTCTAATAGCACTCTCTTTATTTCCTCTATCTTTTCCTGTTGGACACAGGCCGTATTCAATTAGGCTGCGAAAACCCGTTCTCGGCTAAACTTTTTCGCCGATGATGTAATTTTTGCATTTCTCACTTATCCCCGTATTCAATTGTAGCGTCTTTTCGCCGGTGCGAAAACGCAATGCAATGTAATAGTCGAAAAAGTTTCGCCTATGATTACCCGCAGAAAAAAGTGCAAATTTGCGGTTTTGGGGTGCAGAGGTGCGGAAACCACTCTGCACCCTTTGTACACCCACTTGCACTAACTGTGTCAAAAAACAAAAAAACACAAAGGACACCCCGAAAAAAACACTTTGAAAAAGTGGGTGGAAAAGTTCAAAGTGGGGGTACAAATTCAAAAACTAGCGAAATAGCCTTTGGGGGGTCTGCAACTATAGGGGGAGGTGTTTTGTTGATTGCAGGTGTTTGCTAAAGGTGCGTTTTTTTTAGCAATTTTTAAATATGCTTGCATTCATTTTCATGTACCCCAAATTTGATGGGACTATTTTTCCAAAAAAACTGTGGTAAATACTATTCTTCACCACTTGCTCAAAGATGCTAAATAGAACCTACTGAGACCATTTAAAGACCCCAAATACCTTTAGCATTGCTATTTGGGGCTACCCATAGTGAACCCCCATGTCAGAGCATCTTTTGGGGGGTGTCAGGCCGATTTCGTTTTCGCCGGGGACGTGCGCGATAAGTTCTTGACCTGAAAACCTCCAATAACAGCGAAAAGTCCGGCAACTGACTTTTCACTCCAAATTGAACATGGCCCATAGCTTGTAATATTTTCACACTTTTGTTATTTGGTGTACTGACAGGTTTGGAGTCCACCATACCAAAAGCATTGCCTTGTTGGTCTATAGCAGGCCTGGCCAACCTGTGGCTCTCCAGCTGTTGTGAAACTACACATCCCAGCATGCCCTGCCACAGTTTTAGCATTCCCTAATAGCAAAACTTTTGCAGGGCATGCTGGGACTTGTAGTTTCACAACAGCTGGAGAGCCACAGGTTGGCCAGGCCTGGTCTATAGTACTAGTCTTTCAGCATTCATATTTTTACGATCCTCAGACCCAGGAGTTGGTGCACCGGCCCAAGGTCTTTGAGTCTAGATCTGTCACTCGGCAACAATTTGACTTTGGTTATCTGAATTTATTGGCCTTCAAGTAAAAGATCATCTAGGGGCCTGATTCAGCAAGGATCGCAGTTGCTAATACGCACGCAATCGAGCGGTTGCTGCATTCTGAGCATGCATACACACGCGCAAACCGGCCGCTGCGATGGGGACTGCGATCGCAGAGGCTACGCAAACCCATCTCAGAGTGATGGACAGGAAGTGCCGTTTGTGGGTGGTGGCGGGGGGGTGGTCGATCGAACACAGGCGTGCCAGTGCGTTCGCACACCGTTGCATGGGCATGCATAAATTATCCACTGCAATACCAAAGGCAGCCTGAGAACTGTGCGTGGATGTTAGCAATTTCTGTTTAAGGTCAGGGCTTGTGCAAGTGTGCATATGGGTACTATAGTACTCAATTATACTGATGGTTTCGCTATTCTGCTAAGCATTACGGATGTGCGTATGGTAAAGTGGGCGTCCTTATGTGGTGCTGAGATTGCATTGCAATCACAGTGGTTTGGCTTGCTATCACATTTGAATTGCGTGCATACGCAGTATTGTGATCCATAGTGAATCAGGCCCTACATAACTATAATGAGCAAGCTTTTTTATTCCCATTTGTAGTATAAGCAGTGATCAGTTTTGGAACGCACAAATTCAATTTCTAGTAATACACTGTCGAGCTTGATGTGCCCGCATTGGCAACTTTGTTTTAGCCCATACAATGATATCTTTCTCAGACATATTTTTTCTTCTACAAATGCATTAACATTGCAGTGTTCCGGTGGTTCGGTGTATCTCACTGTTAAAGAATGCTGAAACAAAGTCTAGTTGGTACAGCAGCAAATCATACACAGTAGATATAGCAATGACCCTATGTAATGTATTGTACCTTGCAAGACAAGATCTCCCTGTAGTCAATACCTGATTTCTAGGTGTAACACTTGGCAACAAGTCAAGCCTTGTAGCGAGCAAGACTTCCATCAGTGTTTAGCTTATTACAAAGGGTTCACTTTTTCTTGACTGTTTTACAGTTGATCGGCCTGTCCACAATGGTCCATGTGTCAATGTCTTTCAAAGCTGTAAGCTCTTCATGGCTGATTTCTATTCTTCCCACTCTCTGATTGACTTTACTTCTTGTATAGTTTGAGGTTCATAGTAGACAAAGTTAGCAAATTCCTCGCTGCATGCTTTGGGTGGTTTGCCTTTGTTGCTCATCATAGAGCTCCTGCTCTGTGATTGATCACTTGTATCTGTGGTTTCAATTGCTAGCACACTTCCAGGTGTTGACATGTCTAGCATCACAAGTTTTTGTGGCATTGCAACATCCAGCTTATCTTTGATTGAAGATCTCTTATGGAAGTCTAGGTTTGTTGACTTTGAGTTTTTGTATGACAATGTCCCACAATCTACAGTATATCCTTTGCTTTCTTGACAGTATCCAAGCATAAAACATGAGATGGACTTGGGATCTAGTTTGTATCTCCTTTCCTTAGGGATATGGGAATATGCTTTACACCCTCGGATGGAAATGACTGATGCGTGACTAATTGCTGGACCACACTTTCAATGGTATTGTACCTTTAACTGCCACTGTAGGTGATCGATTCAGACTCACATCACTTAACATAGCTTGTGCTTTGTCAACGATTGTTCTGTTTGTCCTTTCACTCACACCATTCTGCTTAGTTGCGTAGGCAATCGTTAATTGGTGTTGAATGACATGCCTCTTTAGAATGATAGCTATATCTCTGTTCTAATATTATCCATCATTGTTAGACCTCAGCACTTTTATATTTAGGCCTGTTTGAGTTTTTACTAGACTTTTGTACTGAAATTTTACTGATTACTTCACTCTTTGGTTTTAGGCAGTTTACATGGAATTGTTCTATAGCCCCGATTGCTCTACATCCAGGCTAGGGCTGGTAAATACCCTAACCCTAACCTGTCCCCAACTCTAACCCTAACCTTCCTCTAGTGGTGCCTAACCTTAACCTTCCCTCGGTGGTGCCTAACCCTAACCTCCCCCTGGTGATGTCTAACACTAACCCCTCTTTCCCGCAGCCTAAACCTAACCCTCCTGGGGGGTGTCTGACCCTATCCTCCCCCGGTGGTGGCTAACCCCAATTTCCCCTGGGATCCCTAAACCTCCTTCTTTCCCCCATGGCTAACACCTAACATACCCCGTTTACCTTCATTCGGCATGGCAACTGTTGGGATTTTTGCATCAGTCTAAAGATAGGCGTCGGGATTTAGACGCCTATCTTTAATCTCAAATCGGGCTTTCCGCATCGGGATTCTGGCGACCGGCATTCTTGATGCCGGTAATTTAAGTACATCCCGTATACATGTGTCATCCTTGTAACATCATCTATGAGTGTAATAAAATAGCGGTTCTCGGTCATTCACTCTATCTCCATTAGACCACACACAACCTTGGGCACTAATTCCAATGGTACTTTTGCTCTTGACTTTGACTTAGGAAAGGGGCAATGTGTGTGCTTACCCCAGCAACTTTAACATTCTGGTCTCGCCGACTTGTTCACTGACATCCCAGTCACCACTCCTAGGTGACCCAGTCTCCTATTAAATGGTTCCATAGACTAGTTGGAATCTAAAGTTGCCACACTCCTCAGTGTCTAGGATGTAGAGTTGTTGGCACTGGATTGCCATTGCAGTTACAGTCCCCCTTTTATTATATATAACACACTGTCCCTCTGCGAATGTGACCTTGTATTGCTTCTTCTCCAGTACACTGGTGCAATCAGATTGGTTCCTAGATAATAGTACATCATTTATGTCTGTGGGCCTGATTCAGATTTGGGAATAGAGTAAGATAGAGCAAGTAGCTGTGTATCTGGACAAAACATGTTGCAATGAAAGGGGGGCAAATACATACATTATTTTTGGATGTAGGGTAAATACTGGCTGCTTTTGCATGTAGCCCACAAATACTGCACAGCTTTATTTTTATACTACAATTTAGATGTCAGTTTGGACACCTCCCTCCCTAATCTAAATCTTTCTGCGCATGTTAAATATGCCCCACCTGCAGTGCAGCATGGTTTTACCAAGATGTACAATTACTGTGCTTGCTCTATCTTAAGCTGGATAAATACATAACAAATATATCTGCAGATGATGGCTGTTTATACACACTGAACAACCATCATCTGTCTTCTGGCCGTGTGTCCCGCTGACCGGGGGATGTGTTGCGCCCCCCTCCCCGTGACCTCTGCTGTAAGTGTATGGACCATCGGCTGACCGCCCGTACACACAGCACGATGCCCCAATATATCTGCAGATATATTGGGCATTGGCTGTGCAGCAGAGCCAACGCAAAATGTCTGCAAGCGACATCATTCACAGATATATATCGCTGGTACACACTGTCCGACAAGCACCCGATATATCGGCCGATCAATTGATCGGCCAATACATCTGCCAGTGTGTACCCAGCATAACTTTATTCTCAAGTCAGAATCAGACCCCGTGACAATCGTTTCGTCCTTGATCCTCAAGCGCATAGTAATTGTCCCAACTTTCATGGCATTTAGAGCTTTATTTCCTATTCCCCTGACATTTACAAGATCACATGACTTGGGCATGGGCAGCACAGATGGTGTAATGGCCAGCATTACTGCCTCACAGCACTGAGGTTGTGGCTTCGATTCTGACCACGGCCCAGTGTGTAGTTTGTATATTCTCCCTGTGCTTGTGTGGGTTTCCTCCGGGTACTCCGGTTTCCTCCCACACTCCAAAAATACTGTATACTAGAAGGTTAATTGGCCCCTACCAAAAAATTAACCCTAGTGTGTATGTACATGCTAGGGAATATAGATTGTAAGCTCCACTGGGGCAGGGACTGATGTAAGTGGCCAGATATGCTCTGTAAAGTGCTGCATAATATGTGTTCGCTATATAAATAACTGGTAATAATAATAATAATAATAATAATGACTTTAGCGACTTGAACCAACTTTCAAAACAGCTGAAGTACCCTGTGGTTCCTAAGCCCATGTACCAGCAATCTTTGCGGTGAATGTCGGCTACATTTACTGCTAACTCTTTTTTATCTGTCTCGCTTAAGGAGTCTCCATGATATTAGGGAGATAATGCCACTCAGTTCCTTTAAGACCTTTATCTTGACAATATATGTAGGAAACACTGAACCTCATAATTGTCCCATCATTGTTAGCAGGAGACTAAGCCATTAGAGCGACATAGGAGTATGAAATATTTCATGGAGGTGATAAAAGGCAGGTTTTTAGAAATGACTCTTCACTCTTCTCTGTCTAGCATGAACCACTGATAATATGGCAGGTTACAGATTTTTTTAAATATTATAATTTACTAATTATTCTATCCATGTTTGATCTGACAAACAAGGAACGTAAAGGTAACACAGTTCTCCCACACTTATAATATTTAAAAATATTCAAATGCTAAATCTTCTTCCACAATTACAGTTCAGTCAATCCTGACAAATCTACTTCAAGGTATCGTGTACATGTCACAATCTGCCATTGATAAAGCAGCGATCGATGCAGAGAAACGCACGGCGTGCGTCAGTAGCAACCAGAAAAAAAGAATGTATTATGAAAAGCGAATTCTCCAACCGCCCTGAAATGTTTGAGCTCATGAGTTTCAAAGGGTCTCTGGCTGCTAATATTCCAATTTCTATTTTAAGGCAGCCAGAACGGAGCGGAGCTTTTGGAATGAAACTTTTACAGCAATAATAAGTGTAGAGAAGGCGATGTTATGTATAATGGACTGCTGCATGGAAATAGCGAGGTGTGAAATTGTTCTATGGACTCCTCACAGATTCAATGTGAGAAAAGGAGGAAAAAAAAGGAAAAAGAATCCTAAGATCTCCGTATTGTTAATCTTTTCAAACTGAAATTGGAAATGTAGGTCTGTAAGCTGCATATTAGATTTTAGTTTACAGTCATTCTGAAGATAAATCGTATCACTGGGAAGTCAAAGAGAAAGTTGAAATGCAGGTACTGTAACTCACTGATATTTGTAATTACTGGTCACTAGCTTGTATCTGTGATATACTAAATTCATAGGAATCTTGAATGACTGAGGGCCTGATTCAGCAAGGAACACACCGATTTAGACGCACGCACCCGTTCGCTGCGAGAATATGCTAATCAATGCACAGAGAACGGAGCACAAGATACAGACACCCCCAGCCCCCATACAAAGCCACCCATCTCCCTTTCCTCACAGCCTGACCAGCACGCAAGATAGCGTAAACATCGGTAACATCGAGAACCATCGGACCCATTAGCATAATAGTGGTTGACCTGACCTGACGCAGGATTTTGGCCGCTTCCTGTGTACAGCTTACGGTATACCGCTGCACTGCCTTAATTATTCATGTCTCTATAATGGTGTTATAATGCCTGCGTTCACCTGACCCCTCCTGTAACCACCCACAAACGGCACTTCCTGTCAATCAATATAGGAAGGGTCTGCATATACACTGCGTGTAGTCTGTGTACCATAACCCAATCGCACTGGAGCACCGGTAGCTGAAATGAAGGAGAACCATCCAGCAGCTTCTTATATGTGACCCCAATGTTCCCCCATGTCAGCGTTACACTTAGAGTGTGGCGTTTGGTCATAAGCGTCTTTATAATGGGTGCAAGGTGTGCACAGATTCCAGTGTGCTGCTCTGCAGTGCCGGACAGGCGCTGCAGAGCAGCAAAAACTCACTGTGAAAATGGCGGTGGCCATTTTCCCAGTGCTCTGCGCATGCACAGAAAAGATGTCCCTGGGAAAATAGGCATGGGTGCCATTTTCCTGGAGACCCGTGCATGCGCAATATATTCTGGCATGAAGCCAGAATCTACAGAGCTCAGTGTGCTGACAGAGAGGAGGGGGCCCAAACGGAGGCTGCACACAGGCCCCCTCCTCTCTTAAAACGCCCCTACGTTTGGTTATGATTAGGGGTGTGCACCGGCCACTTTTCGTGTTTTGTGTTTTTGTTTTGGATCTGGATCTTTCTTCGTGTTTTGGATCTGGATTGGTTTTTCCAAAACCACCCTTCCGTGTTTTGGGTTCTGGGTTTTGTGTTTTGGATCTGTATTTTTTTGAAAAAAAGCATAAAAACAGCTAAAATCACAGAATTTGTGTGTTTTTCTGCTCCTATGCTATTATTAACCTCAATAACCTTAATTTCCACTCATTTCTAGTCTATTCTGAACACCTCACACCTCACAATAGTGTTTTTATGTCCAAAAGGTTGCACCGAGGTAGCTGGATGACTATGCTAAGAGATACGAGTGGGCGGCACAAACACGTGGCCCATCTAGGAGTGACACTGCAGTGGCAGACAGGATGGCAGTTTGAAAAACTAGGCCCCAAACAGTACATAATTCAAAGAAAAAAAAGAGGTGCAAGATGGAATTGTCCTTGGGCCCTCCCACCCACCCTTATGTTGTATAAATAGGACATGCACACTTTAACAAACCAAACATTTCAGCGCCAGGGTCTGCCACACAACTGTGGCTGAAATGATAGGTTCATTTGGGCCCCCACAAAACAAGCTGGCAATTAATCTGTCCCTGCACAAACTGGCTCTACAGAGGCAAGATGTCATCATCATCCTCCTCATCCACCGATTCCTCACCCTCTTCAGTGTTGTGTACATCCTCATCCTCACAGAGTATTAATTCTTCCCCGCTGGAATCCACAACCACAGGTCCCTCTGTACGTTCTGGAGGCTGGTCTCCCTGGAAGAGTTGATAATTCATTTTATGAACATCATCTTCTCCACATTTTGTGGAAGCAACCTCCTACGCCTTTCGCTGACAAGGTTCCCGGCTGCACTAAACACTCTTTCGGAGTACACACTGGAGGGGGGCAACTTAGGTAAAATAGAGCCAGTTTGTACAAGGACCTCCAAATTGCCTCTTTTTCCTGCCAGTACAGGTACGGACTGTCTGACATGCCTACTTGGATGCTGTAACCGATGTAATCCTTTAACAGACAGACGCATGCTTGTCGCTGCTGCTTTGATGATGCAGGTGCGGCTACAGCCCACACAATTCACAAAGACAGAAAAAAAAGAAGAATTTTTTATTTTTTGTGGAGCGCACTTTGAGGGTTACACCACCCTTTAACAGACAGATGCACGCTTGTCGCTGCTGCTTTAAGGATGCAGGTGCAATCTAGACGGGATTTGGAACCGGGGCACACTACCTCCATCAATTGTCTAAATCCCACTGCACTAATGGCGGATACCGGACGCACGTCTAACACCAACATAGCAGTCAAGGCCTCAGTTATACGTTTTGCTTCAGGATGACTGCTGTCGTACTTCATCCTCCTCGCTAGGGACTGTTGGAGGGTCAATTGTTTAGTAAAAGTAGTGGTGTTCCTACTTCCTCTCTGGGATGATGAACAACTCCCAGCAGCAGCAACAGCACTAGGAGGAAGTGGTTCTTGATCTTTCCCTATTTTATTTTTATCGGAGAAAGTTTGGTCCTCCATTTATGTTATATTGATATATACGTGCGGCTAAGGCGCACACAAATGCAGAAAATATTTTTTTATTTTTGCTGGAGAGTAGTGCACTTTGTGGGTTACACCACCCTTTAAGAAATGAGCCAGCCGGCCCTTTACTTCTGGGACACAGGCGCACGCTTGGCGCTGCTCCTTTGTTGATGCACGTGCAGCCACAGTGCACACAATTCACAAACACAGAAATTTTTTTTTTATTTTGTTTGGAGTGCCCTTTGGGGGTTACAGCACCCTTTAGTGGTCAATCCAGCAGGCCCTTTATTTATGGGACACAGGCGCACGCTTGGCACTACTTTGTTGATGCACGTGCGGCTACTGCGCACACAATTCACAAACACAGAAAATATTTTATTTTTTTTTGCACTTGGGGGGAGCACCCCTGTTGGACAGAGCACCCCCTGGACAACACTACAGCACCCCTTTAGGACTGGGACTCTGCACAGGACTTTGGAGTGGACAACTGACTGCACAACACAGTCCAGCCAGCCCCTATGGACTTTGGAGGAGTGGACACAGCCCCTATGGACAACAGCAGCACAGCACAACACAGCCAGCCCCTATGGACTTTGGAGGAGTGGACACAGCCCTTATGGACAACAGCAGCACAGCACAGCACAACACTACACTGCACTACACTACACTACACAGCCCAGCCAGCCCTAACTCCCACCCTCCCTCTTCACTGTCCACAACCGAGTGAGAAAATGGCGCCGACGCGGGTACCTTATATAGGATCCAAAACCCGCGAGACCCGGAAGGCGGGATGATGACGTTTTGCCTCGATTTCAGATCAGAGTCAGGCGGGAAAAGTCGAGCCTGACTCGGATCTGCCTCGGATCGGGGGGGCTCGGGGGGGTTTGGATTTCAGAAATCCGAACCCGCTCACCCCTAGTTATGATGTCACAGCCAAGCACGACTCTCCTAGTCTGAGGAGTAGAGGATGTCACCTCCGCCTCCCATCTGCTAAATTAAGAAGCTGCAGGAATGAGGAGGACACTTCAGATCGGGGGAGGGTGGTGTCCTGGCTTGTCCCTGCCGCCTGCACTGGTCTCTGTAAATGCTTCCTCCAGGGGTGGGCGGGTGGGTGAGTGCTGCCGCCGCCCAGTTTGCAGTGCCTAGGGAAGAGCTCTGCCACATGACACCTGCATTCGGCTTGCTGGGTGCCAGGAATTACATGCTCAGGGCACTCAGCTTCATCCTTGCACCGTCCCCTCTTCATGATGTCATGATGTCAAATGTTCGGGGGGCGGGGGTGGCACAAGGCATAATTTCGCCCCATGCCTCGGCTCTTCGGCTCTGAGCTGAAGCCCACTTTTAATGGCTTTTACTCTTTTGCCAATTATGGATTAGAGATTTACATGTTACTCTGCGTCATGTGTAACATCAAGCCAGGTGCTCAGTGTCTCCTAACATTGCACCAATCATAATCTTGTATATTAACCGTGAGATGTCTACTCCCTTGCATTGGAACTATGGGAGTGATTCATTTTGGGATGGAATTGCAAAGCTGCACGCAAGCAGCTTTGCAATTCCATATTTGCAAACGTGCAATGCAGCAGGAGGTGTATGACACCCTCTGCTGCATTTGTGATCCCAGCACTGTGACCAAGGTTGCAGTCCGAGATCACCATCATGACCATCGGTTGCCATGGTGGTCAGTGCCGGGCCGCCAGCCAGCTGTGTAAGCCTCAGCTTACTCAGGCTGGCCAGCTTGCGAGGCCAGGAAACTGCGTCCTTGGCCTTGCCACTCCCGGAAAACGGGAACGCTGGCTGACCCCGCCTCCACACCGCCCCTTAAATGCCTCTACCTGTCAATCAGGCAGAGGCATAGCAGGGGCTGCGTACGATCACGTAGGATCCGTTCTGCACATTCGCTGTAGGGGTCCTGCGCACTTGTGTGCAATGCTAAATTAGCCCCTATATGTGTCTATACGACAGCATAGATTTGTGCTCACCTTGTAGAAGGTACAAAAGACACACCTGCTAACAGGCGCATATGCTTATTAATGCTGGCCGGTATGAGTCACATTGGCACCAACATGCTCTTATTGAATTCTTCCTACGTGAGAACACTTCCCCGTTCCGCCTCTCCAGCTGTAAGGTTGGATACCTATTAAACTGCATGCAGATCTGCAAAAGAGCATATGGGTGCATTAATTTTCTGAGCACGCGCAAAGCGAAAATCGTGCAAGATACGCTATGCGGATTAGCTCCCCCACTCATCGTTTTCATTTGCACTCTCACACGACATCCGGACTATAAAACCATACTTTATTATTAGAGCATTCCCGCGACCTTTACCCCTGCCAGTTTTATAGTTCGCTAGAAGGTTATCCATAAACCTGCCTCTAATTGGAGCAACCTGGCGCCTGTAATTTTTGTCTATACAACAGATCTGAGCAGAAAGGGTCTGTACACTTCCAGCTACTAATATCACAGCATGCATGAGGCAGACTGTCCTCGCCGAGATCAAGGATAAGCTTAAGGAAAGGGTACGCAGTCGGTAATGAAAATTTCACCCTCTGTTAGACATAGCTACTCTACTGCTAAATGTGTTCTCTTCCTATGTTCCCTTCCTGCCTGCTTAATACAGACCATTACAGCACCACTTTGGCCTGAAATGGCATCCCGCATCAACTCTGCATCAAGTCTTCACACAGAGGGACAAAATCCTTCCCTAATACAAAACGAAAATGTCCCCGCTTAATGTCCTTCACTTTATAAAACATACAGAATCTGTGCAGTATTATTTCTTTTAATTTATTTTTATTTTTTGTCGAAGCTGGATTATTGGCTGAGACAAGATCAGTTTAAAAGTGAATCGCAGCGACACCATCTTGTGACTGGCCGCAAGACGCCATTTTGCGAATGGCCACCTAAGCGCCATTTTAGATAAACTCACACTTTAGTACATGTGGCGATATTACTATTAGCATCATGCGATTGCATCTGTGACCATCGCCATAAGTTACGGCGATTCACCGGGTGCTCTGGATAAAGTGTATATTATTATAATTCCCCTAAAGGATATATTGCATTAGCTAAACAGAGCAAATGGCCACGTGACAACAAGCCTGTGTAGACAAGCTTCCTGAATATAACGTCTGCTCTCACTCCAGGTGGCCCTGCTCGAATACACACCTTACATTAGCAGGCTTCCTGCAATAAAACACCTTCAAAGCCAAGAGTGTTATCTTAGGTTTGGGTCTTGTAGCTTGGCTAATTTGCATTTACACAAGAGCCTGGGAGAACAAAGGACTTTACTTTTGAGCCTGGGAAGGGTGGGGGCTGCTGAGAGAGATGGGCAGTGTGGAACTATAAGGCTCAGCATTCCACACTGCTAGGTGTTCACTTAGTTTAAGTGAGATTTAAGTGCACCATTTCTCATACACACATTAATAACTGGTAACTAATCGCATATTAGCGAATGGATAAGATCCTATGTGAAAACGCTGTTCATTAGCTTTATGCGCACGCATCTGTTCCAAGTTAACTAGTGTCTTTACATCACACCCCGCATACTTACACATTACATATTCACATACAAGGTTCCATAAGCTTTAAGGTATAAGATTTAAGTTTGTTCATTTAGTATAAATGTAATTAAACACAATCAGACATGGACACAGGGCCTGATTCAGACCCGTTCGCTATATGCGTGCGCTCGCAAGCGGCCCGATGTTTTGTGTACGCGCATGCGCACGCTTTGTTCTGCATATGCACGAACTACTCACTGCGATCGCATACCGCTCGCTCGCCCTGCAAAGACAGCCCAGTGTAATGAGTGACAGAGAGGCCATTTGCGGGTGGTAACAAGAGCAGGACACTAATAATGGGGGGTATGGATATGCGAACGCAGGCGTGCCCGAGTGTTTCAACGCCGTTTTGGAGGCGTGCATAATTAACAGACAGCGTCGTAGTACACATCACTTGTCTTTTTTTTACACTGATTACCTCGCAGTGCTTGCGGTAGGGTAAAGCAACCACAAGCACTGCGTTCACATCCGATGGTGCTCGATGTACCAATGTTTTAATACACTTCCTGGAGATGACGTGGTGCTGGTGGGCGGCTCTGCCTGTGCGACTGGGCGTACGCATACACAAAGTGTCCGCCCGCTAAGACATGGTGGGCGTGCTTATGCCTTGGCGAGCGATCACTTCCCGTGGCGTCACTTTGACAAATTTGCATACGCATCCAGCGAGCGTACGCAGATAGCGAGCGGGTCTGAATCAGGCCCACATTCCCATGTACACTTTTTAGGAGCATGCCTCTTGCAGCCTCTGGCGGATTGGTGTAATAATATGCAATATTGATTATCGGCAACTGTAGTTATTTCTGACTGGCCATTTGTGCATTGACCCCACAATAATGAAAGTAGTTAAATCAGTGATGTTGTAGCTATGTTATATCACATTAATTATAAGTGTATGTACATAGGTGCACAGGAATGCTCTAATGTCAGATACCATCTCTGTGCTTGTCAGCAAAATCACAGGTGTTGCCAGCATTCAGATGAGCTGTCTGGGATTTACTAGATGTAGTATCGTACATCCCCTCCCCCACTCCCCCTTTTGAGAGGTAGCTAATTCATCTACACTCGCACTGTCGACAGTGTAATAACCGTGGACACAACAACAACACAATAGTAATATGTACAAACAATTAATGACCTCAGCACCAGTACCAGTACCTGTCATATACACTACCTAGTGCAAAAATTCAACAAACCGTGTCGGTGGATATTGTGTATATAGCACCCCCCCAAAATAACAGGGTGTCAGCTCAATCCAAAATAAATAAAGCAGTGGAAACTCATCTCTATACAATCAGAGTATAACGGAGAAGTTGGATCAGAGCGCCTAATGGTGACAAACAATGACGTACAGTATTTAGTGTGCTTCGATGTGTAAAGTGCATATAGTGAGTATTAAATGTAACAGTTTATGTAAACAGTTCTTAGGGGCCTATTTATCAATATTATTTTTTACTAAAAAAAAAATGTGAAAAAGGGTGTTTTGTGTTTTCACACCCTTTTCACATTATTTTAGTATCACATAAATTTACTAAAGGGCAATTAGAGTAGTTTTCATGAAAAAACGACTCCAAGCCCTTTAATTTGCATATTTTTAGTAAGCAGATCGCATTCACCATACTTGAAATGGGAAATGTGATCTGTCTGAGATTTACTAAAAAAAAAAAGTTGTAAAAAAATAAGTGGGTAAGCCCTGTGATAATAACTCTATCTTTAGATGGCGTTATCAGGGCTTTCCCCCGTCCCCCGACTCCTGCTCTGCTCTGACAATTCAGAGCAGAGCCGGGAGCCGGCCCCTGTGACCAACTGTGTGGTCTAAATAGATCACAAGCTGATCACTGGAAAGAAAAAATTGCTGAAAAATAACCAAAACACCTGATTCCAGGGGCCAGAGATCGGTGCTCCGGAGAGGTCCACTAGGGCTCCGGTCAGCTGGTCTCCTGGGTCCTGCACTGCTCTGTGACCTCGGTCAGCTGTGCTGTAAACCGGCATCTCAGCTTAGAGCATCAGCTGACCGGGGTCACAGTGCAGTGCAGGAACCCAGAGACCAGCTGACCGGAAGAGAGAGCTCACCAGACAGGTTAGTGCTAGTGGTGGGGCATGGGGGTAGTGGAAGGGAGGGTAGTTGGGGGTGGGGGGGTGATACCAGCGTGCGCATTCCCAGTGACATCTCACCGCATTTTTGGATGAAAAAAACTGTGAGAAGTCTGTGGTGAGGATTCGCCAGGGCATAGCTATCTCAAGAAATGTCCTGGTGTGCCTATGCTGATACATCCGTGTGATAACTTTGATTATCACAATGCGATGAGCCAGAGTGTGTATAACAGTGAGTACGGCTGTACACTGTGCAACACCCATAAACCACTCCACTGGTTAAGTAAATGGGCTGTTCGGAGTTATAAGGCATCCGCTGGTGTGTACAGAAACTCTGCTCTATCCTCAGGGCTGTACACATGTTTTCAACAGTTATGGCCTTCCCTACTGCATGTACTGTACATAGATTACAAAATGGCTGACAGGAAGGGATCAGTGAACAAGCAGAAATCAGTGCCAATTCTTTCAATTTGCTGGGAGAATTACCAGCATGTACATATTTACTTGACTTGTACATCTGGATGTTAAATTCTGGCACAATGCAGAGAAGAAATTCATAAATCTCTACACAATAATCTCCAAGAACACAGTGGTGAGCCACAAAGCGAAAGGTCATCAGGGTGATAAAGCCTGACGGATACAAAGCAGAGAAGCGTATTATGGTTCTAACCTTTACAATGGGAGACAGGGGAGTAAATTAACTAGGGTCAGTTTTGAGTTCCATTCTATTTAATTGTGATTTTGAGGTGAATTGGTGGTGATTTTGACAATCAGATATTTACTAAAGGCAAAACCGCCTCAAAATACCCTAAAAATCCTCAGAAATTCGACTTTACACACAAATAGAACTTCAAATAGACCATCGGTACTTCCCCATAGCCATCAGTAGAAAAAGCTTATTTACTAACAGTCCATTTAGAAATAGAACAAAAATAGAACAAAAATCTACCCAAAATCACCATTTTCAACCATCAGAAACAGTTCTATTTGATTTTCAAATCATGTCGAATTGTCTGAAAACTCAATATGATGGATATGCTAATCAGCACTGGGATGAAGGTGTTTGTGAGTTTTACAGTGCGTGTAACATATTTTGGCCAATAGGAATGCTTTTGTTTATTTTGTGTCTATTTTGGGTTCTTTTGAGGGTGAATAGAATACATTTAGAACTTCATATCTAACTGCAAATAGAACTTCAAGTAGAAACCAATGCACCATTACATCAGAATGGAACCCAAAATCGACTATTAGTAAATGATCTATTGTGACTAGAAACACTGTAGTCGATTTATTGGAGATCTTGGTTCTATTTTGGTGGATTTTAAATGGAACCAAAATCGACTTTTAGTAAATGTGCCCCAGGGAGTCTGCTACCATCTACAGCCACAGTATTGTCCATGCACAAAGCAAGGATATTACTATGGGGCATATTCAATTACCCGCGGGACCTCTCCCGCGAGTAATTGATGGGTGAAAGTCCTGTGGCGCGGGGTAAAGCTATTCAATAGAATAGCTTTTTCCCCGCGTCCAAAAAACAGGACTTCCACGCGAGAACACACTGATTCCGCGAGAACTGCGGAATCAGTGTGTTAATATTGCTCGCGCGAGGCCGAATAGGGCGGTCTCACGCTGATTTTACCTCGCACCTACATGAGGTGCGAGGTAAAATCAAACAGCGGGGACTCGCGCGCTGGGTCTCAGGGACACCTGCGCGTGGAATCCCCGCTAATTGAATCCCGTCAAGCGCGTCAATTAGCCATGGGGTAAACCCCACGGCTAATTGAATATGCCCCTATATCACGAATATCTGCACATAAGTTACATATCCTGGAAGACTAGAGAGCTACGGTACCTGCTGTAGAGTGCTGATAACTTTGTACAGGACATTTTTGGCTCCGAACCTAATTATATACAGTAGCAAAAAGAAAATTCTAACCAGCCCCATTATTCTCCCCGTAGCACTGTATGGATTTTGCCAGTTTAGAGATTGCTCCATATAGATCCCTGAATGCTGGACGTTTAGTTCCATGTTACAATGACCTAAATTATACTACTGTATACCAGTGTGATTTCTTAAGTGCTCTGTTAGACTTATGCTAAGCTCCATCGCAACATGAGTTATTCAATGCCATTGATGTTGGATACATTTTCCGTCATTTGAAATTTCACAAATGAAAGTTAAATATGATAATTTTTTTAATATAATACTGACTTTCGCTGCTGTTATATTGAAACTAGGATGCTCTGCACCATATATCATAGGAGATAGAGCGGTCTGACAATTTTCCTATAACTTATTTGCTTTTCACACGTCCTCTTCATGTATTTATTTCTGTTTATTCGAGTTCTGAGGTCAGCATTGTGCTGTTTTTGTCTGAATTATGCCGAATTTGATTTGGCGGCATTAGTTCATCTTAGCATTTCTTGCAGAGTTTTGTTCAATATATGTTGTTCATGATTCTGAGACGGGAGAAAATCCACAAAAAAAAACAAGTAACTTTCTATCTGGAACAGACCAATGTTGAAATGCAGGGGGTTCACATACATTTATGTTTGCAAGCAGGCTAAATACTGGCTGCTTCTGCATGTAGCCCACACATACTGGGAAGCTTTATTATCACACTTGAATTTAGATGTCAGTTTGGACACCCCCCACCAAAATATAAATCTCTCTGCACATTTTATATCTGCCCCACCTGCAGTGCAACATGGTTTTGCCCAGGTGCAAAGTTTCTTTTTTTTTTTTTTTTGCACTCAATTCAGAATCAGCCTCATAATATCTTCTCACACTGTGGGAGACTCACGTACTGTATAACTTATTATAACTTATTACTAGACAAACAAGCACAAGGATTTTGGACGTCATAAATACTGGATATATGTACTGTACTTGGTTTGATCAATTGCCGTAACTTGTAACCTTACTATGAGGTGTGACCCTCCTACCAGACAAGATACAACATTAGGCTGCTCATACACTACATCTACCAAGTTCCCCTGTGCTGGGAGATAATAGCCATCGATGACATGAAGAGTGGGTGGTTTCCTGGCTCTGGAAGTTTGGACTCTTGTGTTGTATAGACTGACCAGGCCCACAGAGGGCACTCGAATAATCTGATATTGTCCTGTATAGCAGGACAACAAGAGAAACTCCTTTGTGGGGACATGCTTATCTTTTAAACATTACTAAATATGTATAAAACATAACTTTTATTATATATGCACCTAAGGTATACAGGACAATATCAGATTATTCGTGTACTCTGGGCCTGATTCAGACCCAGACGCTATTTGCGGACGCTCGTTCTTAAAAAGGGGCCGGATATTTAAATTGAGCGCTCGCTCTTTGCGGTGTGTTGACGCCTCTATGTCTGAGAGAGCGTCCAAAAAATGCGCTTGCTATTTTGTAAGACGCCCCTTTGCCGTTCGCATCACACGACATCTCCGGTATTTATTAGATTAATCGGGTACATCGAAAGGCGTATGAACTGCTCGCAGTGCTTGTGGTAGGATTTACTTCCCGCTATCACTGCGAGCAGTTCAGGCTAAAAGACAACCAAGTGACGTGGTCGATGACGCTCCTTTACTAATTATGCACTCCCGTTAAGCGCCGTTTTGACCGTTAGGCACGTCTGCGTTCGGATCTCCACTCCCCCGTTTTCAAGCACCTTCCCCTGTTACCACCCACAAACGGTACATTCTGTTAATCAAATTAGCAGTCCCTCGTTGTTTTATGAGCGCACGATTTCCTACCGCAATGACTGGTTTGCGCATGCGCATTGCGAACCATACACATGTGCAGTTGTGCGAACATCGCTCAGAGCGAACAAGCTGCCGCTTACGAGCGGCTCTGAATCAGGCCCTCTGTTATTACTCCTGGGGAGCACCACCAACCAGGCGATGGTGAAGGAGTTCTATTACCCTTTATAATATGCAACAAGTTGTTTTTTCTGAAATTGGGTTAGAATTTTCATCCTGTGCAGAGTCTCTCTTTGTTTGAGAGCACTGTCTGATGGAGAACCAGTAATAACTATCCACAGGGCGAGCAGGAGATATCGCGAGGGTTCTGTTAATAATAAACAGTATAATACAACAGTATAATATTAATACAACTAAGCTACAGATTACTTAGAGCTTGAGATACCATCAGAACCACAATCTCATAATAATAATGATAATAATAATAATAATGATAATAATAAAAATAATAATGATAATAATAATAATAATAATAATAATAATAATAATAATAATAATAATAATAATAATAATAATAAAATACATTTTTGGCACCAATTAAAAAGCCCAGTGCAAAGAGACAGTATTTTCAAAGACATCAGTCCCTGCCCTATTGGAGCTTATTTTGTAAATTTCCTTACATACACTAGGGTATGTTTTAGGAAACCCCCACAACCATGAGGATAACATACAAATTCCACAAAGATTGGGCAATGAATGGGAATCAAACTCATGACCCCAGTGATGTGAGGCGTCAATGATAACCACTGTGCCACCATGCTTCTTAGGGGAACTACATGAGTTAGTCAAACAGAACTTTACATAATGGACCATTGGTTGAGCAAAGAGAAATATACTGAGTGAGATGTCGACCAAGCAGAGCAGGTCTATAAGAGGCCCTTTATACGGAACTGCGCAAAATGTGAATATCATATTGAATCACGTACAGGGTCACTCATCACACATGATGTATGTAGAGTACACTGGTGGACTTGACACCTTGTTGTGGTGAAGTTCTAAGTGTTAGCGACACTAATAATATCACACTGTGTTTACGGTGCATTGATGTGACATTCCTGACAATGGCGTTGTTGTGATATCATCTTTGGTACAATGTAAACGGATATTCCTGACCCACGACAACTTCGTCCATCATCTTTGACACCCAAACACCATTGAACAAGCCGAATGATTTTTGCCACCAATATTTTCAAAACAAAAAATGCTTGGATACTCTTGATAATTATAGAATATTACCACTGGATAATTGAAGAGACTAAAAGAATCAAGAGGAATTCAGTACTCATACAGGTAACAAAGAAACGTTATTCTAGATAATGGAATTATGGAGAAGAATTGGTTGATAAAGTGCACGGGGACATAGAAAAACTGGACAAAGACTACACTCTTTGATATTACAATAAGAAGACACTTAAGGAACAAAGAAGAGGTGTTATTTTTATTACACAATGTAGCAGCTCATCAAGAAGCCTTGAGAAAAACCTCAGAAAGCACCAGCACATTTTGTTGAAGGATGAGGCACTAAAAAATATCTCACCTTGATGCCCCGGAATAATATACAAAGAGCACCCAATATGAACAATGAGTTGGTTTTGATCTTTATACCATATATAATAGAAAAAGAACCTTTATCAACACAAGAAATACAGTTTTCATCCATTGTCATAAATGCAGCCACAGGTACAAAAAGTGTGGAACCTCAAAAAGAGATACCGTAACATCCAACATCTCAAAAGAGAAATATAAAATGAATGACGTGTGACACTTAAGGGGAACAAAGGAAGTCGTGTATGTTTCCTTCAAATCATGGTGGATGGCCATTAGGACAATGCTTTACTGTCTAACAGCACTTGGGGCATGGGTCCGATTCCAACCAGGGCTATATTTGTAAGGAGTCTGTATGTTCTCCCCATGTTTGCGTGTGTTTCCTCATGGTGCTCTGGTTTCCTCCCACACTAAAAAAAACCCATATTCTGGCCAATTGAGATTTGGACAACAGTTGTGTCTACGTTCTTTATATTATTGTCGCTAAAGATTGTCTCATCCAGTTAGGCGTTCAATGCATGGAATAAATGTAAATCTCGAATACCTGCGCTTGACTTGCTTATACGTGGTTATCGTAAATATAGCTAGGTATAAAATACCCCTACTTGTCTATGAATGTAAAACTGGTACCAGGGTGATCAATCAAAAAGATATTTATTATGAATGCATAGCAGGTTGTATATCTCCGGCAGAAAAAAATTAAAGTTCTCAGGACAGTCACATTGCTTCCTTATCCCAAAAGTAACTGCAATATAGGGGATGTGTGAAGAAAAAGGGGGGGTGGGGGTTGGGGGGAAAAGAATGGTGTAGAGGTAACTTAGGGGATGGGTTACAGTGCAGCTTCCTGATTGGTAGGTGTTGTATCAATACGGGGTGTAAGTATTAAACCCCTAATGATGTATAGTAAAAAAAAAAGTTAATCAATATAATCCAAATGATTCCTAAACGTAAAATGAATGTTTAAAAGTCATTGAGATCTGATGAGTTAAAATAAAACAAAGTAACGGAAGTTGCGCTCTGGAGGGGCGGCGTCCCGTGCACTCCGGTCCGACAACTTACCCTGCTGTCCTGATGCTCGTTTCCCTCTCCGCTATGTGGCTCCGATAGATGGGTGAATCACTCTCCATTGCCTGCCGGAATCACCGACAGCGGTGGGACAGCCAAGTCCCACGCTTCTGTGAGGTCACATGGTCCTCTGCCGTCCACCACCGCTGTTTAGTGGCTCTACTCACACTGGAGGAGACTGGTCCGAATGGTGCTGGTCTGGGTGCGTGCCTTGTTACACCCTCCGTATGGATGCTCAGTGTAAACTGAGAGTGGTATGTCGTGTGCAGTGGGAGCGGAAGCGGAAATCAAGGGTATGCTGGGAAATGTAGTCTTTGTGTCCGACACGTAGCGGCTTCTATGCCTTCTTTGGGGACATATGAAAGGATCGGCTGGCACTGATTTATATAGGCCGGTCTTGATTGACATGTCCACACACAGGCGTGTATGTATGGGATTGCACAAGTTCCAATAGGGGGACTTGACATCACGTGATGCTTGTGGGAGTGGTTAGTAACCCAAGTTACTGTTTGTTTTGCTTAGCCTTGTGGATAGCGTGATCGCTATATCAGGGCTTGGTGTGTGGGTACATGAATTGATCCCACCCTGGAAGGTATAGTGTAATCCTTAATTTGCTGCATCCTAAATTAGCTACTTTCCCATTAGTGTTGCATATAATTAAAGCAAATGTACTTGGTACAGTGTAGTTATTGTAACAACACCCGATATGAGTCCCATATTAATTGTATTGATCTTGATTGTCTTGGGATGAAAGGACCGTTAATTACAATATGTACCTCAGTGCCGTTTATTTTATGGACAAAATGATAAATATTGGTAAGTTACTGGGTCCCGATAATCATGTGGTTAATGGTCATTATTGGGTGATGATAGACCATACCTGCCGACTTTCTGGCTGCTCCTTCCGGGAGGGAGCAACTAGATCGGCAGGACGGGGCACGTGGCCGGGACACTGGGGAGTGGCCGGGTGGGTGACAACACTTGTGGGCATGGTGGGGGCGGGGTCACGCGATCACGGCAGTTTGGTCCTGCCCCCGCTACACAATGCAGATAAAATAGGCATTGTGAAGCAATGGACGGGGCCAAAATGACGCGAATAACTCCCACTGCGGGAGTTACTGTGGGGGCGTGGGATCAGGAAGGATGGGCGGCAGCCGGGAGAATTGCCTGCCTTCCCGAGAGGTCGGGAGGCTCCCGACCAAATCGGGAGGGTAGGCAAATATGTGATAGACTTGACCTCATTATCGATGTTGAGGCCCCACGGGCTCTGTGTTTTAAGTGTGAAAATCCATTTTAACTCTTCTTTGTTCAATCTGGATTCTAAGTCACCCCCCCCTCCAATTTGGTGTAATTGTTTTAATGCCTGTTATTGTTAGACCTGCAGGATTGTTATTGTATGCCATTACAAAGTGATTTGACAAGCTGTGTGTTATTAGGCCCCTGCGGATGTTCCTAATATGTTCAGCACTCCTCACACGTAATTTCCTGGTGGTTCTCCCTACATATTGGAGGCCGCAGGGGCACTCCGTCAGGTAGATTACCATTGTACTACCATATGTGATGTGTTCCCTAATCCTGAAGACGTTCAGTGCATGTTTGATCGTAAGAAGCTCAATTCATTTAAACAGAAACAATAACAACGTTTACAAGGTGTTTTTATGCCATGGAATTCAAATTGATAACTTTTAATATTTGAAGACAGTTGCAGCAGGAAGCTGACCTGGGAGAATTGAGAAGCTCCTCTTGATAATAGCTACAGAGAAACATTGAGTGACAAAGGAAAACCTGTGAGCAGCTTTGGTACTGTCTAAGATTTCCAGTGTTTACCTCTTTCAGTACCATAGGCAAATGGGACTAATCTTCAGCATATACTGTACCTTTACAAGTGCTAAGGACAAGTCCCTCTTGCCCTCAGCACTGCAAGAGTTGAAAGGGAGGGAGAACTCCTCTAAAAGACCACCAGTGCTCGGTTAAAGGAACAATTTGTAATGGTATAGCGTAATGCGTGATGTTCTAATGTAAGCAGTCCAAAAAAAGTGCCAAAGTAGGCTCAGCAGTGGGGTGAAAAAAAAAAGCCTTGGTCATGAAAGAGTTAAAAGATCAAAAATTGGGTAAAAAAATTAGAAAAATTGCTGGAATTTCAGCTAGTAACAGAAACATTTATTATTTTGTAAATACTGGTAGCTTTTGCATAATGAACATCTTTATTTTTACACTGCAATTTAGATTTGAGTTTGGACGTGACCCTTCCAAATCTAAATCTCTCTGCACATGTTACACCTGCCCTACTTGCTGTAATTTGCTTTGCTTCAAATCAGAATCAGCCCCAATATGAGTAAAATCTACTGTATGACAAAGCTGGGAGGGTGATGGATAAGTTACTATGCTATATAGCACGGCTGTGGTACAACCGAAAACACGTAAGGGAGAATCCTGGTCAAAATGTGCAAAATTTTACTTCAAAATAAAGCTAAACTTTCACTCATCTCTATAAAAGACATTAAAAAATAAAGTAGCCTGCGTTTAAATACTAACAAATAATACAATAGAATTAAGAAATAATAACAGCATCAAATATACATATTGGTAACTCACAATAGAACAAAAAGGGTATAAATAGATCTATATGCAAACATGCTAGATGTGGGAGAGGCAGTGGTCTGTTATCACCAAATGTAAAAAAATTATAATAAAAAAAAAAAAATTAAACGTGTATTTTAATAATAAAAATGTAAAAATTAGAGTTGAAGGCGAATAATATTCCCAAATAAAATAAAACAAAATCATGCAAATACAGTATGATTAAAATTTAGTAATGTAAAAATAATGAAAGAAAATTATATAAACACAAAGAATATCAAACTAAACAAAATATTGGTGTTAGGGGTATATTATGTAGCGCACACATAACACTGGTCTGCAAAAATAAACTTTTTTTCTTTCGCAAGAACTAAATAAACTGAATCTAAATTTATTTTTCGTGCCGAATTCGAATATGCATTCAGATTTTTTTCCATCGGCACAGGGTTTTCTTGTGACATATGTTTACAGTTTTATTATATGAGTACTTACATAAGTCTAAATGATAAATATACACCTCATTCTGGCTGACCTAAAAATTTGTAGATGATGATTTTCGGGCATATTTTGTTTTTAGGATGTCTCTCTTCATGGTCCAGCAATAGTCAGCCAGCATACTGGAACTCCATTTGCCTTTTCCATCGTAGAAATCTACTGATGGAAACGCTCACCGTGGTGATCACTGGCAGCCCCAAGATTTTCTGGGAGTCCTCCAATATTAGTTAAGCAGAAAATAGCAATCAGTTGAATGGTCCTTCGGTTCCCTCCAAATCATAGGAATTGCAAATGGCATATGAAGTGAGAAGCCTTTCACATGATACACAGAATATATGCGGGCCCAGTCCTTAGCCAGATCACCAACTTTACACCCAAAGTAAAGTTCATACAGTAACACTTTTTACAAGTGGCGTAACATTTCACCTCTGAGATTTGAAGGTTACTTCACCACACACATAGCAGAAATTATCTGGATGATTTAAACACTTTCTTGGCATTATTGAAAATGTTCTAACAAGTAATACAAAAAAAAAACTTGTGCTAACAGGCTCCTCTATGGTGAGAGGCACCCAGGGGCCACAGGAGAAAGTGCTGAGCCCTGATTGGAGGAGCCCAGCACACATGCTCCTCTGACCCGACCAGGGGGTTGAGGCTACACCAGCAGGTCAGGCTGCATGGAGGAAGAGGAGGCTGCTGAAGGGTCCACATAATGGTGAGAGGGAAGAGTGCGGAGGGACTACAGGGGTACATATTGTTTGTATGTATTTTTTACTAAGGTTAACTGCACTCAATTTCCCATAGAACCCTCTTTTACTAAGTTTAACTGCTTCAAAATTTCCCATAGAGCCCTCTTTTACTAAGCTTTACTAAATTTCTCATAGAGCCCTCTTTTACTAAGCTTTACGGTTCTAAATTTCCCATAGAGCCCTCTTTTACTAAGCTTTACGGTTCTTAATTTCCCATAGAGCCCTCTTTTACTAAACAGTACTGCACTGCATTTCCCATATGACCGACTGTAACTAAAATGACTACTCTGAATATCCCATAGGACTGTATTTTTACTAACACTGCAGCTCAATGTTACTGTCTAGTCTTCATCTTTTACTAAGTTTAATTATCTTCTATGGAAGACGAGGAGTGCAATTATAATGGTACCAGCACTCTCATACAATCTCCACACCAGTGGGTATTAGATCTCACCTGGTTCCAATAATGACATAGGTCCAGGGTTGTAAAGGAAAGAGAGTATTAAAAAAAATTTAACAATATATACTTATAGTGTCATATAAAATACTTTAATACAACACATTCGGAATTCAACCAGTCACTTGCCATTATTATACACTCATAATGAAAAAAGACATGAAACTGCCGACTGGATATTACCAGGTCATTAACAGGCTTCCAGTAAATAATAATTCCAGACCTATTAAATTTCATAAATAACTGACTGAAAATGATTTTACTGTTCAAGTTCGATTAAAATTACAAATTACATTGCAACATATTTTCTTATTTTTGTTTAGCAAGAGCCAATTAATAATTATTTAACAACGAATGCAGCACAGCAGATATTTAACTATCTGGAACAGAGGAATACGTCTCCATCCCGGCAGGAAATGCTGAGCTATGCTGTTTATTCAGTTCCGTTATAACTCCTCGGCTCTCTATACAATAAATCTCATTTAAAGCATACACTATAGATTTTTTTTTTTTTACTATCAGTTTCTGTTTGAACAATGACTCAAATACTCAAAACTTTTCCCTATTGCATCTTTCAGAATCTTAATACATCTCTTTTTATTTGTCTGTGCGATTGATCTCAGTTGCTTCCAGGGTTTACCCTTTTATTACCCAATCTTACAGGAGCATGAAGAAGACGGACAACTTTCATTTAACTGTCAGGTCCTTCTGGGGTCCAGGCGAACCGTTAAAATAGCTGTGCATTGTACTTAACCAAGCATGATGGCATAAGCCAGTAAAAGGAAAGGCTTTCATGGCTTAAGAGCAAGATATTGGGTTCAGTTCCTATTAAAGCGGTTTAACAGCCCGAATCTGCTGCATGAGATACTGGCGAAGGTTGAAAGTCTGTGAGCTGGAGGACCTCAAACCTGGTAATGATGCATCTGTTCTAAAAATATATCGACACACATCTCCTGGTAACAGAATCCCTGTCAGGGGTGATACAGAACGCTGCTTGGAGTAAGATATAATATTTCGCGTCCAAACCTCGGGAAAAAGAAACTGTTCCTCCTCTAAAAATAATACCAGATAAAGCAATTTAAAAAAAAAAAATTATATATAACATTGTAATGGAAAAGCGCGTCTACTTTATTACATTCCGGAGCGACTTCACAAACAAAATCATGCATATACATCAGACAGATGCCGGTATTGGATGTAATTGAGTGGAGGGAGCCAAGCAATCTTGGTGTTTGTTAGGTATAGTCCGAAGCTGGAATGTATATAATACGTACCCAGGGAAATTATTTCATATGAAACATTCTCGGCAGTCTGCTCAAAATGTAAGACGTACCGCAGAAATACAAAGTATTCTATTCAGTAGAATCCCCTTATATATTTTGTAGCTGGACTGTGGTTATATCCAGTTAAAAATCACATTTCCACACAGCTAATACTATTTAGTGGTCCTAGATCTTGTGAATGCAGATTTTAAGGGGTCTATTTACTAAGCAGTGTTAGGAGACAGAGTGAAAAGTGATAAGGTGCCAGTCAATCAGCTCCCAACTGTCATTTTTCAAACACAGCCTGTGAGATGGCAGTTAGGAGCTGATTGGCTGGTACCTTATCACATTCTTATCACTTTTCACTCTGTCTCCTAACACTGCTTAGTAAATAGACCCCTAACTCTGATCACCTACCTGCTGTAAATTAGAGATGTGTGCCGTGGACCCCCATATTTTGGTTTTTGATATGGATTCATCTTAGTGTTTTGGTTTTGCAAAACCACCTGCAAGTGTTTTGGTTTTGGATTAGAATAAAAATCGTTAAAAATTGATAAGAATCAATAAAAACAGCTACAAATGTACAAATCCAAAAACTGGAGTTCATTTTTAAAATCCGAATTCCGAACCGGGAACAGAACCAAACTGGGACTCGGTTCAAACCTGGACACAAAAGTGAATCCGAACCTTGACCCAGTTCTACTCAGAACCCTGAAACTCGGGTGTGTTCGGATTTCAGAAACCTGGACCTGCACGACTCTACTGAAAATGTTGTAAATATCTGCAACACTTGTACATCCTTAACACAAAGACCCCATCCCCAATTGTTAAATCTACTGACATTCAACCAGTCCACACCATTTATTGGATACCCATTGGTTACAGCCTCCTGTTTGCTTTTAAGTCCTAAAGATTTAGGCGCTAATTCAGAGGTGCGCGCTAACTGCTCGCAGTGCCGATGTTGAGAGATTATTCGCTACTGCACATGTGCAAAATAATCTGGAAACACCTCTGCTGCATGCGATACTCTGTGTGTATACACCAATGCGGTGTCGCATATGCTGATATCAACACCGGTGAGGGAAAACCATGGGCGTTCCTGGGTGGTGACTGGGAGGTTACCTGAAGAGAACGCAAAAAAACCCGTGGGCGTGTTAGTGAATGCTGCTGCTTTCTTGACGCAGTGGCACGGTCACAGAGGCCATATTAACATAGACAGACTCTACCTGCCATAGGCCATGTGCAAATGTCGTTGATGCATGCAATGGTGGGTTGTTCAGAGCCACCGGGTGTGTTGCAGCGTGCGCGGGCATTGAAAGTGTGATTCTCAGGGTTTGCATATTCCCACACTTACTAGTACACAATGATGAGGCTGATACTAGCATTTATGTATTATTGCAACTGCAATATCTTACTTATTGGGGAAGAAGAGTTTGGACTTGTCTTTTAAAGGTAATTCAAATGATCATACCAAAATGAAATGTAGAGGGGAATTAAAAGTCTATAGTATTCAGTGATGTTTGAGTTCTAAAGGGGCCGATTCATCATCAGGGACCGGATGGCCCCCGATGATTAAGTGTCCAACTCGGGATGAGTTGTAGTAGTGGATACCTAATTATCGGAGCAATTCAGTATTGCTCCAGTGTGGGGACAGCTGCTCCGAAAAGCATCTGACCCCACGATCCGTAACACTGTTACTTCAGTAGCAGCGTTACTTACCGGAGATGCGCCGGTCTGGGTTCACGTCTGCGCACAGTCGCCTGTCTCGCAGTCAGGAGGCAGTGGAGGGGTCCACTTGGATCCCACATCACAACCCCGGGCTTCCTTCCCATAATTCATCTGAAGATGGCGTTGGATCCCACAGGCAAACTCCATAGTTTACTGAATATTAGGAGGACCCATCAGACCCTTAAAAATGAATCAGTCCATTACTTAAAAACTAACTTTTCTATGGTGATGAATAGAACCCTAAATGTATAAATGTTATTTTTAAAGCTCAAATAAATATATATTTTTTTAAATAATTAGATTCACTGCAAATTGATTATGCCGCTGCTGAGGTGGAGACTGACCAGTAAAATGAATGGAATCATAGCTAGGATACTCCAAAGTGTTTGCAAAGTTATTGCTTTGTATAGACAAGCAAATGTTCTGCATTTCATGACAAATTATATCGTACATTATTAGCAACAGACACTGGGGGCTGCCATTTTGTGGGCTGAACTAATCTTTCCGTGAATGCAGCCTATCAAAGCCCTAGGGGATACAATGTGGCACTGTATACCTCACAGAATGGTTTACTCTGTTCACGTCACATACTGTATACGCATTAATCACTAAAGGGGCTGGTCTGTTGGAGTCTATGGATGAATTTACATGTTGGTGGGTAAGCGTAATGTCAAACCTTAGCAAATGTTTATCGCGTCATGTGACGACTGAGTTTTCCACTAAACCCTTTAACACAATACACACTTTTATTTGTGTAGCATCTACCGAATTCAATTTTTTTCAATTATTCTGTTTCTCCTGAACAAATCAACACATTTTTAAATATTGTAACATGATTTTTTTATTTGTGTGTGTGTGTGTGTGTGTGTGTGTGTGGCATTTTCAAACCTTAAATTGACTACATCTATCATTGTTAAATACACACTGACCCAATATCATTACACTTTGCATTTGTTCAAAATATTGTGGGGTAAATCTACCAGCAAATCACGTGACCAGCAAATCACATGACCAACCAATCACGTGACAGAACATTATTTGGCTGACAGATCCTGCTATTAACTGGACTGCCATTGTTTGTGCCTTTTTCCCATAATCTCCTTATCACCTCCCAAGGCCCTCCTGTCAATCTTATTTATGAGTCATAGGGGGATGAATTTAGCTACTGTGGCCGCTTCAGCGGCTTTTGCCACAGTGGCGCCTGCGACTTCATGCTAATGCTAGTTTAAGCCCTATGCCGGTGCACAAGTGCGCTTTTGAATGTCAGAAATGCCCAATTTGTGCCTCACAAAATCCCTCTGGGTGCTTCTATAGATGCAGCCATCGGTCGCACCATTGATACTCGCAAAAGCCCCATGCTAGGTGCAGTTTCCCCATCAGAGTACTGGTTTCCAGTGTGGGCAATTAAGAGTTATATTGGAATTCTTGACCGGTATATCAGTAGATTTGTGCTTATAGACAGTCTCTTTCTTAAATACTGGATAAAAATAACCATTTTTTATTTATAAATTACAGTTATTAACTTGACACAGTACTGTATATGAACTTTTAAATAATTTTTACTATTTTATATAAATTGTGTGCATCAAGATATGCATTGTATCTATTTTACTCTAATGTGTCATTTTAGATTATGGCGATCTACATTTGTGATTGATTTGTTACATGGTATAAAATGAGATTGTTATTTTGTATCGTATTTCTGAAGTTTTCTATCTTGTATAATAAATGTGATCTTTATTTTTGCAGATTACTTCGGAAGTCTACTATTTAGTATATTACTTAATTGATAGATTGATCTTATTAACTTAGATCTTTTATTGACTATAAATTTTATTTTCCAGCACAGTATTCTTTTATTGATACTAAATTTATTAATACCTAATGATTTTACTTGTGGCACATGTTGGTAACTATAGGATGATGTCATTGATTGTGGAGTTTGCACATTTTTTTTTTCTCCTCTAGGTTGATCTGAGCCCAGGATAAAGCTAAATAATCACAATATAATGTGAATTGTTTTATCACAAACATACCCAAGCTTTCAGGATGCCATTGCTATAATGTAGCATCAGCAAGCTATTATAAGTCTAAGGTCATAGTCATTACCCGCACACAAATGGCCTTTCATAACAGAAAAGTAGGTAATGGCATGGGTCCTAATACTGGGCAGATAAGACACAGTCTTTTAAATGCAGACGGTTCAATAATACTGCCTCGGCAATTGCATTATGGGGTTATTGGATTATACAAACAAATACACTGCGAGTTTATGGTTTTAATGGTTGAATTGATTATTTTTCTTTTCTACAAAGTAATTTAATTTCTAGTTCTTCAGTTGAGATGTTCTGTATTAGAATTCATTCAGGAACCTCAGCTCTTCGATGAATGGATGAATGTCTCTAAGGTGAGCTCTAGCTAGAAGAAATCTATCCCCTGCCTCCTTAGCCTAATAATAATGGCTGCCATTATCGGGAATAACCTATTTGCCTCTACATCTATTGCCAGTTACCCAGAGCTCATCATCCTGGAAAACTTGCAATGAAAACAGCGATCAGTCCACATGGATACGTGTTCCTGAATGGGTATCCGGTCTCATGGTTGGCATTTACCATGTTGACGTGGTTCGACATTTCGGCAGGCACCACATCGACATCAGAAATAACGCCATGTGAAATGAAGACATTTTCAGAATGCCAATACTTAGGGTTAGGCGCCGCCGGGAGGGTTAGGGGTAGCCAGCATTGGGAGGTTAGGGCTAGGTTCCGGAGGGTGGGAGGCATTGCATCCCAGAGCTTGGTAAATGTTGCCAGAGCCGTAACTAGACTTTTTGGTGCCCTGTGCCGCAGAGAGCATTGGCGCCCCCCCCCGCCCAATTTTTTAAAGGGACATGAGATAGTGCACCTGAAAAAGGGCCATGGCTTCATGGGGAAAGGCCAGGGAGGAGATAGGGGAGGCCAGGAGATTCTGGGGATAAAAGAAGAGGAAGCTACAAGTGAGAATGATAATAAACAGGAACATTTATTTAATTTTTGCAATTGTCATTTTTTTCCTATTTTTTTTTGTATTTATATTGTAATATTAATCTTTATAACATATTTATCACATATGCTGTAAGCACTAAGGGATATATTTGTGGGAATTAATTAAAAAATAATCATCTTTAGTATTATACCATAAAATCTAATTAAAATATTTTGTTATTTATTTTTAGGCTAGTAATATAGATGTTTTATTAATATGAAATTAGGTGATAGTTTGTCTAATTGACACTTAGGGGTATATTTACTAAAGTGAGAGTTTTTAGAAGTGGAGATGTTGCCCATAGCAACCAATCAGATTCTACATAACATTTAACTAGGACCTTCTAGAACATAATAGCTAGAATCTGACTGGTTGTTATGGGCAACATCTCCACTTCTAAAAGGTCTCACTTTAGTAAATTGACCCCTTAGATTAGGTTATAAAATTTGTTGTTTGTTTTTTTTCCTTTGTAAGTGGAACGCACGGGCAGTAGGTGCTCATTAATTGTACACTGGTGGCACCCTCTATTAAAAGGCACCTGGGTAGAGTAAACTGTGACTATTGTTGAAGTGTTGAACACATGCGTGATGCCCATACAGGACAACATTTTCAATCTAGTCATTAGAGTTACATTTATACTATGTATTTTTAGGTGAGTAGTTTTATTTGTTATGTCTGGATGAATCATTCTCTGGTGAGGTAAAAGTTTCAGTTGTCACTAATAATACATTTACTTTCAAGTCTGTTTTGTTTTAAATGGCTTTATCTGTGGCCTGTAATGTTAACACCCCTCCATCCCCACACTATATCACACAATTTCTGTATTTTAAGAAGGCAAAACAGTTATTTGTTTATTTGTTTATCTTGTATTAATTGTATTGGTTGAAATATTGCGAAGTATTGTATATAATTGATACATGTGCCTATAAGGATTAAAAGCCATGACTACTGTACCTTCTTCTTTGATAAAACCTTGATATACGGGGTGAAACATGTTAGTTGACTGTGGAGCTCATTCAGAGCCACTCGCAAGCGGGCCAATGGTTTGCGAATGCGCATGCCAGGGGCGGATTGGGCCGCCGGGAAGTCGGGAGATTTCCCGCTGGGTCGGTCCCCTCTCCCCTCTGATGGGCTGCTTCACACTGACTGATGGCCGCTACCGTGATCGGAGCTGAGCTCCTGATCGGGCAGCGGCAATAAGCTTTTGCGCGTATGCGCAGACGCTCAGACGCTCACCTAGAAGATACTTGTAAAATGGCTGCGGGAGGGATGCTGTGCATGCCCAGCAGCAGCAGCTCCTCCCATCAGCCATTGCGGAGCTAGTGAGTGACAGCTCACGGCTCCGCCTCCTGCAGTCACACGTGAAGGCAGGATCCAGGAATGGTGGTAGCAGAGTGGCAGCATCCGCGGCTGACTGGCTGGCACTTAATTCACAAGTGAGGTGCATCGCTTGTTCAAATTTAACTTGCTGTGTTATCGTAACTTATGTAAGACAGTGTGTGTATTATATAATGCAGAGGGTATGGGTCCATGATAGCAATGACTTAATTTAAAAAAATAAACATAACTACATAGGACTCCTTTAAATATATATATATATATATATATATTATGACACATAGGAATATATATATATATATATATATATATATATAGTGTGATTGTATGTTATATATATATATACATATACACACATCTAGAAACATCTATATATATATATATATATATATATATATACAAATATGTACTTATTGTCGAAGCCGAATAATTGGCTGAGACAAGTTCAGTTTAAGATTTAATCACGATGACGCCATCTTGCGATTGGCCGCAAGACGCCATCTTGAAAATGAGATCACAAGACGCCATTTTGTGAATGGCCACCTAAGCGCCATTTTAGATAAACTCACATTTTAGTACATGTGGCGATAATACTATTAGCACCATGCGATTGCATCTTTCACCATTTCTCATACACACATTAATACGCACAATTGCATTGTTAACTAGTCGCATATTAGCAATTGCATAAGACTTTGTATGAAACCGCTGTTTTATTAGCTTTATGCGCACGCATCTGCCCCAAGTTAACTAGCATCTTTATATCAAAACCCAAATACTCACACATTACATATTCACACATAAGGTTTAATAAGCTTTAAAGTATATGATTTAAGTTGGTTCATTTAGTTTAAATGCTGAGAAATAAAGATATTTGATAACTAAGGTTTTATACATGCTAAGCAAGTTGTGTTTGGTTTTGTACTGATGCGTACTCTTTTTACAGTATTCCGGTGTTATTGGTGGGGAGATCGCATCATGCATTCTCGAGTTATGGATCGCAGAGGCTACAATCAACAAAATGTATATTTCATGAACAACTGTTAGGATGTTACAGGGGGCAGGAAGGGAAAGACCCCCAGCTGTTAGAGGCAGGGAGAGTCTATTTGAACCAGCCTGTTAAATGCTCTGTAACAGATGCTTCTCCCCTGGGAACCAATGACATCAGCAACAAACTTCTCTATTGTTCTGTCTATTCTGGGGGGGTATAAATATGTGTGTTCAAACGCTGGGTTCTTAGTCTTCGTGCTGAATGCTGAATGACGAGGGGTCTCTTGCTGATGCCTATCTTCGGGTCCGGAAGCGCTCGGTATGTGTACTGTACTTGGGTCTGTATAATTCCTTTTGCGCCTAAATTGTGTTTGGATCAATTGCGTGTAACTGTCTGAACTTTTACTTGAATAATACTTTGTGCTTTGGAACCGCAGATTCCAGGTCTAAGTCTTTATTTACTGTATGACTGCGTACGCAAAATAGCGTCATCCTTAGAGGTTTATAGGAAGGACTTTAGAAGGTACAGGCAGGGGTATATAGAGGTTCATTTTAATATCGTTAGTTGGGGGCTCATAGTGAAGTCACTTACCTGCTCACACGGTACATACGGCTATCGATATTTCAGCAAAGGGTGGAGTGGCCACATGCCGGGTTTGCCTGCAACCACTTTGTGTTGAAAGATCGCTATCCGTCTCCGTGTGAATCAAGGAAGCTGACTAGAATCCAGTGACAAGAGAGGAAAAAGTTTGTTTTCCTCTGTTGATAGAACCTTACGTTTAAAGGGGTGCCGCAGTACTTTGTATGCAGCTAAGTCGCAGGTTTGCGCATAGCAAAGATGCACTTTTGTGTACGCAGCTAAAAAGTCATTATACTGTTGTGTGGTAGTCGCATTATTGTGTATGCGGCTGGTCGCACAATAGCGTATACACACTTCCGGTTCTGCTGCCACGTGTTTTAACAAAGCTGTTGAGGTTTACCTTTTTCAATTGTTACCAATATCTGGGTTAACGTTTATTTTTCTGCGCAGGAAAAAAGTGTGTAACAGTGAATATTTGTTGAACAAATTTAAGGGTATCATATGATCCTTAAGGGCTAGGTGCAAGGGTTAGTCTAGCCGCTCGGTAAGTAGCTTTACCATTCTATACACAGTAGCAGGTGTACATGTTGTCTTTGTTGTAGAGAGGTGCGTGGGAGTAGCCGACATATAAACTCTCATAGGTGTGGAAGTTGCCTTACTAAATGTTATCCGGGTGTGGAAGTTGCCTTTTTCAAATCTTATCCAGGTGTGTGGGCGCCGCCGACTTAAATCTTCCACAGTTAAGTGAAAGTATCTTGAATGTCTTTCACCAGTTTAAATCTTTATTGAATAGCATAGGAGTTGTCTCAGAATGGGAGCCGCGCAAACAGTAGAGTTGTTAGACAATGATGTGCTGCTAATGGAGGCGCCGATCGGATCGGATTGGCCCGTCGTATCATGCATACTAAGTACGGTACTTATGCAATAAGGTATTGTGATTTATGGTTTAATATGATGAGGAAGGGTGTTAGACCGTTTCCCAGAATTGGTAGTTTTGTTAAAAAACGGGTTAGATAATGTCCGGGATCACATCAGTTTGATGCGCTCCCGAGAGAAAAAGGTTAAATATTTTTAATGTTTAAAACTGTGGCAGCATGAAGGGGATGCGTGGCTTAAAAATGTGCAAATGACGCAAACTAGCGTCGTGAGCACATTGCCAGAAAATGCATCCGCGGTGCTAAATTGCAATATGGGTATGCCGCAAAATGGCACGCCCGTGCGGCAAGGTAGCGTCGTGGAGAGTATTGCCAGCAGTTCACACTCACCTCCCCCACCTTATGTGGATGGAGGTGCAAGTACAGTTACCAAAAATACCCATAAAAATGTAACAAGCAACTTGTACCCTCTCTTAAGCAACTATAAAGAACATGTTCATGATGTGGATGATGAGCCTGTTGTAATGTCTGCCATTTCCCATGCTGTACAAACGATAGTTGCGGCATGACCACAATCACGAGTGGTGCCTCCATCTCCATCGGTAACAGCAAGGGAAGTGTTAATGCCCTCTGCACCCGTAGAGGAAGTTGTTCATACCATACGTAGCAGCAGCAGATTAAACCCCCAGCCAGGTAATCAGGTCAAAGGTAGCAGCGCTACCGGTCTGCATCCCATTCGGACAATAACTGTTCCAAATGGAAATGCAGACGCAAACGGTATAGTGCCCACGAGGGAAGTAGTAATGCATTGTCCTTGGACAAGAGCAGAACTAAATTCCATCATAAATAATTTCCCCGATCCCAAAAAGGAATTAGCCAAATGTCAAAGATTTTTGAGAAATTTGGGTAGTTCACATGAACCCACTAATAAAGATTGGCGTGTGGTTTTAAGGGCCTGTCTACCACGCAATACCGACGTGACAAAATTTATCACGGATTGTGTATTGGATGGTGACGTTCCCTTAACAGACCAAGTAAACCAAGGTAACATTTCCTGCATTGTAACTCAATTGGGTATATATTTTCCAGTAGTAGTTAGCTGGAACAAAATTTTCACCATTAAGCAGAAGGAGAGTGAAACTGCAGAAGATTATTGCGATCGGACTCTGCAGGCTATCACCCAGGAAAGACCCCCAGCTGTTAGAGGCAGGGAAGTCTATTTGAACCAGCCTGTTAAATGCTCTGTAACAGATGCTTCTCCCCTGGGAACCAATGACATCAGCAACAACCTTCTCTATTGTTCTGTCTATTCTGGGGGGGTATAAATATGTGTGCTCAAATGCTGGGTTCTTAGTCTTCGTGCCGAATGCTGAATGACGAGGGGTCTCTTTCTGATGCCTATCTTCGGGTCCGGAAGCGCTCGGTATGTATACTGTACTTGGGTCTGTATAATTCCTTTTGCGCCTAAATTGTGTCTGGATCAATTGCGTGTAACTGTCTGAACTTTTACTTAAATAACACTTGTGCTTTGGAACCACAGATTCCAGGTCTAAGTCTTTATTTACTGTATGACTGCGTACGCAAAATAGCATCATCCTTAGAGGTTTATAGGAAGGACTTTAGAAGGTACAGGCAGGGGTATATAGAGGTTCATTTTAATATCGTTATTATAGATGTGTGTGTGCATATATATATATATATATATATACAATCACATCCCATTGAACATATATAGTATCACAAAAGGCGGCACTCTATGTCTTGGTCAGATATAAACAGGCTTTAATCCAACGACCGTTTCGGGCACATGCCCGTCATCAGGGTATCCCTTGTATTAGCATCTATCTCTGAATCAGCTGGGGAAGTGTGTGTAAGATGAAAAAAATAATACAGTATACATAATTTTTTTTTTCTAGCTTACTATGTACTACAAGCCCTGCCATGCTGAGAGTTGTAATCCCACAAGAGACTGCAAAAGATGCAAAAGAAGTCTGAGCTTGGTTTCAATATTTAATTGAATATTTGAAATAAAAATGTAATCAAATATATGCAGGGGCGGGTTGGACCATCGAAACAGCGAGAGAGTTCCTGCTGGGTCAGTCTCATGCTCCCCTCTGCCAGGCCGGCTCACACTGCATGCTAGACTTGATAGTTGCTTTCGCAATCAGAGTTTAGCTCCGATCGGGCAGCAGCAATAAGCTTTTGCGCATTCGGTTTAATGTCTGGTGCCTGTGTGCTTAACTGTGTATGGCCTGGTGTGGGAGTCTGACATAATGTATATTTACAGGGCTCCTGGCTATGAAGACCAGTGTAATGGTGCTAATGTGGTCTGGCTGCTTCCTGTATACTGTATACTGCTATTTACTCTCATGCCTTTTGGCAGTGAAGAGGTTATTACTATTATTACTACTATTTTTATTATGTGCAGTGTTAATTTAAACATCATGGGTGCATTCTTATGCACTTTATTATATAAATATATAGTCACAGCTGGGGTGCCACATTTATTATTTATTATTACTAGTTAATTATATAGCGCAGACATATTCCGCAGCACTTTACAGAGCAGAGCCGTAACTAGACATTTTGGTGCACTGTGCCAGAGAGAGCACTGGCGCCTGCCCCCCCCCCCATTTTTTAACTAGGGACATAAGATAGTGCACCTGTAAAAAGGGCCATGGCCTCATGGGGAAGAGCCAGGGAAGAGATAGGGGAGGCCAGGAGATGCTGGGGATAAATAGGGACATAATATAGTGCACCTGAGAGAGGGCCATGGCCTCATGGGGAAGGGCAGGGAAGAGATAGGGGAGGCCAGGAGATGCTGGGGATAAATAGGGACATAATATAGTGCACCTGAGAGAGGGCCATGGCCTCATGGGGAAGGGCCAGGGAAGAGATAAGGGAGGCCAGGAGATGCTGGGGATAAATAGGGACATAATATAGTGCACCTGAGAGAGGGCCATGGCCTCATGGTGAAGGGCCAGGGAAGAGATAGGAGAGGCCAGGAGATGCTGGGTATAAATATTGACATAATATAGTGCACCTGAGAGAGGGCCATGGCCTCATGGGGAAGAGCCAGGGAAGAGATAGGGGAGGCCAGGAGATGCTGGGGATAAATAGGGACATAATATAGTGCACCTGAGAGAGGGCCATGGCCTCATGGGGAAGAGATAGGGGAGGCCAGGAGATGCTGGGGATAAATAGGGACATAATATAGTGCACCTGAGAGAGGGCCATGGCCTCATGGGGAAGGGCCAGGGAAGAGATAGGGGAGGCCAGGAGATGCTGAGGATAAAAGAAGAGGAAGCTACAAGTGAGAATAATAATGAACAGGAAAGTTGACATTCCCAACAACTCACCCTGCCCTGCGGTGCCCTGTGCCATGGCACTGGTCACACAACCCTAGTTACGGCGGTGGATGTGGTGGAGCGATGTTTTTCATCTGATTTATACTGCGCATACATCCCGATGGTGTTCTTACAGAGTCGCAGTGATGAAGTGTATTAGAAAAGTGTTGGGCGTTCCTGGGTAGTTACAGGTGGTTGGCTGATCAGACATAGATGTAATGTAGTATGGGTGTGTTATTGGAGTGACAGCGGAGTGTTGCTGAAAGTAGTTATGTACAGAGACGCTAGATTGCTCACATTGGAGGCCTTACTCAGACGAATGTTCTGCACTAGCGTAGGGCTGGTAAAAGTTTCAATGATGCGACCTATGGTGACGTCTAAGGACGCACAATGCTTGATTGCAGCATCTGTAGACACTGACAGTGGGCGTCTCAGTCCTTGCACATTCTTACGCATGAGGGAAGGGCTTTGTAGCAGCATTAGCAAAAAGGTTGCAGACGCAGCTGAAGCAAAAGATGGAAGGAAGTCCGCAACTGTGTCCAACTCAGAATTAGGGGCCTGATTCAGACCCACTCGCGAGCGGCTGTCCGCTCGCAAGTGGATCGATGGTCTGCACTGAGCATGCGCACGACGGAGGGAGCTCCGTCGTGCGCATGCGCCAGACGCGACGAGCGAAGGAAAGTCCTTCGCTCGTTGTGTCTGATCAAAGGGGGCGTGCTGTCAATGTTGATTGACAGCACGCCCCCTTTGGTGGGCGTGCCTCCCTGACGGGGGCGTTCCCAAGGGAATGCCTACCGTCAGAAGCCGGCCCACTGACATCACTAGTGATGTCAGTGGGAGTGATTTTGGCTCTGATAGAGCCAAAATCACTCCGGGCCTTGCGGTTGAAAACCTCAACCGCAGGCTCCAGCTCGCAGTTTCGATGGTCGCGATGGTCACGACCATCGCGGCCATCAAACTGCACGCTCGTATAGGCTGTGGGTGGTGACCCACAGCTATACGAGCGTCCAGGAGGACGCTCCATAATTATGGAGGGCGGCTCTCATTCAGAGCATACGGCTCTGAATGAGGGCCTAGGTTCGATGAGGAGTAATCCCGCCCTCCTCAACAGACTCCACCCCCTCAACAGACCACGCCTTCATTTGGTCTGCTTACAGAATTTTCCCGGGCTGGTTTTCCATCCCAATCCGTCCCTGGCGCATGAGCAGGCATTGTTCTGTGCGTGCGCAAACTGCTGTGTGCGATTGCAAACCGCTCGCTCGCCCAGCAAAGACAGCCCAGTGAAATGAGTGACAGGAGAGGCCGTTTGTGGGTGGTAACAGGAGCAGGACACTAATAACGGGGGAGTGGAGGAGTGAATGCAGGCGTGCCTGAGTGCTTTAACGCCGTTTCACAGGCATGCATAATTAACAGGCAGCGTCATAGTACACATCACTTGCCTTTTTTTTACACTGACGTCCTCGCAGTGCTTGCGGTAGGGTAAGTCTTACCCTACCGCAAGCACTGCGTCAGCTTTCGATGATCCTCGATGTACCAATGTTTTAATACACTTCCTGGAGATGACGTGCGCTAGTGGGCGTCTCAAAATACGCTGAGGGGTGTCTGCATACACAGAGCGATCGCTCGCACAGCCAAAGTGGGTGTGCTAATGCCTTTCCGAGCGAGCGCCTGCCATGGCATCACTTTGCCGTATTTGCATACGCTGGATGCGAGCGATCGCATCTTGTGAGCGGCTCTGAATGAGCTCCTTTGTCTTTATTGATTTTATCATCACGATGTTTATTTACACTGATACATTGTTTCACCCTTATAAAATGGAGTCCATTTTTTTCATCTTCTATTGGTTTTTGCGGCCACAGAAAGATTTTATTTACTGCCAGCTGAGATCTTAACTACACGAAAAGTGGCAACAGGGACAAGTTGGGTGGCCACTGGTATAGACATTGGACTGTGAAGCTACTTATAAGCCAGAGCATCGTTTGGTAACTTACATTGGTTTCATTTCAGTCCAGAGCTCGACTGCTTATATTGTGCAGAATAACACTATCTGCTGGGATTTATTGTGCTCTTCGCAAGTAAACAAAAGAGTTATTCTACTGAAACAATAAAATTCATAAAACCACACAAGGGAGCGCTATAATAATAATCACATGTTCATTTAATAAAACATTAAACCATAAAAACAATATTAGAACCACACAAAGTGGTCAAAGAATACATAAATAATGAAGAATTAATATAATGAGAAGATAAATTGAATTCTGATTGAAAGTCACTGGGCCTGATTCAGAGCCGGTCGCTCTGACAGAGCGCTCGCTCTGAATCAGGGCCGGTCTTTTTTATTTTTTTAGAACGGCCTCCTGGCCACTCGCATAGCTGTGGGTGGCCACCCACAGCTATAGCGAGCAGCCATGATGATGTTCGTGATGGTCAAGGCCATCGTGACCATCGGGCTTGCGACGAGACCCTTGTGGTAGGGTCTCGTGGCCGCAAGCCCCAGAGAGATTTCGGCTCTAATAGAGCCGGAATCTCTCCACTGACATCACTTGTGATGTCAGTGAGGCCGGCCCCAAATGGTAGGCGTTCTCATGGGAACGCCTCCGTTTGGGCAGCCACCCCCCCAGCCCGCCCACCAAACGGGGCATGCTGTCACTCAACATCGACAGCACACCACCTTTGGTGCGAGACCCGGAGTGACGGATTGGCCGTCGCTATCCGGGTCTCGCACATGCGCACGACAGAGCCGGCTCCATCGTGCGCATGCACTCTGGGCCACCATCAACCCAATTGCGAGCGCTCAGCGCTTGCGACCGGGTCAGAATCAGGCCCACTGTCCGCTCTGGCTTAGGACTCCGGAACAATAGAACAATCCACTTTTTGCACAGTTTTTGAACCTTTGGTTCTCTGCCATCGTTGGCAAAACTAGTTGACATCGGTCAGTCACCATCGATGTTTTGAGAACATCGATGGTCGATGGCAATCCCTAGTTGCAGCAGCATCTTGTAACACTGTCTAAATGAATCATATAAGGCAGCTGTTTTTTTCTGTCACACTACATACTAAACACCAGGGTTATGGTCTGTGTAAGTGGATGTAGAGATCTTGGCCCTGATTCAGACCCACTCGCGAGCGGCTGTCCGCTCGCAAGTGGGTCGATGTTCTGCACTGAGCATGCGCATGATGGAGGGAGCTCCGTCGTGCGCATGCGCCAGACGCGACGAGCGAAGGAAAGTCCTTCGCTCGTTGTGTCTGATCAAAGGGGGCGTGCTGTCGATGTTGATTGACAGCACGCCCCCTTTGGTGGGCGTGCCGGGGGCGTGCCTCCCTGACGGGGGCGTTCCCACGGGAATGCCTCCCGTCAGAAGCCAGCCCACTGACATCACTAGTGATGTCAGTGGGAGTGATTTTGGCTCTGATAGAGCCAAAATCACTCCGGGGCTTGCGGTTGAAAACCTCAACCGCAGGCTCCGGCTCGCAGTTTCGATGGTCGCGATGGACACGACCATCGCGGCCATCATACTGCATGCTCGTATAGGCTGTGGGTGGTGACCCACAGCTATATGAGCGTCCAGGAGGACGCTCCATTTTTATGGAGGGCGGCCCTCATTCAGAGCGTGCGCTCTGCTCAGAGCGTACGGCTCTGAATGAGGGCCCTAGATTGTTCAATACTTGAAGCTGCAGATCCCAGTGGGCCTGATTCAGACTCGCGAGCGAGCGCTGAGTGCTCACAAGCGGGTCGATGGTGGCCCAGTGTGCATGCGCACGACAGAGCCGGCTCCGTCGTATGCATGCGCGAGACCCGGATAGTGACGGGCAAACCGTCGCTCCGGGTCTCGTACCAAAGGGGACGTGCTGTCGATGTTGAGTGACAGCACGCCCCCTTTGGTGGGCGAGCTGGGGGCGTGGCTGCCCAGACGGAGGCGTTCCCATGGGAACGCCTACCGTCTGGGGCCGGCCCTACTGACATCGAAAGTGTTGTCAGTGGGAGTGCTTTTGGCTCTGTTAGAGCCGAAAGCACTCTAGGGCTTGCGGCAACGAGACCCTACTACAAGGGTCTCGTCACAAGCCCGATGGTCGCGATGGTCTTGACCATCGCGACCATCTTCCTGGCCACTCGCTATAGCTGTGGGTGGTCACCCACAGCTATACGAGCGGCCAGGAGGCCGCTCTAAAAATCCAGAAGGACGGCCCTGATTCAGAGCGAGCGCTCTGCCAGAGCGTCCGGCTCTGAATCAGGGCCAGAGTCCTCTCCCACTGTGTGTCAGGTAGAGGATGTGATATATGATGAGGATACAATGGGCACATTGCTCAGCAGCTGTACGCTGCCAGATCACCTCCTGTTTTGTTGTCTCCCTGTTATAGACGCACATATGGTACCATAGCTGACATGCTGTGTGACAGGCAGGGCTGAATGTATGGGAAATGTAGGAGGGAGGAGGCCGTGGCTGTGCTGCTGCCGATTGGTGAAGCCATGCAACAACTCTGCTGTCTGTGTACAAATGACATGCCTGTCCAACTCGGCTCCGGGCCCCGCCCACAGCCCCACCCCCGGCTGATTTTTTTTTTACGCTAAATAGGATAAATGCACATGCGTGAAACATTGCAATGTATTTACCATCGAGTGCTTTGGATGTGATGGTTAGCTACCATTGCATCACAACATTCGATGACGGACTTCCAATGTCCGTCCCTAGCAGGCTCGTCAGCTTTGGCTGTAAGTGTAAATATGCCTGTTTCCAGGTGTGTGATTTGCCTCAAGAATAGGCTGCTACAAATGCTTACTGACGATGATTATTTCAAGTCGCAACTCGCAAGTGAAGCGTATGGGTAAGGAACAGCGTAAGATGTGTGCAACTCTGGGAATATATGCTTTATTTTCATGCACGCATTGTGGGAAGCACATTGGGCTTCATTCAGAGGCGGCCGTACGGTCTACGACCGCACGGCCGCCTCGATGTTTGTCCAGTGCGCATGCGCACGAGGGAGCCGGCTCCTTCGTGCGCATGCGTGAGACCCGATACGACCGACAGCGCCGGTCGTAGTGGGTCTCTTTCCAAAGGGGGTGAGCTGTCGCTGTTGAATGACAGCTCGCCCCGTTTGGAAGGCGGGCCGAGGGGGTGGGAGCCCAAACGGAGGCGTTCCCATGGGAACGCCTGCCATTTGGGGGAGGCCTCACTGACATCACTAGTGATGTCAGTGGAGAGCTTCCGGCTCTGACAGAGCCAGAAGCTCTCCGGGGCTTACGGCAAGTGAGGCCCTACCCTAGGGTCTCGTCGTAAGCCCCAATGGTCACGATGGTCTATGACCATCGTGACCATCACCCTAGCGGTCGTTAGAGCTGTGGGTGTAAACCCACAGCCTAATGACCGAAACAGAGGCGGCCGGTCAGGATGCAAGCGGCAGCTTGGTTTCTGAGCGACCGCTTGCATCCTCCGACCGCCTCTGAATGAGGCCCATACTGTAAGGCAGGTTTCTATCCAGCACTGCATCAGGTCCAGAGTAATTAGAGAACCTATAATGTCTGTCCCCCCTTTTGTATTTGCCATGCAATAAATTGAGTCTGAGCTCTCGTATAATCTCCTTTCCTATGTTAGGATATCCATGATGGTAAGTAAAGGGAGATGTACACATGAGGAATGAGGAAAAGAGTTTACAGCTGATAATTAGGGATGTGCGCCAGACCATTTTTGCCGGATTTTTATTTGGATTTGGACTTGCCAAACTGCGGTGACTGGCTTTGGAATTGGATTTGGAATTTTTTACAAAAATTAACAAGAAAAAGCTAAAATCACATAAATTGGGCTTTTTTTCTTCCTAGAGTATTATTAACCTCAATAACATTAATTTCCAGTTATTTCCAGTCTATTTAGACCACCTCACAGCTTATAATATTGTTTTCACCATTATTGGCCAAAGGCTGCAGTGAGCTGACTGGTTTCTAAGCGACAGAGCAGCGACACAGACACCGCAGTATAAAGCACATCTATGACACATTGCCACACAGCAGTGGCAGAAATTAAAAGTAGTGCACCCACCCAGTGGGGTACGGCCAGCAGAGTCACAGTGCACAATCTTATTCACTTTACACTAGGGGTGTGCACCGGCCACTTTTCGTGTTTTGTGTTTCGGTTTTGGATCTGGATCTTTCTTCGTGTTTTGGATCTGGATTGGTTTTGCCAAAACCACCCTTCCGTGTTTTGGGTTCTGGGTTTTGTGTTTTGGATCTGTATTTTTTTGAAAAAAAGCATAAAAACAGCTAAAATCACAGAATTTGTAGGTTTTTCTGCTCCTCAACCTCAATAACCTTAATTTCCACTCATTTCCAGTCTATTCTGAATACCTCACACCTCACAATAGTGTTTTTATGTCCAAAAGGTTGCACCGAGGTAGCTGGATGACTATGCTAAGCGACACGAGTGGGCGGCACAAACACGTGACCCATCTAGGCGTGAAACTGCAGTGGCAGACAGGATGGCATTGAAAAACTAGGCCCCAAACTGTACATAATGCAAAGAAAAAAAGAGGTGCAAGATGGAATTGTCCTTGGGCCCTCCCACCCACCCTTATGTTGTATAAACAGGACATGCACACTTTAACAAACCAATCATTTCAGCGCCAGGGTCTGCCACACAATTGTGGCTGAAATGATTGGTTCGTTTGGGCCCCCACAAAACAAGCTGGCAATTAATCTGTCCCTGCACAAACTGGCTCTACGGAGGCAAGAAGTCGTCCTCATCCTCCTCATCCACAGATTCCTCACCCTCTTCAGTGTTATGTACATCCTCATCCTCACAGAGTATTAATTCGTCCCTGCTGGAACCACAGGTCCCTCTGTACGTTCTGGAGGCTGGTCTCCCTGGAAGAGTTGATCATTCATTTTATGAACATCATCTTCTCCACATTTTGTGGAAGCAACCTCCTACGCCTTTCGCTAACAAGGTTCCCGGCTGCACTAAACACTCTTTCGGAGTACACACTGGAGGGGGGGCAACTCAGGTAAAATAGAGCCAGTTTGTACAGGGACCTCCAAATTGCTTCTTTTTCCTGCCAGTACAGGTACGGACTGTCTGACATGCCTACTTGGATGCTGTCACCGATGTAATCCTTTAACAGACAGACGCACGCTTGTCGCTGCTGCTTTGAGGATTCAAGTGCGGCTACAGCCCACACAATTCACAAAGACAGAAAAAAAAAAAGAATATTTTTATTGTTTGTGGAGCACACTTTGAGGGTTACACCACCCTCTAACAGACAGACGCACGCTTGTCGCTGCTGCTTTGAGGATGCAAGTGCGGCTACAGCCCACACAATTCACAAAGACAGAAAAAAGAAGAAGAATATTTTTATTCTTTGTGTAGCACACTTTGAGGGTGTCACCACCCTTTAACAGACAGACGCACGCTTGTCGCTGCTGCTTTAAGGATGCAGGTGCGGCTACAGCCCACACATTTCACAAAGACCGAAAAAAAAAGAACAATATTTTAATTGTTTGTGTAGCACACTTTGAGGGTGTCACCACCCTTTAACAGACAGACGCACGCTTGTCGCTGCTGCTTTAAGGATGCAGGTGCGGCTACAGCCCACACAATTCACAAAGACAGAAAAAAGAAGAATATTTTTATTGTTTGTGTAGCACACTTTGAGGGTGTCACCACCCTTTAACAGACAGACGCACGCTTGTCGCTGCTGCTTTGAGGATGCGAGTGCGGCTACATCGCACACAATTCACAAACACATAAAAAAAATAGTTTTTTATTTTTTGGAGCACTTTGAGAGTTACACCACCCTTTAACAGACAGATGCACGCTTGTCGCTGCTGCTTTAAGGATGCAGGTGCGGCTACAGCCCACACATTTCACAAAGACCGAAAAAAAAGAACAATATTTTAATTGTTTGTGTAGAACACTTTGAGGGTGTCACCACCCTTTAACAGACAGATGCACGCTTGTCGCTGCTGCTTTAAGGACGCAGGTGCGGCTACAGCCCACACAATTCACATAGACAGATAAAAGAAGAAGAATATTTTTATTGTTTGTGTAGCACACTTTGAGGGTGTCACCACCCTTTAACAGACAGACGCACGCTTGTCGCTGCTGCTTTAAGGATGCAGGTGCGGCTACAGCCCACACATTTCACAAAGACCGAAAAAAAAAGAACAATATTTTAATTGTTTGTGTAGCACACTTTGAGGGTGTCACCACCCTTTAACAGACAGACGCACGCTTGTCGCAGCTGCTTTAAGGATGCAGGTGCGGCTACAGCCCACACAATTCACAAAGACAGAAAAAAGAACAATATTTTAATTGTTTGTGTAGCACACTTTGAGGGTGTCACCACCCTTTAACAGACAGACGCACGCTTGTAGCTGCTGCTTTGAGGATGCAGGTGGAATCTAGATGGGATTTGGAACCGAGGACACACTACCTCCATCAATTGTCTAAATCCCACTGCACTAATGTCGGATACCGGACGCACGTCTAACACCAACATAGCAGTCAAGGCCTCAGTTATACGTTTTGCTTCAGGATGACTGCTGTCGTACTTCATCCTCATCGCTAGGGACTGTTGGAGGGTCAATTGTTTAGTAAAAGTAGTGATGTTCCTACTTCCTCTCTGGGATGATGAACAACTCCCAGCAGCAGCAACAGCACTAGTAGGAAGTGGTTCTTGATCTTTCCCTATTTTATTTTTATCAGAGAAAGTTTGGTCCTCCATTTATGTTATATTGATATATATACGTGCGGCTAAAGCGCACACAAACACAGAAAATATTTTTTTATTTTTGCTGGAGAGTAGTGCACTTTGTGGGTTACACCACCCTTTAAGAAATGAGCCAGCCGGCTCTTTACTTATGGGACACAGGAGCACGCTTGGCGCTGCTCCTTTGTTGATGCACGTGCAGCCACAGTGCACACAAGTCACAAACACAGAAAATATATATTTTTTTGGTTTGGAGTGTACTTTGGGGGTTACAGAACCCTTTAACGGTCAAGCCAGCCGGCCCTTTACTTATGACACAGGCGCACGCTTGGCACTACTTTGTTGATGCACGTGCGGCTACTGCGCACACAATTCACAAACACAGAAAATAATTTTTTTTTTGGTTTGGACTGGAGTGTACTTTCGGGGGTTACAGCACCCTTAACGGTCAAGCCAGCCGGCCCTTTACTTATGACACAGGCGCACGCTTGGCACTACTTTGTTGATGCACGTGCGGCTACTGCGCACACAATTCACAAACACAGAAAATAATTTTTTTTTTGGTTTGGACTGGAGTGTACTTTCGGGGGTTACAGCACCCTTAACGGTCAAGCCAGCCGGCCCTTTATTTATGACACAGGCGCACGCTTGGCACTACTTTGTTGATGCACGTGCGGCTACTGCACACACAATTCACAAACACAGAAAATATATTATTTTTTTAGCACTTGGGGGGAGCACCCCTGATGGACAGAGCACCCCCTGGACAACACTACAGCACCTCTTTAGGACTGGGACACTGCACAGGACTTTGGAGTGGACACAGCCCCTATGGAGAACTGACTGCACAACACAGTCCAGCCAGCCCCTATGGACTTTGAAGTAGTGGACACAGCCCCTATTAACAACAGCAGCACAGCACAACACAGCCAGCCCCTATGGACTTTGAAGTAGTGGACAACAGCAGCACTACACTACACTACACTACACAGCCCTAACTCCCACCCTCCCTCTTCACTGTCCACAGCCGAGTGAGAAAATGGCGCCGACGTGGGTACCTTATATAGGATCCAAAACCCGCGAGACTCGGAAGGCGGGATGATGACGTTTTGCCTCGATTTCAGATCCGAGTCAGGCGGGAAAAGTCGAGCCTGATTCGGATCGGACTCGGATCGGGGGGGCTCGGGGGGGTTCGGATTTCAGAAATCCGAACCCGCTCACCCCTACTTTACACCACACATAGTGTCCCTGATTCACATTACACCATAAAGTAGTGCCTCTTATTTATGTTACCACACACAGTAGTGCCCCTTTTACACAATGCCCACAGTAGTGACCCTTTTACACAATGCCCACAGTAGTTCCCCTTTACACAATGCCCACAGTAGTGACCCTTATACAATGCCCACAGTAGTAGTGCCACTTATACAAAGCCCCCAGCAGTGGTGTCCCTTACACAATGCCCCCAGTAGTGGTGCCCCCTATGCAGTACCCTTAGTAGTAGGGCCCCTATGCAGTGCCCCCAGTAGTAGTATGCCCCCAGTAGTATGCCCCCCGTAGCAGGCCCCCAGTAGTAGTGCCCCCAGTAGCAGTGCCCCCTGTAGTAGTGTCCCCCAGTAGCAGTGCCCCCAGTAGCAGTGCCCCCATTAGTATGCCCCCATTAGCATGCCCCCCAGTAGCAGTGCCCTCCAGTAGTAGTGCCCCCCAGTAGCAGTGCCCCCATTAGTATTCCCCCCAGTAGCAGTGCCCCCCAGTAGTATGCCCCCCATTAGCATGCCCCCAGTAGTATGCTCCCCAGTAGTATGCCCCCCAGTAGCAGTGGCCCCATTAGCGCCCCCTTAAAAACACACACACATAAAAAAAGAAGAAACAAAAACGTACCTGAATCCCCGCTCCCGCCGCCCGCTCTGCTCTGCTGTCACGCGCGGAGGGAGCCGGAAGACGGAGCTCATGAGTGAGCTCCAACCGGCTCCCTCCATGCAGCTGCCAATGAGAGTCTGCCTGACTCTCATTGGCTGCTATTACAAACACACAGCTGCCGCTGGCGGCTGTGTGTTTGTGTCTGTGTAGGGCAGACCACTATCACAGCGGTCTGTCCTACATGAGAATCCGACATCAGGCGGCCACCGTTCGACCCCGAACGGGGATACGAGTCAGGCGGGGAACACCCGAACTAGGTTCGGGTGGACTCAGATCCCCAATGTTCGGAGTAGTTCGGATTCCACAGAATCCGAACCGCTCATCTCTACTGATAATATTCATAAGAAAATCATATGCATACTTGTATTTTGGAGGTTTAATGGGGAATTTGCAGGTATGTACAGTGGACAAAGCTAAATTACGTAAATTGCGTAATTTAGCCGCACCCCCTCCTTGCAGACACGTAAATTGTGGACCTTTCCTGGAAAGAGGTGAAGACTAATTACATCTACAGCTCAACTCCGCCCCCCAAACCGGCCAGCAGCTGCACCCAGGGAGGATTTATACAGAGTCGGTAAGTATGATCTTAGGTTTGGAGCCATAGGGCCATATTCAATTTGGAGCACAAACCCGTTATCGGCGATACTTTATCGCCGGTGACGTCATTTTCGCTATTCTCACTTATCCCCATATTAAATTTGGTTGACCTTTCGTAGGTGCGGAAAGTCAGAGGTTTGAACCCAGCGAAAAAGTATCCCCATTGAATACGTGGCGAGAACAAGTTGGGAATTGGGGTTTTAGGGTGCAGACTTCTAAAAACCATGAGCACCCCTTGGACAGGCCCCTAATGGTATTCTGTATCAATTATTTAAAAAAAAAAAGAAGCACAGGACACCCCAAAAAAGGTACTTTCATTTTTGGGGGTGAAAAAAAAAAAGTTGGGTGACAAACTTTTATACTAGCGAAATAGACTTCAGGGGGGGTCCCCAAGTATGCCCCAGGTGGTTTTTGGATTGCAGCTGCTTGCGGCAGGTGGATTTTTCACGATTTTTACAAGTTCACTTTAGCCATTTAAAAATATGCTTATACCCATTTTCAGGTACCCCAAATTTGATGGGACTAGTTATTTTTCCCAAAAAAGTTGCAAAAATCTATTCTTCACCACTGTCCCAAAGATGCTAAATAGCACCTAATGAGACCATTTAAAAAAATCAAAAATACCTTTAGCAGGGCTATTCGGGGGTACCCATAGTGATCCCCCATGTCAGGCCATATTTTTGGGGGAGTCAGGTTGATTTCCCCAAAAATGACAGGTCTTTTCGCAGATTACTCTTTTGCCGGGTCCCATTTTCACCGAATCCAAATTGAATACGGGGATACATGGGGACACGCGCAATAACTTTTCACTTGCAAAACCTCCAATGACGCCGTTTTCACCTCAAATTGAATATGGCCCATAATGAATATATTCTTCCAGTGAAAAATAAAAACTTTCTTATTTACTCTACTAAAATTCATTTTGTCGATATATCTTTTCGTCTAAAAAAAGTAGAATCTTTTTCTATTAAAAAGCTGAAATAATGATATTACTTACAACAATCATTTTGTAAAAACATTAGCAGAAAATATACGGGAACAAGGCCAGACGATCCCCCTTGTCCCCCAAGGCTGACAATCTACAGTAGCTTTTAAGAGTTTTTTTTTTCCCTCAAAAGAAATGTGTATATCAGTGAGAGAAAGCAAATGTGAATTATAAATCTGCCTTTGAAATAACATAAATTTAGCAGCATCGTACAACTTACGCAGAACAAAAACACTTCAAGCAATGAAAACTTAATGACATATAATTAGGTATTCAGCAAGGTCATCTGATGTTGTGAGTCATTCACAATAAATGACATTAAATATATAAAAAAATAAAAAGGTATTTTCTTCGAGTCATTAAGAGATGTATAATCAAGCACTCAAGATTTGAGCCTTTGTAAGGACAAGAGCATGAAGGAAATGGCACAGGGTAGTGTGACTGCAGTATGTTTATCACCGCCATGAGTCGCACTTAGGGCCTTATTCATTAAGGATAGCAACTGCAACAGCGCTCGCAGTTGGCCGATTGTTGCGTACTGTGCATGCGTCACAGGGCGTGTGCGAAGGCATCACTGCGATCACGGAAACCACACAGAGCCATTGCAGAATGAATGACAGGCAGTGAGCGTTTGGTGGTGGTGACGGGGGTTGGTTGGAGAAACGCAGGCGTGCCTGACCGTTTGAACGCCGTTGCATGGCCGTGCATAGATTAGTCATTGCAATTGTATACGCAGCTTGTGTACTCACTGCGTGCAACGAAGTTAGCAAAAAAAGTAAGGTCAGGGCTGCTGTAATTCTGCGGGGCCGATGGTACCGATGTTTATGGAGATTTGCAAGGTATTACGGATGTGAGATGGGGTAGTTGGAGGCAGTGGGTGTCTCTATGCTCGTAGTGGGACGGCATTGTGATTGCAATCATTACCATATTTTTGCAGCAGACCTGCGTGCAATTACGGAGCTGCGATCGCAATAGCAATCCATGATGAATCAGGCCCTTAGATTTATCTACACCAGTTGTGGTAATGGGTTTCCCAGTTCTTCCAGTGGCCCTGTGACTTCAATTATCTCTTTCCTAACAGGGCATCTATATTTTGGATTTTGCTCAGTTACAACAAAAATGTCACAAAAGTTAAAATGAATTTTCTACATATTTTTTTTTAAATGTTTAAAACTTATAAGATAAGTGCCAAGATTGTTTCAGCGAAGCAAAGGACTAATGCTGGGTACTCACTGGACGATATATCTTTCATACAGCCAACGAACAAACAATATATCGTCCCGACCATCGAGCCAGTGTGTACGCACAATATATCTGTGAACCAGAGTAATAGAGACGCTGGGCTGCGACTTTACGCACAGGGAAATTGGTATAACCCACGTAGAAAGTCGCAGAGCGGAACTTGACAGGAGGAAAAGTGGTGGATGCTCGTATTGGAGCCGCAGCTGAGTTGCACGTGACCTGGCGCACTGAGACGCGATACTTGGCACGACGAGTGCAACAGTGTAGAAGTACACATCTGTATTTAATGTACGGCATTGCAGAAACTTCATGGCACCTTAAAAATTAAAGCTATTTAGACGCACGGATGTACACCAGGGAAGGGCTGATATTAGCATTAGCATAAAGTAACAGACGCGGCTCCACAATAGCACGCAACTCAGAAACAGACCCGTAATATTTGTTCCAATTATATATAAAACAATATCAATAAAAAGTTAAATACAAATATAAACGACTCCAATGTTTTTCACTACAACTGCCATGAAATGTGACACGCTGAAACGCATAGAGATTTAGGGCTATATTTAGGAAGCAGCGTTCTCTGTATGCCGCCGCTTGCTGGCAGGTTGGAAGTGCACATTTAGAATAACAGTCACAGTCAGTGTAAAGCACGCAGGGGTTTACACTGATTTTGAGCTCCGTTTTAACATTTTCGCTACCAACCCGCCAGCAAGTAGCACATTATAGAAGCCGCAGCTTCGTATATAAAGCCCTTAGAAGTGAAGCTAATAGGCAAGGGGAAAAAAAACATTTTATTCTGAAGGCCTTGTTTTCTAAATACTATATATAACATTTATAAGTATATATAATAAATACAATTGTTCTTCTATAGCTCCACCCCCCAGAAGCTCCCCAAAGTTCCTGAACCTATTTTTCCAGAAAAATAGCCCTGTATATATATATATATATATATATATATATATATATACAGAAAATAAGAGAGCACTCACCAGTGTTTTTCCATAGAAAAGGTAAAATTTGTGCTTTATTCACTCACATCATGACACAAAAGAGAGCATGTCAACATTTCGGGTCCCGCATGGCCCTTTGTCAAGACCCAGAAGCCACAGTTTCTCAAAGATAATACAAACAGGAAACTCTTAAATACCCACAGTAGCCCCACAAGACATGCCCACACCTGCCAATTAAAGCTATATTCATATACATATGTAGTCAAGTGCATCTGTTAAGACAATAAATCAGCAGTGAGTGAGTTAATCAATCTCACTGCCACACATGTTATACTGTGAACATCAATCAACGGGAATGCCATGTGTATATCACCTCAATGAGCCACCCAGCTGATGGTGTACCTTGGTGCCACAATCATAGTGGCTTATGAGTGATATTCTAACAGGCGCAAAGTATAGACAGTGCTGCCCAATGAACAAGCCACGCCGCTGATCTCATGCTTCCGATCAGCGCCGGAAGGTACAATACAAGTGCCGGAAGGGACATTATGCGTGTCAACCCCGTGAGCCACATGCTCAGTCACATGCTATGTCACAGCCAATCAAGCAACGGGGATCACGTTAGGGTCTCAATGGTAAACAAATGCATCCTGAAAAAACTAAAGACCTTAAATCAAAACTCTAATACTTATTCACATTTATATTATTATATCTAAAAATATCACCATATGACCATGAAAATAAGTATTCACAATAAATACCAAAAAAATTAAAAATAGACATACATACACAAAAATAAATAAATAACCAAACACAGAAATGGAGGGAGATGCCGAAAACTTACAGTAGATGAAAACATTTAAAGGGTTCATCTAATTCAGCCCTCTAGGAGCCACAGTGTCTAGGTGGTGAATCCACCTCGCTTCTTTTTTCAAGAGAATAAGACCCCGATCACCACTTCTAGGTAGTGGTGGGATCCAATCTATCAACATATATCTCAAGGTGGTAATTTGGTGCCATTTTTAAAAAAATGCTGTGCTCCTGGTTTATCCATAGAACCAGTGTTGTATGCAAGGCGAATGGATGAACGGTGTTGAGACATACGCTCTCTGAATGTCCTTATGGTTTTCCCCACGTACATAAGTCCACAAGGTCAGGTGAGGAAATAAATCACGTGGTCTAATAGTTATGTTAGCCTATGCTTCAAAAAGATTTTTTGTCCATTGTGTGGATGACAGAAGAATTTCCCTGTGATCAGCGATCTACAGGTTGTGCCCCCAAGGCACTTGAAACAGCCATTAGTATGAGACAGACAATTTTTCTTCTCTACACAATCTGAGCTTATATCCAGTCTTAATAGCAGATCCTTAAGATTACGCCCCCTACTGATACTCAATAGGGGAAAATTGTGACGTAGCTTCTTAAAAGCTGGATCAGTTGAGATCATCGACTAATTCTTTTTGATGGCCTTTTGTACTGGCTTCAGATTAGTATCACACCGTAAGTTTAATATCACTGTGTCAGTGTGAGATTTGTTGGTTATTGCATGTTGTCCCAAGACAATGGCCCTCATTCAGAGGCGGTCGTAAGTGGCCGCTCGGTCGTACGCCTAACGACTGCAAAACTGAAAAAGGAAGCGATCACACGGCTGGTCGATCGCAACCAAAGTGACGCCCATACGTGAACAATGCACCTCCATTAGCTAGCGAGTGATAGCAGCTAGCGATCGAGTCAATCGTTGTCAGTCATTGTCAGTCGCTGTATGTTAATTTTCTTCTGATGGTTGCTGCCGCTTGTGTTGTGTGCAAACTACACCAAATATTAACAAAAAAACTCATATAATAAGCCATCCCCATGAAATATATTTATTATTATTATTCGCTAATGCAAACGCAGCTGAATCAATTACATGCCAATTAGCAGTGTTATTAGCTACAACAAACGATTATTAGTTGCTTGCATTGTGTGGCTCAAAATAGAAACATCAGACATAACATCAGTCACATTCGATAGTATCGATTGTACTCTGGGGCTTGAGAGAGCACATACCCAACCTCAAGCTGTACGATCAGCCAGGCCTCTAACCTGCTCGCAGAGTGACGTTTTACTACTTCCAGCCTTCTATGTCGGTTGTAGCAGAAAATTTATGTACGCCCCTGAAACGCCCTGAAAACGGTGAGGAACGCCTGTGTTTTTAGACCACCAACCCCGTCAACACCCACAAACGGCCTTTCATGTCAATCAACTCTCTGAAGTCGCTTCCTGCTCATAAGCCGTACGATTGACAGCATTTTGGATCGCAAGGTCTTGTATGCACATGCGCACAACTAACCGTATGCATGCGTGGTTTGGAAACATTGGATGCGTATGACCGAGCGGCCGCTTACGACCGACTCTGAATGAGGTCCAATGTCCTTAGCCCTGGTGAGACATCTCTCTATGTTTTTTAGCACTGGAGCCACATTGTAAGTATCTAAGGTGGCATTCAGCCAACTGTGCTTCCGCGCTCACTGGATCAGAATTATTTCTCAAAACCCTGACGAATTGAGAAACTGGCAAGTTTGATTTTAATGCATCTGGGTGATGGCTGGAAGCCCATAACAAGGTGTTCCTGCCAGTCTCTTTTCTATAGAGGGTGTATCCAAGACCCGATCCTTGTCGGAACACTGTCACATCGAGGAAATTCATCTGTAACTCATCAATAGAAGCTGTAAACCATATTGGTGTGTCCAGATGGTTTAAAAATTACACCAACTCAAAAAAAGCATCTGCATCCCCTCTCCAAATAACAAAAATATCATCTATAAAACGTTTGAAAAAAAATCTTATCAAAGAATTGTGCAAATATGTATCTCTGCTCGTACTGGTGCATATATAAGTTGGCATAAGAGGGCGCCAGGTTAGATCTCGTGGCCGTCCCTGCCAACTGAATGTTCCAATCATCCCTGTACATGAAGTGGTTAGATTCCAATACTAACCGCAACAGCGATAGCATAAATTCAACTGGTGGTCCATCATATGGAGCTTTTAGCAATGCCTCCTTGACAGCCTGAATTCCACCCTCATGTGGGATCACTGTATAGAGTGAACAGACGTCCAATGTACACAGGAGACACCCAGGGGGCAAGATTACCCAATAAGCCCAACCCATGCAAAAAATACCCAGTGTCCTTCATATAGGTGGTACTGGAACTAATGGTTGCAAGTAGTGATCTATGAATCTAGCCAAAGGCTATAGTAAGGACCCCCTTGCTGAAATTATGAGTCGACCAGGGGGATCAGTGAAGGAGTTATGAATCTTTGGCAACGTGTATAGTATAGGACAGATAGGATAGTCCACTGTAATAAAAGCCAATGTCTCCTCACTGATCCACCCCTGTGTCAGACCCATGGTCAGCAAATCATCAACCTGTTTTTTAAAACTTGCCAAAGGATTGAAATCAACCTTCATATATGTGCTCACATCAGAAAGCTGTCGCTTAACCTCAATGTCATATTTTATAACATCCTGCAGTACAACTGTATATATATATATATATATATATATATATATATATATATAGTGTATAGATATATAGTACTGAAAGTATGCAGTGGCACTTTGGTTGGTACTGTACCTAGAAGCGGTGGAGGTGGGGTTATTTAGGGCTACATTGGAATCCATTCACTATGAGTTGATATCTCATGAATATAAGTTGAGTACTGGGTCCCATGTTATTATTAGGCTGCATAATGTTCCAGCACAACAGAAGAGATGCCCTCACTCACTGCAAGTGACAGGCCCACTTTAAAAACAATTTAGCTTAAGTGATTTTTCACTTTGGCAAAGAATTGCACACAGTATAAAAGTATTGTCTACAGTTATAAATAATTTGTGATTTACCAAATGAATGTTACAATATGCTGTACAGGATACTATGGAATAAGCTTTTAAAATATTTTTTTCCTTTACCGTACTCTTTTATATCGATTTTTTTTTGTAAGCATCAGCTCATCACATAATTGTGAATTTAGCAAAACGATTATGGGGGTACACACCTGACCGACGCAGCAGCCCCCCCCCCCCCCTCCCGTCCCCCCCAACCAAGCAACCGTTTTGGAGAACATACACACTTTCCAATAAGCCACTTGGTAAGACTGGCCCGTTTATATATGCCCGCCCAGTTGTGAAATCCTGGTCGCTGGTCCTGCGGCTAGCATAACGGATCGGTCGGTCGCCCGTAGACACCTGCAGATGTTCACTATATGACTTTCAGATTCATCGCATCTGCTGTGATGCACGGCCGATGCGATATATCTGTGAATTACGTGGTTCACAGATATATTGTGTGTGCAGTACACATCAGCCGATGGTCGGGCGATATATCGTTCGTCAGCTGTATGAACAATATATGGCCCAGTGTATACCCAGCATTAGTCTTTTGCTTTACTGAGTTCTTGGTACCCATCATGTCAGTTTAAACATTTATAAAAAAAAAAAAACTAGAGAACTCAATGCAACTTTTCTGACGTTTTTGTTGTAATGTAAACTGGGCAAAATCGAAAATATGGATGCCAGACGTCGTTCACAGATGTAACATGTGTACACACCTGCAGATGCACTGATCAATATATCGTTTGTTGGCTGTACGAACATTATATTGTACAATGGCTCTGATTCAGAGCCGGACGCTCTTTCAGAGCGCTCGCTCTGAATCAGGGCGGCATTATTTTTTTTAGTGTCGGCCTCCTGGCCGCTCGCATTACTGTGGTTGACCACCCACAGCTTTTGCGAGCGGCCAGGTGATGGTCGCGATGGTCAGGGCTTGCTACGAGACCCTTGTGGTAGGATCTCGTTCCCGCAAGCCCCAGTGAGCCTCCGGCTCTAAATAGAGCCGGAAGCTCACCACTGACATCACTGGTGATGTCAGTGGTGCCTCCCACAAATGGCAGGCGTTCCTTCGGGAATGCCTCCGTTTGTGTAGTCACCTCCCCTGCCTGCCTACAAAACGGGGCGAGCTGTCAATCATAATCGATATGATAGCCACCCTGCTTTGGTGCGAGACCTGTATCGACGGAGCGCCCATAGCTGGCCGGGTCCCGTGCATGCGCATGTGCAGTTTGGGACCATCGACCTGCTTGTGGGTGCTGTGCGCTTGCGAGCGGTTCTGAATCAGGCCCAGTGTACCCAGCCCTGTAGTTTATCCCAGTTACATTTACAGAGCAGACTATGGTATGCGCATGCGCACGACGGAGGGAGATTCGTCGTGTGCATGCGCGAGACCCGGATAGCGACAGCCAAGCTGTCACTCCTGGTCTCGCACCAAAGGGGGCGTGCTGTCGAAGGTGATTGACAGCACGCCCCCTTTTGTGGGCGTGCCGGGGGCGTGGCTGACAGACGGAGGTGTTCCCATGGGAACGCCTACCGTCTGGGGCCGGCCCCACTGACATCACTAGTGATGTCAGTGGGAGTGATTATGGCTCTGGTAGAGCCAAAATCACTCCAGGGCTTGCGGCAGCGAGACCCTACTGCAGGGTCTCGTCGCAAGCCCGATGGTCGCGATAGTCTTGACCATCGCAACCATCATCATGGACGCTCACATAAGCTGTCTGTGATAACCCACAGCTATGCGAGCGTCCAAAAGGCCGCTCCAAATTTAAATAGGACGGCCCTGATTCAGAGCGAGCGCTCTGGTCAGAGCGTCCGGCTCTGAATCAGGGCCTCAGCTCCTATTGGCAATGCAGTGGTCAGCTGGTCCAGAATGAACTTTTGCCTGGCCACGGCTGCTCCTCCAATGGTTCTTTGCGGAGCAGAGCCATGAGTGACAAGTCACGGCTTTGCCTCCGCCTCCATACCGTGTTTCCCTGATAATAAGACCTACCCCGAAAATAAGCCCAAACCTTTACTTTTGTAATCCAGTCCAAATTAAGCCCTACCCCGAAAATAAGACCTACCAAAATCCCATTTTGAGCTGGGAACGCTTCAGAGGCCAGCGTTCCCAGTCATGCAGTGCGCGGGTGACGTGATGACGTCACCCACGCGCTGAGGATCCTGTGCGACCGTGCCTGCTGGATCATGTTAGATCCAGTCAACGCGCAAGTGAGAGGGACATCCCGGACGGCGGCGAGTCAGGTAAGTACCGTTCTGTACTGGTGGGTGGGGGATCAATTAGAGGGGGGCTTGCACTGCAATAAGGGAGGCTGCATAAGGGACACTGCTACAGGGGGGGGGCTACATAAGCGGCACTGCTACCGTATGAGGGAGGCTGCATAAGGGACACTACTACAGGGGGGCCTGCAAGGGGGGAGGCTGTATAAGGGGCACTTCTGCAAGGGGGCCTGCATAAGGGGCACTGCTGTCGCTGCTAATTAAAATAAGACCTACCCCGAATATAAGCCCTATGGTGTTTTTTAGAACAAAAAAAAAATAAGACAGTGTCTTATTATCGGGGAAAGACGGTATTAGCTGGCGCCCTGCTTCCATCAGATCAGGCATCAGAAGAGGCAAGAAAGCAGGTACCAGCAGCACAGGCCAGTAGTCAGATGGGCCCCTGGTGACTCTCACATCAGCCTGGCGGACCTGGGACCAGAGATCTCCAGAGAAGAGTGAATCTCACGGTAAATTAGCTCAGGCTGGGAGAGGGGTGGCACCGGGGCGCTTACTGGGCAGGCTATATATTTGTATATACTGTATATATAAATTGTTTTTTGTTTTTTTGCTTTTTTTGTTTTATTTTGGAGTGATATACAGTCAGGTCCATAAATATTGGGACATTGACAGAATTTTCAGATTTTGTCCTCTATTCACCACCACAATGGTTTTGAAATGAAACAAACAAGATGTGATTTAACTGCAGACTTTCAGATTTAATTTGAGGGTAATTACATCCAAATCGGGTGAACGGTGTAGGAATTACAACAGTTTCAATATGTGCCTCCCACTTTTTAAGGGGCAAAAAGTAATGGGACTATCAACTCAAAAGTTATTTCATGTACATGTGTGGGCTATTCCCTCGTTATTTCATTATCAATTAAGCAGGTAAAAGGTCTGTGTCACAATCCTGGCTAGTTTTTACCTTTTGTGACTAACCTCTGCCAGCTGCTCCATGGATCTGTGTTTGTAATTCTCCTGGGACATCTGCTCTGGCTGAATCATGCTGGCTGTAACATCTCTGTGTGTGCAGACTGCTCTCCCCCACACTGATTAAACACCTGGACCCTGCTCTGTCTGTGAGCATTGCTAGTCTTAATTGGAATCACAGGTGTGGTCCTGATTCTCAAGGGCTGCAGAGATGATTACTCCCTCTGCATGTTGTGCCTTGCTCCACTCAGAATGCCACTGCCAGACCACCTGTCTGTATCCACCAATCGCTGCCAGACTCTAGGTATATAGATCCTCCTCTAATAGCACTCAGTGCTTGAACATCTTGTTACATTCTGTGGTGTACAACTTATGCTATAGCTGTACCTCTGAGTACCAGTATGTCCCAGGCTCCTGCTGGTTCCTAGACCAGTGCTATCCGTAAGCCTGCTGCGTTCATCTATCCATGCTACCAGCCTCTCACCTACGGCTCCCAGGCACCTCCAAGTAGCTTCCACGCTACCAGCTTCTCCATACGACTCCCAGGCCGCACCAAGTAGCTTCCACGCTACCAGCGTCTACCCACGGCTATCCGGCCGCTCCATGTAGCCACCCAGCTACCAGCGTCTACCCACGGCTATCCAGCCACTCCATGTAGCCACCCAGCTACCAGTGTCTACCCACGGCTATCCGGCTGCTCAACGTAGCCACCCAGCTACCAGCATCAACCACTGCTATCCAGCTGCTCCACGTAGCCACCCAGCTACCAACGTCTACCCACGGCTATCCAGCCGCTCCACGTAGCTACCCAGCTACCAGCGTCTACCCACAGCTATCCGGCCGCTCCACGTAGCCACCCAGCTACCACCACCTACCCACGGCTATCCGGCCACTCCACGTAGCCACCCAGCTACCCGCGTCTACCCACAGCTATCCAGCCACTCCACGTAGCCACCCAGCTACCACCACCTACCCACGGCTATCTGGCCACTCCACATAGCCACCCAGCTACCCGCGTCTACCCACGGCTATCCAGCCGCTCCATGTAGCCACCCAGCTACCAGCATCTACCCACGGCTATCCAGTCGCTCCACATAGCCACCCAGCTACCAACGTCTACCCACGGCTTCCCAAGCCACAACAAGTAGCTTCCACGCTACCATACATCTGCAAGCCCATCTACTAGTAACCCGGCCAGCTCAGTCAGCCTTCCTGCCGGTCCCAGTCTGGTTCCTCCAAGTCCACTCACCTCACGGTTCATTAGCTGCACCAAGTAGCTTCCGTGCTACCATCCACCTGCAAGCTCATCTACTGGTACCCCGACCAGCTCAGTCAGCCTACCTGCCGGTACCAGTCTGGTTCCTCCAAGTCCACTCACCTCACGGTTCATTAGCTGCACCAAGTAGCTTCCGTGCTACCATCCACCTGCAAGCTCATCTACTGGTACCCCGACCAGCTCAGTCAGCCTACCTGCCGGTACCAGTCCGGTCCCTCCAAGTTCCTTCTGGTCTCATTCCGACGTCTCAAGTTTCCAGTTCCAGTCACTCATCACCAAAGGCAGTTCTCACTGCTACCCACTTCATATATTAAAAGATCTATTCATGTTACCCATGGTTCCAGTCCAGCTGGCCTCCAGTGATTCCAGTTTGTCACCTGATACAGGTAACTCACTAGCAACAACTGTGACAGTCTGGAGTTGATTCTAGGTGTGACATTTGCATTTGGAATCAGTTGCTGTCAACTCTCAATATGAGATCCAAAGAGCTGTCACTATCAGTGAAGCAAGCCATCATTAGGCTGAAAAATGAAAACAAACCCATCAGAGAGATTGCAAAAACATTAGGTGTGGCCAAATCAACTGTTTGGAACATTCTTAAAAAGAAAGAACACACCGGAGAGCTCAGCAACACCAAAAGACCCGGAAGACCACGGAAAACAACTGTGGTGGATGGCAAAATAATTATTTCCCTCGTGAAGAAAAACCCCTTCACAACAGTTGGCCAAATCAATAACACTCTCCAGGAGGTAGATGTATATGTGTCAAAGTCAACAATCAAGAGAAGACTTCACAAGAGTAAATATAGAGGGTTCACCACAAGATGCAAACCATTGGTGAGCCACAAAAACAGGAAGACCAGATTAGAGTTTGCCAAACAACATCTAAAAAAGCCATTACAGTTCTGGAACAACATCCTATTGACAGATGAGACAAAGATCAACTTGTACCAGACTGATGGGAAGAGAAGAGATGGAAAGGAACTGCTCATGATCCAAAACATACCACCTCATCAGTGAAGCATGGTGGTGGTAGTGTCATGGCGTGGGCATGTATGGCTGCCAATGGAACTGGTTCCCTTGTATTTATTGATGATGTGACTGCTGACAAAAGCAGCAGAATGAATTCTGAAGTGTTTTGGGCAATATTATATGCTCATATTCAGTCAAATGCTTCAGAACTCATTGGACGGCGCTTCACAGTGCAGATGGACAATGACCCGAAGCATATTGCAAAAGCAACCAAAGAGTTTTTTAAGGCTAAAAAGTGGAATGTTGTGCAATGGCCAAGTCAATCCCCTGACCTGAATCCGATTGAGCATGCATTTCACTTGATGAAGACAAAACTGAAGGGAAAATGCCCCAAGAACAAGCAGGAACTGAAGACATTTGCAGTAGAGGCCTGGCAGAGCATCACCAGGGATGAAACCCAGCGTCTGGTGATGTCTATGCGTTCCAGACTTCAGGCTGTAATTGCCTGCAAAGGATTTGCAACAAAATATTAAAAAGTGAAAGTTAGATTTAGGATTGTTTAGTTTGTCCCATTACTTTTGGCCCCTTAAAAAGTGGGAGGCACATATAGAAACCGTTGTAATTCCTACACCGTTCACCTGATTTAGATGTAATTACCCTCAAATTAAATTTGAAAGTCTGCAGTTAAATCACATCTTGTTTGTTTCATTTCAAAGCCATTGTGGTGGTGAATAGAGGCCAAAATATGAAAAATCTGTCAATGTCCCAATATTTATGGACCTGACTTTATATTTATTTTTGGGTTTATAGAATGTTTTATGATTCTGCTTGTTTTTTTGCTTATCTTTTATATATAATTTTTGCTAATTGGCAGTTTTGGTAGGGCTTTGAGATGTTTTATATTTATGGTATCACATGGAGGTTTGGTGCCTGGCAGCACCGCATCCTACTGTTCTCACATGTTATTCAGTACATTATCCAGATTGTAACCAAGCGCTGTCACTATCGTTAGTGTTTACAGCGGGTGTTTGTATATTTGTTGCTATGGCAACTAGAGACAGCTAGTCATAGACTCACCTGTAGATATGGCCGCCATGCAGCAAGCCGGTCGCTGCGTCCCAGAAATGTCTCCGTAGGGACATGTGGGAACCTGGTATGCTTAGCGGCACTGCATCATTTCACTTCACTTCTGCCTGTCCAATAGACAGCGCTAGAGAAGTATCGTCACTGGGCTGGACAACGGGAGGGCATTTGAAAAACAGAAAGATTTCGGATGTAAAAAATGTGGGATAACACGAGAAAAAAATTCTGCGAAAATCATCGAAAAAAACCCCTGTTTTTTGCATCCCAAAACTTTTCTGCTGCAAGTAGAATAACACCTAAGGGGTCTATTCATGTAGAACATGAAGTGAGCCAACTAAAAAATATCACTATATATCGCATCACATCGATGTAATATATAGAGATGTTTAGTAGCCATGCATGGTGACTTACCTGTCCGACATCTTCCTACGGTATCCGGCCCCTCCGCGATCCTGGACGCAGTGAGAATACAGACAGAATTGCCGAAATCAGTGAAAAGTCCTGTTTTCAGCTAAACAGGACTTTTCATTGCTCTAAGATTGGTGGTGGAATTATCAACTAGGGGGCACCAGCCAAAATCTTGCCTAGGGCACCAAATTGGCTAGGGCCGGCTCTGATATTACTCAACCCACCCCAAATTCAAATGTATCCTCTTCAACTGACTAAAGGCACAAATAATATTTGGATGTGACGATCATGATATAATGTAACCATATGTGTGCCACACCCTTATAAAATGTACACAAAGCTCTGTCTATTTTTATTTACCAACCGAGTGGTTTGTATCTGAAAGTCATATGCTCCAGGCATAGAAAACCTGAGGTTCTACTAATGCAGGGCATGCTGGAACGTGTAGTGCTAACACGTCAAGAGTCTCACATTACCTATTTCTGACCTAATATACATATGGGGTCAATCAAATTGATTGTGAAGGGAGTAAGTTGCCGTTGACACGGGGTTAAAATGCTGACAATGGTACGGCATCTCGCAACCCGCTCCGAGCCCGAATTTGCATAAATTTGCTCAGATCCCTATGGGGCTGCGAGCACTTTTAATGCAAATTTGGGCTGCCGTCAAGTTCTGCCGTTGTCGCGATGACTTGCACTCGTGAATACGTCCCCTGTAATTGAATTCAGCCCAATGTCTCCCAAGGGTGGAATATAACCCAGACAAACATAACTGATTTCCATTTACACAGGGCCTGATTCAGAGCCGCTCGTAAGAGGCCGCTCCTTCGTTCCGAGCGATGTTTGCACAACTGCGCATGCGTACGGCTCATAATACACATGCGCGAACCAGTCAGTGCGGCCGAAAATCATTTGTTCGCTAAATAGCGAATGCCTGCTATTTTGAGTGACATGAGGAGGCGTATGTGGGTGGTAACAGGGGAAGGTGCTTGAAAATGGGGAGTGGAGATCCGAACGCAGGCGTGCTTAAAGGTCAAAACGGGCGTTTTATGGGTGTGCATAATTAATACAGCAGCGTCATTGACCACGTCACTGGGTTATTTTATAGTCAGAACTGCTCGCAAGATTGCGGTAGGAAAAACCAACCACAAGAATAGCGTGCAGTTCATACGCTGGTCGATGTACTCGATTAATCTAATAAATAGCGGACATGACGTAGGATGCGAGTGGCCAGGGGGCGTAGTTTTCCAAAAAACGACCGCATGTTTTGTACGCTCATTCAGACCTAGAGGCGTGAACAGACCGCAAAGAACGAACGGTTCATTTGAATAGCCACCCCTTTTTTCTGAATGAGCGAGCGTAAATAGCGTCCGGCTCTGAATGAGGTCCACAGTTTTAAGTAGGGTCCATAGAGCATGCAGGGAACATGATAAATGTCTAGTCTAATAATAATAATTTGCTGGTATGTTTTCCTCCACTCATGGCACACGGGAGGCACGATTGACATATTGCCATTTTTCGGCAGCTTTGGATCAGTTTATAGCCAATGAAAGTGTAAAAGGGAAAATACATAAACTATTCCAAAAACGATCTTACAGCTCCACTATCACTCTGCCAATGTCTACTAATCACACCGGGCACATACTCAAAAATCAGTATTGTGGTCTAGTACTTTTATTTAGGGAGAGCAATATGTTTGTTAATATGGAGGCGTGAAGGGATGTGCTTTTAATTGCCAAAAAAAGTCAGTGAAGGTCTGTGACAATTATCTGCAGTAAGTATAAGACTGTACTGCATATTATTGCATGAGATTATACTATATGAAATGAGATTACAATGTTATACTACTGTATATATTATGTGGGTCATTTAATAACTAGGCACCACAAGTAATGGTGTATTATAACCCATAGTAACATGTATCTTCCTTTCTAGTACAGTCACACCAGTATCTTCCTTTCTAGTACAGTCACACCTGTATATTCCTTTCTAGTACAGTCACACCTGTATATTACTTTCTAGTACAGTCACACCAGTATCTTCCTTTCTAGTACAGTCACACCAGTATCTTCCTTTCTAGTACAGTCACACCAGTATCTTCCTTTCTAGTACAATCACACCAGTATCTTCCTTTCTAGTACAGTCACACCAGTATCTTCCTTTCTAGTACAGTCACACCAGTATCTTCCTTTCTAGTACAGTCACACCAGTACCTTCCTTTCTAGTACAGTCACACCAGTATCTTCCTTTCTAGTACAGTCACACCAGTATCTTCCTTTCTAGTACAGTCACACCTGTATATTCCTTTCTAGTACAGTCACACCTGTATATTACTTTCTAGTACAGTCACACCAGTATCTTCCTTTCTAGTACAGTCACACCAGTATCTTCCTTTCTAGTACAGTCACACCAGTATTTTCCTTTCTAGTACAGTCACACCAGTATCTTCCTTTCTAGTACAGTCACACCAGTATCTTCCTTTCTAGTACAGTCACACCAGTATCTTCCTTTCTAGTACAGTCACACCAGTACCTTCCTTTCTAGTACAGTCACACCAGTATCTTCCTTTCTAGTACAGTGATACCTGTATATTCCTTTCTAGTACAGTCACACCAGTATCTTCCTTTCTAGTACAGTCACACCGGAATCTTCCTTTCTAGTACAGTCACACCAGCATCTTCCTTTCTAGTACAGTCACACCAGTATCTTCCTTTCTAGTACAGTCACACCAGTATCCCCCTTTCTAGTACAGTCACACCAGTATCTTCCTTTCTAGTACAGTCACACCAGTATCTTCCTTTCTAGCACAGTCACAACTGTATCTTCCTTTCTAGTACAGTCACACCTGTATATTACTTTCTAGTACAGTCACACCAGTACCTTTTTTTGTAGTACAGTCACACCGGTATCTTCCTTTCTAGTACAGTCACACCTGTATATTACTTTCTAGTACAGTCACACCAGTACCTTTTTTTGTAGTACAGTCACACCGGTATCTTCCTTTCTAGTACAGTCACACCAGTATCTTCCTTTCTAGTACAGTCACACCAGTATCTTCCTTTCTAGTACAGTGATACCTGTATATTCCTTTCTAGTACAGTCACACCAGTATCTTCCTTTCTAGTACAGTCACACCGGTAGCTTCCTTTCTAGTACAGTCACACCAGTATCTTCCTTTCTAGTACAGTCACACCAGCATCTTCCTTTCTAGTACAGTCACACCAGTATCCCCCTTTCTAGTACAGTCACACCAGTATCTTCCTTTCTAGTACAGTCACACCAGTATCTTCCTTTCTAGCACAGTCACAACTGTATCTTCCTTTCTAGTACAGTAACACCTGTATATTACTTTCTAGTACAGTCACACCAGTACCTTTTTTTGTAGTACAGTCACACCGGTATCTTCCTTTCTAGTACAGTCACACCTGTATATTACTTTCTAGTACAGTCACACCAGTACCTTTTTTTGTAGTACAGTCACACCGGTATCTTCCTTTCTAGTACAGTCACACCAGTATCTTCCTTTCTAGTAAAGTCACACCGGTGTCTTCCTTTCTAGTACAGTCACACCAGTATCTTCCTTTCTAGTACAGTCACACCAGTATCTTCCTTTCTAGTACAGTCACACCAGTATCTTCCTTTTTAGTACAGTCACACCAGTATCTTCCTTTCTAGTAAAGTCACACCGGTGTCTTCCTTTCTAGTACAGTCACACCAGTATCTTTCTTTCTAGTACGGTCACACCAGTACCTTTCTTTGTAGCACAGTCACACCAGTATCTTCCTTTCTAGTACAGTCACACCAGTGTCTTCCTTTCTAGTACAGTCACACCAGTGTCTTCCTTTCTAGTACAGTCACACCAGTATCTTCCTTTCTAGTACAGTCACACCAGTATCCTCCTTTCTAGTACAGTCACACCGGTGTCTTCCTTTCTAGTACAGTCACACCGGTGTCTTCCTTTCTAGTACAGTCACACCGGTATCTTTCTTTCTAGTATAGTCACACCAGTATCTTCCTTTCTAGTACAGTCACACTGATATCTTCCTTTCTAGTACACTCACACTGATATCTTCCTTTCTAGTACAGTCACACCAGTATCTTCCTTTCTAGTACAGTCACACTGATATCTTCCTTTCTAGTGTAGTCACAATGGTATTTTCCTTTCTAGTACAGTCACAGCGTTATCTTCCTTTCTATTACAGTCACACCTGTATCTTCCTTTCTAGTACAGTCACACCTCTATCTTCCTTTCTAGTACAGTCATACTGATATCTTCCTTTCTAGTACAGTAACACCTGTATCTTCCTTTTTAGTAGTCGCATCCATGGGGCAGCATGGTAGCATAGTGTTTATATTACTGCCTGACAGCAATGAGGTCATAGGGCCTGATTCAGAGCCGAACGCTCTGACCAGAGCGCTCGCTCTGAATCAGGGCCCTCCTCCATGAAAATGGAGCGTCCTCCTGGACGCTCGCATAGCTGTGGGTGACCACCCACAGCTTATGCGAGGGTCCATGATGATGGTCGCGATGGTCAAGACCATCGCGACCATCGGGCTTGCGACGGAGACCCTGCGGTAGGGTCTCGCTGCCGCAAGCCCTGGAGTGATTTTGGCTCTATCAGAGCCAAAATCACTCCCACTGACATCACTAGTGAGAACCAGTGATGTCAGTGGGAACGCCTCCGTCTGGCAGCCACGCATAAGAGATGTTGCCCATAGGAACCAATCATATTCTACTTAACATTTAACTAGCACCTTCTAGAAGATAACAAGAGATATGGTAAGAACTTACCTTTGTTATCTCTGTTTCTACGAAGTCCATAGGGTCCACAGGGTTGACCTTGGGCTATAGCTGGATCTGGATCCTTGAGCACCACACAGTTAAAGCTTTAGCTGCTCCCACGATGCACTTGGGTCCGTCCTCCTCTATACCCCACCCCCGAGCCACAGGCACCTCAGTTGGTAAGCAGCCAAGGCCGGAGGAGGAGACTAAACAGAGAGAAGGAAGACTGGAACACACAAGAAAACCATACTCACAGAAATGGGAGATGGAAAACCGGTGACCAGCCACACAGCCCATATGAAGCCAGGTGCGTCGGGGCGGATGCCCTGTGGACCCTTTGGGCTTCGTAGAAACAGAGATAACAAAGGTAAGTTCTTACCATATCTCTTGTTTTCTACTTCAGGGTCCATAAGGGGTCCACAGGGTTGACCTTGGGGATGTCCCAAAGCAGTTCAACTAAGGGCAGGGACGCTCCTGAGCAGAAAGGAGAATCCTGCGCCTGAAGGATGCATCCTGAGAAGCAAAGGTGTCAAATGCATAAAACCTCAAAAATGTCTGAATTGAAGACCAAGTGGCTGCCTTACACAGCTGAACAGCGGAGGCACCACATCTAGCAGCCCAAGAGGGACCCACAGACCGAGTGGAATGAGCCTTAACAGAGGCTGGAACAGGTAAATGTTCCTGTATATAAGCCTCACAAATAACAGAACAAAGCCAACGGGCTAAAGTTTGTTTGTTGGCAGGCCAACCCCTCCTGTGAAAACCAAAGAGGACAAACAAAGAATCGGACCTTCTAACTGAAGCAGTCCAGTCCACATAAATTGTTAGAGCACGGACAACGTCCAACGAAGCTTCACCAGCTGTAAGATCAGGAGACTGAAAAGCTGGCACCACAAGTTCCTGATTGATGTGGAACTTAGAGACTACTTTAGGCAAAAACTCATGACGAGTGGGAAGAACCGCTCTGTCCTGGTGAAAAATGAAGGAGGGGGGACTACAGGAGAGTGCCCCCAACTCTGACACCCTCCTGGCTGAAGCAATCGCCAGGAGAAAAACAGTCTTAAGTGTTAACCACTTAAGGTCAACCGACTCAAGGGGCTCAAAAGGATGTCCCTGCAGGACCCGAAGAACCACCGCCAAATCCCACGGAGCCACTGGAGGCACAAAGGGAGGCTGGATTCTAAGAATACCCTGGAAAAAGGTGTGAACGTCAGGCAGTGTAGCAATCCTACGTTGGAACCACACCGACAGAGCCGACACATGAACCTTCAGGGAAGCAAGACGTAAGCCCAGCTCAAGACCTGACTGAAGAAATGCTAAAATCCTAGAAACCCTGAACACCAGAGGATCAAAGTTTCTGGACTCACACCACTGAAAGTAAGTGTGCCACACTCTGTGGTAAATCCGTGCGGAGGCAGGTTTACGCGCCCTCAGCATGGTACCGATGACTGAGCTAGAAAAGCCCCGAGACCTTAAGACGGCTGTCTCAAGAGCCACGCCGTCAAAGACAGCCGACCCAGATCCGGGTAAAGGCAGGGTCTCTGAGACAGCAGGTCCCGACGCTGAGGCAGAAGGTACGGAACGTCGATGGACAAGCTCCTGAGACGGTGCGCTGGGCTGAGGGGAGGAGCCGCTAAACCAGGGAAGGCTGCCTCCCCTGGCTAGTGATTAACCCCAGGGACGTTGGTTCCCCTCCAGCCCTTACTCCCTGGTGGTCCAGCGGATGCGCGGGGTATGCCAGGAGAGGGGGAGCACCGCCGGTCTTTCCCCAGAGATCGGCGGCTAGGGACTGCATTTATCCCCGCGAGCAACGCTGAGAGAGCTGCTCGCGGCTTACCTGATCTCCATAGAGCCCGGCAGCAGTCTGAGGGAGGTCCCGGAGTCCCGCTACTACTGACTCCGGGGTCCCGCTGCGATCCCCAGATCAGTACTGGCGTCGCCGTGCCAGCGGGGTTGTTGGAGCGGCAACGTGGACGTCCAGATGGACAGTCTGATGCTGCCGCTCTGAAGAGTAAAAATAAATAAATAAAATCTTATTCATAAAAATTAAAAATAAGCTTAGGGGCTGCTTGTGCATCCCCACTGCGCTAGGGTGACCCGACTCCGGCTGGGCACCAACTAAAACTGAGGTGCCTGTGGCTCGGGGGTGGGGTATACAGGAGGACGGACCCAAGTGCGTCCTGGGAGCAGCTAAAGCTTTAACTGCATGGTGCCCGTGGATCCAGATCCAGCTATACCCCAAGGTCAACACTGTGGACCGCCTATGGACCCTGAAGTAGAAAATAGCTGGAATCTGATTGGTTGCTATGGGCAACATCTCTTCTAAAGCTCACTTCTAAAAACTCTCACTTTAGTAAATTTACTCCTGATGATCAAAAACATATAATCAAACTTTGCACAAACTTGCAGATTTCTATTTAAGTGTTGAGCTGAACGAATCTAAAGGATCCATGAATTTCTCTATTTTGGTGAAACAATGAGCACTTTTATAACTTTGCAAAAATCCCATTGTACCCGATTTCTCACGAAACCCACATCAGGGGCCAAATGTAATATGGTGATAGTTTAGAAAATGTGAGAATTTAACAGCAAAACTCTGATACTAAGGGGCATATCTAATTGGGCGCGAGGTTTAGTGAGGTTAAAACCTTGCGCCCCTCACGACCAATTAAGAAATACCGTGGATATGCGCGCTCTCGATACCCGCGGTACTCAATTCCAAAAATACTGGTTGAGGGTTTTCAGCTGTGAGTCTCCAGTAATCTCTGCGGCTCCCGGAGGCCTCCCCTCTCTCTTCTTACTGGAGAGGGGGCTGCTGGGAGTCCCAGGGGCTGGTGGGAGGAGCATGGGCTGCTGAGAGATGTAGTTCTCCCAGCGCCCATTCCGGGGGGCCACACTAGCACTGCGTGGGCACACTGACAGTGGGACACACACACACTTATACACACTTACAAACACCACACACACTGACATACTCACCCCTGCTGCAGAAGACCCGGCTCCTGACGCAGGATGAAGAAGACAGCGCTGCTAGAGGTAAGTAATTAAGGACTAATTAAGCTAATTGGACACTTCCAATTGCTTAATTAGTCCTCAGGGGGGGGCGCTGCGGGGGTATCAGAGCAAGTGTCGATGATTTAACCTAAAATCATGGATTTTAGGAATAATCGCGCTTGCTCAGGAGGTGCGTGGAAAAAAAACCTCCCGGCGCGTGTTTTATAAAAAAAACGCACTTAATAGAATAGCAAAAAACCCGCACCTGCAGGAAAAAACTTGCAGGTGCGGGTTTTTTGCTAATCTCACAGCCTATTGAATATGCCCCTAATAATTGATCAAGTTGTATTTTCAATACAGGAAACACCTGGATGAGAGTTTAAATCTTGAGAGATTTTTGAGTCTAAGAAACATGCAAGTTTACCTGTTCTGTGTCTTTATTTCATTGGCTGAGCTTCTCACACATTTTCTAAACTCTCACCCTATTACATTTGGCCCCAGATCTTTTTGTCATAAACATTAAACAATACATTTACAAATCCATTCACTGTGCTTTATGTTTTATTTATATCATGCAGATATTGCTGTATAGACAGTGTTTCCTATCCTTTCTGAGCGCACAGTGGGCCTGATTCAGAGCCGCTCGTAAGCGGCCGCTCGTTCGCTCCGAGCGATGTTCGCACATCTGCGCATGCGTATGGGTCGTAATGCGCATGCGCCAACCAGTCATTGCGGTCGGAAATTGTGTGCTCGCAAAATAGCGAGTGCCTGCTAATTTGAGTGACAGGATGAGGCGTTTGTGGGTGGTAACAGGGGAAGGTGCTTGAAAACGGGGAGTGGAGATCCGAACGCAGGCGTGCCTAACGGTCAAAACGGGCATTTTAAGGGTGTGCATAATTAAAAGAGCAGCGTCATCGGCCACGTCACTTGGTTGTCTTTTAGCCTGAACTGCTCACATGATTGCGGGAAGTAAAACCTACCACAAGCACTGCGAGCAGTTCAGACGCCTTTCGATGTACTCGATTAATCTAATAAATAGCGGAGATGACTTATGATGCGAACGGCCAGGGGGCGTCTTTACAAAATAGCGAGCGCATGTTTCGTTCGCTCGTTCAGACATAGAGGCGTCAACAGACCGCAAAGAGCGAGCGCTCAATTTAAATAGCCAGCCCCTTTTTCTGAACGACCGTTCGCAAATAGCGTCCGGCTCTGAATCAGGCCCAGTGTCCTGGTTCTGTGTCCTTGCTGTTGATCTTGTTTTCAGGTGCTGGAAATGTGACTTACTTTCCTTTTTTGAGAGCACAATAAACAACTCCTTAATAACAATAACAATTCAATATCGGCTTATTTTTGTTTTCTCCTATATATAATTATTTCCTTTGTTTGCTTCACGACTGGTTGACAGGATAAATGCTGCTACTGTTTTTCCCAACTCCCTCCTACATTTTCCAATGATCCTCAATTTGATTCAGCTGCTGAAGAGTAAAGTGCATGATGAAGACTCACAGAAGTGTAACATGATTTTCTAGGGTAGCGATATAGGGTTGGCTGCATAATGAGAGTAATTTCATCCCAAATGCCGAGCTTGGTAACAGTGGCATGTGTTTTATGCCAGACACGTCACAGACACATACATCCCACTTCCAACCATGTTTTAATACATTTATTTTAACTATTTAATAATGTTTCCAATAGTCAACAGATACTGTACTACCAATCTGACATCTTTATCTCTGTTGACTACATGATAATAAAACCTACTCTTCACACCCCCTACCTAGGTGTCATCCTTGCTAAATGGTTGTAAAAGTTATTTGTCAATGGGGTAAATTTACTAAGATGGGAGTTCTATTTAAGAAGTGATGTTGCCCATAGCATCCAATCAGATTCTACTTCTCATTTATCTAGCAACTTCTAGAAGATAATACCTGGAATCTGATCGGTTGCTATGGGCAACATCACTTCTTAATAGAACTCTCATCTTAGTAAATTTACCCCAATGTCTATATTAATTTGAGTGTATTTGATACTGTAGATTAGGACATATCAATAGGTTATGGGCCTTGGCACTCCAAGTGTGAAGTAAACATTAAGTTCCTGTATTTGAATCTGCATATTTTGAAAGATACACAATGCAGGTCAAAGCACGACCTTCTCCAAATTGAGAGGTTCTGAGAACTACGCCACGTGGAAGTTCACTACAGAGACTCAGCAGAAATGGGAGAAGCTTTGAAAAATCACAAATGATCCAGGTGACAATCCAAATATTGATGAAGTGGTTAAGGCCATGGGAACCAGCTGTGGAGCAGCACGTGTATTCCATAATTCACAGGAAATTGTCAGCACATGACATATGGATAGCCCTGCAGGCAGTATATGAAGATAAGGGTCTCATTAGGAGAATAAACCTGAGGTATACACTGTACAGTATCAAATTAAGTGCATGCAGAAACATGAATGAGTACATTGACAAAATGTTATCCATATCCCAGTAATGGACATCAATGGAGATCGTGTGGGCTAAACTGCTGCAAACCCAAGAGCACCAGTGGAGACCAATGCTGAGAGTTCTGCATTATTCACAAGTGACCCTAAGTCTAAAAAGCCTAAGTACAAGTATTTGTATGTCACAAGTTGGGACATAAAGCCTCTGAATGCAGACTGAGAGTTGCAAGTGGTGCATTGCAAATGAAGCATGTAAAAATATACAGGACATCTTCAAATGTAACAGACAGTCACAGGAAGGATTGCTGGTATATGGAATCGGGAGCCGCAAGGCATTTTAGTCGCAATCAAGACTAGTTTACATCACCGAGCACATGTGAGTGATCCTGTAACAGTAAGAGGGCTTGGAGACAAAGTACAAAAAACAAACGTTGGGACAATCATGGTGTGCCTGAAAATAAAAAGGTGAAACAATAGTCTAAGATGTAGTTGTACCAGGTTTGGGGACAAACCACATAATTCCTAGATAATAAAGGCTTCATGGTCAAGTTTATAAAGGGTAAAGTGTGTTGTTCAAAATAGAAGAGGGACTGTGAAAGCAACAGCAACCTGGAGCCAGCAACTATATGTCCTAGATACAGAGCAGTGTTGCACATTTACAGCCTCTTAGACAAGTCAGTCTATGAAATTGTGGCATAGGCGGCTAGGCCACCTGGGCTATGATAACATCCAAAGCTTTGATTGCTACTGAGAAAGACCTTCCCAAAGACAGCAACAGGAGCTGAGACACCTAAAGCATTGGTACAGACGTGTGTGGCACGATGGAAATAAAATCAATAAGTGAATACCAATATTTCCTCACATTCATTGATGACTTCACAAGAATAACATATTTACTTCAACAAAGTCACAAGCAAAATAGCAGACTACAAAAGTATGTTGGAGACTCAAACAGGTCAGAAGCTACAGATTTTGAGATCTGACAATGGCGGCGTATAGGAAAATAAAAATGTAGACATCTTACTATAGAAAAATGGTATTGAGCACCAGTTAACCATTGCATAGACTTCAGAGCAAAATGGTGTGAGCGTACAAACTGCATAATTGTGGAGACAGCGCAGACTATGCCGAGTGATGTGGGCCTGGAAAAGTGTTTTTGGGCAGAAGCAATGTCTACAGCAGTGTACTTGAAGAATCGTGCTTCCACAGTTGTTGCACAATGCAAAACACCACTGGAAGCGTGGTCTGGAAGCGAGCCAAATGTCAAGCATCAGAGAGTGTTTGGATGCAAAACTTATGTCCACATCCCAAAAGGTAACAGTTGCAAGCTGGATCAATGTGGTCAGTAGTTTATATTGCTTGTATACTGTCAAGAGAGTGAGGGATACAGACTATGGAACATTACAAATAAAAAACGTATAAAGTCCAGGGATGTAGTGTTCTGTGAAATAGCACCACCCAACGTGAGGCTGGAACAAGAATCATACCACAAGTTTGTTTTGTTGGATATGCCGATAGCTGGAAGCGTGCCTGAGTTGGAGACTGCCAGTGTGAAGAGCAAATAGCAGAACAGGAGTTCTATAAGAACAAACAAAGGAAAAAACCCCAAGAGATATCATGAAGGGTTTGCAAATAACACATTCTGTGAACCCCAAAATATCCAAGAGGCCAAATCAAGCAGCAACTGGGAAAAATGGAAGGCAGCAATGTACGTAAAAATGGCATAATTGAATGACATTAATATGTGGACTCTTGCAAGACAATCAAGAACAAATGGGTCTTGTTGCCCATTACAAAGCCCATCTTGTCGCTAAAGGCTATACGCGGAAATCTGGGATTGGCTAAAGTGAAGTCTTCTTGCTTGAGGCAATACACAAACACTGCGTTTAGTCATAGCCATTTCTGCCATATATGATTTATACCAGTTAGATTTTGATTCAGCCTTTGAAATGGAGATTTTCATTAAGAGATTAATATGGAACCAACTGAACATTATAATGATGACATGTTCCAAGAAGAAAAAGTCTGTTTACTAAAGAAATCATTGTTAGGTCTGACAAAGAGAGTGGCCGCTGCTGGTACATTAAGTTAGAAGCAGTTCTTCTGCAAATTCACTTTGTACATTCACTGTCTAAGGGCTCTATTTATCAATGTTATTTTTACTAAAATAATGTGAAAAACGGTGTTTTCACACCATTTTCACATTATTTTAGTATCACCTGTAGTTATTACAGGGCAATTGGAGTAGAATTCGTAAAATTCTACTCCAACCCCTAATTATCACTTATTTTTAGTAAAGCAGATCACATTTCCCATAATTGCAATGGGAAATGTGATCTGACCATAGTTACTAAAAATAAATGTGAAAAAAATATTGGGGGAAGCCCTGTGATAATAACGCCACCTAGAGGTGGCGTTATCCAGGGTCTCCCCCGGTTACCGGCCTCCTTCCCTGCTCTAACGGGGAGAGCAGAGCCGGCAGTCGGTCCCTGTAATCAGCTGTGTGGTCTAAACAGACCGCAAGCTGATTACTGTAAAAAAAAAAGAAAAAAAAATAGTAAAAAAAAAAACTTACTTACCTGACTCCAGGGACCAGTGATCAAGCCTCCGGTGATGTCTCCCTTCCGGTCAGCTGGTCTCCCACAGTGCACTGCTGCCCGGTCATCAGGTAATCGGGCCCCAGTGCAGTATGGGAGATCACCTGACCGGAGGAATGGAGAACATCACCGGAGGCCCAGAGCATGCAGGTAAGTGTAAGTAAGGGAGAGGGGGGTTGTGGGGGGGTCGCAGGGGGTCCGCGATCGTGGGGGCGGGGCTTAGCACCGGGGGCGGGGCTTAGCGCCGGAGGGGGTTAGCAGCGGCGACCAGTCGGCGCATGCGCGGGCACTTAATCACAGTATTTTTTGCGAAAATACCATTATAAGGCTCCGAAGGGGATTAGCAGGGGCAGAGCTTTATCGCAAGCTCTGTCCCTGCAAGGGATTTGTAGTAAATCCCTGTGATATTGCCTGAATTCGCAATGTGAATTCACTCAGTATTATCACACTACAATCTGCCTTCAATATGCGGATTGTAGTAAATAGAGCCCTAAATCACAAAACAATAGAGCAGATACTGTTCAGTGTTGTGTATGTGGATGACTTGTTACTAGCAGTTCAAGAAAAGCACATATCCAGTGTCAAACATCTGTTAGAGCAGAAGTTCAATTTGAAAGATTTAGCACCAACACATCACCTATTAGGCTTAAGACTCTTGCAAAACTTGACTAAAGGAACTGTCACAGTTGATCAACAAGGATATATTGATGCAATACTTAACAAGTATGCAATGTCAGTGGCAAAGCCAGTAAATACTCCCACTGACAAAGGTAAAAAATTAACCAAAGTCATGTCACCAACAAGTGAGGAAGAAATAGAGGATATGAAAAAGATTCCTTATCAGAACTCTGTTGTGAACTTAATATATGCAAGTATTGGAACTCATCTCAACATTACAAATGCCATAAGTCGAGGGAATCAGTTTGCCACTAATTCTGAGAAACAACACTGGACTGGAGTCAAAAGAATCATAAAGTATCAAAAGGGCTTGAAATTAGCATTTTCAAAGCACAGAAATTATAAACTAAAATCCTTCTGTGATATCAACTGGGGATCAGATGAGGATGACCATCATTCCTACATGGGATATCAGTTTGTACTGGCAAGTGTAAATCGTGAAAAAATGTCAGACCAGAAATATTTGTGCGCCTAAACCTGCAGCACATGTGGAGATTAACAAGAGAGGGGCTCCCAACACCTCTAAAAGCTATATATGACACCAAAAGATAGTAATCTCATACACATGCGCTGGAGTATACATTACATTCCTGTAAATAGCGAGTCAGGAAAACTTTTCCTCATCAGTGGACACAGTGGTCTCAAAAACAAATGTAAAAGTTACACCTTGGGTTGCACCTTGAAAAAGACCTCAGATTTGGAGGTCGAAACGCGTTGGTGGTACGGGGACACAGGAGTGATTGAAGGACTGTATACCAGAGGTTGGAAGCAGAGCCACTTGTGCAGCGTCCGGACACTACACGGTGACAAAACATCAAACTGCTTATTAAGAACTGTCCGTTGCCAGTTCTTTGCCACAGCTGGTAATTGTTTTTCTTTCAGCTGCCTGGGGATACCCCCATGATGATCTTCGTTTGTTGTTATATTTGTATATGTTCATAATTAAACTGTGCTTCACTATATTCCTTCATTTACATTTGTTTTTGAGACAACTGTGTCCACTGATGAGGAAAAGTTTTCCTGACTCGCTATTTACAGGAATGTAATGTATACTCCAGCGCATGTGTATGAGATTACTATCTTTTGGTGTCATATATAGTTTGTACTGGCAGTTGCAGCCATCAGTTGGGCAAGCAGGAAGCATCCCACTGTTCCCCTACCCACAACTGAGGCAGAGTATATGGCACTTTCAGAGTCAGCCAAGGAAGTCTTATAACTAGAGGACAACACAACACAAAGCATCAAGGATGGTCTAAGCACATATCAATCAGACTTCTGATTGTTAGAGGAAAAAAGTCTGTTAGCATCACCATTGTGGTGAGTGAAGATAACATTGCTGATATGATGTCAAAGGGACTGGCGTCACAAGTTCTGAAAGTGTTCCTAAAAACATATTGACTGGAATACATTTTCTATGTGTTGATATGTTTGTTTGATACAGTATGTTTGCTTTTTTATGCATAACCCAAATGTTTCTGGTTACAGAATTGACTTTGCCAAATGATTATTGAGTGAAGTGTAATATGTGTAAGAGAAAAATGCTAAACACTCACTTTCTCAGGGTGTTATGTGGGAAACAGAGATGCAGGAGGAGGGATCCCAATGTCCTCCGATTAGCTTAAACATACAGATATTGCAAATTGTGCCCCAGGAACTTGTATGTAGGTGTAAGCGATAGTCAGTGTTTGACAAATGAGGATACAATTTATATAATAAAACAGATTTTACTTATGAAAAAAAGAAAAACACTCAAATAATGAATGCTAGCAAAACACATAGAAAATCTGTGGCAGTTATATCTCTTTGATATAATATAATATATAATATAATCATTCAGGGGCAAAAAATAAAAAAAGGGGAAGTAAATAAAATAAAATAAATAACAAAAATTTAAAGAGTATCACGAGAAGTAAAACAGTATCATAAGTAAAATCTGTTTTATTAAATTAATTGTATCATTTGTCAAACACTGACTATCGCTTATACCTACATACAAGTTCCTGGTGCACAACTTGCATTATCTGTATTGTAAAGGGTGATATATGTTGTTATGTAGCTGGAGACAACTCAGAGCAATATTATCTACACTAATACCCTCTCACACCTACCCTACTCCCTCTTATATTATTACATTATCCTCACTAATATGCCCCCACACCTAGTCTACTGCTGCCTATACTTCCCACACTAATTCCCTCTCACACCTACCCTACTGCTGCCTATACTACCCACACTAATTCCCTCTCACACCTACCCTACTCCCTATTATATTATCCTCACTAATACGCCCCCACACCTAGTCTACTGCTGCCTATACTTCCCACACTAATTCCCTCTCACACCTACCCTACTGCTGCCTATACTACCCACACAAATTCCCTTTCACACATACCCTACTCCCTCTTATATTATCCTCACTAATACGCCCCCACACCTAGCCTACTGCTGCCTATACTACCCACACTAATTCCCTCTCACACCTACCCTACTCCCTCTTATATTATCCTCACTAATACGCCCCCACACCTAGTCTACTGCTGCCTATACTTCCCACACTAATTCCCTCTCACACCTACCCTACTGCTGCCTATACTACCCACACAAATTCCCTCTCACACCTACCCTACTCCCTCTTATATTATCCTCACTAATACGCCCCCACACCTAGCCTACTGCTGCCTATACTTCCCACACTAATTCCCTCTCACACCTACCCTACTCCCTCTTATATTATCCTCACTAATATGCCCCCACACCTAGCCTACTGCCGCCTATACTTCCCACACTAATTCCCTCTCACATCTACCCTACTGCTGCTTATACTACCCACACTAATTCCCTCTCACACCTACCGTACTCCCTCTTATATTATCCTCAATAATACGCCCCCACACGTAGTCTACTGCTGCCTATACTACCCACACTAATTCCCTCTTACACCTATCTTACTCCAATCCATATTATCCACACAAATGACCCCTCCCAACATCCTTACTCCCAAAATGTCAACACTACTGCCACCTATACTACCCACACTAATACAGTTTCACAACTACTCTACTCCCACCTATATTATCCTCACTAATGCGCTTTTACAACATCCCTACTTCTAAGATCCATCTATACTACTCTAATACACTCTCACGCCTACCCTACTCCATCTTATACTATACACACTATTGCACCCTCAAACCTACCCTACTGCCACCTATACTATACACAATTATACACCCTTACCCTTACCCTATGTCCACATATACAGTACAGACTAATTCCTCCCTCATACCTAGCCTACTCCAATCTGTACTGCTCACACTGATAAACCCTCATACCCACCATACTTCCATCTATACTACTCACACTGGTACACCCTCACACCTACCCTACTCCACCTGTACTACTCACACTGGTACACCCTCACACCTACCCTACTTCCACCTATACTACTCATATTGGTACACCCTCACACCTACCCTACTCCATCTGTACTACTCACACTGGTACACCCTCACACCTTCCCTACTTCCAGCTATACTACTTACACTAGTACACATTCACACCTGCCCTGCTCAGACCTATACTAATCACACTGGTACACCCTCAGTTATACTACTTCACCTATACTACTCACACTGATACACCCTCACACCGGAATGGGTATGAAATACCGCCGGCTGCATGGCCGGCATTTCGATTCCCGTCAGCGTCAGCCCAACAGGTGCAGAGTGAGATGCAGTGGAAGCCCGACAGCGCTGGAAATCCCGATCGTGGATAGGTAAGTATCCAATAACCTAACCCTCCTAACCCTAACCCTCCTTAGGGGTGCCTAACCCTAACTTCCCCCCCAAGTGCCTAACCCTAATCCCCCCTCTAAGTGCCTAACCCTAACCACCCCCTTCCCCGCTACCTAAACCTAAGTCCCCCAGGGGGGTGCCTAACCCTAAGTCCCCCCCGGGGGTGCCTAACCCTAACCCTCCCTCCCCCTAGCCTAACCCTCCCGGGGGGGGTGCCTAACACTAAGTCCTCCCCAGGAGCCATAAACCTAACCCTCCACCCCGCGGCTGTCTGCTCGCGGCGCCCGGCATCACTACGATCGTGATGCCGGGCGCCGATCTCCTGCATCGGGGAAATGCGGGCGTCTACATCTAGATGCCCGGCATTTCACCCTGGCCGGGATAAGACAGTTGGGAAGCCGGCTGCCGGTATATAGGCAGTCAGCTACCCGATTGCTTCCCCTCACACCTACCTTACTCCCACCTATAGTACTCACACTGGTACACCCTCACACCTACCCTACTCCCAACTATAGTACTCACACTGGTACACCCTCACACCTACCCTACTCCTACCTATACTACTCACACTGGTACACCCTCACACCTACCCTAGCTATACTATTCAAACTGCTTCACACCTACCCTACTCCCACCTATACAACTCAAACTAATACATCCTCACACCTACCCTACTCCCACCTGTACTACTCACACTGGTATACCCCACACCTACCCTACTCCCAACTATACTACTCACAGTGATACACCCTCACACCTACCCTAGCTATACTATTCAAACAGCTTCACACCTACCCTACTCCCAGCAAAACAACTCAAACTAATACATCCTCACACCTACCCTACTCCCACCTGTACTACTCACACTGGTACACCCTCACACCTACCCTACTCCATCTGTACTACTCACACTGGTACACCTTCATACCTACCCTACTACCACCTATACTGCTCACACTGGTACACCCTCACACCTACCCTACTACCACCTATATTACTCACTCTGGTATACCCTCACACCTACCCTACTCCCACCTATACTACTCACACTGGTACACCCTCACACCTACCCTACTCCTACATATACTACTCACACCGCTACACACTCACACCTACCCTACTCCCACCTATAACATTCACTCTGGTACACCCTCACACCTACTCTACTCCCACCTATACTACTCACACTGGTACACCCTCACACCTACCCAACTCCCCACCTATACTACTCACTCTAGTATACCCTCACACCTACACTACTCCCCCATATACTACTCACACTGGTACACCCTCACACCTACCCTACTCCCACCTATAATATTCACTCTGGTACACCCTCACACCTACCCTACTCCCACCTATAATATTCACTCTGGTACACCCTCACACCCATACTACTTCCACCTATCCTGGGGGCGGAGACTCTGCAGTGTGTGCTGTCTGAGCTGTGAGGAGGTTATGTGGAGGAGAGCTCTAGCTGCTGCAGGTGTGTCCCGTGTCTGCAGGGAGACTCCCTGCTGGCTTCCCCAGGGGGATGGATCCTCCTGGGGGAGAGTGCTCCCGACGTTCAGCCCGTGGCTCGGGCTCTAAAGCAAAAGCCAAAGCAAAGACTCCTGGTGTCCGGATAACTAGTGCGGCAGGCCAGTCCGGATCATCAGGAAGCAGCATGAGTGACAGTGGAGGCAATATCATCAGCCCGGCTTCTGTGCAGTTGGAACCACAGCTTGTTCCCCCTATGTCTGAGGGTGCTCCCCTATGTGATGGAACAAAGGGTCGAGCAGTGCTGGAAGCTACCTACCCTGTCGGTGTGGCCCCAGTGAAGAAACTGGAGCCACAGTCGGATTCCCACAAACTCTCCCTGGGTGCTCCCTTGTGTGATGTAACACAGGGTGGAGTGACAGCAGCTACTGTCTGCCCAGGGGATAGTGAATTATGTGGGGGGGTGAAGCCCCTTGATGCCTTGGAGAATGTTCCTGGATCCCCTGGTGATACTGGGGATGAAGAGGAAGATGAGGAGGAGGAGGAGGAATCATTTGATAGCTTCTCTATTGAGGAATTACAAAGAGAGGCAAAGCGTATACAGACCAGAATTAATGATAAGAAGAAAAAAATAAATACCTGCTATAAATGGGAGAAACCAGTGTTAAAAGAAGTGACTGAAACCCTTTCTGTAACTCTGGGAAGGGTTAAAAGTAAATTGCAAGAAAAGCGCTTGAAAAAAAGGAAAAGCAGATGCAAGCAGCAGTGAAAGGGTTACCAGTTCATGCAAAGGTCCAATCAGGGCGACACCCATGGAGACAGGTGTTATCAGTGTACCTGGTGAATGCAGCAGCAGCACCCCACAGCCTGTCTGTGTAACTGAAAGTGAAACAAACCAACCAGCTGATGTCCAGGCAGAGTGTATGCAGCTGGAGGCAGCAGCAGTAGATGAGTGTAATACAGCTGAAGATGCAGTAAATATGGAGGATAAAGTTATGACAGAGGTGTCTGGAACTGTGATTGCTGATTCCCAGGAGAAGTCCATGGCAGGGGACACAGTGGAGATGTCTTGCGAGCCTGAGGTGGAGGATGTTGCGGAAAAGGGCGCTTTCGGTGAGCCAGCTGTCCTGCAGGTGACTAACAGTGTGCCGGGTGCTGGGGGTAAGGCAGGTAAGAAGTGGCCGGTGACGGCTGAGCCTGACAGTGCCCGGCATGAACTATCTCCACCTGTAGTGATGGCAGATGGCGGAGCCAGGAACACAGAGGGCGCGTTGTTCCAGGCTCAAATGGAGGTTGTTATGGTGTAATTAAGGCTTGAGAAAGCTTTACAGAAAAGTGGCACTGAGGGGGGATCACCAGGTGAATCTGCAGTGGCAGGTGAATTACCTGTTACTGGGGAGGCTCTGGGGATTGTACTCGGAGACATGCGGGGCGAGAAGGTTATAGGTACAAGGAGGTTGCCGCATGGTACTGGTTTAGGAGGGTGCATAAAGGAAAGACAATTTGCACAAGGAATGCCTGCATTAGAAAAGACTGGGCTGCCGGAGGAGCAGATTAAAGTAATAGAAACTGTTTATGGAGATAAAATGCTTGTACCAGCTAGGGCTGCAGAGGCAGCTAAAATTATTTGTGATGATGTAAGAAGGAGAGAGGGTGGGGGGAGTGTGGTAACAAACGTATCGGACAAACAGACTGTTCCTGGAAGTATATTGTATGCTAAAATGGTGACAAGATCTAATGTTTTCAATATGAATGTGAATAATGCTGGTCCACAAATGCCGGGTGCAGCAGGCCAGGTTGGAAAAAGGAGAAATTTAATCCAGTTCCGATGGGCAGGAGAGGGGGAAGTTCCTACAAAGGAGACTTTCTTAAAAATGATTTTTGGTCTGGGGTTTAAACCCTCAGATTTATATGCTTGCATACACCCGGTCAAATCTGCAGAATTTGATTTGAGTTTTTTATCCTACCAGGGACTACAAGTGTTCTGGACAAAATGGCAGGCATGTAAAATGTCAAATCCATAAGATATGTACAGAGTAAATTTGGTTACAAAGCATGATAAAGTGAAGGTGCATATTCTAGTGAGGAATGAGTCCATTCCTGTCCAAGATATTGCGTACTGGTTGTCCAGATATTGTGATATACAGTCTGACCTAAGCAAATCTGGATATACCATGGGGGTATGGGGGGGAGCTTGGGAGGCCCTGGTAAAGCTGCATCATTCTGACAGAGGATTCATCCATGTACCGTCCGCTGCATACATTGGCAGGGATCGAGTACAATGCTTCTACCAGGGTCAACCAAGAACCTGCTTTAAGTGCGGGGATTTTAGGCATCTGAGCAGCGAATGTAACGTGATAAAATGTTCATTGTGTAATAAGATCGGCCATGTATCCAGAGAATGTGGGGTGGTCAAATGTAATTTATGCGGGGAAGAAGGCCACCCGTATAGCAGATGTCCTCGGGCCAGCCATAATAGTGGGCAGGAGGTTAGGCCAGAACCAAGAAGGGAGGAGGAGGTGGTGAGACAAAAAGAACCACTAGGTGTAGATGAACATGTAAAGCAGGTGCAAGGGAAACAGGTAGAGGAGGCACCTTTTCAGGAGGTAAGGAGAGGTAATAAGAAAAAGAGGAAAGGTGAAGATGTGCAAGTTGTGCTAAGCAACAAATTTGATGTGTTTTCCTCTGATAAGGAGGAAGTAATGAGGAGTGGGGGTGAATTGATTTTGGTAACAGGGAAGGATAAGAAGCAAGCAAGGAAAGTGACAAAGAAAGTTAATAAAATTGAAGGGGGGAGGAAAGGAATAAAAGGAGGAGAAAGAGATCAGATCAGGAGGAAGGTGATGGGGAGGGATTAGAGTGTGACCCTGCTGGAAATATGTGCAGTTTAGGGAGTGTGGTAGAGGAAGTGACGGTGATAGAGGAGACCCAGGGTACGGAGGAGGATAGGGTGGCTCAAGGTGTGTCCCAAGGCTCCTGTGTAGGGCAGAGTCAGGTACAGGTACCTGGTACTGAGCATCAGGTTATCAAGTTTGTACCCAAACCTCCTGATCCTGGGCCTTCTCGTACGGGGGAGAAGGTCCCTGTAGATTGTCAGGGAGTAAGGGAGGAACAGGTAGTGACAGTTGTCGCTATGGAAGAGAAGGCTGGCCCGAGTAGGGTTAGCTTGTAGTTTTGTGGTGGATTTGGTGCTGGGAATTGTGCAAGGTAAAAGTAAGCAAGGTCTTGCATTTAATAATCTATACATCATGGATCCCCAACCCATACGATGTGCCACGATTAATGTGGCTTCCGTAGTTTCTGAATGTGCTCGTGTAATGGCCTTTGATTTTTTCAACACGTTTGAGGTTAATTTTTTGTTTTTGCAGGAGACTAGGATTAGTAAATTGGATCTCCTCCACAAAGCGAAGCGTGAGTGGAGGAGGGGTCCTTCTTACTGGTCTCTTGCGGCCGAGCCGTACGGTGGGGTGGCAGTGCTTTTTACTGACATGGTAACTGTGTACAAGGTTATAGAGTTGCAAGCAGGTAGATGTATGATTTTGGATATCAACATGAAGGGACAGGACCTTAGGTTAATCAATATTTATGGTCCTCAGTCACAGTGGGATAGGAAATGTCTCTTCATGGAGATAAAACCTTTTCTTTTTACGGCCCAGCAAGTTATCTTTGGTGGTGATTTTAATACCATAATTAGGCCAAAAGATAGGGGAGGTTCAAAGAAAACTCTGAGCTATGACTCCAATTTTTTAGTTAGCATGATTAGACAGGCGGGTCTGGTAGATGTGCATATTCGGCATTTCCCAGACCTCACAGGTTTCACCTTTTTTAGTGGTAGTCATAGATCTAGAATAGATAGGTTTTTTGTTAAGGAATCTTCAAAGACCTCATCTTCAGGGGTGAGGTTAGTGGAGTTTTCCGATCACGCTTTTCTCTCAGTGACTTTGAATGCCTCAGAAACCCCTCAGAAAGGGCGGGGCCTGTGGCGATTGAACTCAGAGCTTCTGGAAGAAGAGAGCGTTAGACAATCCTTTAGGGTCTTCTTTCAATCTCAGGAGACACTTTTGGAGGCAGGTTGGAGTAGATCTGAGTGGTGGGAGGTGATTAAAAAGAGAATCCGGAAGTTTTTCCGTGGGTCTATTGCCAAAAAAAACTTGTTAAGACGTAACATCTACCATAGCCTGAGAAAGAAATTGGATCTCTTGATCTCTGAGGAGTGAGATAGTGGGGAAATCTCCCGGGTGAAGGCTCGGATGAAGGAGTTTCAGTACAACCGACTGGCATCCTTAGTTCTGGAGAGGGATTATGGAACATACCACTCGCCAGATCCCTACCAGAGCTGTAGGAGGTCAGTTGATGCCAAAGAGATCAGGGGACTGAAGGATGGACAGGGTGTTCTTCATATTGATAAGAAGGGCATTCTGGAAGTGATTGAGTCCTATTATTCAGATCTTTTATCTGAGCATTCACTCATCAGGGAGAGGATGGAGAGGAATTTCTGAGGAGGACACCAGGTTTGGGTTCTCAGGTTGTTTCTTCTGAATCTTTAGAGAGTGATATAACGGCAGAGGAAGTTAAGATAGCGATAGAGGGGTTAAACTCCAAAAAATCTCCAGGACCGGATGGTTTAACATCTGAATTCTATAAGACCTTTTCAGACCTCTTAATTCCTCGCCTTGTGGAAGTATTTAATGAGAGCCTGGATGAGGGAGTCCTCCCTCCTTCCATGAGGTTATCTGCCCTTATACTACTGTCTAAAGGAAAGGATCCATCCCATATTGAGAACTGGCGCCCCATAGCCCTTCTTAATACAGACAGGAAGATTTTGGCAAAGGTACTGTTCAATAGGCTATCTGAATTTTCCGAGCTGTTGCTTTCCCCCTCTCAGCACTGTACGGTGAAGGGCCGTAGCACCTTTAGTGCTGTCCTAGGTGTCCGGGAGGTCATTGAGCGGTGCAGGGCTGAGAAGTGTGGAAAGTATTTACTGGCATTGGATCAATCTAAGGCTTTTGATCGGGTAAACCATGAGTACCTTTGGGCCCTTCTGAAAAGGTATGGTCTTCCAGAGCGGGTGGTGAATTGGCTGCTGGCTATTTATCGTCAAGCCGAGAGCTTCCCACTTGTAAATGGTTGGGTGGGTCCCACTTTTGGGGTAGGCTCTGGTGTTCGTCAGGGATGCCCCCTGAGCCCCCTCCTATATGTTTTTGCGATTGACCCCTTCGTCAGAAGGGTAGAGAGCGGAACTGTGGGTGGGGTGCAGCTGAGCCCAGAGTTTCCGCTAAAGGTGGTGGCCTACGCAGATGATGTCACGGTGGTTCTCTCCTCATGGATAGAGGCCCATGATGTGGAACATCTTATCTGTGAATACTCTGAAGCCTCATGCTCCAGGGTAAACCATGAAAAGTGTGAAGTTTTCTGGATGGTGGAGGAGGGTGATGAATTTTGCCTTCCGGACAGCTTCCCTCGGGCCAGTCAGCAGATTAGAATTCTAGGCATAACATTTGACCATGGTGACTATGCCTCCCTAAATTGGGATAAGAAGCTGGAAGATGCTACCAAGAAGGTAGAGAAATGGAAGAGATGGAAGTTATCTCTGAGGGAAAGGGTTGACTTGTGTAAGACTTACTTGATTTCGATTTTTTTTTATGTCAGTTATGTGTGTTTTTTGCCTCAATCTATGTGGTTCAGATTGAATTCCTTGTTTTTCCTTCTTTGTGGGGAAACGGGGTCAATATTGTCAGGAAAAACATCACCTACAGACCGAGGAAAGACGGGGGTTTAAATATGGTAAACCCCATTGTCTTTTTTGTAACAGCCTTTTTAAAAGTTAATCTTGGGAGTTTGATTTTAGATGCTCCCCCTCGGTGGGTTGAGGGATTTAGATTCTGGATGTTCCCCTTCCTCAGGTTGTGGCTAGAGGGTGGCCAGGTGAAAAGCTTTCGGATTCGGTGTGGTTACCTCCCGATCTACGTCATCCAGAGTTTGAAGGTGATGAGGCGTTTTGGCATGGTGGTGAGTGAAGTCAAAAACTTCTCTAGAAGGGAATTGGAGAGAAGAATTTTGCAGACTCACTTCCATGACCAGCTGTCCCTGAGGGTCTGTCCGAGTGATGTCGCTTCGGCCGGGTTAGCTCTGTTAAATTCACAGAGGATACCGCAGAAGTTTAGAGACATTGCTTGGCTCTCTTTTCACGGAAGACTTTATGTTGGGGAGAATCTGAGGTGGAAGAGTGTCAATGATCGTGGTTGCCCACGGGAGGAGTGTCCAGGGGTGGTGGAGACGATGGACCACTTTCTGCTTGAGTGTCCCATTAATGTAAAGGTTTATGAGGAGGTGTCAAAAACCATTGGTATTCCGTGCCTTTCGGGGCTTAGTTACCCTGAGTGGGTTTATGGGGTAGTCAGAAGATATGGTGGATTTAATTTAGTCACGATTTATTTAGTTAGTTTAGCAGTTAGATTTCACACGTGGAGTGCACGGTGTCAGGTGTCCATAAGCAAAAAGGTCCTCCCCTATAGGAATGTGGTATGTTTGATTCTTCAAGAGGTAAGAAGGATGATGGATCTGGATAGGGAGGGGTTGGATGCTGTTGGCTGGTCTCGTCGGTGGGGTCAGTTGAAACCCCCTTGAGTGGGTGGCAAACAGTCTCTCTGAATTCCAGCTTTGGGTTTTCTTTTCTCTTTTTTCACTCCCTTGTAGATGGTTTTTTTGAAGTATTTTGTTTTATTTATGGAAAGGTTTGCATACATCTGCCTGTAGGTGTTGGTGATGGGTAATATAGTTTAGGGTTTGATGTATGATTTAGATAGTTTCCTTTTACTTGAGGTGGTTTCTAAATCCTTGCTTAGTTTTACCTTGCAGGTGGTGGATTGTATATAGGTAGTAGGGTAGATAAGTGTTTGTATTAGTATAGGAAAAGTATAATATGAAGTAATATTATGTATTTGTTTGCCTTTTTTATTAAGTTTTTGATTTTATTTAATTATTTATTTACATTTTATATATTTATTATTATTATACTTGTTGCAAGTTTTAATAAAACGAAGCATGACCTATACTACTCACACTGGTACACCCTCACACCTACCCTACTCTCACCTATACTACTCACACTGGTACACCCTCACACCTTCCCTACTCCTACCTATACTACTCATACTGGTACACCCTCACACCTACCCTACTCCCACCTATACTACTCTCACTGGTACACCCTCACCCCTACACTACTCCCACCTATACTATTCACACTGGTACACCCTCACACCTATCCTACTCCCACCTATCCTGGGGGCGGAGACTCTGCAGTGCGTGCTGTCTGAGCTGTGAGGAGGTTGTGTGGAGGAGAGCTCTAGCTGCTGCAGGAGTGTCTCGTGTCTGCAGGGAGACTTCCTGCTGGCTTCCCAGGGGGATGGATCCTCCTGGGGAAGAGTGCTCCTGACATTCATCCCGTGGCTCGGGCTCTAAAGCAAAAGCCAAAGCAAAGACTCCTGGTGTCCGGATAACTAGTGCGGCAGGCCAGTCCGGATCATCAGGCAGCAGCATGAGCGACAGTGGAGGCAATATCATCAGCCCGGCTTCTGTGCAGTTGGAACCACAGCTTGTTCCCCCAATGTCTGAGGGTGCTCCCCTATGTGATGGAACAAAGGGTCGAGCAGTGCTGGAAGCTACCTACCCTGTCGGTGTGGGCCCAGTGAAGAAACTGGAGCCACAGTCGGATTCCCACAAACTCTCCCTGGGTACTCCCTTGTGTGATGTAACACAGGGTGGAGTGATAGCAGCTACTGTCTGCCCAGGGGGTAGTGAAGTATGTGGGGGGGTGAGGCCCCTTGATGCCTTGGAGAATGTTCCTGGATCCCCTGGTGATACTGGGGATGAAGAGGAAGATGAGGAGGAGGAGGAGGAGGAGGAGGAGGAATCATTTGATAGATTTTCTATTGAGGAATTACAAAGAGAGGCAAAGCGTATACAGACCAGAATTAATGATAAGAAGAAAAAAAGAAATACCTGCTATAAATGGGAGAAACCAGTGATAAAAGACGTGATTGAAACCCTTTCTGTGACTTTGGGAAGGGATAAAAATAAATTGCAAGAAAAGCGCTTGGAAAAAAGGAAAAGCAGATGCAAGCAGCAGTGAAAGGGTTACCAGTTCATGCACAGGTCCAATCAAGGCAGACACCCATGGTGACAGGTGTTATCAGTGTACCTGGTGATTGCAGCAGCAGCACCCCACAGCCTGTCTGTGCAACTGAAAGTGAAACAAACCAACCAGCTGGTGTCCAGGCAGAGAGTGTACAGCTGGGGGCAGCAGCAGTAGCTGAGTGTAATACAGCTGAAGATGCAGTAAATATGGAGGATAAAGTTATGACAGAGGTGGTGGTGTCTGGTGCTGTGATTGCTGATTCCCAGGAGAAGTCCGTGGCAGGGGACACAGTGGAGATGTCTTGCGAGCCTAAGGTGGAGGATGTTGCGGAATAGGGCGCTTTCAGTGAGCCGGCTGTCCTGCAGGTGAGTAACAGTGTGCCGGGTGCTGGGGGTAAGGCAGGTAAGAAGTGGCCGGTGACGGCTGAGCCTGACAGTGCCCGGCATGAACCCATTTCCACCTGTAGTGATGGCAGATGGCAGAGCCAGGAATACAGAGGGCATGGTATTCCAGGCTCAAATGGAGGTTGTTATGGCGGAATTAAGGCTTGAGGAAGCTTTACAGAAAAGTGGCACTGAGGGGGGATCTCCAGGTGAATCTGCAGTGGCAGGTGAATTACCTGTTACTGGGGAGGCTCTGGGGATTGTTCCCGGAGATGTGCAGGGCGAGAAGGTTATAGGTACAAGGAGGTTTTTCGCATGGTACTGGTTTAGGAGGGCGCATAAAGGAAAGACAATTTGCACAAGGAATGCCTGCATTAGAAAAGACTGGGCTGCCGGAGGAGCAGATTAAAGTAATAGAAACTGTTTATGGAGATAAAATGCTTGTACCAGCCAGGGCTGCAGAGGGTGCTAAAATTATTTGTGATGATGTAAGAAGGAGAGAGGGTGGGGGGAGTGTGGTAACAAATGTATCGGACAAACAAACTGTTCCTGGAAGTTTATCGTATGCTAAAATGGTGACAAGGTCTATTGTTTTCAATATGAATGTGAATAATGCTGGTCCACAAATGCCGGGTGCAGCAGGCCAGGTTGGAAAGAGGAGAAATTTAATCCAGTTCCTGTGGGCAGGAGAGGGGGAAGTTCCTACAAAAGAGACTTTTCTAAAAATTATTTTTGGTCTAGGGTTTAAACCCTCAGATTTATATGCTTGCATACACCCGGTCAAATCTGCAGAGTTTGATTTAGTTTTTTATCCTACCAGGGACTACAAGTGTTTTGGACAAAATGGCAGGCATGTAAAATGTCAAAACCATATGATATGTACAAAGTAAATTTGGTTACAAAGCATGATAAAGTGAAGGTGCATATTCTAGTGAGGAATGAGTCCATTCCTGTACAAGATATTGCGTACTGGTTGTCCAGATATTGTGATATACAGTCTGACCTAAGCAAATCTGGATATATGATGGGAATATGTGGGGGGACTTGGGAGGCCTGGTTAAGCTGCGTCATTCTTACAGAGGATTCATCCATGTACCATCCACTGCGTACATTGGCAGGGATCGAGTACAATGCTTCTACCAGGTCAACCAAGAACCTGCTTTAAGTGCGGGGATTTTAGGCATCTGAGCAGCGAATGCAACGTGATAAAATGTTCATTGTGTAATAAGATCGGTCATGTATCCAGAGATTGTGGGGTGGTCAAATGTAATTTATGCGGGGAAGAAGGCCACCCGTAAAGCAGGTGTCCTCGGGCCAGCCATAATAGTGGGCAGCAGGTTAGGCCAGATCCAAGAAGGGAGGAGGAGGAGGAGGTGAGACAAAGAACCATTAGGTGTAGATGAACGGGATGGGCATGTAAAGCAGGTGCAAGGGAAACAGGTAGAGGAGGCACCTTTTCAGGAGGTAAGGAGAGGAAATAAGAAAAAGAGGAAAGGTGAAGATGTGCAAGTTGTGCTGAGCAACAAATTTGATGTATTTTCCTCTGATGAGGAGGAAGTAATGAGGAATGGGGGTGAATTGATTTTGGTAACAGGGAAGGATAAGTAGCAAGCAAGGAAAGTGACAAAGAATGTTAATAAAATTGGAGGGGGGGAGGAAAGGAATGAAAGGAGGAGTTCAGCAAGAAGGTGATGGGGAGGGTTTTGAGTGTGACCCTGCTGGAACTCAGCTGGAAGAGGAAAATATGTGCAGTTTAGGGAGTGTGGTGGAGGAAGTGACAGTGATAGAGGAGACCCAGGGTATGGAGGAGGATAGGATGACTGAAGGAGTTTCCCAAGGCTCCTGTGTAGGGCCGAGTGAGGTACAGGTACCTGGTACTGAGCATCAGGTTATCAAGTTTATACCCAAACCTCCTGATCCTGGGCCTTCTCGTACGGCTGAGAAGGTCCCTGTAGATTGTCAGGGAGTGCGAGAAGAAGGGATAGTGACAGTTGTCGCTATGGAAGAGAAGGCTGGCCTGAGTATGGTTCACTTGTAGTTTTGTGGTGGATTTGGTGCTGGGAATTGTGCAAGGTAAAAGTAAGCAAGGTCTTGCATTTAATAATCTATACATCATGGATCCCCAACCCATATGATGTGCCACGATTAATGTGGCTTCCGTAGTTTCTGAATGTGCTCGTATAATGGCCTTAAATTTTTTCAACACAGTTGAGGTTGATTTTTTGTTTTTGCAGGAGACTAGGATTAGTAAATTAGATCTACTCCACAAAGTGAAGCGTGAGTGGAGGAGGGGTCCTTCTTACTGGTCTCTTGCGGCTGAGCCATACAGTGTGGTGGCAGTGCTTTTTACTGACATGGTAACTGTGTACAAGGTTATAGAGTTGCAAGCAGGTAGATGTATGATTTTGGATATTTATTACCAGTTATTTCAACATGAAGGGACAGGACCATAGGTTAATTCATATTTATGGTCCTCAGTCACAGTAGGATAGGAAATGTCTCTTCATGGAGATAAAACCGTTTCTTTTTACGGCTCAGCAAGTTGTCTTTGGTGGTGATTTTAATACAATAATTAGGCCAAAAGAGAGGGGAGATTCAAAGAAAACTCTGGGCTATGACTCCAATTTTTTAGTTAGCATAATTAGACAGGCGGGTCTGGTAGATGTGCATATTCGGCATTTCCCAGACCTCACAGGTTTCACCTTTTTTAGTAGTAGTCATAAATCTAGAATAAATAGTTTTTTTTTTTTAAGGAATCTTCTAAGACCTCATCTTTAGGGGTGAGGTTAGTGGAGTTTTCCGATCATGCTTTTCTCTCAGTAACTTTGAATGCCTCAGGAACCCCTCAGAAAGGGCGGGGCCTGTGGCCATTGAACTCAGAGCTTCTGGAAGAGGAGAGCGTTAGTCAATGCTTTAGGGTCAGTCAATCCTTTAGGGTCTTCTTTCAATCTCAGGAGACACTTTTGGAGGCAGGTTGAAGTACATCTGAGTGGTGGGAGGTGATTACAAAGAGAATCTGGAGGGTTTTTCCGTGGGTCTATAGCTAAAAAAAACTTGTTAAGATGTAACATCTACCATAGCCTAAGAAAGAAATTGGATCTCTTGATCTCTGAGGAGGGAGATAGTGGGGAAATCTCCTGGGTGAAAGCTCGGATGAAGGTGTTTCAGTACATCCGACTGGCATCCTTGGTTCTGGAGAGGGATTATGGAACATACCACTCTCCAGATCCCTACCAGAGCTGTAGGAGGTCAGTTGATGCCAAAGAGATCAGGGGACTGAATGATGGACAGGGTGTTCTTCATATTGATAAGAAGGGCATTCTGGAAGTGATTGAGTCCTATTATTCAGATCTTTTATCTGAGCATTCACTCATCAGGGAGAGGATCGAGAAATTTCTGAGGAGGACACCAGGTTTGGGTTCTCAGGTTGTTTCTTTTGAATCTTTAGAGAGTGATATAATGGCAGAGGAAGTTAAGATAGCGATAGAGGGGTTAAACTCCAAAAAATCTCCAGGACTGGATGGTTTAACATCTGAATTCTATAAGACCTTTTCAGACCTCTTAATTCCTCGTCTTGTGGAAGTATTTAATGAGAGCCTGGATGAGGGAGTCCTCCCTCCTTCCATGAGGTTATCTGCCCTTATACTACTGTCTAAAGGAAAGGATCCATCCCGTATTGAGAACTGGCGCCCCATAGCCCTTCTTAATACAGACAGGAAGATTTTGGTAAAGGTACTGTTCAATAGGCTATCGGAATTTTCCGAGCTGTTGCTTTCCCCCTCTCAGCACTGTAAGGTGAAGGGCCGTAGCACCTTTAGTGCTGTCCTAGGTGTCCAGGAGGTCATTGAGCGGTGCAGGGCTGAGAAGTTTGGAAAGCATTTACTGGCATTGTATCAATCTAAGGCTTTTGATCGGATAATCCATGAGTACCTTTGGGCCCTACTGAAAAGGTATGGTCTTCCAGAGTGGGTGGTGAATTGGCTGCAGACTATTTATCATCAGGCCGAGAGCTTCCCACTTATAAATGGTTGGGTGGGTCCCACTTTTGGGGTAGGCTCTGGTGTTCGTCAGGGATGCCCCCTGAGCCCCCTCCTATATGTTTTTGCAATTGATCCCTTCATCAGAAGGGTAGAGAGCGGAACTGTGGGTGGGGTGCAGCTGAGCCCAAAGTTTCCGCTAAAGGTGGTGGCCTACGCAGATGATGTCATGGTGGTTCTCTCCTCACGGACAGAGGCCCGTGATGTGGAACATCTTATCTGTGAATACTCTGAAGCCTCGTGCTCCAGGGTAAACCGTGAAAAGTGTGAAGTTTCCTGGATGGGGGAAGAGGGTGATGAATTTTGTCTTCTGGACAGCTTCCCTCGGGCCAGTCAGCAGATTAAAATTCTAGGCATAAAATTTGACCATGGTGACTATGCCTCCCTAAATTGGGATAAGAAGCTGTAAGATGCTACCAAGAACGTAGAGAGCTGGAAGAGATGGAAGTTATCTCTGAGGGAAAGGGTTGACTTGTGTAAGACTTACTCGATTCCGATTTTTTTTTGTTACTTATGTGTGTTTTTTACCTCAAACTATGTGGTCCAGATTGAATTCCTTGTTTTTCCTTCTTTTGTGGGGAAACAGGGTCAATATTGTCAGGAGAAACATCACCTACAGACTGAGGAAAGATGGGGGTTTAAATATGGTAAACCCCATTGTCTTTTTTGTAACAGCCTATTTAAAATTTAATCTTGGGAGTTTGATTTTAGATGCTCCCCCTCGGTGGGTAGAGGGATATCGATTCTGGATGTTCCCGTTCCTCAGGTTGTGGCTAGAGGGTGGCCAGGTGAAAAGCTTTCGGATTCAGTGTGGTTACCTCCTGATCTACGTCATCCAGAGTTTGAAGGTGATGAGGCGTTTTGGCAAGGTGGTGGGTGAAGTCAAAAACTTCTCTAGAAGGGAGTTGGAGAGAAGAATTTTGCAGACTCACTTCCATGACCAGCTGTCACTGAGAGACTGTCAGAGTGATGTCGCTTCGGCCGCGTTAGCTCTGTTACATTTACAGAGGATACCGCAGAAGTTTAGAGACATTGCTTGGCTCTCTTTTCATGGAAGATTTTATGTTGGGGAGAATCTCAGGTGGAAGAGTGCCAATGATCGTGGTTGCCCATGGGAGGAGTGTCCAGGGGTGGTGGAAACGATGGACCACTTTCTGCTTGAGTGTCCCTTTAATGTAAAGGTTTATGAGGAGGTGTCAAAATCCATTGGTATTCCGTGCCTTTCGGGGCTTAGTTACCCTGAGTGGGTTTATGGGGTAGTCAGAAGATACGGTGGATTTAATTTAGTCACGATTTATTTAGTTAGTTTAGCAGTTAGATTTCACACATGGAGTGCACGGTGTCAGGTGTCCATAAGGAAAAAGGTCCTCCCCCATAGGAATGTGGAAGAGTTGAGAAGGATGATGGATTTGGATAGGGAGGGGTTGGATGCTGTCAGCTGGTCTCGTCAGTGGGGTCAGTTGAAACCCCCTTGAGTGGGTGGCAAACAGTCTCTCTCAATTCCAGCATTGGGTTTCTTTTCTCTTTTTTCACTCCCTTGTAGATGTTTTTTTGAAGTATTTTGTTTTCTTTTATGGAAAGGTTCGCATACATCTGCCTGTAGGTGTTGGAGCATCACATTTGTGAGTTCGATTAGACTCTCCAAATGGCCAGAAAATGAGAACTTCCATGTGAAACTCAACAGTATATTCTTGTTCTTAGAAATGAAAGCTATTCCATGCGAGAAATTGCCAAGAAACTGAACATTTCCTACAACGGTGTATACTACTCCCTTCAGAGAACAGCACAAACAGGCTCTATCCAGAGTAGAAAGAGAAGTTGGAGGCCCCGGTGCACAACTGTGCATGAAGACAAGCACATTAGAGTCTCTAGTATGAGAAATAGACGCCTCACAAGTCCTCAACTGGCAGCTTCATTAAATGGTACCCGCAAAACACCAGTGTCAATGTCTACAGTGAAGAGGCGACTCCAGGATGCTGGCCTTCTTGGCAGATTGGCAAAGAAAAATCCATATCTGAGACTGACCAGTAAAAGGAAAAGATTAATATGAGCAAAAGAACACAGACATTGGACAGAGGAAGATTGGAAAAAAGTGTTATGGACAGACGAATCGAAGTTTGAGGTGGTTGGATCACACAGAAGAACATTTGTGAGATGTAGAACAAGTGAAAAGATGCTGGAAGAGTGCCTGATGCCATCTATCAAGCAAGGTGGAGGTAATATGATGATCTAGGGCTGCTGTGGTGTTGGTAAATTGGGAGATTTGTTCAAGGTAAAAGGGAGTTTGAATAAGGAAGGCTATCACTCCATTTTGCAACGCCATGCCATACCCTGTGGACAGCGCTTGATTGGAGCCAATTTCCTCCTCCAACAGGACAATGACCCAAAGCACACCTCCAAATTAGGCAAGAACTATTTAGGGAAGAAGCAGGCAGCTGGTATTCTGTCTGTAATGGAGTGGCCAGCGCAGTCACCAGATCTCAACCCCATTGAGCTGTTGTGGGAGCAGCTTGACTGTATGGTATGTACAAAGTGCCCATCAAGCCAATCCAATTTGTGGGAGGTGCTTCAGGAAGTGTGGGGTGAAATTTCTTCAGGTTACCTCAACAAATTAACAGCTAGAATGCCAAAGGTCTGAAATGCTGTAATTGCTGCAAAAGGAGCATTCTTTGACGAAAGCAAAGTTTGAAGGACAAAATTATTATTTCAAATAAAAATCATTATTTCTAACCTTGCCAATGTCTTGACTATATGTTCTATTCATTTTGCAACTCATTTGATAAATAAAAGTGAGTTTTCATGTAAAACACGAAACATATACTGTATATACAAAAAAGCCACTGGTAGCGGAAAAGATGACATATATATATATATATATATATATATATATATATATATATATATATATTAGGGGTGTGCACCGGCCACTTTTCGTGTTTTGTGTTTTGGTTTTGGATCTGGATCTTTCTTCGTGTTTTGGATCTGGATTGGTTTTGCCAAAACCACCCTTCCGTGTTTTGGGTTCTGGGTTTTGTGTTTTGGATCTGTATTTTTTTTTAAAAAAGCATAAAAACAGCTAAAATCACAGAATTTGTGGGTTTTTCTGCTCCTATGCTATTATTAACCTCAATAACCTTAATTTCCACTCATTTCCAGTCTATTCTGAACACCTCACACCTCACAATAGTGTTTTTATGTCCAAAAGGTTGCACCGAGGTAGCTGGATGACTATGCTAAGAGATACAAGTGGGCGGCACAAACACGTGGTCCATCTAGGAGTGGCACTGCAGTGGCAGACAGGATGGCAGTTTGAAAAACTAGGCCCCAAACTATACATAATGCAAAGAAAAAAAAGAGGTGCAAGATGGGATTGTCCTTGGGCCCTCCCACCCTTATGTTGTATAAACAGGACATGCACACTTTAACAAACCAAACATTTCAGCGCCAGGGTCTGCCACATGACTGTGGCTGAAATGATTGGTTCGTTTGGGCCCCCACAAAACAAGCTGGCAATTAATCTGTCCCTGCACAAACTGGCTCTACGGAGGCAAGATGTCGTCCTCATCCTCCTCATCCACCGATTCCTCTCCCTCTTCAGTGTTGTGTACATCCTCATCCTCACAGAGTATTAATTTGTTCCCGCTGAAATCCACAACCACAGGTCCCTCTGTAAGTTCTGGAGGCTGGTCTTCCTGGAAGAGTTGATAATTCATTTTATGAACATCATCTTCTCCACATTTTGTGGAAGCAACCTCCTACGCCTTTCGCTGACAAGGTTCCCGGCTGCACTAAACACTCTTTCGGAGTACACACTGGAGGGGGGGCAACTCAGGTAAAATAGAGCCAGTTTGTACAGGGACCTCCAAATTGCTTCTTTTTCCTGCCAGTACAGGTACGGACTGTCTGACATGCCTACTTGGATGCTGTCACCGATGTAATCCTTTAACAGACAGACGTACCCTTGTCGCTGCTGCTTTGAGGATGCAAGTGCGGCTACAGCCCACACAATTCACAAAGACAGAAAAAAAAAGAACAATATTTTTATTGCTTGTGTAGCACACTTTGAGGGTGTCACCACCCTTTAACAGACAGACGCACGCTTGTCGCTGCTGCTTTGAGGACAGTATCATATGCAGTGACAGTAGACTTGTCAAAAATTGTTGGCTCGTCCTTCAGTCTGAACCAGATGTCAAAACCAGCCCTTGACTTATGACACAGGCGCACGCTTGGCGCTGCTACTATGTTGATGCACATGCGGCTACATCGCACACAAGTCACAAACACATTAAAAAAATAGTTTTTTATTTTTTGGAGCACTTTGAGGGTTACACCACCCTTTAACAGACAGACGCACACTTGTCGCTGCTGCTTTGAGGATGCAAGTGCGGCTACAGCCCACACAATTCACAAAGACAGAAAAAAGAAGAATATTTTAATTGTTTGTGTAGCACACTTTGAGGGTGTCACCACCCTTTAACAGACAGACGCACGCTTGTCGCTGCTGCTTTAAGGATGCAGGTGCGGCTACAGCCCACACATTTCACAAAGACAGAAAAAAAAAGAAGAATATTTTTATTGTTTGTGTAGCACACTTTGAGGGTGTCACCACCCTTTAACAGACAGACGCATGCTTGTCGCTGCTGCTTTAAGGATGCAGGTGCGGCTACAGCCCACACAATTCACAAAGACAGAAAAAAGAAGAAGAAGAATTTTTATTGTTGGTGGAGCGCACTTTGAGGGTTACACCATCCTTTAACAGACAGACGCACGCTTGTCGCTGCTGCTTTGAGGATGCAGGTGGAATCTAGACGGGATTTGGAACCGGGGACACACTACCTCCATCAATTGTCTAAATCCCACTGCACTAATGGTGGATACCGGACGCACGTCTAACACCAACATAGCAGTCAAGGCCTCAGTTATACGTTTTGCTTCAGGATGACTGCTGTCGTACTTCATCCTCATCGCTAGGGACTGTTGGAGGGTCAATTGTTTAGTAAAAGTAGTGATGTTCCTACTTCCTCTCTGGGATGATGAACAACTCCCAGCAGCAGCAACAGCACTAGGAGGAAGTGGTTCTTGATCTTTCCCTATTTTATTTTTATCGGAGAAAGTTTGGTCCTCCATTTATGTTATATTGATATATACGTGCGGCTAAAGCGCACACAAACACAGAAAATATTTTTTTATTTTTGCTGGAGAGTAGTGCACTTTGTGGGTTACACCACCCTTTAAGAAATGAGCCAGCCGGCTCTTTACTTATGGGACACAGGCGCACGCTTGGCGCTGCTCCTTTGTTGATGCACGTGCAGCCACAGTGCACACAAGTCACAAACACAGAAAATATATATTTTTTTGGTTTGGACTGGAGTGTACTTTGGGGGTTACAGCACCCTTTAACGGTCAAGCCGGCCGGCCCTTTACTTATGACACAGGCACCCCTGGCACTACTTTGTTGATGCACGTGCGGCTACTGCGCACACAATTCACAAACACAGAAAAAATATTTTGTTATTTGGTTTGAAGTGTACTTTGGGTGTTACAGCACCCTTTAACGGTCAAGCCAGCCAGCCCTTTACTTATGACACAGGCGCACGCTTGGCACTACTTTGTTGATGCACGTGCAGCTACTGCGCACACAATTCACAAACACAGAAAATATTTTTTTATTTGGTTTGGACTGGAGTGTACTTTGGGGGTTACAGCACCCTTTAACGGTCATGCCAGCCGGCCCTTTACTTATGACACAGGCGCACGCTTGGCACTACTTTGTTGATGCATGTGCGGCTACTGCGCATCACAATTCACAAACACAGAAAAAATATTTTGTTATTTGGTTTGGAGTGTACTTTGGGGGTTACAGCACCCTTTAACGGTCAAGCCAGCCGGCCCTTTACTTATGACACAGGCGCACGCTTGGCACTACTTTGTTGATGCACGTGCGGCTACTGCGCACACAATTCACAAACACAGAAAATATATATTTTTTTGGTTTGGAGTGTACTTTGGGGGTTACAGCACCCTTTAACGGTTAAGCCAGCCGGCCCTTTACTTATGACACAGGCGCACGCTTGGCACTACTTTGTTGATGCACGTTCGGCTACTGCGCACACAATTCACAAACACAGAAAATATATATTTTTTTGGTTTGGACTGGAGTGTACTTTGGGGGTTACAGCACCCTTTAACGGTTAAGCCAGCCGGCCCTTTACTTATGACACAGGCGCACGCTTGGCACTACTTTGTTGATGCACGTGCGGCTACTGCGCACACAATTCACAAACACAGAAAAAATATTATTTTTTTAGCACTTGGGGGGAGCACCCCTGATGGACAGAGCACCCCCTGGACAACACTACAGCACCCCTTTAGGACTGGGACACTGCACAGGACTTTGGAGTGGACACAGCCCCTATGGAGAACTGACTGCACAACACAGTCCAGCCAGCCCCTATGGACTTTGAAGTAGTGGACACAGCCCCTATTAACAACAGCAGCACAGCACAACACAGCCAGCCCCTAAGGACTTTGAAGTAGTGGACAACAGCAGCACAGCGCAGCATAGCACAGCACAACACTACTCTGCACTACACTACACTACACAGCCCAGCCAGCCCTAACTCCCACCCTCCCTCTTCACTGTCCACAGCCGAGTGAGAAAATGGCGCCGACGCGGGTACCTTATATAGGATCCAAAACCCGCGAGACCCGGAAGGCGGGATGATGACGTTTTGCCTCGATTTCAGATCCGAGTCAGGCGGGAAAAGTCGAGCCTGACACGGATCTGACTCGGATCGGGGGGGCTCGGGGGGGTTCGGATTTCAGAAATCCGAACCCGCTCACCCCTAATATATATATATATATATATATATATACCAAGGATTTTAAGAATGTTTGTTTACACATCATCTTCCAACAAACCTCTCGCCTTACAAAAAGTGTGACAAACTTCCCCATCCACAGTCCTAAGGTCTTTGAAGGAAGTAGGACCTGTAATGGCGTAAAGCAAATTTCGGAGATAGAAGCATTCAAAATTTGTCGGATGTACAGTCTAAACATGGCCAAGAGCTTCTGTTGCTCTGATACCAGGATGACTGTGTACTTCCTGGCTGCTGGATCGCACTATGAAATGCACAGCAACTACTTCCAGTTCCTTGTGCAGCTGTTTCCGACATTCAGGGTCTCCGCGGTGTATAAGATTCATCCAATCGGTTTTACTCTTCAGGGGCTGACAAAGGAATGAACCGGAAGTGCAGTCCAGCAGCCAAGAAGGTAGACAAAAAAGTTTGGTCGCCACTGTAGACACCATCTAGTTGTGTAAGCTGATGCATGAGCAAGTATAAGTAAAAAATTGTGCTGCAGAGCTGCGTTTTGCATCCAAGTATAGTTGCCATCTTTATGGCCCTGACTGTAAATCAGAGGGATCTCTCCTCATGGATGTATATATCAATTTTTACCATATTCAGACTCATAATAAGCCTGGCTTAATATCAATAGTAGTTCCTCAGTGCAGGGGTGTTCTCAAAGCAGGGTGCCGGCGATGTCGGCAGTGTGGGGGTGTCAGTGGTGTCCTCAGAGCAGGTTTGCTGACTGTGTTGGCAGTGCAAGGGTGTTCTCAATGCAGGGTGCCGGCAGTGGGTTCCAGCGATGTCCTCAGTGCATGTGTGCTGACATGGTCGGCACTACAGGGGTACTGGTGGTGTGCTCAATGTGGGAGTGCCAGCAGTGTCTGCAGTGCGGGGGTCACTAAGGGTGTCCTGAGTATGTGGGGCAGCATTGCTGGGATGCCGGCAGTGTCGGCAGCGGTGGTGTCGGCAGTGGGGGATGCTGCCAGTGGAGGTGCCGACAGCGGGGGGTGTTGGCAGTGTCAGGCAGCGAGGGATAACGGGTGCCATCTTCTTTTGCTTCCTGTGTGCATATTAAATGGGCTTAACGCCGAATGACTGAGAGCCGTGACAGACGGCTCTCTCAGCCAATCAGCGTTAAGCCCGCTCAATACAAATACTCGCGACCCGACAGCGGCATCGTGAGGTTTGGCCTTGGGTGAGGGATGCGGGGCAGGCAGGGAGAACCGAACTTGGCTCGGATCGCTCTGGATCCCCGAAATTCGGGTGGGTTTGGTTCTCAGAGAACCAAACCCGCTCATCCCTAATAAATTCATACAGCATTTAAAAGGTACTGTAAACTCCATGTGAGAGCCATAGTAAATGATATTCAGAGACTTTAGATTATATGCTACTGAATAAAATTCCATAATTCCTTAGTATGTAGCAAAATGCATGTTATAAAATCAAATTATGAATTGAAACAAAAATAAAATTTTTATATTTTAATTATTGATCTTGCAGATGAAGAATGGTGTCCAAATCTGCATCTAACAATAAACCAAACAGGACGATGCTTTTATTCTTCTTTGGTGTTTTAGGTGTAGAACCATGAGAGATCTTGGCTTCTAAACTGTGGGCTAAATCCTTTTCTAATTCCGTACCTGACCTGTAGAGGGCGAATGCTATGCAAAATTGTGTTTTTTAATTATTTAAAAATTAACAGTAATTAATTTCGATTTCAACATTTTTTACTTGCCTCTGCCGTGTTTTAATACGCTCGTATGTAAAATTTCACGATCTTGGCTTGTAAACTGTGGATTTGCATAGAAAGACAGAATGACAGAAGGACAGAAGGGCAAATTTTCATTTTTATATAGTAGATATACTGTATATATCTTGTATTTTCATTTGAGCCGGTCTTTAAATGTTAGTAGAGTAGCTTCTGCTGAAAATCTCATTCCTTCCTGTACGACTAGTAATTCGATTTAATTCCAGGCATCAGGGGAGAGGAAAGATGTATAAAATCAGAGGATATTATCTCTAATTGCCTCTCTTGTGAGTGGTTGCTTATCGTTGACTATGCATGATGGCAACAAGGATTTCTGGGACAGAACTGCGTGCCAGCAATGGACATACTTTGTGTTATTGGTGCTGCACAGTCATTATACAGTACATGAGGCAGGCCCATTTTATTCCAATGTGATTTTTTTTATGTTCCTTTATCACAGGAACATTACAACATTGTAAAGCACAAATACCTTCTTGCAGTGCGGTTGCAGGCAAAATACTTTCTTTAAATTGGCTCCACAATGTTTTCTGAGCAGAATTGACTCTATGAATGTTGAACATGTACAGTTTCCAGTGATTTTGGTAGGAATCTGTCATGACTACAGTCTAATTGGTATAATTCTTAAAATTACAGTAAGTGTCAATCTCCACCAAAATATCCTTTTGTTGACATGTGTCCCATTGTTACCATGTTTAAGCCCAATATGTCTATTGATTTTCTCCTGGTATGTTGTTGGTCTGTTTGATCCTGGGAGAGACTTTCATGCCCCATAAGGAACAAATAAATAGGCATGTTAGGTATATCTCTTTGGAGTCTATATAAGCAAATCATGTTTCATGTGTATAATTGCAGAAAAGTGTACAGTGTTTTGTTGAATTAATACAGTTTCTCTGCTAGCTCCAGGAGAGCATTATGAGATATTTTGGGACCTGTTACTAGAACTGTTCTCAGATGAGAGGGCATGAAATACTTTGTGAATTAGAATGCCAGAACACCTTTTTCCATTAGATGAGACAGAAGTGGTTAGGGAAAGACAGATAAAGGTTAAATAATTTGTGGCAATATCTTGGAAATGGATAATTTTAAGGAGTTATTCTGCTACTTAGATATTGTCCAGACCTTCCAGCTTTCCCCAAGGTGGCAGATTATCTTAAAAATATTATTTGAAAAAGTATGTGAGGGAAGTTGTCCCGTTTCAGTATTATAAAACTGTTTCATTAATTTCAGAAACTGTTTTGCATTTATATTTCTGTATGCCGATTTTATATCACTATTTTTATGAAATAAGTATTTTGAAATTGTCATATTAAATTCAATTAAATAACATTCTGTCTTTGTGTTCTTAATTTACACAGGCCAAAGTAGAAGCAGCACAGATGGTAACTGATGTTTTGGCATGATATAGGGCAAAGGAAACCCTAAGCAGGTCAGAGCACAGATGCTGCTGAGATTCAAGGGCACAGAAGGAGTAGAACACAATGGCAGAAGACGGCACATTGTGGAACTGTGGTTTAGGCAATGTATAGGGATATTCAATAGAAGGTCATACACAGGCAAAGGTCAGCACACAACAAGATTTATCAAGGAATGCTGAAAACAAGACATGAAAACACCAAGACACTGGAACACCAGGAGCTTGAGGAAATAATCAAGCACTGAGGCTTAGGGCGAACTGCCCTAAATAGGGAAACCTGCAGACTCTCACATGTATATTATTAGAACTAGCAAACATCATAAGAATTGGATAGATTCTATTAGAGATGAGCCATTCGGTTATAATGTAGACTGAACACACCCGAACTTTGGGTTTCAAGTTGAAACTTCGGGCCACTTTGGGGGTTTTGAGTAGAACCGAGTCCCAGCTTGGGTCTTCTTGCAAGTCGGACCTTGAAACTAAAAACCATATCTTGCGTGTTTTTGATTGCATGTAAGTCCCTCCTTCCTGATTTCAGGTGACAAAATTGGTCAAATTGACTGGAAATATTATTGATATTAGTAATACTATAGGAAAAAAACAGGTCTAAGTTACATGATTTTAGCTGTTTTTATATATTTTTTAAGAAATCTAAAACCAAAACAGAAACCGAACCAAAACACTTGAGGGTGGTTTTGCCAAAGCATGATCATTTAGAACCAATGCCAAGACATAGAAGTCTGCACACATCTCTAGATTCTATACCACTTGGCCAAATCAAACAAGAGAAAATGCTTAGAACCGGAGGTGTTAAAATGTCAAATTGTGAAAATGAAATTTTTATATATATATATATATATATATATATATATTTTTTAAATGTATTATATACTTGTGAGTCAATTCCTTAACCATTTAACTGCCAATTTTTTTTCCAAAAAACGCTATAAAATTGTCATTTATTTTATGATTGAATTAAGTCAGGAACATCTATTTAATACTTATCCAACATGATTTTATAAAAAAAAAACCAACCTTTTTTGAAATGCATTAACATGGATTTTTACTATATCAGTCAGCAATACATTGGACTATCGATGTTCAGAACATGGCGACCATCACAACTTTGATTTCCCCAGCAGCTGCTCCTCTGAGCAGCTGTCAGGTACACACTGGGGAACTGATGGCTGTTCATTTACATTTCCCAGGTGACTGCTCCTGTATGCAGCCACCAGGTGAGGGGGTCCTGGCGTGCTGACCGATCAGCAGTGATCAACAGCATGGCAGATACTGGTGGAGGGTGCAGGGGTGCAGAGGAGCCGGGAGGTCCTTCTGCTGGTGCCGGATGCTGGAAGATTATCTTTTGGCAGCCACCCACTGTACATTACTGACAGGTTGCATTGTTTGTGACTATGTCAGTTAATGCACAACCTGATGTGGTCCCAATGCCAGGTAAGCGGTTAATGCCAAAGATAATAAATCTTAGGTAACTAGGTAGAGAAAGCTGATCTCCTACAACCAGACAGTAAGAAAGCTTTTACTGTATCTTAGCTTTTATCGCAAAATGTTACTCCTATCATAAATTTTTTTTTGAAGGTACAGCTTCTAGATCCTGTTTTGAAACACTGTTTATTTATAAAAAGGTTTCCAATGTAATAAATCAGTTGATAAGAAGCACTTTTTTAGAAAGTAAAAGACAAAGGGGTATATTTACTAAAGGTTGATTTTGGTAGATTTTTTGTTTTTCGTGAATTTGTAGGTGATTTTAAGCCAATTTTGCAAATCAGGGATTTACTAAAGGCAAAATCGACTATAGAATTGAATCATGTCCATCGACCAAACATCAATATTTTGCCACAGACCATTACAGGAGCCCCTAATTTACTAACAGTCATAATGGAAATCGACTAACAATTGACTTAAAAACTGACTGGAAAATAGTGAAATAAATAGACTATTAAAAAACAGGCGATTTCAATTCTAAACACCATTCTATTGGAAAGGAATGGAATCATGATGTGTATAAAACACAATCTTCACTTAAAAAAATTAAATAAACACACACTCCACATGCAGACACACGGAAACACTAACAAACACCAAAAAAAATTAGACTAGAAAGAAAATAAGAAAAACTTAAAAATGACAATAACAATACAGAAATTGACAGGAAAAACCTCTCAGAAATCACTTTTTAAGCACCTATATCAAATCCCCACTCTCTTGCTAAACACGCTTGTCTCATCTCTATCCCCAAAACTCCCTTTTAAGGCCCTGATTCAGAGCCGTTCGTTAGAGGCAGTACGCTCGTTGCTTTCAGATGTTGACTAACCGCGCATGCGCCGGTGTTACACTGCGCATGTGCGTACGGCTGATTGCGAGGTTTTTTTGTCTCGTTCGTCAAATAGCGTACAGGAAGTGACATGTCAAATGTGATTGACAGAACAGGCCGTTTTTGGGCGTTGACGGGGGTGGAGATGGAAAAACGCAGGCGTGGCGAGGCGTTTTTGGGGCGTACATACATTAACAAATGCGAACGTCAAATGTGTTCGTACAAACTCATACGTCACTGGATGATCCTCTTTCCCTTCAAAATGCTCGCACAGCTTATGGGCTGGATAACTCGACCACAGTGGCGATGGCCTTCTCCTCCGTCCCGGCACTCCACGATGTTGCATCGATTAATCACGGCTTGTCAGAAACTCAATTAGTGTTGGATTGAAAACCGGCTTGGTATGTGTTTGGAAAGCAGTTTTTTTGGATAGCAGAAAACCGAACGCAGGTGGAAATCATAGCTGCTAATGTCTGGATTACACAATCAATTAGCGTACATTTGTGGGGGTGTATTTTGGCCGCAATGTGTTCGTTTTTGGACTATTGTAACAATAATGTCATCATGTTTAGGTTTGGTCCCTCATTTTGTGTTTGCAAGGTGTTTTTTACTCCTTAGGTAATGTTTAAAACGTTCCTTAACGAGCACTTTTTTTACAATGTGTAATTTTTGTTTTTGAACGTTGTTGGCTTGTGGGCCAGGATTAAAAGTAACCCATTTTGTAAAGAATGTCAGAATACAAAGTCCTACATTTCTGCAAAATTTATTTGTATCCACCCATAAAAAAAAAACATATTGAACTACAACATTTTGGGCAGTGTTCCACAATATTTATTAATTGTGCAAACAATAATTTTTGAATAAACGTAAATGTAAAAATTAAAAACAATTCACAAGAAAGGAGAGGGAAGTTTTGGCCAGAAAGGAATATGAGGCAAGCACAGAAGGAGTGTGGGAAAAGTAGCCAATGGTGTCACCGTTTTTTCGCCCATTTGGCTGGGGGAGGGAGGGCGCCAGACCGGGTCCGGGATGTCATCGGGCTGGCCTGTCCAGAGGCAGATGTTGTGGCCTCTGGACTAGGCACAGGGCTAGGCACATTTGGAGGATTGGCTGATGTTGTGCCAGAGGTGGAGGATCCTGATGTTCCGGCAGGAAGGGAGGTCGGCTCCACCATGTGCTGGCGAACGAGCTGCTCCAGGGCAGTGGCGATGCGGATGTTGGCCCTGGTATTTTCCGCCAGGGCCTGACCAATGGTCACGTTGGCCGCAGCATTTTGCTCCAGGGCCTCAGCCACCCGTACCAGACTGGCGTCCATCCTCTGCAGAATATGGAAATCCGATTTTAAATTGAGTTCTGTGAGGAGGGACACTGCCTGCGAGGGGGATTGCCCTGGACTGGCTTCTGCAGGGTCCTCAGCCGGATGTACTGGTTCCTCCCCTGCAGAGCCAGCAGAAATTCTGCGGCCAAGGCTCCCCTCTGGAGCAGACTCATCCGCGTGTGTCTCTGTTGGAAAAATGAGAAAAGACTCACATTAGAATCTACATATTGGCACAATAACATTTCACAGTTGGTGACATCACAACATTTACCTGGGACAACATGAGGAGCCGCAAACTCTGGCATGTCCGTATCCATGTTGGACACGCCAAACACCTCCACAGGCTGCACACACCCCTGTGCCAGCTCTTCTAAATCTGTAAACTCCAATGACACAGGGGTGGGACCTCCACCTGTCCCCCTTGCATGCCTAGCCCTGTGTGCCATTTTTTGTTTCAGCCGATATTTGAAGTCTTGCCATCTGTGGGTTAAATTGGAACCATTACTTTTTATTTGATTGGGTTGTTGGTTTTAGGGTGGTCAAGTGTTTACTTACCGCCATTTGACATCCCGGGCTAGACGGACATAATCCCCCACCCTATTGACCTCCACGGCTACCTCTTCCCACATTCTCCACTTCTGGCTTGCACTCATATTCCTGTCTGCCTGTGGCAGGATGTCCACACACTTCTGAATCAAAACCTCCATCTCCTTTCTTGTGAATTGTGGCTGCCTTTTCTTTTTGGCAGCTTTGCCCGGATTACTGGGCCCAGCAGCCTCTTCCATGTCATCCTCCTCACCTATTTGGGGGAATTTGAAGAAATCTCAAATTCCCAACTTGCACAATAATATGTTTAGAATTAATCATTGAGTCAAAATGCATGAAATACTTACCGCGGGACTGTTGTCCATTGTTTTCCTGGTCTGTATCCATGTGTGTTGTTCCAACTAGAAATACACCAGAATTGTGTTTTTGTCTTGTGACGTATTTATACATGCGTCCTTATTTTGCGGCCGCATCATTGATTGTGCGTTCCTCTGATCCTTCCTTAATTTGGGCGGGAAACTAAACACTATTTATGGGTTGTGGCGTTGCGACTCGAGGTGGCGTTTATTGAATGTTGGAGGTTACGTTGGTTGGAGTTGATTGTTGGCTGGTTTTGGAGATTGCGTTTATTGTTTTTTTTTTGTGTTAGCGGTTTTTGTTGGTTTTCATTTCCTTTTTTTTCACTTTTGGTTTTTTGGATCGTTTCCAGTTTTGGTAAGTTTGGGGAAGTATAACTTCGGGGCAATTTGTCTCTCATTGTGGTGTTTATTTTTCTCATTTTTTTTTCCCGTCATTTCATCTCTCTTAGGTTTTTTTTTGGCTCTGCCCCAAAGACATTTTGGTCCGGTTTCTTAGATATTAGCTCTTGGTAAGTTCATGTGTTAAATTGTTTAGGGAATGTTCTTGTTTGTCTGTACGCAACTTTGGTTGGCCTTCCACATGTGACGTTGTTTTTTGCCAAATCGAACTCTGTGTTTTTTGTTAATATTTTTGGCCGCCGTTATTGTGCCCTGTATTTGCGAACTAATTAGCGCATTTTTACTACTTGCTATTGTGCCCTGTATTTGCGAACTAATTAGCGCATTTTTACTACTTGCTATTGTGCCCTGTATTTGCGAACTAATTAGCGCATTTTTACTACTTGCTATTGTGCCCTGTATTTGCAAACTAATTAGCGCATTTTTACTACTTGCTATTGTGCCCTGTATTTGCGAACTAATTAGCGCATTTTTACTACTTGCTATTGTGCCCTGTATTTGCGAACTAATTAGCGCATTTTTACTACTTGCTATTGTGCCCTGTATTTGCAAACTAATTAGCGCATTTTTACTACTTGCTATTGTGCCCTGTATTTGCAAACTAATTAGCGCATTATGAAATGTGTATTCATCCCTTAATAATGTTTTTTGTCGCCTGGAGCATTGGTTGATTACATTTGGCCTCTATTTGGCGTAGTGTGCGTAACGTCATTTTGCTCTTGGGCCAAATGTGTGTGTGTCCCCTTTTATGTTTTGTGTTGCTTAAATTTGTGATAATGACATGGCCAGCATAAAATGATGTATATTTTTGATGTTATTATTTGCAGTTACAACATATCATGACTATACCCCAGCATGTAAGCATCACTGGATGGTATTTGAAAGCAAAGTTACATGTATTTTTAGTAGGGGTGAGCGGGTTCGGATTTCTGAAATCCGAACCCCCCCGAGCCCCCCCGATCCGAGTCCGATCCGAATCAGGCTCGACTTTTCCCGCCTGACTCGGATCTGAAATCGAGGCAAAACGTCATCATCCTGCCTTCCGAGTCTCGCGGGTTTTGGATCCTATATAAGGTACCCACGTCGGCGCCATTTTCTCACTCGGCTGTGGACAGTGAAGAGGGAGGGTGGGAGTTAGGGCTGTGTAGTGTAGTGTAGTGTAGTGCTGCTATTGTCCACTACTTCAAAGTCCATAGGGGCTGGCTGTGTTGTGCTGTGCTGCTGTTGTTAATAGGGGCTGTGTCCACTACTTCAAAGTCCATAGGGGCTGGCTGGACTGTGTTGTGCAGTCAGTTCTCCATAGGGGCTGTGTCCACTCCAAAGTCCTGTGCAGTGTCCCAGTCCTAAAGGAGTGCTGCAGTGTTGTCCAGGGGGTGCTCTGTCCATCAGGGGTGCTCCCCCCAAGTGCTAAAAAAATAATATATTTTCTGTGTTTGTGAATTGTGTGCGCAGTAGCCGCACGTGCATCAACAAAGTAGTGCCAAGCGTGTGCCTGTGTCATAAGTAAAGGGCCGGCTGGCTTGACCGTTAAGGGTGCTGTAACCCCCGAAAGTACACTCCAGTCCAAACCAAAAAAAAAATTATTTTCTGTGTTTGTGAATTGTGTGCGCAGTAGCCGCACGTGCATCAATAAAGTAGTGCCAAGCGTGCGCCTGTGTCATAAGTAAAGGGCCGGCTGGCTTGACCGTTAAGGGTGCTGTAACCCCCGAAAGTACACTCCAGTCCAAACCAAAAAAAAAATTATTTTCTGTGTTTGTGAATTGTGTGCGCAGTAGCCGCACGTGCATCAACAAAGTAGTGCCAAGCGTGCGCCTGTGTCATAAGTAAAGGGCCGGCTGGCTTGACCGTTAAGGGTGCTGTAACCCCCGAAAGTACACTCCAGTCCAAACCAAAAAAAAAAATATTTTCTGTGTTTGTGAATTGTGTGCGCAGTAGCCGCACGTGCATCAACAAAGTAGTGCCAAGCGTGCGCCTGTGTCATAAGTAAAGGGCCGGCTGGCTTGACCGTTAAGGGTGCTGTAACCCCCGAAAGTACACTCCAGTCCAAACCAAAAAAAAAATTATTTTCTGTGTTTGTGAATTGTGTGCGCAGTAGCCGCACGTGCATCAACAAAGTAGTGCCAAGCGTGCGCCTGTGTCATAAGTAAAGGGCCGGCTGGCTTGACCGTTAAGGGTGCTGTAACCCCCGAAAGTACACTCCAGTCCAAACCAAAAAAAAAATTATTTTCTGTGTTTGTGAATTGTGTGCGCAGTAGCCGCACGTGCATCAACAAAGTAGTGCCAAGCGTGCGCCTGTGTCATAAGTAAAGGGCCGGCTGGCTTGACAATTAAAGGGTGCTGTAACCCCCAAAGTACACTCCAGTCCAAACCAAAAAAAAAATTATTTTCTGTGTTTGTGAATTGTGTGCGCAGTAGCCGCACGTGCATCAACAAAGTAGTGCCAAGCGTGCGCCTGTGTCATAAGTAAAGGGCCGGCTGGCTTGACCGTTAAGGGTGCTGTAACCCCCGAAAGTACACTCCAGTCCAAACCAAAAAAAAAATTATTTTCTGTGTTTGTGAATTGTGTGCGCAGTAGCCGCACGTGCATCAACAAAGTAGTGCCAAGCGTGCGCCTGTGTCATAAGTAAAGGGCCGGCTGGCTTGACCGTTAAGGGTGCTGTAACCCCCGAAAGTACACTCCAGTCCAAACCAAAAAAAAAATTATTTTCTGTGTTTGTGAATTGTGTGCGCAGTAGCCGCACGTGCATCAATAAAGTAGTGCCAAGCGTGCGCCTGTGTCATAAGTAAAGGGCCGGCTGGCTTGACCGTTAAGGGTGCTGTAACCCCCGAAAGTACACTCCAGTCCAAACCAAAAAAAAAATTATTTTCTGTGTTTGTGAATTGTGTGCGCAGTAGCCGCACGTGCATCAACAAAGTAGTGCCAAGCGTGCGCCTGTGTCATAAGTAAAGGGCCGGCTGGCTTGACCGTTAAGGGTGCTGTAACCCCCGAAAGTACACTCCAGTCCAAACCAAAAAAAAAATTATTTTCTGTGTTTGTGAATTGTGTGCGCAGTAGCCGCACGTGCATCAACAAAGTAGTGCCAAGCGTGCGCCTGTGTCATAAGTAAAGGGCCGGCTGGCTTGACCGTTAAGGGTGCTGTAACCCCCAAAAGTACACTCCAGTCCAAACCAAAAAAAAAATTATTTTCTGTGTTTGTGAATTGTGTGCGCAGTAGCCGCACGTGCATCAACAAAGTAGTGCCAAGCGTGCGCCTGTGTCATAAGTAAAGGGCCGGCTGGCTTGACCGTTAAGGGTGCTGTAACCCCCGAAAGTACACTCCAGTCCAAACCAAAAAAAAAATTATTTTCTGTGTTTGTGAATTGTGTGCGCAGTAGCCGCACGTGCATCAACAAAGTAGTGCCAAGCGTGCGCCTGTGTCATAAGTAAAGGGCCGGCTGGCTTGACCGTTAAGGGTGCTGTAACCCCCGAAAGTACACTCCAGTCCAAACCAAAAAAAAAATTATTTTCTGTGTTTGTGAATTGTGTGCGCAGTAGCCGCACGTGCATCAACAAAGTAGTGCCAAGCGTGCGCCTGTGTCATAAGTAAAGGGCCGGCTGGCTTGACAATTAAAGGGTGCTGTAACCCCCAAAGTACACTCCAGTCCAAACCAAAAAAAAAATTATTTTCTGTGTTTGTGAATTGTGTGCGCAGTAGCCGCACGTGCATCAACAAAGTAGTGCCAAGCGTGCGCCTGTGTCATAAGTAAAGGGCCGGCTGGCTTGACCGTTAAGGGTGCTGTAACCCCCGAAAGTACACTCCAGTCCAAACCAAAAAAAAAATTATTTTCTGTGTTTGTGAATTGTGTGCGCAGTAGCCGCACGTGCATCAACAAAGTTGTGCCAAGCGTGCGCCTGTGTCATAAGTAAAGGGCCGGCTGGCTTGACAATTAAAGGGTGCTGTAACCCCCAAAGTACACTCCAGTCCAAACCAAAAAAAAAATTATTTTCTGTGTTTGTGAATTGTGTGCGCAGTAGCCGCACGTGCATCAACAAAGTAGTGCCAAGAGTGCGCCTGTGTCATAAGGGCCGGCTGGCTTGACCGTTAAAGGGTGCTGTAACCCCCAAAGTACACTCCAGTCCAAACCAAAAAAAAAAATATTTTCTGTGTTTAGCCGCACGTATATATCAAATCGATATAACATAAATGGAGGACCAAACTTTCTCCGATAAAAATAAAATAGAGAAAGATCAAGACATAGTCATGACATAGACGATAACATGCCATCAACGTCGTCTGCCAAGGCCGATGCCCAATGTCATAGTAGAGGGCACATACAATCCCAAATGGCAAAGTTCAGGAAAATGACCTTGAAAAAGACATTTAAATCAGCTGAAGAGAAACGTAAACTTGCCAATATGCCATTTACGACACGGAGTGGCAAGGAACGGCTAAGGTCGATCCCTAGTATGTTCATGACTAGTGGTTCAGCTTCACATGACGATGGAAGCCCTCCTCCCACTAAAAAAATCAAAAGAGTTAAGCTGGCAAAAGCACAGCAAAGAACTGTGCTTTCTAAGAAGATATCACAAATCCCCAAGGAGAGTCCAAGTGTGGTGGTGGTTGCGATGCCTGACCTTCCCAGCACTGGACGGGAAGAGGTGGCTCTTTCCACCATTTGCACACCCCCTGCAAGTGCTGAAAGGAGCACCCACAGTCCACTTGCTGATATGCAAATTGAAGATGTCACTGTTGAAGTACAACAGGATGAGGATACTGGTGTAGCTGGCGCTGAGGAGGAAGTTGGCGAGGAGGATTCTGATGGTGATGTGGTTTGTTTAAATCAGGCTCCGGGGGAGACAGTTGTTGTCCGTGGGATGAAAAAGCCCATCACGGTCATGCCTGGGCAGAAGACCAAACATTCCACCTCTTTGGTCTGGCAATATTTCTATCCAAATCCGGACAACAACTGTCTTGCCATATGTACCATATGTAAAGGTGAAATAAGTAGGGGTAGGGACGTCAACCACCTAGGAACATCCTCCCTTATACGGCACCTGCAGCGCGTTCATAAAAAGTTACTGTCAAGTTCAGAAACTTTGGCTAAGACCGTAAGCAGTCCAGGGACACCTAAATCCCGTTGTCCTGTTGTATCCAAGCGCCTGCAAACCACACCGTCAACTCCCTCCTCGTCAATTTCCTCCTTAGTCAGGATCGGAAGTAGTTCTGCAGGCCATGTCACTGGCATGACTGACTCTCCTATCCGGGATTCCTCTGGAGGATCCTGCATTGCTACGCCTACTGCTGCCGCTGCTGCTGTTGCTGCTGCTGGGAGTCGTTCATCATCCCAGAGAGGAAGTAGGAACACCACTACTTTTACTAAACAATTGACCCTCCAACAGTCCTTAGCGAGGAGGATGAAGTACGACAGCAGTCATCCTGAAGCAAAACGTATAACTGAGGCCTTGACTGCTATGTTGGTGTTAGACGTGCGTCCGGTATCCGCCATTAGTGCAGTGGGATTTAGACAATTGATGGAGGTAGTGTGTCCCCGGTTCCAAATCCCGTCTAGATTCCACTTCACTAGGCAGGCGATACCGAGACTGTACAGAAACGTCAGAAAAAGTGTCCTCAGTGTCCTGAAAAATGCCGTTGTACACAATGTCCACTTAACCACGGACATGTGGACAAGTGGAACAGGGCAGACTAAGGACTATATGACTGTGACAGCCCACTGGGTAGATGTATCACCTTACGCAGCAACAGCAGCAGCGTCACCAGTAGCAGCATCTCAGAAATGCCAGCTCGTTACAAGGCAGGCTACGCTGTGTATCACCGGTTTCAGTAAGAGGCACACCGCCGACAACCTCTTAGAGAAACTGAGGGAAATCATCGCCCAGTGGCTTACCCCACTTAGACTCTCCTGGGGATTTGTGATATCTGACAACGCCACCAATATTGTGCGGGCATTACATCTGGGGCAAATTCCAGCACGTCCCATGTTTTGCTCACACAATAAACTTGGTGGTGCAGAATTTTCTGAAAAGCGACAGGGGCGTGCAGGAGACGCTTTGGGTGGCCCGAAAAATTTCTGGCCACTTTCGCCATTCAGCGACTGCGTGCCGAAGACTGGAGCGCCAGCAAACACTCTTGAACCTGCCCCGCCATCACCTGAAGCAAGAGGTTGTGACGCGGTGGAACTCAACCCTCTATATGCTTCAGAGGATGGAGGAGCAGCAAAAGGCCATACAAGCCTATACATCCACCTATGACATAGGCAAAGGAGGGGGTATGCACCTGACTCAAGCGCAGTGGAGAATGATTTCCATGTTGTGCAAGGTTCTCCAGCCCTTCGAACTTGCCACACGTGAAGTCAGTTCAGACACAGCCAGCTTGAGTCAGGTCATTCCCCTCATCAGGCTTTTGCAGAAGCAGCTGGAGAAAGTGAAGGAGGAGCTAAGACGGAGCGATTCCGCTCGGCATGTGGGACTTGTGGATGAAGCCCTTCATTCGCTTTGCCAGGATTCCAGGGTGGTCAATCTGTTGAAATCAGACCACTACATTTTGGCCACCGTGCTTGATCCTAGGTTTAAAGCCTATGTGGTGTCTCTCTTTCCGGCCGACACAAGCCTGCAGAGGTGCAAAGACCTGCTGGTGAACACACTGTCAGCTGAAGCGGAACGTGACACGTCAACGGCATCTTCTTCATTTTCTCCCGCAACTGGGGCTGCCAGGAAAAAACTTAGGTATCCTAAGCAACCCGCTGGCGGTGATGCAGGGCAGGCAGGACCAAGTTTGGACATCTGGTCCGGTCTGAAGGACCTGGCAACAATTTCTGACATGTCTACTGTCACTGCATATGATACTGTCACCATTGACAGAATGGTGGAGGATTACATCGGTGACAGCATCCAAGTAGGCATGTCAGACAGTCCATACCTGTACTGGCAGGAAAAAGAGGCAATTTGGAGGCCCCTGTACAAGCTGGCTCTATTTTACCTGAGTTGCCCCCCCTCCAGTGTGTACTCCGAAAGAGTGTTTAGTGCAGCCGGGAACCTTGTCAGCGAAAGGCGTAGGAGGTTGCTTCCACAGAATGTGGAGAAGATGATGTTCATCAAAATGAATTATCAGCTCTTCCAGGGAGACCAGCCTCCAGAAGGTACAGAGGGACCTGTGGTGGTGGATTCAAGTGGGGACGAGTTAATACTTTGTGAGGATGAGGATGTACACACTGAAGAGGGTGAGGAATCGGTGGATGAGGAGGATGAGGATGACATCTTGCCTCCGTAGAGCCAGTTTGTGCAGGGACACATTAATTGCCAGCTTGTTTTGTGGGGGCCCAAACGAACCAATCATTTCAGCCACAGTTGTGTGGCAGACCCTGGCGCTGAAATGATTGATTTGTTAAAGTGTGCATGTCCTGTTTATACAACATAAGGGTGGGTGGGAGGGCCCAAGGACAATTCCATCTTGCACTTCTTTTTTTTCTTTGCATTATGTACAGTTTGGGGCCTAGTTTTTCTAACTGCCATCCTGTCTGCCACTGCAGTGTCACTCCTAGATGGGTCACGTGTTTGTGCCGCCCACTCGTGTCGCTTAGCATAGTCATCCAGCTACCTCGGTGCAACCTTTTGGACATGAAAACACTATTGTGAGGTGTGAGGTGTTCAGAATAGACTGGAAATGAGTGGAAATTAAGGTTATTGAGGTTAATAATAGCATAGGAGCAGAGAAACCAACAAATTCTGTGATTTTAGCTGTTTTTATGCTTTTTAAAAAAAAAATACAGATCCAAAACACAAAACCCAGAACCCAAAACACGGAAGGGTGGTTTTGGCAAAATCAATCCAGATCCAAAACACGAAGAAAGATCCAGATCCAAAACCAAAACACAAAACACGAAAAGTGGCCGGTGCACACCCCTAATTTTTAGTGGGTGTTGTAAAAAGGCTGACCTTCCAATGTTGTCATTTCATTTTGATTTGGGTCGGATTGTTCTGGCCCTGCTCCCGGAAGCCGACCAACCTCAATCTCGTCCCAGGCATAGGCATCGTAGGCGTGCAAGGCCCCAGATATTTCGAACACGTGTCACCCTTTTTGGAATGACAGATGATGAGGTTTTAAGATGATACCGTCTTCCTCCAAAAATCATCATAGACACTCTCTCATTAATAGAGAGTGATCTTGAGTGGGAAATTGACAGTCCTACAGCAACTCCACCACTTACGCAATTAATGGCGGTGTTACATTTCTGTGCCTCAGGATTGTTCCAAACAACGGTGAGAATAGTGGCGGGCATCTCACAATCCTCCTTTTCCCGGATCCTGAGGGCAGTGATGGAGGCACTTTTCAAGCACCTCCATCATTTTATTCAAATGCCTTTGGATATGGGTGCCCTTAGTGTGGCCAAGGCCAATTTTTACCAAATAGCTGGCTTCCCACACATCATAGGGGTTGTGGATGGTACTCACATACCACTTCAGCCTCCAGCACGGCTGGAGGCAATATTTAGAAACCGTAAACACTATCACTCCCTCAATGTAATGGTGGTATGTGATGCCTCCCTCCAGATCCTGTCCCTGAATGCAAAATTACCAGGAAGTGCACATGACTCCTTCGTCATCCGGCAATCAGGGATATGGCACAAATTAACCAACCTACAAGCTGGTGATGCGTGGCTTCTGGGTAAGTGGAGACCTTTAGTACATAACAATGTTAAGCTTCATACAGAGTGAGCCTGATGTTGTATTTTCCTTTTCACAGGAGACAGTGGCTACCCTTGCACGTCCTGGCTGCTCACTCCTTATTTGGCTCCCACACCAGGGCCACAAAGTGAGTATAATTCCACACTTACTGCCACCAGGCAAGTGGTGGAGCACTGTATCGGCCTTTTAAAAGGCCGATTCAGATGCCTCCACCGCTCTGGTGGCGAACTCATGTATTTGCCGGAAATGGTTTCGAAAATTGTGGTCCTGTGTGGGATATTTCACAACATCGCCATAAGGAGTGGTGTCCCAATGCAGCCAGAGGATGCCTTACCTGAGGATCGCCCCCCCGAGGTTGGTCAGAGGTCAGTATGTGGGGGGGCCATACGCGATGATGTGGTGGCCAGATTTTTTTAGGTAATTATTTGCAAAAAACCAGTGTTGATACCTAATGTGGTTGGGTTTGTTTGAGAGCATCTAATTTTTTGCTCATTTGTTTCTCCCTCTTCTGTTTTTTGACATAATCTTTGGCACTCCAACGATGACTACTTCCTGCTACCCTTACAAAACCTGTATGTGGATATTCGGGAACACTTCTTGCCACGCCATATATGTGGAATTATGTTGGCATGGTCCTTCGTCAACCAGTTGATTGTTTTTTTTGGGTGTTTGTTTTTTGGTATGTGTTGTACTTGAGATTATCACTGTGTGTTTTGTTTGTGAGTGACCACTTTGCAATTTTTGTTATGTTGGTAATAAATTTTTTTAGAGCGAAATGTTGTCCCTTTTTTGTAAAAGTTACCACCAAGTGTAACCAGGTTCACACATGTAACATATGACTAAGGGGTAATCCAGTACTGACGCCATTTGTGCAAAAATGATTCCTTTATTTGGGTCCAAACCAACACCAAAAGGAAGCCTGTACAATCCTTTTGCTTCGTAATATTGCCCTGAGCTGCTTGCACACCAACTAGGAACCTAGAAAATGTTGAAATATATAATTGTGACTACACCAAAAAAGGGAAATCAGATTTGTACTGTTAGGTGTTTCTTGTGGCTGTTTGACCAAAAATACAACACACACTCTTATTGGCCCAAATGTGAAATCCTTGCAGGAACACTATACTTATGTCAGGGTAAACAATATGTGGTTGGGACAAAACGAATGAGCCAGAACGTAACTTCAAACAAAACAATTTATTTACAGAATGTTGAACAAAAAAAAAACTAGTCCCTAAGGAGGACCGACATACGGTCAAGGACCACCAGCACCCCGATGATTTGGCTGTGCATCTGGGCCACACAGCCTCTTAAATTTGCCCGAAGCCTCTGTTCCTCTGTGGGTGAGAAAAAATTGGTGATTAATACAACAATAGTGAAACCACATAAAAAAACAATTTTAAACCAAAAAAAAAAAACATTAAAATTCATCACACTAAAATGGTGTAGGGCAAAAATACAAGGCCTATGTCCAAATTCAGACAGGTGTGCTATGTGTATGTTGAAAACAGCAGTAACAGGTTACGGCAAGTGACCAAAACCACTTATTTTTGTGTTAAACAAACAAAAAACATAAAATTAAAAAAAAAAAAAAACAGTTTGTGTCGAAAAAAAACAGCAAAAAAAAACATACCGGAAGACCCAACGCCAGCTACAGAAGGCCCTCCATCGTCCTCCTCGGAGGTGGGTCCATTCCCCAAAGATCGGGGCGGTGTAATGACCGATTCCGGGGAGGGGGTCATTCGAAGAGGGGTGGTTGGAGGAGAGGGGGAATTGGGACGGAGGGGAAGGAGTCCAGCAAAATCTGGCTGAGGGTGTAGGAAGGCTGGGGAGGAGGGGGGAATAGGGGAAGGAGTGGAGTTGGAGTGTTGGCTGGGGGTGGGGGAGAGTGGCCGTGCTCGCCGTCTGGCGGGACGCTGATGGCGTAGTCTTCGCTGGGCCCCTAAAAGATGGTAAACAAATTGTGGTTAGATCCAACACAAATCCGCAAACAAATTCAATTTCAAATGCACCCCCAAACCCCCCAAACAAAAAAAAAAAATAGAATGAATAAAGATGAAAGACAGGGAAAACATGGCCATGCAGATATGAGGAGAATGAATAAAGATGAAAGACACGGAAAACATGGCCATGCAGATATGAGGAGAATGAATAAAGATGAAAGACACGGAAAACATGGCCATGCAGTTAGGGCCACAAAGACAAACATGAAAACCACAATCCATTAAACTTACTCGCAGCGATCTGCATGCGAAAGCATGCCAGCAAGCGGGGCGCCCGCCGTTGCAGGTCCGACCACCTGTGCTCCAGCTGCCCGATATGGCGGCGTGAGCCGAAGGAGCGCAGGCGGGCCTGAACCTCCGCATATGCGGATCGCTTCTCCCGGTTGGTGATGGGTGGAGGCTGGCTGGTTATCCGCCGATCCATCACCTCCGTAAGCACCAGCAGCTCGCGCCTGGTGAATGCGGAGGCTCTCATGATGGCAATGGAGTTTTGCCAAAAAATCATTTTTGATAAAGTGCTCAAAAATTTTCTGATTGGCTAATGTATTTAGGATATTAACAGGAGCAATTCTATTGGTTAGTGTATGAGTCATGTGTTCGACAGGGCCAGAAATCTGAGGAGACTTATGATAGGCTTAATGCAGTGACATGCGTAAGCAAATTTACATTACAAAATGAACTCCATGAAATATGCGGGGCTAAAAACAAATATACCAATTAGTTTATAGGGGTTAACATGTATTTTGACAAATAAAAGCGAATGTTTAAGCCGTACGTATTCTGCGGGTAAACACAAACACGGACATAAATAAAGTTTATTGCATTGTGTAAAAAAAACAAAAAAAAAACAATTAAGCTAATTGATATATTGATTGGCATGTTACGATTGAGGGAGGTAGGCAGAATAAACGAGCAGTTAATCGAAATGTCTCAGGCCAACTTCCGGGTAGTACTAGTGCGTGCGTTCCCTTCAAACCACTTCGGGGATGTACGCTCGCTATTTGGCACGCTCGTTAGTTAGAGGAGGGGTCGCCTGAGTTTGGGGAGGATGTTTTGATGCGAACGAAAATACGAGCATGTGCCTGAATTTAAATATTTCTTTACGTTCGCCTAACGTACGAACGGCCACTTGTGTCCGGGTCTGAATCAGGCCCTAAGTTGCTTGGGTGTGTGCCAGTGCTTTTATAATGAGTTTTTGTTACTTACAGTACATGTGGTATGTTTTGTAAAACAGGAGTACTTAAGGAAGTGTTAGTCAATTTTGTAGGTGATTTTGAAGTTCACATTCCAAATCGACCATTTTTACACTCTTGAAAATCAACCCACATCACATTCAATTTTGAAATCGATTTCAAAATCGAATGTTACAGTAGTGAATGAGGATTTAGCCAGTGATTTCTACAGTAGATTTTAAGTAGAGATGTGTGTCGACCCCCGTGTTTTGGTTTTGATTTTGGATCTACCCTGGTTTTGGATCTGGATTGGTTTTGCCAAAACCTCACCTCCATGTTTTGTTTTCTTGTTTTGGTTTTGGATCTGGATATTTTCTTAAAAAAATCATAAAAGCAGCTAAAATCACATAAAATGGGCCTGTTTTTGTTCCTACAGTATTATTAACCTCAATAACATTTATTTCAAGTAATTTCCAATCAATTTTGACCACCTCACAACATTATTTGCTTCATCTAGTTAAAGCCAAAAGGTTGCATCCAGCTAGCTTTCTGACTAAGCTAAGTGACACAGTGGGCGGCACTAACATGTGGCAGTTCAGTTTCTAATTTCCAACATGGATACAGTGTGTTATACAGTGTGGGTTGGATACACCAATAGTGCACTTACTGTGACAGCAGTGTTGGCAGAGCGGGGTTGCTGACAGTGTCCTCAGTACATGGAATGGCAGTGCTGCAGTGCTGGCTGTGTCCTCAGTGAAGTGTACCGGTGATGTCGGCAGTGCGGGGGTGCCAGCGGTGTCTTTAGTGCAGGTTTGCTGGCTGTGTCGGTAGTGCGGGGATTGCTGGCGGTGTCCTCAGTACATGGAATGGCAGTGTTCTCAGTGAAGGGTACCGGTGGTGTCGGCAGAGCGGGGGTGCCAGCGATGTCCTCGTTGCAGGTTTGCTGACTGTGTCGGCAGTGCAGGGGTGTTCTCAATGCAGGGTGCCGGCGGTGACGGCAGAGCGGAGGGGTGCCAGCATGGTCCTCAGTGCAGGTTTGCTGACTGTGTCGGCAGTGCAGGGGTGGTGGTGTCCTCAGTGTGGGAGTGTCAGCAGTGTTGGCAGTGTGGGGGTCGCTAACGGTGTCCTCAGTACATTTGGCAGCTGTGCAGGAGTGTCGGCAGTGGTGGTGTCGGCAGCAGGGGAGGATGCTGCCAGTGGGGGTGTCGGCAGTGTCAGCAGCGGGGGGTGCTGGCGGTGTCAGGCGGTGGGGATGGGGGGTGCCATCTTCTTTACCTCTTTTGTGCTGTTTTCAATGGGCTTAACGCTGATTGGCTGAGAGCCGTGACAGACGGCTCTCTCAGGAAATCAGCGTTAAGCCTGCTGAAAACAAATCCTCGCAACTCGACAGAGGGGTCGCGAGGTTTTGCCTCGAGTCAGGGATCCGGGGCAGGCAGGGAGATTTGAGCTGCGCTCGGATCGCCCCAGATCCCTGAAATTCGGGTCGGTTCGGATCACTGAGATCCAAACCTGCTCATCTCTAATTTTAAGTCGATTTCAGTTGCTTAAATTCGACATAAAATTTGACTCAAAATTCAAACATTAGTATATATACTCCAAAATGTGAGAAGCAAAGTCTTCCACAGATGTGAACACATGTGTAGGAATGTACTGTAAAATTAAATGTGATAAATTCCTAGAGGTTATAGTAACTGGGATTACATTAACAATTAAATATATTATCACCTATAATTCAAGGAACACGATTTATTTCATTGGTTTGTTTCATGTTGTTTGTTTTACATTGGGAGAACTTCAAGGTCTATGAAACTTAGGATGTCAGGACACATCTAACATATCAGAAAAGGCTTTATCTCCCACTGTCATTGCAGTTCAGAAATGTATATAAAAGGGTTTTGGGGACTACAAAAGGTTAAATCAGGTATAAGAACCATGGAACGCGTAACAATAAACTTTCTGTGGTTTTCACAAGAGATGAGCAGTTTGGTCTTACTGAAAACTGAACACAACCCCGAACTTTGGTGTTCTGAGTTGAACTGAGTCCTGAATTGTGTCTTCTCGCAAGTTCGGATCTCGAATCTCAAAACCAGATCTCGCGTGTTTTGGATTGCATGGAAGACCTTCCCTCGTAATTCCAGGTGCTATTTCACACAGGAGAGTGGATGGAGAGGGTGTGGGCTGTAGTCCATGCTGCAACTCTACATACTAGTCGCAATTAGAGAGTTATACTGTAGGTGCTGTAGATGGATATGGTGGGAAGCATGTAAAAACTTCCAGGCATCTTTGTGACTGTGTATGTTTGTCAGACACTAGTAGCTCCTGCAGTCCAGTGCACACAGGCACTTGTGTATGTTTATTAGAAGTTAACTTGAAACGAGCTGCATTTACTTACAATTGTTTTCCACAGATGTCCTATATTCCCTTACACTGACGTGTGTTTGTGCCGCTGCTCTGTCGCTTAGTTTAGTCAGTCAGTGCGCTGCAGCCTCTGGCCAATATGGGTGAAAACAATATTGTGAGCTGTGGGATGGTCAAAATTGACTGGAAATGACTAAACGTTAATGCTATTGATGCGTATAGTACTTTAGAAACAAAAACAGGTTCAAATTACATGATTTTACCGGATTTTATACATTTTTACAGAAAACCAGATCCAAAAGCAAAACTGAATCCAAAACACTTGAGGGTGATTTTGCCAAAACATAACTATGATTAAGAGCCATCTCTAGTGCACATCTCTAGTTTTAATGCATGAACTTCCTGGCCAGTGAAGAGGAGGAAGTGAAATGTAACCCACTTCCAGAGATTGGAACACAAGTCTTGTTCTGTTCTGATGTCACAGGGAGTGACTTCTCACAACTTTCTCAACAATCCATTAAAATTAATTTATGTAGAGGGGGTTGGACATACTGTATTGCGGTATAAAAGAACACTTATTTGTACACTAAGATATGCTTTTGAAAAAGACTCCAACAGTAGAAATGTGTTGGGTCACCATGCTGCTGGGACTTGAAGGAAAGGATTAGTGGATGATTAAGTAGATCCGGACCACACTTTAAATATATTTTCTATGGGCTTGATTTTTTTCCCATAATTCTGGTAGGCTAGATGGGACTCATTGTTTAAGTTGTCTATATGCTGGATATTTAATGTATACATTGTAAGTGTGGTCTTTTCATTGCAGTAAATCATTGTGTTTTTATTATATGACACAAGGATCTTTGTCTCTTGTTTCTATTTCGGTTCTATATGAGGGAATTGAAGGCTGATGTAACAGCAATAGATTATGCGCTATGAGACCAAGATGGTGGCAGTGTCCCAGAGTGCATTGAATTGCTATATGGCGGCAAACTGCGGCGACTCTATGGGCCAGGCATCTCTGCCATGCAGACCTTAGCCACCAAGTGAACATCACCTCCCCACCAACACAACAGAACTCCTTGAACACTGCAAGATACCAACCTGCAATACTCTGGTGATTTGTGGCAGTCTTGTATTGATTAAGACTTTCCAACCCACATGCCACACGTGTCCAGGTGGGTTCTTTCGTGACATAGGCAGACATGAGACACAAACTAAACCACAATACTGTCATATTTTCACTCCAAAATTTGCATTATGTGATAACACATACAGTAGATGTCAATCTTTGGTTAAGCATAATAGACACCAGCAGGAGTAGCACAAAGGTTTTCTTTCTAGAATACATTCTAATTATAAATACACATTGGGGCCAATAAAGAATGTATAGTAAGGAGTGCATATTTATGGGATGTAGTTAGAAACCCATGCCCGGCAAGCCATCTGATGGAATTCCAGCATTCAAATTCCGACTTTGGAATAAAGATAGGCGTCTAAGTCCCGACACCTACAGTATCTTTAGCACAACAACGGAATCCCGACAGATGGCTTCCCAGTAAATGGCTTTCTGAATGAAGGTAAGCGTGGACAGAGTTAGTGTTAGCCGCAGGGGGGGAGGATAAGGTTTAGGCACCACTGGGGGGACTTAGGGTTAGGCACCCCCTGTGGAGGGTTAGGCTACGGGAAGGTTGGTTAGGGTTAGGCACCACCAGGGGGAGGTCTGGCACCCTCCTGGGAGGGTTAGGTTTAGGGTGCAGGAAGGGCGGGTTAGGTTTAGGCACCCATGGGGAGACTTGGGGTTAGGCACCATCCTGGGAGTTTTAGGGTTAGGCACCCCTAAGGGAGGGGTTAGGGTTAGGGGGCGAGAAGGGTAGGGTTAGCTTACTCACCTTAGCCATCAGGATTCTGCTTGTTCGGGCCTCCTTAGTCAGCATTTCACACGGTGGCTGTTCTACCTCAAGGATTTCATACCCAACCCCATATTTAGACCCATAAAGAAATATACAAAGTTGCGAGCATCTATGGGAATGTCCTGCACCTATCCATATGTTTGGTTTCATAGCCTTTGTCAGTATCAGTTTGCACTTGTACCAGCCCTATCTTTGGAACAAGTGATATGTCTGTCCACAAAACCAGCCCTTATCTCTTCATTATAATATATTGCATATGCTTATATCTACAGAATGTATTCCATCTCTATAGAAGAGTTACTTATCTGTGGAGTGATTAATCTGTTATAAGTACACCCTGATCCTGTTTTCTGATGTACTATTATCACAAAAGACCCAAATGAGATGGATTTGAGTGTTTTTTATATATATATATTTAACAGCGGAGAATGTAATGGGTTTTTTATAATGTCCAGAGAACTTTATAATTACTTACGCATAGTATTATGTATAGTATTGTTCATTCACATGTATAGTATTGTTCATTCACATTTCTACAGTTTAGTATCTGCAATACCTTGGTCTGGGACTACAACTGATTTTCCCTTCAATTTCTAGGTTGTTCCAGGCAGCCAGCCAACTTCAACTTAAATTTTCATGTATTTCTTAACCATTTGGATTTTTTTTAAATTATACTTGGAAAGTGTGTAAGAAAATGAAAGGTAAAAATATTTTTAAATAAAACATTTTAAATTCAAATTTGAGACAATTTTAAAATCAAATATATGTACTCTGTTATTGTATCAATTAATAATAATATATAATGAATAGAAATGAACAAAACAGCACAGCACAGACGGTGTAATGGTTAGCAATACTGCAATGGGTTCAATTCCCACCACGGCCCTACCTGTGCGGAGTTTGTATATTCTCCCTGTGTTTGTGTGGGTTTCCTCCGGTTTCCTCCCACACTCCAAAAATATACTGGTAGGTTAATTGGCTCCCAACACAAATTAACTCTAGTGTTTATGTATGTGAGCATGTGATAGGGAACATAGATTGTAAGCTCCACTGGGGCAGGGACAGATGTGAATGGTGATATTCTCTGCAAAGCACTGCGGAATATGTGTGCGCTATATAAATAACTGATAATAATAATAATAATAAAACAATCTGACAAAGGCAACTAGCTAAACAGCTAAACAGAATTTAGCTGACAAGAATTGGAATTCATAGAATAAATGTTTTTTTTAAAAAAAACACAATTATTCTTTCAAATGTAATTTTTGAAATAAGATGCTATAAAAAGTTTAAAAACCTAAGCATTGATAAAAAATACATTATATGTTACTAATCATAACCTGGAAAACTAACAAAACAATTATTAAATTATTCATGCAATTGTTTATATACTATTTTATATGGTTTAATTACTTCAGATGCACAATATTTTCTGTTTTAAATTTAATACAATATGGCTGCAGTTTATGTTTGTTTAAGAATATCCAATTATTTATGACTATGAAAATGCATGCATGGTTATATAGTTATCTGGTTTAAATATTTATCTGTAGGGAAAAAAAGGCAATTTGGAAGAAGGTTGCAAAAGCATGTCTAATTAGTCATGGCTAGCATATTTTGAAATTAAATGTTTCCTTTAAAAAATAAGCCAAGGGAATTTGTTAAATAAGGTCATTTTATCCCCCGTGAATCACTACACATACTGTAGCTAATACCACAGTTTGTCCTATGGATGAACTAGAAGAATGAACAAAGTTATCATAGGAAAATTAATTTGAAAAATGAATTATTTATTAGATTATGTGTTTCACTTTTTGATTAATATTCTGAGAAGTGTATTTGTGGTGAGGGGCTCAATACTCTTCCACAAAACTTTCTTAACCTGAAAACAAGACAAACATAAATTACTTTAAAATGTGCATTGAAGCTTTAGATGCTACACGTATGAATTGAATTTTAAAAAGTAAATCATCAAAATATTTATTCTGTGTAGCACACAACTAAATAATTTTTCAGAGACTGTCTGTATTCCACTTTACTAAGTTTTGAGTTCTGGAGAGCTAGACATATTAAAATATTAATTTTCCGGTTTACTGAAATGATTTCAGAGTCAAACGCCATTTAAATTCTGAATGTAAGTATGAAAAAGGACGATATGGTTCTACTAATCCTCTTCAGTGTTTTTTTAATCCATTTATTTGAATTATTTTAATTTGTTTTATGTACTCAATGGTCATGAATCAGTCATGAAGTATGTCTGGTAGAAATATATATATAAGCTTGTAATCATAAAAATAATGTTATTTCTAATTTATGTGTTTATTTTCTTTTTTTTTAAAGTTAGACAAATTTGAATTAGGGAAATGCCCAAAATTATATTGTTGCAACACTATTTTACGTGCAATAATTCAATACTATATTAAAGAAATGTATATCAATTTGGTTTCAAATTTTATCAGATTTAAAGATAAGTTACATATATAATTTTAGTATGTTGTAGAAGGAAAGAAATGCAGATTTTTTTCCCAATATGATGAGTTGTATGCTTCTTTGCAATTACAGCCCACATCCATACAGTTGTGTGCATATATCCTCAAATCACATCAAATACAAGCATATTATCCAGCACAAACTCTGTGACTAAACCACGCCATGCATTCCCCCCCACACACTTTTGTGCATAATTAATGAGAAAAACAAAAAACAGTGCAAAGCATAGGTACCCTGGATACTGGTGCTGGCAACGCATGCAGCTGCTGCGTGCGACTCACATGCTAACCTGGGTAAAAAGTAAAAAGACCAATAAGTGTGAATTATGCCATGCCTCGCACCATGCAGTGTTGTGCTTATACCAACTCCATTGCAAAAAAAAATGTCACCATAAGTCACTTTGAATGCAGCTATGATGTAAATAAGTCACAAAATTTGGAAAAAAATACAAAGTCCGGGAATTGCTACCCATAGCGGAGCCTTTTTGTTCATCCATGTGTGTCACGACATATGGTGCAAAAAGTTTAGGTGTATAAGGTGTAGGACACATCTGTATGCTTGGTTTAATAGCTGTCGCCATTCTCAGTCTAGACTTGCACCAGCCCTATCTTTGGTACAAGAGAAAATACATGGGAAAAACAGCAAAATAGCAAATTGTTTTAATTAGTCTGAAAAACACAAATAGTATCTAATTAATTAGATAAATTTACATTTTTAAACTTCTCCTGCATCACTGTTTAGCTGTAAGTATATTCACAGCAATGAATCAGAATAACAATGAGCTTTAAGTACCAATTTGGACTGCATTTGAGTCATAGGTGTCCGTGCGCTGTATGTCTGGCACTTTTAAATTTGACACTGTGAGCAGCGTGCACCCAATTAAAAAATTCCTCCACCAGTTAGAAATGTGAGGATGCCTAATGATTTAGAAATTGAGGATACTGCTGTGGAAGTTCCTCCTGTGCTATAGCTTAGGGTGGGTGATAATGATGATGTAATGGTTAGCATTACTGCCTCACAGCACTGAGATTCCCACTATGGTCCTAACTGTGCAGAGTTTGTATATTCTCCCTGTGGTTGCGTGGGTTTCCTCCAGGTGCTCCAGGTTTCCTCTCTCACTCCAAAATATACTGATAGTTTAATTGGATCCCAACAAAATTAACCCTAGTGTGTATGTGTGTGAGCATGTGATAGGGAATATAGAGTGTAAGCTCCACTGGGGCAGGGATAGATGTGACTGGCTAATTATTCTCTGTAAAGCGCTGCAGAATATGTGTGCACTATATAAATAACTAGTAATAAATAATAAATAAATTATGATAATGATGATAACAATGAACATGCTTTGAACTGGGACACGTGAGGATAATGGTTATTGGGGTAAAGTACAGACATTCCCAATACCACCGCATGATCGAGAAAAGGGTTATGGTCATGTTTGCCAAAAGACATCAAGTTCACCACTTGCAAGTGGAAATTTTACATATCTCAAGACATCTGTAACTAATGTCAGGCCAAAGAGAGAATCAGGATGAAACCTCAGGATTATACCTAGGCGTATAATTTGCCATTTTGAGAGAGCTCATTCCAGTTGTTTATCAAAAGCAGAAAAACCCCTATAGTAACATGCTGTTGAGCTAGTGGCATCACTGGTACTGTAGATACCAATCTACACCAGCTACAAAACCATTATTATCATTATCAGGGTTGTAGCTAGGGTAATGCGGCCGGTGCCATAGCACAGGGCACCACAGGTCAGGGGGCACTGTTTGGGCCTGTTCATTATCATTCTTGCTTGTAGCTTCCTCTTATTTCATCCCCAGCATCTCCTGGCCTCCCCTATCTCTTCCCTGGCCCTTCCCCATGAGGCCATGGCCCTCTCTCAGGTGCACTATATTATGTCCCTATTTATCCCCAGCATCTCCTGGCCTCCCCTATCTCTTCCCTGGCCCTTCCCCATGAAGCCATGGTCCTCTCTCAGGTGCACTATATTATGTCCCTATTTATCCCCAGCATCTCCTGGCCTCCCCTATCTCTTCCCTGGCCCTTCCCCATGAGGCCATGGTCCTCTCTCAGGTGCACTATATTATGTCCCTATTTATCCCCAGCATCTCCTGGCCTCCCCTATCTCTTCCCTGGCCCATCCTCATGAAGCCATGGCCCTGTTTTGGGTGCATTATGTCCCTTTGAAAAATGATGGGGGCACCAATGCTCTTTCTGGCACAGGGCACCAAAAAGCCTAGTTATGGCTCTGATCATTATCATTAATGACTAACTGTGGTTTCAAATAAATTCTACTAAGGCAATCACATCTTCCTAAGGAGATCCTTGGGCAATATGGCTGCTGTTTCTTGAAAGGAACCTTTGTTACAAAGGGGAATGAGGCCTCGGAATATTTGCATAAGTTTGAGGAAAGATAAACACCCTGTTTGTTAAGGACTTATATGTTTTGTATGCAATTTTTTTTTCCTTTGGACTGTGCAACTTCATGTTTTTCCTTCCGACAGTCAGAGGTGCAGCCTGGTGGGAAGCAGTACTCCTAGGCGGCCTATTATGGCGCAAGAGTGCCCGGGTTGCATTTTCTTTTTGATAGCGGCGAGGTGGTCATCTATCTTAAGAGGGGACCTGGCCTTCATCTTAGGGAGGGGGTCATGACTATGTCAATTAAGGGTGAATGGTACTGCCTCAGGCCAGGTTGCATCGGGCAGAGATTCGCCCCCTTTATTTAGTTAAATACAATTATTGGGCAGTGGCCTCGAGCACTGCTTTCTTACTGGCACCAATCTCTCACAATTTACAATCTGATCAAATACATTTCAACTGTGTCCTCTTTTAATTCCAGATAAGTGTGTGAGTGGTTCTTTCTAATTATTTAGTTAAATTATGTAGCAAAATGTATGTATAAAACAATGGGTGACTTATGAATTATTATATATTGCCTACGAGTGAGTGTTCGTGTTACAACTTTTAAATGACAATTGAATTTCAGTCATTTTTCAGAGAAGCCAATTTAGATAACCAGCATCCTCCATATCACTATATTCATAGCGTCTTCGTTAGCATTGGATCTGTGTCCTACGGTAGGTGAAGCCAACAATTTAACAGATTAGTTGAGATGCGTCTGTGTTACCAAATTCCATCTCTTTTCTATTTCTCTTGAACAGGAATTGTTCAGCGGTATACGAAGGTTGACTTGAAAGTGTTATTGTATCAACTATCTACTTGGCTACTTCTATGTGGACAAGCTGAACTAGCAAAAGTAAGGACTACATGGAGGTGGAAGCCAACTTGATAACAGTATCAGCTTCACCAACATAAGCAGAAATACTTCAATCATTGGTCCTGATTCAGACCCACTCGCGAGCGGCTGTCCGCTCGCAAGTGGGTCGATGTTCTGCACTGAGCATGCGCACGACGGAGAGAGCTCCGTCGTGCGCATGCGCCAGACGCGACGAGCGAAGGAAAGTCCTTCGCTCATTGTGTCTGATCAAAGGGGGCGTGCTGTCGATGTTGATTGACAGCACGCCCACTTTGGTGGGCGTGCCGGGGGCGTGCCTCCCTGACGGGGGCGTTCCCACGGGAACGCCTCCCGTCAGAAGCCGGCCCACTGACATCACTAGTGATGTCAGTGGGAGTGATTTTGGCTCTGATAGAGCCAAAATCACTCCGGGGCTTGCGGTTGAAAACCTCAACCGCAGGCTCCGGCTCGCAGTTTCAATGGTCGCGATGGTCAAGACCATCGCGGCCATCAAACTGCACGCTCGTATAGGCTGTGGGTGGTGACCCACAGCTATACGAGCGTCCAGGAGGACGCTCCATTTTTATGGTGGGCGGCCCTCATTCAGAGCGTGCGCTCTGCTCAGAGCGTACGGCTCTGAATGAGGGCCTTTGTTCTCAAGCTCATTACAGTCTAGAACTAGCACCCAACAGGTCATTCTCAGGTGAGGTACCTTATGTATCACTGGTCTCTCTGATAAGCAGACCAATTCCATTCCAAGCTTAGGAATCTCATAATAAAATGTCTCCCCTGTATTAGACTCCTCTCAGGATTCTTCATTTCTGACATTGCCTAAAACTGAGCTGACATTTCCGGTGCCTAAGGACACAAATTCCAAGATTTGCACATACATTCAGCTGATGGTGGCCCACAAAAAATCATGATCATTTTCAACATTTGGCATCCAAATTAATTACACTGAAACACATATATAACTTGCCATGCCATCAACTGAAAAGAAAAAGGACGTAACTTCTACATGTTTCTGTGACTTCTGGGATGTATCATAGCGTAAAATGTGGCAAAACCTTGGAAAACTGCAGTTTTCTCAGGTTTATTTCAATAGTTCTGCAGCAGATATTGGAGATTACCCAACTAAGAATTGCGATGACTTGGGGTAATTACTGTAGCTTGGTAGTGTCAGTGGTGCAGTGTTAGGTACTGTAATCAAGGTCCACACATTGCTGTTCAAGTTATAAATAAAAGAAAAGTGCTTTACTGTCAGCATACTGTAGAAAGATAACAACAAATGCCTAGCCCCTGTTTAAGGCACTGACTCACTTCTTTGCCCTTGACTAACCTTGGGCAGCTAGTCTGCAAATAAAAGTCCAAAGTCTCTCTGCTTCCTGCAGAGTAACACTGGGATAGTTAGCCTGGCCTCTGACTTCTTAATTATCAGCTGTCCTGCTTTTTCTAGCACAGACTCTGACCTGGTCTTTAGATGACTGGCTGCCACAGCCTCACAGTTACAGTCTTAACTCAGTCTTTTTAGAGGTTTAGGGTTCACCCTACCTCCTGTAGGTCTGAACCCTGGCTTCCTAGCCACCATTGGTTCCCCACACACAATGGTCTCCAATTGCAGTCCCACGTGGACTGTCTGACTGCTTCATCCCTCCCTGGGCTCTATGCAAAGGGCAGCCCCTAGGTGTGGCAAAACTTACTGTTTCTACCCTGTGTGGGCAGATCTCTCCTGCCCCACACAGAATCTGCTGCTCACCAGTGCCACCTCTGGTGATACTATCACAGAATCAGCCCCATTGTGTTCTTAAATACAATACCAAGGGCTATATACAGTATATATTAAAAGCTAAAACACTGATAGTTTTATACATCAATGGATCTTTCTTTAGTTTTTGCGGGTGACATACCAAACTAAAAACAAAAATTAAACACCCAATTTATTTTGCCAAAACCAAACCCAACACCAAAACAAAAATCAAACAATAGGGATGGTTCGGCCTTCTCTTATATTTATTAAGCACTATTAGTACTATTATTGTTACTTTTGGCAGATCGCTGAGAACTACCATTACAGATTATTGGGAACTAATTGTACTTATTAATGGCCATTACCGGGGCCGCCATCAGGGGGGATTGCCGGGCCTGTAGTCCTGTGCCCTGAGAGAGAGGGGGCCCGGATGTCAGTGGTGTGGATTAATCATTAATATACCGCCAGCCAGGGAGAAGAAACAGCGCAGACAGCATTCTAAATAAGTTGCCAGCCATGAGCCAATTAGAGCCAATTAGAGCTTGCAGAACGGCACCCTAATCAAGAGCAGCCACTCCTGATTGGCTGCCGGTCTGCGAGCAGCCAATCAACAGCGGCCGCACCGGAGTGACTGGCTTTGGATTTGGATTTGGATTTGGATTTTTTTACAAAAATTTACAAAAAAAGCTAAAATCACATAAATTGGTCTTTTTTTTCTTCATAGAGTATTATTATCCTCAATAACATTAATTTCCAGTCAATTTAGACCATATCACAGCTTATAATATTGTTTTCAACATTATTGGCCAAAGGTTGCAGTGAGCTGACTGGTTCCTAAGCGACACAGACACCACAGTATAAAGCACATCTATGACACATTACCACACAGCAGTGGCAGAAATGAAAAGTAGTGCACCCACCCAGTGGGGTACGGCCAGCAGAGTCACAGAACTTGTTTACATAGTGGGCTATGGCCCAAGGAGTCACAGTGCACAATGTTATTCACATTACACCGCACATAGGGGCTGATTCACATTACACCTTAAAGTAGTGTCTCTTATTTATGTTAGGACACACAGTAGTGCCCCTTTTACACAATGCCCACAGTAGTGACCCTTTTACTCAATGCCCACAGTAGCAGTGTCCCTTATACAATGCCCCCAGCAGTGGTGCCCCCTATGCAGTCCCCTTAGTAGTAGGGTCCCCTATGCAGTGCCCCCAGTAGTATGCCCCCCATTAGCAGGCCCCCCCAGTAGTATGCCCCCCATTAGCATGCCACCCAGTAGTATGCCCCCCATTAGCAGGCCCCCCCAGTAGTATGCCCCCCATTAGCATGCCACCCAGTAGTATGCCCCCCATTAGCAGGCCCCGCCAGTAGTATGCCCCCCATTAGCAGCCCCCCCAGTAGTATGCCCCCCCCAGTAGTATGACCCCCCAGTAGTAGGCTGCCCCAGTAGTAGCCCCCCTTTAGTATGGCCCCCCTGTAGTATGCCCCCCCCAGTAGTAGTAAGCCCCCCCAGTAGTAGTAAGCCCCCCCAGTAGTATGCCCCCCCCAGTAGCAGGCCCCTCAGTAGTATGGACCTCCAGTCGCAGACCCCCCCCAGTAGTATAGCCCCCCCAGTAGCAGACCCCCCCAGTAGTATAGCCCCCCCAGTAGTATGGCCCCCCCCGCACCCCCAGTAGCAGACCCCCCCCAGAAGCAGACCCCCCCAGTAGCGCCCCCGGCCCTTGCACAAGAAAAAAACAACTTACCTGTATCCCCGCTCCCGCGCCGTCCGCTCTGCTGTCACACGCTGAGGAGGAAGCTGGAAGACGGAGCTCATGTCTGTTCTCCAGCCGGCTCCCTCCGTGCAGCAGCCAATGAGAGTCTGTGTGACTCTCATTGGCTGCTGTAACAAACACACAGCTGCCGCTGGCGGCTGTGTGTTTGTGTCTGTGTAGGGCAGACCGCTATCACAGCGCTCTGCCCTACACAATAGGAGCCCTGATGTCGGATTCTCTAGTGAGAATCCGACATCAGGCGGCTGCCGTTCGGCCCCGAACGGGGATCCGAGTCAGGCGGTGAACACCCGAACAGGGTTCGGGTGGACTCGGATCCCCAATGTTCGGAGCGGTTCGGATTCCACAGAATCCGAACCGCTCATCTCTAATTTCTGTATGTTCCTTTATCATGAGGCCTTACACTAGATAATTACATGGCCCAGAATGGGCACGATTATCATGTAGTGTAGGATCTGCCAGTATAAGAGAAGCAGTGAAGTGGCCTGGCAGCTTACCATGTACTTATAAATGCATGCAACAAATATCTCTGAATTTCTATTACTGCATAGTTTTCATGTATTGTTGCATGTACAATTTAGTGTGCTGGAGGATAGCTAGGGGATACTCCCCTTTCTGTTTTTCTATATTTATAATATACAGTACAATGTGATGCTGCTTTCCCTATATATTTAGTATAGATTCTGGTTTTCTGTGTGTGTGAATTTACAGCAGTTTGCTCTCCTACACTGCTGTACATGTATAGTTTCATATATTATGATAGATTGTCATGTTATAATAACCAGCCCAAACTTTGAGAATGTTTAAACTCAGTTATGCACCAATTAATGCCCCACCCCCATGTAGCTCCACCCATATTATGCACAGCTCCACCTACCTCTGCCCCATCCCCCAGGGATTTTGTCAGTACCGGACCTCACAATTTCTGATGACAGCCCTGGCCATTATTGGCTTTTCCCTGGCACTAGTGCTATTAGTGGTTCTTTTATGGTCATTACTGTTATGGCTGGCATTTTCCTGGGCATTAATATCACTGCTGATATTTTATAGTTTAGCGAGTATTATTGGTGGCTTAATGGAAATTACTGTTACATGTAGCATGCTACTGTAATCTGTAAAGAGGATATAACTGGGCATCTTTATGATTGGTGGCTTATTAGTGGGCATTACAGTTACAGTTGGTCTATTACTGGGGTTATGTAGTCATTAGGTCAACATTCAGAAACTCATCACCAAAATGTAGACATGGTCCCAATGTCGACAGTACATGTCAGTGTTAGGGTTAGGTTGCGGTTAGCTTTAGAGTTAGGCTGCGATTAGACTTAGGGTATGGTTAGGGTTCAAATACACCCATGTCGATGTTGTGTATGTCGATATGTTCCCATGTCAACATAATGTCCATGCCGACATTCTAAATGATGACACTTCACAACACCATTACTGGGCACTACGGCGACGAAAGAAAGGAAACAGTCCAGGTTATCACACACCTTTACACGTTAGGTAAAATAATCATATTACTAGTCCATTGAGTGTGTGGACTGCGGGGGACATACAGTAATAATGATCAGGTGTTGCTGTAGCTCCAGTCTTACAGTATATGAGTGTATACAGGATAAGATTGCCCTTCTGCTCCACGGGAGGTTTCTGTCCTCCCTGAGCTCGCCTTAGGACACCTGCATTACGGTTTGACAGGTGTACCGCCCCAGTCAAACTCCCCTACCTTTTAATTTCTCTTCCCAGGAGAAGACTGGGTAAGAGAAGCAGGAGGGTGGAGATGGGGGTGGGGCCTAACAATTCACGTAATTAAGCCCCACCCCCTCACTGCAAAATTGCCGCAATTGCCTAAAATTAACATAGGGGGCAGGGCCAAATAAAGCCACTTGTGTAGAATCGCTTCATTAAGCCCCGCCCCCTGCCAGGAGACCCGTGATTGCCGTGGAAGTTCTCTTCATTCTGCCCACTTCACTAGGAAGTGGGCAGAATGCGTGAGAAGTGCCTACCCTTCCGGGGTGCGGGGGGTTACCCGAAAAATCGGGAGCCTCCCACGAAAACCGGGAGGGTAGGCATGTGTGGAGGATTATATAGGGGTATCAGCTGGCGCTGTCCATGTTAATGCCACACTGATTTGCCACCTCTCGTGAGACTGTTTTCAGTTTTCTCAGTGGAGGCTACCAGGCTACAGAGAGGTGAACAGCATTGGCTTGTGTTTAATTTCAGACGTCTGTTGATTCTGGGTGATTTGGGAGTCTCAAATTGAGTCCCGACGGTGTTCACGGTGATTGAAAATAATGATACTTTGATTATGTAAATACATTTTAAAAAAGGGTTCAGCTCAGACACGTTCCAATATTTAAAATGTAAAATTCTAGCTACATGGCTTAAACCAAGCAAGGAAATTGCTGTATGTGTGATATACTGTACATCAGGTAAATAAAAACTTGTTTCTAGGAAATGATATGAGCCTGGGATGGCCCACAGTTCAAAATTTGAAAGCCGTAGGCTTGAGTCTGACCCACGACACTATCTGCCTGAAGGTTGCATGTTCGCTTCATGTTTCCTGGGTTTCCCGTAGGTGTTCAGTGTCATACTGGAGCACGAAGGGCCCACCGGGAAATGCAGTGTTAGGGCCCAATTTTTAAGGGGTGTGGCCAGTCACCCCAGACGCTTGGTTAACCAATGGGTAAATCTTGGTGTAGTTTCTATAGAAGGGCACCAAGCACCCATATTGATCGGTGGTTCTACTCCACCAGGTAACTGACCATCTAACTGAGTAACAATGTATAATTTGAGGTCTGGAAACTGAAAGGAGGGGGGGGGGGCCCTCAGGCAGTGGGGCTAACCCTGTGAGCCAGTCCAACCCTGTAGTGTTCCAGCAGTTCCTCCAGCATTAATGCATATTGGGTGCTCAATGTCACAACCAGAGTTGTTGTACCTGGTGAGTCGCGGTCTCTGTCTTTGCGGGTGCTTTCTTGCAGTCCTACTGGTGGGGGTGCTGGTGCCTGAAGGTTGGCGCGAGGTGCGCGTGGATGTCTGAGGGGTACAAGCCATGTGGTGACAGGTAAGGCTGGCAGCGCTGCCACGCTGGGGATTGCTGGGTGCCACCATCTTGGTTTTGGGCATGTGACCTGAATGGGCCAATCAGGTTGGAGCATCTTGTGTTTACTCTCAGCAGCCTCTCATACACTTTCCTATGGTAGTTAAGGGTGTTCAGCACGCCATCTAGTTGCCAGTGCAAAGTATACACAGCGCAAGCTGTGTGAGAGATCTCTGTGCTCCTTAGCTCAGTGTGATAATTGTAGTCTCAGCAGTGCTCCGTTTCCTGCTCTGTCTCCCTCACAGGCTGTTCCCGGATACCCGCATCTACCCTGCTATACCCCGTTACTCATCCCACGGTTTGTGTACAATCCAGTACTCCGGACTCAGAACCCACTAAAGTACTTCAGACCTCTGATCCTCAGTCACACCTCCATTGGACTTCTTTTTTCTGTCTGACATCTGCTCCCAGCCTCACTAATTGGACTTTGTTTCCCTGCCAGACATTTGTTTTCAGCCTCACTTCACTTGGACTTGTTTATTTTCTGCCAGTTTATATATTTATTACCACTTCATGAATAATAATAATCCTATTAAACCTGCTGCATTCCTATACTACAAACCCATTTCTGTTTCATCTCCTGCATCCACCCCGGGTTCCAAAATAATCCAGACCTGACACTCAATAGGTGAGAGCTTGTCCCCTGTGGCAGGATAAATACATGGTAAGTGTCACTGGAGCAGAGACTGATGTGTCTGTATAAAGGGTCTGATTCATGCAATGCTCATCACCAGCGGCGGCTCCTACCGTCTTCGGTGAGGAGGGCTGCCGTCGCTGAAAATGACAGGGTCACTCACCGGCTCCTGCGGTCCTGCCTTCTCCTCCTGGCTGGGTCCTGCCGCCTGCGCAATCGATCTGCCAGGCGCCGGGACCAGCACATGCGCATGTCACCGGCTTCCAATGGGCTGCATTGACTGCAGCCCCAAGGAGCCTTAGGTGGTTCAGCGTGTCCTAGTGACTTACACACAGCCAGCGGTAAGGAGTGCCGTGAATCAGTAATAGAGGTCCCTCTGTCTGAGGCTACATATACCTCTGGACCACTTGATCAACAGCGCTGTTACTATTGACACACTGGGCGGAATTCAATTCATTCCAGCCCCTATCGCGCCCGACGGAGCTATTCTATTCTTGCTCCTGTCGGGCGCGATCAGCTGCCAAGCGCTACATTTCAGCTCGCAGCCCCAGGGGGATGAGAGCTGAAATGTGCGAAAAGTGACATGTTTGGGCGCCCAAACATCACTTTTCGCGATCGCGCCCAGCACTTTGGTCGGGTTTAGCTGCTTTACGCGGCTAAACCTGACCTCTATGGGCGCGATCAGCGTGAAGAATGGCGGCAATTGAATAGCGGCCCGCGATCTCCTGTCACTTTAGACGGGAGATCCGGACCGCGTAATCAATTGAATTCCGCCCACTGTTTCCAACACTGACTTTTATAGGTGGCCAGCATTGTCCAATTTCCTCCCCCTGCACAGGGGTAGAGGTCAGCTCCATTTGGCTATACCTTTCCCATATTAAACGGATGGTAATGTATGAAATATACAGCAGCAGGAATATCTTGCAAATTGCTTAATATAAGCTGCTTTCTATCATCTACTAAATTGTGACTGTGCGTGACTGTCTATTCACATACTAACTGTCAGTGTATGAATATCTATACTACCAACTACTAATATATATCCGCTGACCATTATCAATCTCTAACTCCATACTCCGCTACCAAAATCGGATTGAATCGATGCCTAATGATTTATGATAAAAAGCGTTTGATATCATCAGATTGATTTTAATATACATCGATGTTTTATATGTCGTATGCTATATATTGTTTTAAATAGATAAAGCCGGATCCGTGCCTTAAATTGTGGCAATTTAGCCTTATTAATGATTCCACTTGCGTTGCAAAGATTGGATTGATGCAATGTATAATTATTTGTTTTTTATTGAATAAATCAATTTTATAAACCAGTAGCCAGTTACCAGCGCTCCCATTATTATTTTTTCTAGTATTGTAAAATTTTTTGGTAAATTTCCAGATTTACCTGTGTGGGGGCAGCTCTAACGGCAAATTTTATTCATCAGAACGACATAATTGGTGATTAGACTTCGATTAGCGCCCACTTTATTGTTTTATTTTTCTATTTCCAAGGAGCCGGTTAGGGCTGGCGGAAAGGTAGAGTAGCTGCTTCCTCCTAGAAGCCGCTGTCTGCTAATAGCAGCCAGGGAACGCCTCCCCCTGCGGCTGCCTGTGGTGCATGTGACTGGCAAGTGGCACTACCAATAGGAAGCCACTGCCAGTCACAGTGTAGCCAGTGCAATTACGGACTGCACTAACTACACTGAGGTGGTGGATTTTGCTGGGGGGGGGTTGCAGCCTCACAACCCTTAGGCAAAATCCGACCACTGCTCATCACTGCTGCAATCTCGTAGGAAGTGGACTTACAAAAATATGCTAATAACCCAGCCGCCGTCTTGTGTACAGAGACGCACGCCTATGGCGTCTCACATCCACCGCTACTGTACAAAAGCAAAAACAACTGGAACATCGGTCGCACATTAAACCTGTAAGCAAGCCTACGCTGCCTAACTAGTGCCTAATCCTAACAATTAACCTAACCCTCCCCCTAGCCCTAATACTTACTGTCGGGATGTCAGTGGTTAGGATTCTGGAACCGGGATACAGGCTACATCCCGTTTTTTGAGTGCTGTAAAAAAAAAAAGAAGAAGAAAGGGGGCTTAGGGGTCTAGTTACTAAGCAGTGTTAGGAGACAGAATGAAAAGTGATAAGGTACCAGCCAATCAGCTCCCAACTGTCATTTTTCAAACACAGCCTGTGAGATGACAGTTAGGAGCTGATTGGCTGGCACCTTATCACTTTTCACTCTGTCTCCTCCTAACACTACTTAGTAAATAGACCCCTCAATCTTTTTGGCTGTGAGCTGCTCACATTGCCCGCCCTACCTCCTTCAAAGCGCTCTTGGCCCAAAGCTGTCATTTTTTTATGGGGAAAAATTTAATGAGAAGACATGTTCTTCTAGCTGTATCCCCCATTAACGTGAGATATACCGCCTGATTCTGAGTCGCATGCAGAAGCGCCCACAGCGGCATCTATTGGCGATTGCTCCCTGAAACTTTATGCAGGTGCCGCTACAAACTCCTTCCCTTGTGTACATCCGTGCAGCCTAATGTGCAAGGACTGAGACGCCCATCTTCAGCATCCGTAGGTGCCGTAACACCGATTGGTGCGAACTTGGATGCCACCATTAGTCGCACCATCCAAACTTGCACCAGCCCTATGGCATGCGCAGTTTCTCCGTCTGACCGCGGCCTCCTATGCTTGCGAATGTGCATCAGCTGCATGCATTGACACGCCCGCGACACTCCCATGACGCCCACTGAAGAGACCATGTTTGCGTGCACTACTATCCACCTCCCAGTCAACGGCCAGGAACGCCCATTACTTTTACACAACCTTTCTGATACAGTCTGTCCTGCTCTCAACAGCGCCTTTTAGGTTCAGAAATGTTTGCACATTCGCTAAATAATTGCCTAACTACATGAATACCAGAATTGCGTGATACTCTGAATCAGGTCCTTTGTCTCCCTTGTCGCCCCACAAATGCCGTCGCACAGGCAAACACAGGGGAGGGTCCAGTTGCCTGGAAACCCCCTCCCTAGCCCACATCATGATGCCCACAATTGAAATAGCATGTAATACTAAAGTTGCATGTTTTTAAGATGCCCTCAGTGTCACAAATGAAATTATTAGCTCGACCTGTTGATCTTTTAAAACGTGTCAATCAGTAATGGATATACTTGTGCACCAACTAGGAGATCTGGAAATCATGCACTGTTAGGGATGTACTGATATAGACCATCTATAGGGTCAATTATTAATACTGTATAATACACTATCCAGTACATAAGGAGACCGATCATAAACCAGTATCCAGTTACCAGCGCTCCCATTATTATTTTTTCTAGTATTGTAAAATTTTTGGGTAAATTTCCAGATTTACCTGTGTGGGGGCAGCTCTAACGGCAAATTTTATTCATCAGAACGACATAATTGGTGATTAGACTTCGATTAGCGCCCACTTTATTGTTTTATTTTTCTATTTCCAAGGAGCCGGTTAGGGCTGGCGGAAAGGTAGAGTAGCTGCTTCCTCCTAGAAGCCGCTGTCTGCTAATAGCAGCCAGGGAACGCCTCATATGTCCAGGGCAGTGCTAGGTCCTTTTTCCGCCCCCCCAGGTTCCCGAACTTGCTCAAATGATCTGCAATGGAGCCTACATCTGAAATAAAAACATTTAGCTCAGCCAGAATGGCCCTACTGCCGCATCTAATGGCTTACTGGGATCGCTGGTACTGTATATGTCAGAATTATTACATACTGTACACTACTGTAAACCATACCAGCCGACTTTCTGACTGCTCCTTCCGGGAGGGAGCAGCCAGATTGGCAGGATGGGGGGGCATGGGCGGGACAAGGGGGAGTGGCCAGATGGGTGACTGTCATTTGTGGGCATGGTGGGGGCGGGGCCACACAATCACATCATTTTGGCCCTGCCCCCACTACACAATGCCGATAATACAGGCATTCAGTGTGAATCGCGTCACCGGCCCCTTCCGCCGTGGGGGTTTAACTAATAATCGCGGGGGAGGTCGGGGGGATCAGCGGCTGCCGGGAGGCTTGCCTGTCTTTCCAGGGGGCCAGGAGCTGCACCTGATTTTCGGGAGGGGGAGGCTCCCGGCAAAATCGGGAGGGTAGGCCAGCCTGCTGTAAACTGTACTTCGTATGCCGTATATTATAGCTGGTTAAGTGATGATTATGCCCGCTTCATGCACTGGCCACACTTGCTTTAAAGTCAAGCATTTGGAAACCCCCCTCTAGAGATCCTGCGTCTGCCCCTGCGTCTAGCAATATTACTAAATTATATAAACGCTTCCTCTGTACTGACTTGTTACACTTTGCAGGTCACCTCATTTTAGTAGGTTACTCTGCCTGTGCTTAGTTACTGTTAAGTACATTTTCTAGTTACTGTAGTTCGTGTTTGGTATAATCTGCAGGATAATTTTCTTAGGATAAATTAATTTCCGTTTATTATATTATCTATGTGTAGTGTTTTGTATTTAATGCACAAGTTGTTGTATTTCTAAGGAAAAAAAAACATAACAAAAAAAAATGTATATCACAAGCTTGAAATGTCAGGAAAATGCCTCAGTGTGTGCCGAGGGCTACTTGTCTATTTGTGCTAAGCTGGGGAGTCACAGCCCAATGCTGATGCTTAGTTCCAGCCCGGAGCGACATAACCAGCGCCTAGGCACATACTTAGGCCGGGTAACTTGAAGCATGCTTGAGGCCGTCTCAGGCACTTGTAAGATGATGACACACACAGATTCCTAGTGGTCATATTTAATTTAGCAAAATATATGACAATAATCTGATTGATTTTGACTGATTGCATCCAAGTCAGTTCAGGCTGCGATGTCACAGCCGATATTGGGCGCTGAGGCTGTTGTCACAAATTTGTGTGTGGCCTGCAATCATTGTATGCCCCACAATCTTTCAGCGTCTTGCCAACTAGTTTACACTAGGGGTGTGCACCGGCCACTTTTCATGTTTTGGTTTTGGATCTGGATCTTTCTTCGTGTTTTGGATCTGGATTGGCTTTGCCAAAACCACCCTTCCGTGTTTTGGGTTCTGGGTTTTGTGTTTTGGATCTGTATTTTTTTTTAAAAAAGCATAAAAACAGCTAAAATCACAGAATTTGTGGGTTTTTCTGCTCCTATGCTATTATTAACCTCAATAACCTTAATTTCCACTCATTTCCAGTCTATTCTGAACACCTCACACCTCACAATAGTGTTTTTATGTCCAAAAGGTTGCACCGAGGTAGCTGGATGACTATGCTAAGCGACACGAGTGGGCGGCACAAACACGTGGCCCATCTAGGAGTGACACTGCAGTGGCAGACAGGATGGCAGTTTGAAAAACTAGGCCCCAAACAGTACATAATGCAAAGAAAAAAAAGAGGTGCAAGATGGAATTGTCCTTGGGCCCTCCCACCCATCCTTATGTTGTATAAACAGGACATGCACACTTTAACAAACCAATCAATCTGTCCCTGCACAAACTGGCTCTACGAAGGCAAGATGTCGTCCTCATCCTCCTCATCCACTGATTCCTCACCCTCTTCAGTGTTGTGTACATCCTCATCCTCACAGAGTATTAATTCGTCCCCGCTGGAATCCACCACCACAGGTCCCTCTGTACGTTCTGGAGGCTGGTCTCCCTGGAAGAGTTGATAATTAATTTTTATGAACATCATCTTCTCCACATTTTGTGGAAGCAACCTCCTATGCCTTTCACTGACAAGGTTATCGGCTGCACTAAACACTCTTTCGGAGTACACACTGGAGGGGGGGCAACTCAGGTAAAATAGAGCCAGTTTGTAGAGGGGCCTCCAAATCGCCTCTTTTTCCTGCCAGTACATGTACGGACTGTCTGACATCCCTACTTGGATGCTGTCACCAATGTAATCCTCCACCATTCTGTAAGTGGTGACGGTATGATATGCAGTGACAGTAGACATGTCAGAAATTGTTGGCACGTCCTTCAGTCCGGACCAGATGTCCAAACCGGCCCTTGACTTATGACACAGGTGCACGCTTGGCGCTGCTGCTGTGTTGATGCACGTGCCGCTACTGCACATACATTTTGCACACAAACACAGAAAAAAAAGAATTGTTTATTTTTTGTGGAGTGCACTTTGGGGGTTACACCACCCTTTAACAGACTTATGGGACACAGGTGCACGCTTGGCGCTGCTCCTTTGTTGATGCACGTATAGTGCACGCAATTCACAAACAGAAGAAAATGTTTTATTTTTGTTGGAGCACACTTTGAGGGTTACACCACCCTTTAACAGACAGACACACGCTTGTCGCTGCTGCTTTGAGATGCAGGTGCGGCTACAGCCCACACAATTCACAAAGACAGAATTTTTTTTTTTTTTTTTTTATTTTGTTTGGAGTGCACTTTTGGGGATTACAGCACCCTTTAACGGACAAGCCAGCCGGCCCTTTACTTATGGGACACAGGCAAACACTTGGCGCTACTCCTTTGTTGATGCACGTGCAGCCACAGTGGACACAATTCACAAACACAGAAAATAATTTTTTATTTTGTTTGGAGTGCACTTTGGGGGTTACACCACCCTTAAACGGTCAAGCTAGCTGGCCCTTTACTTATGACACAGGCGCACGCTTGGCGTTACTTTGTTGATGCACGTGCGGCTACTGCGCACACAATTCACAAACACAGAAAAATCAAAAAAATTTTTTGGGAGTGCACTTTGGGGGAGCACCCCTGATGCACAGATCACCCCCTGGACAACACTACAGCACCCCTCTAGGACTACAGCCTTTATGGGACACTGCACAACACAGTCCAGCCAGTCTCTATAAACTTTGGAGTGGACACAGCGCCTGTTTCAGAGCCGGACGCTATTTGCACTCGCTCGTTCAGAAAAATGGGCCGGCTATTTAAATTAAGCGCTCGCTCTTTGCGGTCTGTTGACGCCTCTATGTCTGAGCGAGCGAACGAAACATGCGCTCGCTATTTTGTAAAGACGCCCCCTGGCCGCTCGCATCATACGTCATCTCCGCTATTTATTAGATTAATCGAGTACATCGAAAGGCGTCTGAACTGCTCGCAGTGCTTGTGGTTGTATTTTCCTACCGCAATCATGCGAACAGTTCAGGCTAAGAAACAACCAAGCGACGTGGCCGATGACGCTGCTTTGTTAATTATGCACACCCTTAAAATGCCCGCTTTGACCGTTTGGCACGCCTGCATTCGGATCTCCACTCCCCGTTTTCAAGCACCTTCCCCTGTTACCACCCACAAACGCCTCATTCTGTCACTCAAATTAGCAGGCACTCGCAATTTTGCGAAAACACGTTTTCCGACCGCAATGACTGGTTGGCGCATGCGCATTATGACCCATACGCATGCGCAGATGTGCGAACATCGCTTGGAGCGAACGAGCGGCTGCTTACGAGCGGCTCTGGATCAGGCCCACAGCCCCTATGGACAACTGACTGCACATCACAGCCCAGCCAGCCCCTATGGACAACAGCAGCACAACACAGTCCAGCCAGCCCCTATGGACTGAGTGGTCACAGCCCCTATGGACAACAGCAGCACAACACAGCCCAGCCAGCCCTAGCTCCCACCCTCCCTCTTCACTGTCCACAGCCGGAGTGAGAAATGGCGCAGACGCGGGGACCTTTTATAGAATCCAAAACCCGCGAGATCCGGAAGGTGGGATGATGACGTTTGGCCTCTATTTCAGATCCGAGTCAGGTGGGAAAAGTCGAGCCTGACTCGGATACGACTCGTATCGGGGAGGCTCGGGAGGGGTTCGGATTTCAGAAATTCAATCCCGCTCATCCCTAGTTTACACATGGTCAGATGTCACTAAGTGGTTTTTAAAGTAGCTCCCAGCAATAGGACCAGTTGTTCGATAGTACTCACTGATACGCCACTAAACCATTTCTAGTGTTGGTGACTCAAACTGCCCCTCCTTCCCCTTATAAATTGCTATAACATAGTGCAAATAAATGAACCCATGTTTATTGCAGATTATCAGATGAATAGCACAATATTTCAGAGCGTGTAACATTGCTCTTGTCAGATGTGTGTACGCTGGAATAAAACACACTACATTTATAAAACACGAAAACACCCACCAACAAAGAGGCGCTAGGCATTGCTTCCTAAAGAGTTGAAGTTTAATTGTAAAAGATATACAAAACAGATCAAGGTAAGTAAAAGGATACATATCTTACATACTTGCCTACCCTCCCGATTCGGCCGGGAGCCTCCCGAAAACCGAGTGCCACTCCAGGCCCCCCCACGAAGGCAGGCAAACCTCCCAGTGTCCGCCAACCCGCCCGACCCCCCTACAGTTTCATTGTCGGCATTTCATATGTCAACATTCAACATTCTGGTGCCGACATAGTCATTGTCGGCATAGGGCCTGATTCACTACCGGTCGCAACTGCGATTATGCACGCAATCGGCCGATTGTTGCATTCTGCGCATGTGTATGGCGCTGACTCATCGCAGAGTGATTGACAAGAAATTCCGTATGTGGGTGGTAACGGGGGAGTGGGGTGGTGCGTTCGAACGTCGTTGCATGGGCGTGCATAAATTATCCACTGCGATGCCTTATGCTGCTTGAATACTCATAGCGTGCGATGAAATTAGAAATTCCTGAGTAAGGTCAGAGCCTGTGTAAGTGTGCGTGAGACTGCGATGGTACTCCATGTTACCGATGGTTTTGCAGTCTTGCTAAGGTAAAGTGGGCGTAATGCTGCGGGCGGCATAGCGATCGCAATGGATTAGAATGCTGTCGCAGTGAGATTGCGTGTGTAATCGCAATTGCAGTTGCGATCCGTGGTGAATCAGGCCCATAGTGAATGCATACTATAAGTATACACTATAATTTTTATTGCAATTACACCACACTGGCACGGACAGCTGCTGAACACATCAGCATGTGTGTTAGGGCCCGGTGATGAACAGGCATTACTATCCCCCCTTCAATACTGTGCTCCATAGCGGATGAACCTCCTGCAGTGGTTTATAGTAATGGGCACAGAGACATAAAATATAACATACGGCAAATATTTTCAGCAATATGTCAAAAATACAGTCTCTGTGCAATGATGAGAAAGCTGTCGGAGTGTTGTAGCCACAGGAAAATGTAACTAAAACCGCAAAACATTCCACATCCCATGATTATTTTGCGATTGAGACCTATGGCCGTATTCAATTAGTTTTGCATCAGCGATAGTTTTTCGCATGCCGGACTTTTTTGCCTACTTCACGTGTTTTGGACGCGAAAACTTTTCGTGTACACCCCCGCTATTCGCCGTATTCAATTCCAAAGAACGCATCCCTGCGAAACTCAAACAGGCGAAAAGTGCTGTCAAAATTGGGGAAATCAGCCTGACACCCCAAAAGATGCACTAACATTGGGGATCAGTATAGATGTTCCCGAATAGCCCCTCTGAAGCTATTTGGAGTACTTAAGTGCTTTCAATTGCCTCTAATTAGCGTCTTTGTACAAGTGGTGAAGAATCGCATTAAGCAGTTTTTTTTTCGAGAAAATAAGTAGTCCTGTCAAATTTGGGGTACATGAAAATGGGTGCTAGCATGGTTTAAAATAGCTAAAGTGAAGTTTTAAGTGATGATAAAAATGCACCTTCAGCAAACACCTGCAATCCAAAAACACCTCCCCCATACTTCCAGACCCCCCAAAAGTCTATTCCGCTACTTTTTATGTGTGTACCCCACTTTGGACTTTTTCGCCCCCATTTTCAAAGTCATTTTTTTGGGGTGTTCCTCATCTTTTCCTCATCTTTTTTTCATGTTTTTTAGATGCAGTTATCTTTTTGGGGGCTGTCCCAAGGGTGCAGAGTGGTTTCCCCACCTTAGCACCCCAATGCCAATTCTGCACTTTTTTCCACCTGTTATTCATATGCGAAACTTTTTTGCCTATTACATTGCATTGCGTTTTCGCATAGGCGAAAAGCCGCTAGAATTGAATACTGAGATAAGTTTCCGCCTGGTGAAAAGTCGCAATCGGCTATACTTTTTCGCCGATTCCAACTTTTCACCGCTAATTGAATACGGCCCCTAGATGGAAAAAAATACATTGAGGGCTGATCCCTGGACTCCTAATATGCAGATATCAGTATTTACTGACAGAACCCTATGGGCGGGATGTACTAAGCATCACATCCGCGAAGCAGTACACCCCGCCTCTCATCGGGTACATATCGCTGTTGATTACCGCGGTATGTACCTAGAATGTCCCAAAGTATAGGTCTCCTGATAAGAGCTGTCCTTTGCGATGTCCGCGGAGAGAGGGACTTCTAGGTTTAACACCCAGAAGTCACCCTTGCGTCTTTCTGCGCATCCGCAGATGGATGCGGGCTGCGGGGGGTGATGGGAGGGTTTGAATTGGATCCCACTCAGGGGGAGCATCCTGAAAAGAAGCCCATAGGCTTCTATTTGGTAAACGCCACCTTAAGATGACGATACCCATCAGGACAAAGCGCTGCTTAGTACATATGGGGTATGCAGTAAGACCCCCGAAAATTGCATTTTTGGGGGGGTTTACTGCATTTCCCTTTAATACATCCCGTCCTATACGTTTAGATGTAAGCAAGGGACATTCCGTGCAGGCAGCGATTTACAAGGAATAAGAGACTAAGATACTAAATCCGCTGTATAGAAGTGACATGCTGTAGATAAAAAGGTGATAAAAGGTTTTGTACATGGGAGATCAGAATAATGGACGGGCGATGAACAAGATGTCCTACAGAGCAGTATAAAGGCAAATAGAATTGTTCAAGGAATCGGGGTTAAGTAAGATTTCATTTAAGTTGAACTGTCTCAACCTCACCCCCACCCCCCGGCTACCAAGTGTAGGCTTTGTGCCCCATACCTATACTACAGCACTCAGCGTCCTTACAGTCACCGTAGGGTGGCAAGCACTTACTTCTGTAGACACAAAGAGCACGTATTCACAGGGAACCTTTCACCCACACTAGGAAGATTGGAAGGCAGACATCGCCAAGCTCCTCGCAACTCACAGAAAAAGGAGACAGATGAATATTCTTGAATACTTTGACCTTTACTATACTGTTCCGAGGTCTAGGATTCCCATTTTGTTCTATGTTTTTTTCTTCTTCTATCAGAAGTGAGAAAAGAGCATGGGGAGATAAAGAAAAGCCTGAAGTCTGTATGGTGCTAAAAGGTAGTTAAATCCGGCTTTTAAAGTGTCAGAACAGATGGAGAGTAATTGAGGAGGTGTACGGAGGATGAGAGGGACCCGACTCTGCTTTGTTTTCTCTGTGCAGATGTCAGTACAAAATAAAATCCCCCTTTCGCTGTGTTCTGCTTTAGACAATTATTCTTCTGTTGTGCTAAAGAATTATTTCCTAAATAACTGTTCAGGTGACATGAAATTGATAATGCATCTTTACCATGGCGAGGATAATGATTACTCATGTTTCGATTTAAAAAAAAAAGAAAAAAGAAAAAAGGATCGAGCAGTTCAAAGCAATTGTGTCATATAGACTAAAGATAAGCAGTTCAGATTTTACGAAAACCGAAAACACCCGAACTTGGGGGTTCCGAGTGGAACCGAGTCCAGACAGGCTCTTCTCGCCGATTTCGGGCCTTAAAATGAGGCAACATGGATCTCAGGTGTTTTGGATTGCATATTAAGAGTCCATCCCTCGTGAGCAGGCACCATTTCACAAAGGAGAGTGTTAGGAGAGGGTGCAGGCTGTAGTTATGCTCCACTAATACTACATACAGTACTAGTTACCATCAGAGTTGAAGGGAGATGTAGATGGAGTGGATGGGTAGGGTGTAAAAGACAGCAGGTATCTTTAGTTACCAACTGTAATTCAGTGCAACCTGCAAACAGGCTACAGTCACTGTGTGTATGTTTGTCAGGCACTAGTATCACCTGCAATCCAGTGCAAACCGGCTCTTGTGTATGGTTGTTAGAAGTGAATTTTGAAGTGAGCAGTACTTACAATAGTTTTTCACAAGAATATCTACAGTGCAGTATGTATTGTCAGTGTATAAGGGCAGAGACAGTGTGATTTCAAGCTTAGCTAACCAAAAATACTGTGCAGTGTCTCAGTGAGCTACACCCAAAGAAAACATATTTTCCTGTTTCGAAAAAAAAAAGTTTTTTTTCGTAATTCAATTATAATCATACAGTATTTGAAAGGAATATTCTGTGTTTGTGAGAGGCAGTAAATACAGTATTATTGTATTTACTGAGTGTGGTCATGTCCCTGCCAGTGGCACCCCAAAATAATAAAAGTAAAAGTTTTTTTTTGTTGTAAAAAAAATCTCAAGTCTTTTATAATTTCATTTGAATCATATTTGAATAATGTGTTATTGAGAGGCAGCGTATATTACTGTACTTACTGGGTGTGTTTGTGTTTCCATCAGCTGCACCCCAAAATAATTAAAAAGAACAGCAAACTTTTTTTCTGGGGTCAAAAAAAGAATCACAAGTCTTTTATAATTCAATTTATGTAATATTTCAAGAGTGTCTGTTTTGGAGAGGCAGCATATATTACTATACTTACTGGGTGTGGTTGGATCCCCATCAGCTGCACCCTAAAATAAGTGCAAAACAGCTCTTTTTTTCTGGTGTCAAAAAAAATCCCAGGTCTTTTAGAATTCAATGTAAAATATATTTAAAGAGTGTGTCTTTTTGTGAGGCAGCGGATCTTACTGTACTTACTGGGTGTGGTCATGTCACCGTCAGCTCCACCCAAAAATAATGACAAGCTTGTGCGTATGCAGATACAGTCAGGAGCATAAATATTGGGAAATTGACAGAATTTTCATATTTTGGCCTCTATTCACCACCACAATGGCTTTGAAATGAAACAAACAAGATGTGATTTAACTGCAGACTTTCAATTTAATTTGAGGGTAATTACATACAAATCAGGTGAACGGTGTAGGAATTACAATGGTTTCTATATGTACCTCCCACATTTTAAGGGGCCAAAAGTAATGGGACAAACTGAACAATCCTAAATCTAACTTTCACTTTTTAATACTTTGTTGCAAATCCTTTGCAGGCAATTACAGTCTGAAGTCTGGAACACATAGACATCACCAGACGCTGGGTTTCATCCCTGGTGATGCTCTGTCAGGCCTCTACTGCAAATATCTTCAGTTCCTGCTTGTTCTTGGGGCATTTTCCCTTCAGTTTTGTCTTCATCAAGTGAAATGCATGCTCAATCGGATTCAGGTCAGGGGATTGACTTGGCCATTGCATAACATTCCACTTTTTAGCCTTAAAAAACTCTTTGGTTGCTTTTGCAGTATGCTTCGGGTCATTGTCCAGCTGCACTGTGAAGCGCCGTCCAATGAGTTCTGAAGCATTTGTCTGAATAAGAGCATATAATATTGCCCGAAACACTTCAGAATTCATTCTGCTGCTTTTGTCAGCAGTCACATCATCAATAAATACAAGGGAACCAGTTCCATTGGCAGCCATACATGCCATGACACTACCACCACCATGCTTCACTGATGAGGTGGTATGTTCCTTTCCTTCTCCATACTCTTCTCTTTCCATCACTCTGGTACAAGTTGATCTTTGTCCCATCTGTCCATAGGATGTTGTTCCAGAACTGTAATGGCTTTTTAGATGTTGTTTGGCAAACTCTAATCTGGTCTTCCTGTTTTTGAGACTCACCAATGGTTTACATCTTGTGGTGAACCCTCTATATTCACTCTTGTGAAGTCTTCTCTTGATTGTTGACTTTGACACATATACACCTACCTCCTGGAGAGTGTTTTTGATTTGGCCAACTGTTGTGAAGGGGTTTTTCTTCACCAGGAAAATAATTCTTCTGTCATCCACCACAGTTGTTTCCCGTGGTCTTCCGGGTCTTTTGGTGTTGCTGAGCTCTCCGGTGCGTTCTTTCTTTTTAAGAATGTTATAAATAGTTGATTTGGCCACACCTAATGTTTTTGCTATCTCTCTGATGGGTTTGTTTTGATTTTTCAGCCTAATGATGGCTTGCTTCACTGATAGTGACAGCTCTTTGGATCTCATATTGAGAGTCGACAGCAACTGATTCCAAATGCAAATGTCACACCTAGAATCAACTCTAGACCTTTTACCTGCTTAATTGATAATGAAATAACGAGGGAATAGCCCACACCTGTCTATGAAATAGCTTTTGAGTTGATAGTCCCATTACTTTTGGCCCCTTAAAAAGTGGGAGGCACATATAGAAACCGGTGTAATTCCTACACCGTTCACCTGATTTGGATGTAATTACCCTCAAATTAAGTCTGAAAGTCTGCAGTTAAAGCACATCTTGTTTGTTTCATTTCAAAGCCATTGTGGTGGTGAATAGAGGCCAAAATATGAAAATTCTGTCAATGTCCCAATATTTATGCACCTGACTATACTTTTATAGAGCCAAGTAAACAAGTCTTGCACCTGCAAATGAATCAGCCAGACCTTTAAGTCTGGTGACTCACACATGTGATGTTATTGAGGCTGATGAGTCGTGCACAATAACATAGACATGTGATATTATTGTGGATAATGAGTCATGCACAATAACACTCAGTTAAGAGACAACTTGTAGCATTTAACCATTTAACTACATATCAACAGGAGCTACACACCAATAAAATTAGCTAGTTACCAGAAGACGAAGCTACACACCAAAAGACAGAGCTAGAAACAAGCTAGAAAATCCATTCAAAATAGAACAAAAAGACAGGGAGACCTCATACAATACATTATAGCCTGGTTGGTCAATAAAAGTTTTCATATAGAACCCACAATTGGTGGTTGTCTCATGTGACTGACTGGTGAAGCCATTTAGTGAAATTGGCAAATAACCATACAAATCATTGGGTGATTTACAGGTAATCCAGGGGCACAAAGCAAAGATTGTGGTCTTCACAGGAACCTTTGATTAGGCAAGAAATCAGAGAAGGCAACTGGATAACTGGATACAGAACTTCTCAGGGTAAGCAAAAAGTCCAATATGTATGTATGTAGATAGACTTCTACTATGTGATTCCAAAAAGATTTATTTTATACAACAATTGGTTGAAACTGGTCTCCTCCGAGATAAACAGGAAAGAAAACAATGATACTGTAGCTACTGTACTGTATAAAGTTACACAAAAAAACTATACAGCACAGTTTTATGATGTATAATAATAATAATTTTTCTACGGTACCTCTTCTAAAACAACCAAAATCACAAGATGAGGAGACCGAGCAAGAAACTTAATGATAAAGCTGGGAACTAGAAATTAGGACAAACTGTCAGACCACAGATCACAATAGACGAGGGAAATGGACCTTTTCATAATCTTTTAGTTCAAGATTGAATTTTTATTAAATGATAAACCTGTGCGTTTCCCAGAAAAACTGCATAAATATAATTGTCTGCTATCACAAAAGAGTACTAACAGTAACATTCCCAAATGACCTTTAATGACCCATACCTCCCAAGATGACCCTCTCCAGGAGGGACACAATGCTCTGGTCCTGGACTTCCCTGGTAAGAGGCGGGGCTGCAGCACAGTCCAAAATTCAAATAGGGGAGTCACACCAACTGCCAGTGAGTCCCTGCCAGTGATGTTTGGCAGTGTGTGAAATGACAGTTGGTGTGACTCCTCCCCTATTTGTATTTTGAATTGCACTGCAGCCCCGCCTCTTACCAGGGAAGTCCAGGACCAGAGCATTGTGGCCCTCCTGGAGAGGGTCATGTTGGGAGGTATGATGACCCACTATTGAAGGTGATCTACCTTAGGGCCTGATTCAGAGCCACTCGTAAGCGGCAGCTCGTTCACTCCGAGCGATGTTTGCCCAACTGCGCATGCGTACGGATCGTTATACGCATGCGCGAACCAGTCAGTGCGGTCGAAATTCATGTGCTCGCAAAATAGCGAATGCCTGATAATTTGAGTGACAGAATGAGGCGTATGTGGGTGGTAACATGGGAAGGTGCTTGAAAACGGGGAGTGGAAATCCGATCGCTGGCGTGCTTAAAGGTCAAAACTAGGGATGTGCGCCGGACCATTTTTGCCGGATTTGGATTTGGTTCTAATTCGTCGTCCGGCTTTGGATTTGGATTTGGATTTGCCAAACTGCGGTGACTGGCTTTGGATTTGGATTTGGATTTGGATTTTTTTACAAAAATTGACAAAAAAAGCTAAAATCACATAAATTGGTCTTTTTTTTCTTCCTAGAGTATTATTAACCTCAATAACATTAATTTCCAGTCAATTTAGACCATATCACAGCTTATAATATTGTTTTCAACATTATTGGCCAAAGTTTGCAGTGAGCTGACTGGTTACTAAGCGACAAAGCAGCGGCACAACGACACAGACACCACAGTATAAAGCACATCTATGACACATTGCCACACAGCAGTGGCAGAAATGAAAAGTAGTGCACCCACCCAGTGGGGTACGGCCAGCAGAGTCACAGTACTTGTTTACATAGTGGGCTACGGCCCTAGGAGTCACAGTGCACAATCTTATTAGCATTACACCGCACATAGGGCCTGATTCACATTACACCATAAAGTAGTGTCTCTTATTTATGTTACGACACACAGTAGTGCCCCTTTTACACAATGCCCACAGTAGTGACCCTTTTACACAATGCCCACAGTAGCGGTGTCCCTTACACAATGTCCCCCAGCAGTGGTGCCCCCTATGCAGTCCCCTTAGTAGTAGGGTCCACTATGCAGTGCCCCCAGTAGAATGCCCCCCAGTAGTATGCCCCCCATTAGCAGGCCCCCCCAGTAGTATGCCCCCCATTAGCAGGCCCCCCCAGTAGTATGCCCCCCATTAGCATGCCACCCAGTAGTATGCCCCCCCAGTAGTATGGCTCCCCCAGTAGTAGGCTGCCCCAGTAGCAGGCCCCCCCAGTAGTAGGCTGCCCCAGTAGTAGCCCCCCCTGTAGTATGGGCCCCCCCTGTAGTATGGCCCCCCTGTAGTAGGCTGCCCCAGTAGCAGCCCCCCCCCAGTAGTAGTAAGCCCCCCCAGTAGTATGGCCCCCCCCAGTAGCAGGCCCCTCAGTAGTATGGCCCCCCCAGTAGCAGACCCCCCCCAGTAGTATAGCCCCCCCCAGTAGCAGGCCCCTCTGTAGTATGGCCCCCCCAGTAGTATAGCCCCGCCCAGTAGCAGACCCCCCCCAGTAGTGCAGACCCCCCCAGTAGTATAGCCCCCCCCAGTAGCAGGCCCCTCTGTAGTATGGCCCCCCAATAGTGCAGATCTCCCCCAGTAGTATGGCCCCCCCAGTAGCAGACCCCCCCAGTAGTATAGCCCCCCCCCCAGTAGCAGGCCCCTCTGTAGTATGGCCCCCCCAGTAGTATTGCCCCCCCCAGTAGCAGACCCCCCCCAGTAGTGCAGACCCCCCCAGTAGTATAGCCCCCCCCAGTGGCAGGCCCCTCTGTAGTATGGCCCCCCCAGTAGTATAGCCCCCCCCAGTAGCAGACCCCCCCAGTAGTGCAGACCCCCCCCCAGTAGCGCCCCCGGACCTTTGACAAGTAAAAAATAAATAAAAATAAAACTTACCTGATTCCCCGCTCCCGCGCCGTCCGCTCTGTCACACGCTGAGGAGGGAGCCGGAAGACGGAGCTCATGTGTGAGCTCCAGCCGGCTCCCTCAGTGCAGCAGCCAATGAGAGTCTGTGTGACTCTCATTGGCTGCTGTAACAAACACACAGCTGCCGCTGGCGGCTGTGTGTCTGTGTCTGTGTAGGGCAGAGCGCTATCACTGCGCTCTGCCCTACACGCGAGGAGACCTGATGTCGGATTCTCTAGTGAGAATCCGACATCAGGCGGCCGCCGTTCGGCCCCGAACGGGGATCCGAGTCAGGCGGTGAACACACGAACAGGGTTCGGGTGGACTCGGATCCCCAATGTTCGGAGCGGTTCAGATTCCACAGAATCCGAACCGCTCATCTCTAGTCAAAATGGACGTTTTATGGGTGTGCATAATTAATCCAGCAGCATCATTGACAATGTCACTTGGTTTTTTTTAACTCAGAACTGCTCGCAAAATAGTGGTTGAAAAAACCAACCACAAGAATAGCGAGCAGTTCATACGCTGGTCGATGTACTCGATTAATCTAATAAATAGCGGACATGACGTATGGTGCGAGCGGCCAGGGGGCGTATTTTTCAAATTTACATTTGCATGTTTTGCTCGCTCGTTCAGACTTAGAGGCGTGAACAGACCGCAAAGTGCGAACGGTTCATTTGAATAGCCACCCCTTTTTAGAAAACGAACGACCGCAGATAGCGAGCGGCTCTGAATGAGGGCCTTAGTGCTGAACATAAGGGAATCCTTGCCCTCCAATTCTTTACAGCAGCATACAATTCCTGGTGTGTTTATTTTATCAAATCTAACAATATGCACTATGCAGTGATGTGCGGTGAGGTAAATGGCTGGGGAGACACTGGCTAGTATCAGCGATAGATTTACACTAGGGATGTGCGCCAAACCAGTCTTGCCGGATCTGGATTTGGATTTGGTTCTAATTTGTCGTCCAGCTTTGAATTTGGATTTGCCAAACTGCCGTAACTGGCTTTGGATTTGGATTTTTTACAAAAATTTACAAAAAAAGCTAAAATCACATAAATTGGGCTCTTTTTACTTCCTAGAGTATTAATAACCTCAATAACATTAATTTCCAGTAATTTACAGTCAATTTAGACCACCTCACAGCTCATAGTATTATTGGCCAAAGGTTGCAGTGAGCTGACTGGTTACCAAGCGACAGAGCAGCGGCACAGACACCACAGTATAAAGCACATCTATGACACATTGCCACACAGCAGTGGCAGATATGAAAGTTAGTGCAAGATGGAATTGTCCTTGGGCCCTCCTACCCACCCAGTGGGGTACGGCCAGCAGAGTCACAGTACTTGTATACACATTGGGCTACGGCCCTAGGAGTCACAGTGCACAATCTTATTCACATTACACTGCACATAGTGCCCGATTCACATTACACCATAAAGTAGTGTCTCTTTTTTATGTTACCACACACAATAGCGCCCCTTTTACACAATGTCCACATTGGTGACCCTTATACCCAAAGCCCACAGTAGTAATGCCCCTTATACAATACCCACAGCAATAGTGTCCCTTATACAATGCCCCCAGCAGTGGTGTCCCTTACACAATGATCTCAGTAGTGGTGCCCCCTATGCAGTGCCCTCAGTAGTAGTACCCCCTATGTAATGCATCTTGTAGTAGTGCCTCCAATAGTAATGCCCCCTGTAGTAATGCCCCTAGTAGTATGCCCCCATTAGCAGTGCCCCCGGTAGTATGCCCCCATTAATAGTACCCCCAGTAGTATGCCTCCATTAGTAGTGCCCCCAGTAGTAATGCCCCATTAGTAGTGCTCCCAGTAGTAATGCCCCATTAGTAGTGCCCCCAGTAGTAATGCCTCCATTAGTAGTGTCCCAAGTGGTAATGTCTCCTATAGTAGTGCCCCCAGTAGTATGCCCCCATTAGAAGTACCCCAAGTAGTTGTGCCCTGAGTAGTTGTACCCCTATTAGAAGCTCCCCGAGTAGTAGTGTCCCCAGTAGTATGCCCCATTAGTAGTGCCCCCAGTAGTATGCCCTTGTAGTATGCCTCCATTAGTAGTACCCCCAGTAGTATGCCCTTGTAGTATGCCCCCATTAATAGTACCCCCAGTAGTGTGTCCGTAGTAGTATGCCCCCAGTAGTATGCCCCCATTAGTAGTACCCCCAGTAGTGTGCCCCCAGTAGTATGCCCCCAGTAGCACCCCCTTACACACACACACACAAAGAAAAAAAAAAAACTTACCTGAATCCCCGCTCCTGCCATGACCGCTGCCGTCCGCTCCTATCTGCGCTATGGGAGAGACGTCACGGGGACATCTCTCCCATCACCCGCAGCAGGGGGAGCTGGAAGTTGGAGCTCATGAGTGACCTCCAGCCAGCTTCCTCAGTGTACGCAGCAGCCAATGAGAGTCTCTGTGACTCTCATTGGCTGCTATAACAAATACTCAACCGCCGCTGGTGGCTGTGTGTTTGTTACTGTAGGGACGTCGGATCCTCTCACGAGGATCCGACGTCAGGAGGCTGCCGTTCGGCCTCGCAGGGGGATCCGAGTCAGGCGAGGAACACCTGAACAGCGCTCAGATGGACTCGGATCCCCGATGTTCGGAGCAGTTCGGATTCCACAGAATCCGAATCGCTCATCCCTAATTGACACATACATATATGAACCTGAGGGCTCATGTGGGCATTATACAAAGGTGCAGCAGTATATAGTGCTGGAAATTTGGTGTGTTTTAATCGGTGATATGCGGATAAGATAGACGGGGAGGCAGTGCCTCACCTGCCATTCACTGTTTACTCCAGAGTTTTGACCAGAAAAACCATCAGAACGATACAAAGAAGATATTTATAATATTTTCTTTTTCTTTAAATTTTTCTTCTAATTTTAATAGTCAAAACTTTGGAGTATGTCTAAGTATGACAGGAAAGGCTCTGCCTCACCTGACCGCACCTCACTGGACTATGCAATCCGATGGTCTACAGAGGTGCCTTACAGTCCATAGTGAGAGCAGGAGGCACAGTGACTGTGGGGCTCATTCACACACCTCTGACATTAAAACACTGAAACTCAGGGAAAACTGCAAATTTAATTATAGGATTAGAAAAGGGAAGAGGGCTTACAGCAGTGGTTCCGAAACAGCATGCCAAGTGACCATCAGTGTATGCTAAGCAGGGGCGTCTTAAGAGAGGAAGGGGCCTCTCTCCCCGGTGGTCGGCAGCTGACTGATGCAGCTGGCCACCCATCGGAGCTTTAGTAGACTCCGGGCACTAGAGTGTGCCCAGAGTCTACTGTGCATGCGCAGAACACCGGAAAAATGGCAGCGGCTGCCATTTTCCGGTGTTCTTAGCAGCACTGACATCCGCCGCGGGACCACGGACAGGTAAGTTTAAAATAATATGGGTGCAGGGTGTGCGGTGCGGGGCCCCCCTGGACCTGGGGGCCCGTGTGCCCCACACACACTGCACTCATTATAGATACGCCACTGATGCTAAGTCTTGTGCCCCAGCAGAGACCATCCTGGACTGTAAATCCAAGTTCTACTCCATAAAACACTAAACTATATAGTCATACTTGCATACAAATCTCCTCTCCGGGAGACGCTGCTGACAGGTTCGGGGGGAGGGGCCGGATTGTAGGCATCATTAGGCCCCGCCCCTTCACGGGGAAAATGCCGTGATTAGTCGGTCTGCGAGGAGGGGGCGTGGCTAAATGAAGCAAATTGCAAATTCCCTGTAAAATCTCCCCATCCTGCATACTTCACTAGGAAGTGGCCGATATGCGGGTGATCTGCCTACTCTTGCGGGGGTGCTGGGGGCTACCCAAAAAATCGTGAGCCTCCCGCAAATCCGGGGGAGTAGGCACATATGTATATAGGCAATACACCCTTTTAGAAAATGCCACAATTTACTTTGTTACCCTGATTTGTTTTAATATAAAGAATTCTTAGTAAATGCGTCCATTATCATCTCCCCACAACATTGTGAGTGCGAGGAACCTGACAGTGGGTGAGGCCACATCACGGAAGGGGCGGGTGTTCATAATGAAGGAGGAGTGACCTGACCCCCAGGGGCGTGTCTAGAGCTGAATGCTTCTCCCCCTCATGTCCCCTCCAATCTACCTTTCATTACCGGGCACACCAGCACAGGGCCTAAAGGGTCGATGGCCTGATGGGCTCTGCCCCACCAGCATGCAAAGAGACGGGGGCGTGCCATGGGGTGCGGCCATGCCCCTTTTCCTCATGCGCACCGGTTGGGAGGAATACAACAAGAATAATTTAACTGCCTCATCCAATATTGTGATTTGTGTGTTCTCTTCCGTATATGATCCTTGTCTATGGTCTGTTTTTGTATTTATTTTCCCATTTTATTGCCTTAAGCAAGTCTATTTATTTGATCTTACGGTTGAACACTACAGAAACCAAAAGATGTAACATACACAAATATTCACAGCAGCCTTTGGGGAGCTAAGCATTTATTATTTACACATAGAACTACTGGGTAAAACAATACAAGCACATACTTAATAAAACATTACAGCAGTCAAAGCTATATAAATATAGTTGTATATACTCCCATAAAGACAAGTTTTCTATCTGGGGATTATCCACCGACAGGGCTGCCATCAGAAATTGTGGAGCCCGGGACTGTCAAAATAGGCAGGGACCCCTTCAACCTTCACAAACCCCCCACCTCCCACAACCCCCCTTCCCCCGCTACCTTACCCATACACGTACCTATGGGTGAGAAGTGACTCACAAGTCACTAACTCACTGTGTCTAATGTGCGGCGATGGCGGGGCCGGAGATATAGTACTGGACGCAGCCGGGGCCTGTCATTGTCTGCCACTTTTGGCTAGGGGATTAGTAATGGGTGGGCGGTACATAGCAGGTGCCGGACGGGCCCCCAGAGTGTCCGGGCCCGGGACTCCAGTACCGGCAGTCCCCCCCTGATGGCGGTCCTGTTCACCGACCTCAATAACTAATAGAGAGCACAAAGGGGCCCCGATAATTAACACTCTAACTCGCCGCGGCCACCGGGGCAATTCATCATTGCTCCTGCGTGGTGGCAGCTGATGCGAAATCAGCTGCCCCCGCGAGCGGCTTCACTGCTCCTTTTCAGAGCAGTGAATCTTTTCACTGCTCCTGTCAGAGCAGTGACAGCAGTGCGCATGCGTGATCTACAGGTCACACATGTGCACAATAGCCCCGACGTCCGGCAGAAGGAGCTGAACAGGGGCGGGGGGATCCGAAAGGATCCCTTATCGCCACCCGGACCTTCTTCCCATAGGAAAGAGCGGGTAGCGATCCACAAGCAGGGGTATTCGCCATCTGAAGAGGGCGAATGTCCCCGCAGTTGAGCTCTGAAAATATAATATTTTTGGAGCTTGATGAATTCTGTCCCCATACAAGTGTATGGGAACAGTGGGCCATTCCGCAAACAGAAGGTAAGTAGGAGATATCTGTGATACTAGTGTAGGGGACAGCGGGCCATTCTGGGAGAGGAAGGTAAGCAGGAGACATCTGTGATAATAGTGTATGGGGACAGCGGCCATTCTGGGAGAGGAAGGTAAATAGGAGATATCTGTGATACTAGTGTATGGGGACAGCAGCCATTCCGGGAGAGGAAGGTAAGTAGGAGATATCTGTGATACTAGTGTATGGGGACAGCGGCCATTCCGGGAGAGGAAGGTAAGTAGGAGATATCTGTGATACTAGTGTATGGGGACAGAGGGCCATTCCGGGAGAGGAAGGTAAGTAGGAGATATCTGTGATACTAGTGTATGGGAACAGCGGGACATTCAGAGAGGAAGGTAAGCAGGAGATATCTGTGATACTAGTGTATGGGGACAGAGGGCCATTACGGGAGAGGAAGGTAAGCAGGAGATATCTATGATACTAGTGTATGGGGACAGCAGGCCATTCCGGGAGAGGAAGGTGAGCAGGAGATATCTGTGATACTAGTGTATGGGGACAGAGGGCCATTACGGGAGAGGAAGGTAAGCAGGAGATATCTGTGATACTAGTGTATGGGGACAGCAGGCCATTCCGGGAGAGGAAGCTGAGCAGGAGATATCTGTGATACTAGTGTATGGGGACAGCAGCCATTCCGGGAGAGGAAGGTAAGCAGGAGATATCTGTGTTACTAGTGTATGGGGACATCGGGACATTCCGGGAGAGGAAGGTAAATAGGAGATATCTGTGATACTAGTGTATGGGGACAGCGGGCCATTCCGGGAGAGGAAGGTAAGCAGGAGATATCTGTGATACTAGTCTATGGGGGCAGTGGGCCATTCCGGGAGAGGAAGGTAAGCAGGAGATATCTGTGATACTAGTGTATGGGGACAGAGGGCCATTGCAGGAGAGGAAGGTAAGCAGGAGATATCTGTGATACTAGTGTAAGGGGACAGTGGCTATTCCGCAAACAGAAGGTAAGCAGGAGATATCTGTGATACTAGTGTATGGGGACAGCCGCCATTCCGCAAGAGAAAGGTAAGCAGGAGATATCTGTGATACTAGTGTATGGGAACAGCGGGACATTCAGAGAGGAAGGTAAGCAGAAGATATCTGTGATACTAGTATATGGGGACAGCGGACCATTCCGGGAGAGGAAGGTAAGTAGGAGATATCTGTGATACTAGTGTATGGGGACAGAGGGCCATTCCAGGAGAGGAAGGTATGCAGGAGATATCTGTGATACTAGTATATGGGGACAGCGGGCCATTCCGGGAGAGGAAGGTGAGCAGGAGATATCTGTGATACTAGTGTATGGGGACAGCAGCCATTCCGGGAGAGGAAGGTGAGCAGGAGATATCTGTGATACTAGTGTATGGGGACAGAGGGCCATTACGGGAGAGGAAGGTAAGCAGGAGATATCTGTGATACTTGTGTATGGGGACAGCAGGCCATTCCGGGAGAGGAAGCTGAGCAGGAGATATCTGTGATACTAGTGTATGGGGACAGCAGCCATTCCGGGAGAGGAAGGTAAGCAGGAGATATCTGTGTTACTAGTGTATGGGGACATCGGGACATTCCGGGAGAGGAAGGTAAATAGGAGATATCTGTGATACTAGTGTATGGGGACAGCGGGCCATTCCGGGAGAGGAAGGTAAGCAGGAGATATCTGTGATACTAGTCTATGGGGGCAGTGGGCCATTCCGGGAGAGGAAGGTAAGCAGGAGATATCTGTGATACTAGTGTATGGGGACAGAGGGCCATTGCAGGAGAGGAAGGTAAGCAGGAGATATCTGTGATACTAGTGTAAGGGGACAGTGGCTATTCCGCAAACAGAAGGTAAGCAGGAGATATCTGTGATACTAGTGTATGGGGACAGCCGCCATTCCGCAAGAGAAAGGTAAGCAGGAGATATCTGTGATACTAGTGTATGGGAACAGCGGGACATTCAGAGAGGAAGGTAAGCAGAAGATATCTGTGATACTAGTATATGGGGACAGCGGACCATTCCGGGAGAGGAAGGTAAGTAGGAGATATCTGTGATACTAGTGTATGGGGACAGAGGGCCATTCCAGGAGAGGAAGGTATGCAGGAGATATCTGTGATACTAGTATATGGGGACAGCGGGCCATTCCGGGAGAGGAAGGTGAGCAGGAGATATCTGTGATACTAGTGTATGGGGACAGCAGCCTATCCGGGAGAGGAAGGTAAGCAGGAGATATCTGTTATACTAGTGTATGGGGACAGCGGGCCATTCTGGGAGAGGAAGGTAAGCAGGAGATATCTGTGATACTAGGCTATGGGGGCAGTGGGCCATTCCGGGAGAGGAAGGTAAGCAGGTGATATCTGTGATACTAGTTTTTGGGGACAGCTGGCCATTCCTGGAGAGAAAGGTGAGCAGGAGATATCTGTGATACTAGTCTATGGGGACAGCGGGCCATTCCTGGAGAGAAAGGTAAGCAGGAGATATCTGTGATACTAGTGTATGGGGAGGCAGGCCATTCCGGGAGAGGAAGGTAAGCAGGAGATATCTGTGATACTAGTGTATGGGGACAGCGGCCATTCCGGGAGAGGAAGGTAATCCGGAGATATCTGTGATACTAGTCTATGGGGACAGAGGGCCATTCCGGGAGAGGAAGGTAAGTAGGAGATATCTGTGATACTAGTGTATGGGGACAGCGGGACATTCCGGGAGAGGAAGGTAAGTAGGAGATATCTGTGATACTAGTGTATGGGGACAGCGGGACATTCCGGGAGAGGAAGGTAAGTAGGAGATATCTGTGATATTAGTGTATGGGGACAGCGGGACATTCCGGGAGAGGACGGTAAGTAGGAGATATCTGTGATACTAGTGTATGGGGTGTATATCTGTGATACTGTATCTCCTGCTTTACCTTCTTAATGAATGGCCCGATAACTTAATTTTCACAATTGCAGGTGACAATGTGCTTTTTCACCTGCTTTTGTGAAAATTAAGTTATGATGAATAGGCCCCTACAGTAAATCCTTCTGTTCTGCCTCATTTGGAGGTTTGAGCAAATCCAACTGGAGGACAAATTTTGCACCTTGGCTAAACCATACTTGCTCTGAAAGATGGTTGGGGAGGCAGGGGTGGGGGGTGTAGGGGATGGGGTGTTAAATTTGTGGAAATATTTATAGGTGGATGGAGATGTGTCCTAGCTCATACACAGTGTAAAATAATACTACATAGCATTTGTGTGCTACATACAGACACAGCGAGTACTTACCCTGTCTTGTATTGCAACATGCTTTATCCAGGTGCAAATTTGTGCCCTTTGCTGGATTCACACCTCACTCTATGGTTGAGATAATGTATATCATACAGGATAATTTCAGTAAAATCTCCAAAAATGCAGTCTGAAGTTTTATTGCATCTCTAGGTTCCCCACATGTATGAAGAGTGTCCAGAGGCAGAGCAGTCCCAATAAGTTCCTATGGGGCTGCTATATGGCCGCAAGTCAAATCCGTGATAGCTAACGCCACCTTAAGATGTAGTGTTATAGCAATGATAAATGAGGATACTACCCAAACACACCAGTTGGAACCCTGTGACAGATATTCAAAAATATGTGGCAACAGCGGTGAGTGAGAACTCATTGTAGTATACTGTAGCTTACTTGTGAAATGTCTTCAAACCAGACACAGAGGGCCAAATGTAATAGATTGTGAATTTGTAAAAAGTGCGAGTTTAGCGTTAAACTCGCATTTTTTACTCACTCGCAAATGTAATAAGGTGCGTCTTTAGTAACACTCGCATTTTTCGGGCTTTACTATTACTCGCAAAAAAGCATCTCGCATCCAGATGTTTTCCCATTCTCTAGATAGACCTCGGGCAACGTAATAGAGTGCGAGTGCTTCACTCACACATATTACTGCCTGAGAAATCGCAAAAACAACAGACCAGCTTCAGGATAGCGAGTTTATCCTGTGCAGGTCAGAGTAAAGGTGCGTACACACTGGGCGATATTACTGAGCGATTGCACGATTACGACATCGTAATCGTGCAATCGCTCAGTAATCGTGCACAAATCTTGCACTAAAATATAGGAAATGACCAGCGATGCGCACGCTCGCTGGTAGTTTCCGATATTGTCCATCGCCTGAACATGCAGGCCAATCTGCCGATAACGACAGATTGCCCATGTTCACGAATGATGGAGTGTGCCTCCACTGAACGACTGATCGCTCAGTGCAGACACTACAGGGGATCAGGAACGACGGTACGATTACAATGTTGTAATCGTACTGTCTTTCCTGATCGCACAGTGGGCCTGATTCAGAGCCGCTCGTAAGCGGCCGCTCGTTCACTCTGAGCGATGTTCCCACAACTGCGCATGCGTATGGGTCATAATGCGCATGTGCAAACCAGTCATTGCGGTCGGAAATCATGCGTGCGCAAACAGCAAGGACCTGCTAATGTAATTGACAGAATGTACCGTTTGTGGGTGGTAACAGGGGAAGGTGTTTGAAAACGGGGGAGTGGAGATCCGAACGCAGGCATGCCTAACGGTCAAAAGGGTGTTTAATGGGAGTGCATAATTAGTAAAGGAGCGACATCGACCACGTCACTTGGTTGTCTTTTAGCCTGAACTGCTCGCAGTGATAGCGGTAAGAAAAAACTACCACAAGCACTGCGATATAATAAATAAATAACGGAGATGATGTGTGATGCGAACGGCAAAGGGGCGTCTTTACAAAATAGCGAGCGCATTTTTAGTTCGCTCGCTCAGACATAGAGGCGTCAACAAACCGCAAAGAGCGAGCGCTCAATTTAAATAGCCGGCCCCTATTTTGGAACGACCGTCCGCAAATAGCGTCCGGCTCTGAATCAGGCCCAGTGTGTACGCACCTTATCACAGGATACATGCACATATCCATGAGACACGTGCATGTTTCTCTGTGTACATACAGTATGAAAATACTCTATAAAAAAAAAATGACGTGCTCCCCTGCCCAGAAGCATAACCAGCCCCGGGCTCTGTACAGCCTGTGCTGGTTTTTAAAATACAGGGGTCCCCTGTATTTTAAGTACCAGCACAGGGCTTTTTTGATCCGGTCCTGCATGTGGAAATACAGCGGACAAAATGAGTAGGGGTCCCCTGTAATTTCCATAACCAGCACAAACTTTTTCTAGCGGGGGAGTAATGCCACAGCCAGGGAAACCCTATCACCAGGCCCCCTTGCCAAAACATTAGTCCTGACTGTTGGTCAGCCAAGGTCAGGGATCCCTGAGGAGGTGGGGACCCCTCAATAAAGGAGTCCCACTCACCAGGGCACCCCAGGCCTGGGCTGGTAGCCCGGGGCTATCCCCGGGACACCCCTGGCCGGTGGGTGCCGGGTTGATATTATAAATGTGTGGTGTAAAATATAGAAGAGTAAATATTGTCTTTTGCAATAGAACTACAGGTCCCAGCAAGCCTCCCCCGCATGCTGGTACTTGGAGAACCACAAGTACCAGCATGCAGGGCATTAAGGGCCCACTGGTACCTGTAGTTCTACTGCAAAAGAAATGTTAAAAAAACTGCATGACACACGCACTGTGACAGTACAATTTTTTGTAAACATACAGGCACACACACATGTACACACTCACACTCACTATCTCACATACTCACCTAGTATCCCTGCAGCCAATTACGTACCCTTCTCCGCAGGGCCGGCTCTAGGGGTGTTCGACCAGTACGGACGCACAAGGGCGCCACCCCTAGAGGGCGGCACCCTTCCCCAGCATCCCGAAGTGGCCCGCGGGTGGTCTAATTGGGAGGTTGTGGACCCCCACCGCCACAGCTGTGCGGCGGTGCCGGACCCCCGGTGTGTGAATGGATGCCGCGCACATGCGCGGCCACCATTCACTGACGGAAGAGGGCTAGGGGAAGCCCAGCCAGTGACGGATTGCCGGGGGGCTTTACCCCCAGCCAGACGTTATTTGGAGGAATGCCATGCGGGCACACCTCCAAATAACGTCACATAGGGGGTGTGGCCTACGGTAATTAGGCCACGCCCCCAAATTTGGTCACGCGTGGCATTTAGAGGCGCTCGCAAAATGCGAGCGGTCGCTCTGAATATGGGAGGTCGCTTGTGTTTTGAAGTGCAGCCTCCTGGTCGCTAGCTAAGGTGGGGGTTACCACCCACAGCTTTAGCGACCGACCAGGTTGATGGTCGCGATGGTCATGACTAGGGGTGTGCACCGACCACTTTTCGTGTTTTGTGTTTTGTTTTTGGATCTGGATCTTTCTTTGTGTTTTGGATCTGGATTGGTTTTGCCAAAACCACCTTCCGTGTTTTGGGTTTTGGGTTCTGGGTTTTGGATCTGTATTTTTTGGAAAAAAGCATAAAAACAGCTAAAATCACAGAATTTGTGGGTTTTTATGCTCCTATTCAATTATTAACCTCAATAACCTTCATTTCCACTAATTTCCAGTTTATTCTGAACACCTAACACCTCACAATATTGTTTTTATGGCCAAAAGGTTGCACCGAGGTAGCTGGATGACTATGCTAAGCGACACGAGTGGGCGGCACAAACACATGGCCCATCTAGGAGTGACACTGCAGTGGCAGACAGGATGGCAGTTTGAAAAACTAGGCCCCAAACAGTACATACTGCAAAGAAAAAAAAGAGGTGCAAGATGGAATTGTCCTTGGGCCCTCCCACCCACCCTTATGGTTGTATAAATAGGACATGCACACTTTAACAAACCAATCATTTCAGCGCCAGGGTCTGCCACACAACTGTGGCTGAAATGATTGGTTCGTTTGGGCCCCCACAAAACAAGCTGGCAATTAATGTGTCCCTGCACAAACTGGTTCTACGGAGGCAAGATGTCGTCCTCATCCTCCTCATCCACCGATTCCTTGGATAAAACAGGAAAAAGGGATTTAGGTGTCCCTGGACTGCTTACGGTCTTAGCCAAAGTTTCTGAACTTGACAGTAACATTCTATGAACGCGCTGCAGATGCCATATAAGGGAGGATGTTCCTAGGTGGTTAACGTCCCTACCCCTACTTATTTCACCTTTACATATGGTACATATGGCAAGACAGTTGTTGTCTGGATTTGGATAGAAATATTGCCAGACCAAAGAGGTGGAATGTTTGGTCTTCTGCCCAGGCATGACCGTGATGGGCTTTTTCATCCCACGGACAACAACTGTCTCCCCCGGAGCCTGATTTAAACAAACAAACCACATCACCATCAGAATCCTCCTCGCCAACTTCCTCCTCAGCGCCAGCTACACCAGTATCCTCATCCTGTTGTACTTCAACAGTGACATCTTCAATTTGCATATCAGCAAGTGGACTGTGGGTGCTCCTTTCAGCACTTGCAGGGGGGCGTGCAAATGGTGGAAAGAGCCACCTCTTCCCGTCTAGTGCTGGGAAGGTCAGGCATCGCAACCGCCACCACACTTGGACTCTCCTTGGGGATTTGTGATATCTTCTTAGAACGCACAGTTCTTCGCTGTGCTTTTGCCAGCTTAACTCTTTTGATTTTTTTAGTGGGAGGACGGCTTCCATCATCATGTGAAGCTGAATCACTAGTCATGAACATAGGGAAAGACCTTAGCCATTCCTTGCCACTCCGTGTCATAAATGGCATATTGCCAAGTTTATGTTTCTCTTCAGATGATTTAAATGTTTTTTTTAAGGTCATTTTCCTGAACTTTGTCATTTGGGATTGTATGTGCCCTCTACTATGACATTGGGCATCGGCCTTGGCAGACGACGTTGATGGCATGTTATCGTCTATGTCATGACTAGTGGCAGCAGCTTCAGCACTAGGAGGAAGTGGTTCTTGATCTTTCCCTATTTTATTTTTATCGTAGAAAGTTTGGTCCTCCATTTATGTTATATTGATTTGATATATACGTGCGGCTAAGGCGCACACAAACACAGAAAATATTTTTTTATTTTTGCTGGAGAGTAGTGCACTTTGTGGGTTACACCACCCTTTAAGAAGTGAGCCAGCCGGCTCTTTACTTATGGGACACAGGCGCACGCTTGGTGCTGCTCCTTTGTTGATGCACGTGCAGCCACAGTGCACACAATTCACAAACACAGAAAATATATTTTTTTTTTGTTTGGAGTGTACTTTGGGGGTTACAGCACCCTTTAACGGACAAGCCAGCCAGCCCTTTACTAATGGGACACAGGCGCACGCTTGGCGCTGCTCCTTTGTTGATGCACGTGCAGCCACAGTGACACAATTCAAAAACACAGAATTTTAAAAAAAATGTTGTTTGGAGTGCCCTTTGGGGGTTACAGCACCCTTTAGCGGTCAATCCAGCCGGACCTTTATTTATGGGACACAGGCGCATGCTTGGCACTACTTTGTTGATGCACGTGCGGCTACTGCGCACACATTTCACAAACACAAAAAAATATATATTTTTATTTTGTTTGGAGTGCCCTCTGGGGGTTACAGCACCCTTCAGCGGTCAATACAGCCGGCCCTTTATTTATGGGACACAGGCGCACGCTTGCCACTACTTTGTTGATGCACGTGTGGCTACTGCGCACACAATTCACAAACACAAAAAAATATATTTTTTGATTTTGTTTGGAGTGCCCTTTGGGGGTTACAGCACTCTTTAGCGGTCAATCCAGCCGGGCCTTTATTTATGGGACACAGGCGCACGCTTGGCACTACTTTGTTGATGCACGTGCGGTTACTGCGCACACAATTCACAAACACAAAAAAATATTTTTTTTTATTTTGTATGGAGTGCCCTTTGGGGGTTACAGCACCCTTTTACGGACAAGCCAGCCGGCCTTTTACTTATGGGACACAGGTGCACGCTTGGCACTACTTTGTTGATGCACGTGCAGCCACAGTGCACACAATTCACAAACACAGAAAAAATATATATATTTTTTGCACTTGGGGGGAGCACCCCTGACGGACAGAGCACCCCCTGGACAACACTACAGCACCCCTTTAGGACTGGGACACTGCACAGGACTTTGGAGTGGACAACTGTGCCCCTATGGACAACAGCAGCACAGCGCAGCAAAGCACAGCACAACACTACACTGCACTACACTACACTACACAGCCCTAACTCTCACCCTCCCTCTTCACTGTCCACAGCCGAGTGAGAAAATGGCGCCGACGCGGGTACCTTATATAGGATCCAAAACCCGCAAGACCCGGAAGGCGGGATGATGACGTTTTGCCTCGATTTCAGATCCGAGTCAGGCAGGAAAAGTCGAGCCTGACTCGGATCGGCCTCGGATAGGGGGGGCTCGGGGGGGTTCGGATTTCAGAAATCCGAACCCCCTCACCCCTAGTCATGACCATTGCGACCATCGGGCCTTGCGATGAGACCCTGAGGTTGGGTCTCGGCAACCGCAAGCCCCAGGGAGCTTCCTGCTCTGATCGAGCAGGAAGCTCCCCACTGACATCACTGCTGATGTCAGTGCGACCGCCCACAAAACTGCATGCGTTCCCTAAGGAACGCCTCCGTTTGTGAAACCACCCCCCTCCCTGCCTACTAAACGAGGCGAGCTGTCGATCAACATCGACAGCCGCCCCGTTGGTAGCGAGCCCCGGGCTCCTGTTACTGAGGGGGAGTGAAACCGGGTGTGGCTCGCACCTCCCGCACCCCCCCTTGTGATGCCTCTGGATCTCTAATTGGTTAGGAGGGGTTAAACCCCTGCATGCACAATTTATATACTTTACGTAACAAACAGACTTTACAACTGTCTGCGAGGACCATGATGTAAATACAAATTCTGTACATTAATCATAATATACAGGAGCATAGGAGTTTATTCTTTTTAACCCCTTATGTTAAAGGTAGTGCTTTATATGGTATGCTGGGCAGAAGAGGTTTCACTCGTCTCGGACAATTCAAATCCCATTAATGTATTTATTATTATTATTATTATTATTATTATTATTATTATTACTAATAATAATTATTTTTTATGCTACTAAAAGGTCTTTTTTTCAAGATACTGTGCAAGTCCTGTTGATTATAATTCTGTTTAGAATTTGAATTTCTTCATTTATTTTATACATTTGACATTTAGAACCTGATTCTGAGCTGCACACAACCCAAACTTAATGCCGATGTACGTAGCTGAGCAAATATTTGTTACTGCGCATGCGCAAAATATTCTGCAGACCCCTACGGCACAGGCGTAACACAAAGCGTACACACCAAGATGCTGTTTAGCGACCGATGTTATCAGTCACTGAGAGGCAAAACCATGGGCGTGCCTTGGCGGTGACTGGGAGGTGACCTGAAATGAACACAACACATAATACGTCCCGTGTGCGTGTGATGAGAGTTTTTGCGGGCGTGTCAGTGCAAGCGGCTGCCTTCTCAGACGCATAGCCGCTTCCACAGGGGCCGTGTTTAGACTGAGACACTGAGCCGTAGTAAGTGATGATGGTGCGCCGAAAGTGACGTGTCAAGAACCACCGGTGGTGGTACATTGTGCACGGGCACTGAAAATGGGCGTCACAGGACATGCACGTTCAGGTACACGCTAGTAACCAAGGGGTAGGCTGAAACTAGCATTTGTATATTATCACTTTTGTGACTTCAGCGACAGACGCTGGAGCAGACACAGCAACGTCCACCTATGAACCAGTCCCTGAATTCCTTATTGGCACTTTCACTACTCTAAACAGGGGCTTACCTATAATGGGTGGAGGGTGTGCGGTGCACACGGGCCCTCAGGTGCGGGGAGGCCGCTCCACACACTCTGCACCCATATTATCTAAAACTTACCTCTCCGAGGTCTAGCGTTGGGTTTCTCAGCGCTGCTCAAAACGCCGGAAAATGGCCGTCGCGGCCATTTCTCCGGCCTTTTGCGCTCGCATTGTGAAGAGATTGCCGGGAAAATGGCGGCCAGGCTATTTCCCCGGCGATCAACATGCGCAGAAGACTCCACACTCTAGTGCTCGGAGACTAGTGATTCTGCGGTGGCCGGCCAGCTGAGTCAGTCGGTTGCCGGGCGCCGGGGTGAGAGGGGTGAATGCACACGGGCCCCCTCCTCTCTAAAGACGCCCCTGACTCTAAATATCTAACTTTTGCATCTGCATAAAAAAATGGATTCTAGCTGAGAAGTTTCCTAGTTCTGGGCTTCTGGCACACAGGGGACAGTACAATGCATTTCACTATTCCACTGTTACCTTATTCCACTGTTACCTTATTCCACTGTTACCTTATTCCACTGTTACCTTATTCCACTGTTACCTTATTCCACTGTTACTTTATTCCACTGTTACTTTATTCCACTGTTACCTTATTCCACTGTTACCTTATTCCACTGTTACTTTATTCCACTGTTACCTTATTCCACTGTTACTTTATTCCACTGTTACCTTATTCCACTGTTACCTTATTCCACTGTTACCTTATTCCACTGTTACCTTATTCCACTGTTACTTTATTCCACTGTTACTTTATTCCACTGTTACCTTATTCCACTGTTACCTTATTCCACTGTTACTTTATTCCACTGTTACCTTATTCCACTGTTACTTTATTCCACTGTTACCTTATTCCACTGTTACCTTATTCCACTGTTACCTTATTCCACTGTTACCTTATTCCACTGTTACCTTATTCCACTGTTACCTTATTCCACTGTTACTTTATTCCACTGTTACCTTATTCCACTGTTACCTTATTCCACTGTTACCTTATTCCACTGTTACTTTATTCCACTGTTACCTTATTCCACTGTTACCTTATTCCACTGTTACTTTATTCCACTGTTACCTTATTCCACTGTTACCTTATTCCACTGTTACTTTATTCCACTGTTACCTTATTCCACTGTTACCTTATTCCACTGTTACTTTATTCCACTGTTACCTTATTCCACTGTTACCTTATTCCACTGTTACCTTATTCCACTGTTACCTTATTCCACTGTTACCTTATTCCACTGTTACCTTATTCCACTGTTACTTTATTCCACTGTTACCTTATTCCACTGTTACCTTATTCCACTGTTACCTTATTCCACTGTTACCTTATTCCACTGTTACCTTATTCCACTGTTACCTTATTCCACTGTTACTTTATTCCACTGTTACCTTATTCCACTGTTACCTTATTCCACTGTTACCTTATTCCACTGTTACCTTATTCCACTGTTACCTTATTCCACTGTTACCTTATTCCACTGTTACCTTATTCCACTGTTACCTTATTCCACTGTTACCTTATTCCACTGTTACCTTATTCCACTGTTACCTTATTCCACTGTTACCTTATTCCACTGTTACCTTATTCCACTGTTACTTTATTCCACTGTTACTTTATTTTATAATTCCCACAATGTTTGGAACAGAAAATGATTTTAAAAAGAATCTGGCTGCTCAATTATTCCACTGCCTAATTGACTTTCCGAACGCTATTGTAAAATACAGCTTGAAAAAGTATTTCTGCTGTTTAATTTATTCCAGCTTTAAGTTCGCTTTTAAACAATCCTTATAATTCAGCCCACACTTCAGACAATTTAATTAAACTAATTAGTACATGAATGTGATCAGTTTGTAAATACCTGCGATTTATAGAATGTATTTTTCTCTCCTGCATATAATATAAACTGTTCTAAGCCCTTAAAGAGCACGCACATAAACATTCCAGTCTCCTGCACCTGAGATATGTAAAGTATTTCCGCTTAATTAAATCTGTTCTTTGTGTCTTTTACAACTTGAATTTTAACTCTTCATACACTCTGTATTAAAGGCCTAATTCAGAGGTGATTGCGCAGATTTCCTGTGTACTCTGATCGCCGCATGCACTGCGCGCCCAAATGCCGCAGCTTGATTGACAACGGCGAGCGTTACAGAAAACGGGGGCCTCATTTGATGAGCATGCTGAAGGCAGTGACAGGCCGCCCTAACAGCGTGGTTCTGTCAGACACCCTGAGTAACCTGAGAGTTACTCAGATGTTCAATGGCCGCACCCTGAGTAACCTGAGAGTTACTCAGATGCCCAATGGCCGCACCCTGAGTAACCTGAGAGTTACTCAGATGTCCAATGGCCACACCCTGAGTAACTTGAGAGTTACTCAGATGTCCAATGGCCGCACCCAGAGTAACCTGAGAGTTACTCAGATGTCCAATGGCCGCACCCTGAGTAACCTGAGAGTTACTCAGATCTCCAATGGCCGCATCCTGAGTAACCTGAGAGTTACTCAGATGCCCAATGGCCGCACCCTGAGTAACCTGAGAGTTACTCAGATGTTCAATGGCCGCACCCTGAGTAACCTGAGAGTTATTCAGATGCCCAATGGCAGCACCCTGAGTAACCTGAGAGTTACTCAGATCTCCAATGGCCGCACCCTGAGTAACCTGAGAGTTGCTCAGATGCCCAATGGCCACACCCTGAGTAACCTGAGAGTTACTCAGATGCCCAATAGCCGCACCCTGAGTAACCTGAGAGTTACTCAGATGCCCAATGGCCGCACCCTGAGTAACCTGAGAGTTACTCAGATGCCCAATGGCCGCACCCTGAGTAACCTGAGAGTTGCTCATATGCCCAATGGCCGCACCCTGAGTAACCTGAGAGTTACTCATATGCCCAATGGCCGCACCCTGAGTAACCTGAGAGTTACTCATATACCCAATGGCCGCACCCTGAGTAACCTGACAGTTACTCAGATGTCCATTGGCCGCACCCTGAGTAACCTGAGAGTTACTCATATGCCCAATGGCCGCATCCTGAGTAACCTGAGAGTTACTCAGATGCCCAATGGCTGCACTGTGAGTAACCTGAGAGTTGCTCAGATGCCCAATGGCCTCATCCTGAGTAACCTGAGAGTTACTCAGATGTCCAATGGCCACACCCTGAGTAATCTGAGAGTTACTCAGATGTCCAATGGCTGCACCCTGAGTTACCTGAGAGTTACTCAGATGTCCAATGGCTGCACCCTGAGTAACCTGAGAGTTGCTCAGATGCCCAATGGCCACACCCTGAGTAACCTGAGAGTTACTCAGATGTCCAATGGCTGCACCCTGAGTAACCAGAGAGTTACTCAGATGCCCAATGGCCACACCCTGAGTAACCTGAGAGTTACTCATATGCCCAATGGCCACACTCTGAGTAACCTGAGAGTTGCTCAGATGCCCAATGGCCACACCCTGAGTAACCTGAGAGTTACTCATATGCCCAATGGTCGCACCCTGAGTAACCTGAGAGTTACTCAAATGCCCAATGGCCGCACCCTGAGTAACTTGAGAGTTGCTTTGATGCCCAATGGCCACATCCTGAGTAACCTGACAGTTACTCAGATGCCCAATGGCCACACCCTGAGTAACCTGGAGTTACTCAGATGTCCAATGGCCGCACCCTGAGTAACCTGAGAGTTACTCAGATGTCCAATGGCCGCACCCTGAGTAACCTGAGAGTTACTCAGATGCCCAATGGCCACCTGAGGTTCACGCAATGGATCTGAATCTGCATCTTTGGACGCAGCCTACAGATCACAGATGGGTCTATTGACTAAGCCTTGGATGGTGATAAAGTGAAAAGAGATTAAGTACCAGCCAATCAGCTCCTAACTTTCATGTCACAGGCTGTGTTTGAAAAAAAAAAAAAGCAGCTGGTTGGTACTTTACATCCGTCGACTTTATCTCCATCCAAGGCTTAGTAAATAGACCCCAGAAACCGGTAATGGGTGTCTTTTTACACAAGACGCTTCCTGCGGCCTTTGTATACGTATTTCAGCGCAGCCGCTGCATCTTTGAACCGTTTGCATCCACCTCTGTATCGGGACCTAAGAAATTGTTTTTCAATTTTCATAAAATTTTTACTTTTTCTGCAAAAATTTTTTTTCAAGAATTTCAAGATTTAAAGAATCTCACATTTCTCCAAAGCAATTTGTTCATCTTGTAGTGATTCATTCAATTTATTTTTTACGTAACCATAGCTCTACTGGCGCATTTCGCAATTACGACCCCTTGAGGTGAGAGGAAAGAAACGAAAATTAGACAGGGTGTGTAAGCGTGGGAAAAATACATTAAGGGCGTTTGTGCACAAGGCATTCCATGATACTCGTATGTGCCTGTTTGGACGCAGATAACTTGCAGGTTTTCTTGACTCTTGGTGCAAAATATGAACTGATATTTATGATGGTCAGTGCTTGCATCTGATTGGCTGAAGGCATCTGGATCCCTCCCACTTATGCTAATACTACAGTAATGTTGGTGCTCATTCCATTTGCATTAATACAGTGGTTTCAGCAGTTGGTCTCCAGCGATTACCATTGATTTTTAGAAGGGGAAAGCAACGGATGTGTATATTGATTTGAACATAATTAAAAAAAATTAATTTTTATATTTCCATCTTGTTTTCAGTTCCTTTTACATGGTAAATGTAACAGTATTAATAGCACTGTCCAGCCATGTGTATGAATTGTGTGCCTGATTCAGCGCGGATCAGTTTTTGCTATTGCAGCTCCGTAATCACACAGAACTCTGCTGCGAAAATATGCTAATTAATGCAATCGCAAAGCCATAGCACAGCCAGCATAGAGACGCCCACTACCGCTATCTCACATCCGTAATACCTTGCAGTCCTGCGTATACATCGGTAACATCGAGTAACATCGGCCCCTCCCGCACATTTACAGCAGGTCTGACCTGCCGCATAAACTGCAAGTCTGGTGACCTGTGCCGTAGACTCTGGGTGCACACTCTCGTGCTCGGAGTTTACTGCTGCTGTCAGTTCGCTGACAGCAGCCGGGGAGAGAGGAGGGGGCCCCGGACGGGGAGTGAACATGGGCCCCCTCCTCTCTTAATAAGCCCCTGCCAATTACCTTAAATCTTAATCTGGCATGACCTCATTTGTCAAGTCACCCAGTTATGTTGTAATTAGAGATGTGCGCTGACCCCCGTGTTTTGGTTTTGGATCTGGATTGGTTTTGCCAAAACCTCATCTCCGTGTTTTGTTTTCATGTTTTGGATCTGGATTTTTTCTTAAAAACATCACATAAAATGGGCCTATTTTTGTTCCTATAGTATAATTAACCTCAATTACATTTATTTCCAGTAATTTCCAATCAATTTTGACCACCTCACAATATTATTTGCTTAATCTAGCTAAAGCCAAAAGGTTGCATCCAGCTAGCTGGCTGACTAAGCTAAGTGACACAGTGGGCGGCACTAACATGTGGCAGTTCAGTTTCTAATTTCCAACATGGATACAATGTGTTATACAGTGTGGGTTGGATACACCAATAGTGCACTTACTGTGACAGCAGTGTCGGCAGAGCGGGGTTGCTGACGGTTTCCTCAGTACATGGAATGGCAGTGTCGTCAGTGAAGGGTACCGGTGATTTCGGCAGTGCGGGGGTGCCAGCAGTGTCTTTAGTGCAGGTTTGCTGGCTGTGTCGGCAGTACGGGGATGCCAACGGTGTCATCATTGCAGGTTTGCTGGCATTGTCCTCAGTACATGGAATGGCAGTCCTGGCAGTGTTCTCAGTGAAAGGTACCGGCGGTGTTGGCAGAGCAGGGGTGCCAGCGGTGTCCTCACTGCAGCTTAGCTGACTGTGTTAGCAGTGCAGGGGTGTTCTCTATGCAAGGTGCCGGCAGTGTCGGCACAGCGGGGGTGCCAGAGGTTTCCTCCGTGCAGGTTTGCTGTCTGTGTCGGCAGTGCGGGGGTGCTGGACAGTGTCCTCACTGTGGGAGTGTCAGCAGTGTGGGGGTCGCTGACGGTGTCCTCAGTACGCCGGGCAGCAGTGCAGGTGTGGGCAGCGGTGGTGTCGGCAGTGGGGGATGCTGCCAGTGGAGGTGCCAGCGGTGTCGGTAGCGGGGGTGCTGGCGGTGTCAGGCGGCGGGGGATGGCTGGGCCATCTTTTTTTCTTCCTTTGTAGTGTTTTCAATGGGCTTAACGCTGATTGGCTGAGAGCCATGACAGACGGCTCTCAGCCAATCAGAGTTAAGCCCCCTGAAAACAAAACCTCGCGACTCGACAGGTTTTGCCTCGGGTCAGGGATCCAGGCAGGCAGGGCTCGGATCGCCCCGGATCCCCGAAATTCGGGTGGGTCCGGTTCTCAGGGAACCGTATCGGAGCATCTCTAGTTTTAATTAGAGATGAGCGGTTCGGATTCTGTGGAATCCGAACCGCTCCGAACATTGGGGATCCGAGTCCACCCGAACCCTGTTCGGGTGTTCACTGCCTGATTCGGATCCCCATTCGGGGCCGAACGGCGGCCGCCTGATGTCGGATTCTCACTAGAAAATCCAACATCAGGTCTCCTATTGTGTAGGGCAGAGCGCTGTGATAGCGCTCTGCCCTACACAGACACAAACACACAGCCGCCAGCGGCAGCTGTGTGTTTGTTACAGCAGCCAATGAGAGTCACACAGACTCTCATTGGCTGCTGCACGGAGGGAGCCGGCTGGAGCTCACACATGAGCTCCGTCTTCCGGCTCCCTCCTCAGCGTGTGACAGCAGAGCGGTCGGCGCGGGAGCGGGGATTCAGGTAAGTTTTTATTTATTTATTTTTTACTTGTGCAAGGGCCCGGGGCGCCACACGGGGGGGGGGGTGTCTGCTACTGGGGGGGTCTGCTACTGGGGGTGCGGGGGGCCATACTACTGGGGGGGGGCCTGCTACTGGGGGGGGCTATACTACTGGGGGGGTCTGCTACTAGGGGGGCTATACTACTGGGGGGGGTCTGCTACTGGGGGGGGTCTGCTACTGGGGGGGCATACTACTGGGGGGGCTTACTACTACTGGGGGGGCCTGCTACTGGGGCAGCCTACTACTGGGGGGGCCATATTACAGGGGGGGCATACTACAGGGGCAGCCTACTACTGGGGGGGGCTGCTACTGGGGCAGCCTACTACTGGGGGGGCATACTACTGGGGGGGCATACTACTGGGGAGGCCATACTACTGGGGGGGCCATACTACTGGGGGGGCTGCTAATGGGGGTATACTACTGGGGGGGCCTGCTAATGGGGGGCATACTACTGGGTGGCATACTACTGGGAGGCCTGCTAATGGGGGGCATACTACTGGGGGCACTGCATAGGGGACCCTACTACTAAGGGGGCTGCATAGGGGGCACCACTGCTGGGGGCATTGTGTAAGGGACACCGCTACTGTGGGCATTGTGTAAAAGGGGCACTACTGTAGGCATTGTGTAAAAGGGTCACTACTGTGGGCATTGTGTAAAAGGGGCACTACTGTGTGTCATAACATAAATAAGAGACACTACTTTATGGTGTAATGTGAATCAGGCCCTATGTGCGGTGTAATGTGAATAAGATTGTGCACTGTGACTCCTTGGGCCGTAGCCCACTATGTAAACAAGCACTGTGATTCTGCTGGCCGTACCCCACTGGGTGGGTGCACTACCTCTCATTTCTGCCACTGCTGTGTGGCAATGTGTCATAGATGTGCTTTATACTGTGGTGTCTGTGTCGTTGTGCCGCTGCTTTGTCGCTTAGTAACCAGTCAGCTCACTGCAACCTTTGGCCAATAATGTTGAAAACAATATTATAAGCTGTGATATGGTCTAAATTGACTGGAAATTAATGTTATTGAAGTTAATAATACTCTAGGAAGGAAAAAAAGACCAATTTATGTGATTTTAGCTTTTTTTGTAAATTTTTGTAAAAAAATCCAAATCCAAATCCAAATCCAAAGCCAGTCACCGCAGTTTGGCAAATCCAAATCCAAATCCAAAGCTGGACGACGAATTAGAACCAGAACCAGAACCAGAACCAAATCCAAATCCGGCAAAAATGGTCCGGTGCACATCCCTAGGTATAATATACATTGTAATGTGGGTTTTCCTGCCCCTGTAATTAAGTCAGATTGACGTTTACCTGGCGTTTATGTATCAAGCAGTGAAAAGCGTGGAGAAGTAGATAAGTGAAGCCGTTGCCCCTAGCAACCAATCCTCTCCTACCTATTATTTTATAGACTGTACTTGATAAATGCTACTTCAAAGTTGGTTGGTTGCTCTGGGCAACTTCTCCACTAGTCCACTTCTCAACGCTTCTCACTGCCGGATACATCAAGCCCACTCATTGACATTAATTTGACATCTCTTCACAAGTGGCCTCTATTAAAAAAAGAATACATTTGTTGGGCAGTTTAATAGTACATAGATCTCTACTATCCTTGCAAAACAAAATAATACTACAATAAATAATCTTCAAAACATTATCTGCATCAAAAACCTTGAGTTTATTGAGAATACATACATAGATTTTTCTATATCCAACACATTATGGTACAGTAGGCAGTTGTTTAAATGAAGCATGTTTGGTCTGACATGAACTAGTGCATAACCTAAAATATTAACTGCTATATTTAAACTTTGTGCTGTGTTGCCAGGGAAACTGAATTCTCCCAAACGGATTCTGCGTAAAGAGCTAAATCAAACCGTTCTGTTGATAAAATTTGAAAAGTAATTACATTAAGTTATCTTTTTTTTTAGATATTTTCCATCTCCAAGATACGTGAAAATAATAACTTGTTTATGTAATCAAACATTGCCACTTATGTCAATTATGTGTTGTCTTACAAATCTCAACCTTGTTTTCACTGCTGCATTGCTTAATTTGATTTTTATAGGATTTCTGATTCATCTTATTTGAAGAGGATTCATGTGTATATCGATAGGTTATGAATCACCAGACGCGCCCATCAAACACTTTGCGGTCCGCTGGCTACTGACTTGAAAGAGTGAAGTTTGATGGAACTTGCATGATGATCAGAGTTCTTGTTATGATTTAAAAAAAAACAAAAAACTTTCATAAACAAGTGGAAATAAATGCTAAGATTCTGTACAGTCGGTTACATGAAGCCGTAGGTTTGCGTTATAATACTAGAAAATTCTTAGAGATGTTGACTAGCACAGTATATGACAGTAATGGTAAATGTTGTATAGAGTTGTTTTTATCTAATTTTTTTTTTAATCTTCATGCAAGGAGATTCTTTTATTTAAAGAAGGAAGTACAGAATGCATTTTATATGCCTGGCAGAATAAAAAAAATTGATAAAGGGGTGTCCTCTTATTATGGTCTGATGTATGTAGTCCTATTACATTTCAGGGGTGGAATTTTGGAGATAAGTTGGTAGTTTATAATAGTGATTTCCTCAATACATAGGTTTAGGCTGAATCTACCCTACTGTGGTCAGCCACACCACCGATCCTGGTGGGCCATTGGATAGTGAGATTGGATACCTTCAGTTGTTGGCAATGGGCTGACAGTTGGCATTCATCTAAGCCTTGAGTTGTTGGTAATGGGCTGGTAGTTGGCCCCCACCTAGGCACTGAGTTGTTGATGGTGGGCTGGCAGGTGTCCCCCCCTAGGCATTGAGTTGTTGGCAATGGGCTGACAGTTGGCCCCACCTAGGCATTGAGTTGTTGACAATGGACTGGCAGTTGGCCTCCATCTAAGCCTTGAGTTGTTGGTAATGGGGTGTTAGTTGGCCCCCATGTAGACACTGATTTGTTGATGGTGGGCTGGCAGTTGGCCTCCATCTAAGCCTTGAGTTGTTGACAATGGGCTGACAGTTGGCCCCCATCTAGGCATTGAGTTGTTGGCAATGGGCTGACAGTTGGTATTCATCTAAGCCTTGAGTTGTTGGTAATGGGCTGGTAGTTGGCCCCCACCTAGGCACTGAGATATTGATGCTGGGCTGGCAGTTGGCCTCCATCTAAGCCTTGAGTAGCTGACAATGGGCTGACAGTTGGCCCCCAGCTAGGCATTGAATTGTTGGCAATGGGCTGACAGTTGGCATTCACCTTAACTCTTCCCCACTTTCAATAATTAATTTTAAAAAGCTGAATTTTTTTTCCTGCCAATATGTCTCTGTACAGATGTGTCCTCATCCATCCAGCCTGAATACTCCATGTGGCATGAGATGCTTGGCGCAAGTCTGCCACCAGGTCCCATGATAGCGTTGGGCATCTTTTGTTTGTGTCTTTTTCACCTGAAAAAGCATGTTAGACATGATGCAATGTACTAGGGCGCATTAGGAGACTGCACTGATTAATTCGATATGCGACACTGTAAGATCCGTGTGCGACTGAGTCTGTAAATTAAGCACAATGGCACTTGGCGTGGGAAAACAATGCGGGTTCTGCTGCCTCGTAGCATTTTGTACACAAATTCAGAGACTCATTTGCACATTGATATACAAGTGTCACATGTCAAATTAATCAGCACAGTCTCCTGGTGCATCCTGGTCACATCGCATTGCAACTAAGAGGCATTTTGGGGTAAAAAGATGCAAAAAAGATGCCCGCTTTTAGCAGAGTCGCATGGGACCTGGCACGCCACAAGGAGCTGTGTCACGGCCAAGGTTTCTCGGCATGGTAGTCACCGGGTATTACCTGTGAGGTCGTTATGGCGGGGGGGTCTCTGGCAGCGGTGCTGGTGTTTGGCAAGGGGCATTGGCTGCGCGTGTTTCTGTGAGGGCACATTGTCACTAGGCCTGGTGAGGTCTGGCGGTGTTTCCGTTCCGTTGGCATGGGCTCCGCCATCTTGCCTGCGGCCATGTGTTTCTGGCTGTCCAATCCTGGTGGGTCATGTGCTCATTCCAGCCAGTCACAGTGCAGCACTGAGTATTTAGGAAGGTCCAGAGCCTTCCTTCCTTTGCCAGTGCAACGTGTTTCCCAGCTGCGGCTGAGAGAGAGTACCTGTGCCTTACCTGTCTGCTTGTGGTACGCTTCTAGACTGAACCTTGCCTGCTCCAACCTGCTCGACTTACCCTGCACCCTCCATATACCTTCTCACCTGCCTGAGTACCTGAACCTGCTGTTTCCCTGCACTTTGCTTCATTTCACTCCCAGCTGGACTTCACTACCTCTGCCTGCATCAGTCACAGCTCACCAAACCTGCATTCAGTTACAGCTCATCAAACCTGCATTCTGTTTTCAGCTCACCATACTTGTATACTGGACTGTTCCTGCCTGTCACTATCTGGACATTTTCTCATTAACCCCCACTACAGTTATCAAGTGCACTTTAGTGCTATACCTGGACTTTTTCATTTGCCATTCCCATGTCTTCTCAGTCGCTTATTTACAACTCCACTTTTTCATTTAAGTGCTTCTGTGTCTGCTCCTATCACCACCCCGGGTCCACAACAAATTCAGAACCTCACAAGCTGTTCGCGCTACTGCAGCAAGAATGTATAAGGACACATCCGTCTCTTTATTGTAGATCTGTTTTCCTCTATTCACCTGCTGTAGAAACGTAGACTTCAGCCAGTAGAAAGTAATGACGAAACATTTAGGGTTGCACACCTCCCAACATTTATACAGTACATTGGCTTGTGCACCTTGTCTCATTCTGGCCCTAAAAACAATATAGCTCTGTGACTTAGGGATAAGTGTCCTAACATTGCAAGCACACTTAATGAGGCTGTATTAGGAAGCAGCTTGCCAAAGTGGGTGAGCAAAGTCACCCATCAGTGGATTGTTCAGAGCTCCATAGCGTGTCTTTTTAGTGGACCACGCATGTGTGAGCGACGGATTCGGCTCTCCCCTCTAAACTCGTGAGAGGCTGTATGAAAAAAATGTCTAACTAACTTTATTGACATGTGAACATTTGATATTACATAATGTCCTGCTTTACTCACACTTTTCCTGTGAGGAGAAGCAGGTGTCATTGTCTTCTACTGATGAAATGGGTGCTTGCGAAAATGCCCAATAGTACTGTGAGTGCATTTTTTTTAGCAATACCTGTATCTCCTAACACCACCATACAGATCATACTTGCTGACAATCAGCTCCAGCCTTCCAGGAGGGAGCTGATTGTCAGCTTAATGTGGGGGGCGGGGGCGGCCATTGGGGGTGGAGCCGGAGGTGGGGCAGCGCGATTGCGTCATTGTGGCTCCGCCCCCCCCTTTTTAAAATGCCATTATTTTCGGCATTGTGAAGCAGGGGGTGGGGCCACGATGACGTGATTCAGCACGAATCGCGTCACCGGCCCCCCCACTGCGAGGGTTTCTATTTTTTTCAGGGGGGAGGTCGGGAGGGTCACAGGCTTCCGGGTGGCTTACCTGCTTTTCCGGGAGGCCGGGAGTGGCACACGAAAATCGGGAGGCTCCCGGCCAAATCGGGAGGGTAGGCAAGCCTGATACAGATGTGTCCTGCTACATCGCTGCTGCATACGCAGCAAATCACGACACGCATGGCTCGAGGCTTACACCCGCGAGCGTATATGTGCACTGCGTTTGCACCCGTGCCTCCATAGTGCATGCTGCACTCGCAGTGTGCGCCATAGCGTACCATAGTGTAAGCTGCTGCCGGTAATCGCATGGCGCGATGCATGCACACGTTTGTAGCGCGATCGGCAAAGATGTAGCCGGACACATCTGTAGGTGACTATGGCAGTACCTGTTGGTTTGCCTGCTTTAGCGCTTGCAGTCAGAAGATTTAGGTAATCCCTCTGGTACAGTACATACCACACGATATATACAAGGATTTTTTCTGTAGTCCCTATTTTTTCCCCCTTTTTCCCGACTTATTTAATTTACCCCTTTCTCATATAGCCTCATTATGGACCTGATTCTCAGGTGGAAGCAAAGCAAGTAACTCTACACCTGGACAAACCAGGCCCCTACATGCTGGACAGTTTTATTTTTACGCTGCAATTTAGATTTCAGTTTGGATTTACTTCAAAGTTCAAACCTAAATCTTTCTGCACATTTTAAATCTAACCCACCTGCAGCACAACATGGTTTTGGCAAAGTGCGCAGTGCTGGCTTTTTTACTATTCTCCCACCTCAGAACCAGGCCCTAAGTGTTTTACCTATTTCAAGCACCCACAGTTCAGGCAACAGTGTAAATCCTGGCATCTGACTTGCCCAGACCCCAAGTGCCCCACGTGGCTCCAATGGCTTATACAATACATGTGAGGAAAGAACTAAACTGAACATTCCCAACATACCAACACAAATTGCTGCACTGACTATCAGATAATAGACATATGGGAGAGGTATTGAATTCATGGAACCACATTATCACAAAAAGACACTGAGATGAAGGTCAAAAACACAGAGAGAGATAAAGAGGAGAAGTGAGAAAAAGAATAATAGAATAAAATAGAAGAAATATTCATAAATTGCAAACTCACACGGTACACCTCTTCTGTGGCCAAATAAACAAAGTACAAACAATAAAAAACTTTGTTTATTTTTCTCTTTTTTATTCCGTTCTCGTCGCGCTCCGTATATTCAACCTTCCTATCGGTGTCCTTTTCTAGTGAAGGGTTTCCAAGAAACTTCTGCAATCTGCCTAGTATCTGATAATCTTCAATCAGTGCAGCAATGTATGGCCAGAATGCTCAGTACAGCTCTGGTGACCTTCCTTCCTGAGATTCATTGTACAGCCAACTCTATATGTATATTTGTAGCAATTATGAGTTGGTATAACTTCCATTATATTCTTTTATTTGACACTATTACACTATAACACTAAAAATTATAAATAAAAATACCAGGTAGTTGCAGAGGGCTGTAGTCAGCATATTGGCGTGTGGGATGCCGACGTTCTTAATACCAGTGCCGGAATCCCATCCTGACAGCGTTGGGGTCCCGGCTCCAGTATCCCGACCGCCGGCATCCTGAAGGTAAGTATCGGGAGTTAGGGGAGGGTTAGGTTTATTGGTTAGGCACTAGAGGGAGGGTTAGGCACTAAGGGGGGAGGGTAAGGTTTATGGGTTAGGCACTAGGGGGGGAGGTTAGGGTTAGGCACTAATGGGGGAGGGTAGGTTTAGGGTGCGGAGAGTGGGAGGTTAAGTTTAGGCACTAGGGGGAGGTTAGGTTTAGGCACTAGGGGGGAGGTTAGGGTTAGGCACTAATGGGGGAGGGTTAGGTTTAGGGTGTGGGGAGTAGGAGGTCAGGTTTAGGCAACTAGTGGGGGAGGTTAGGGTTAGGCAATGGGGAGGGAGGGTTAGGTTTAGGGTGCGGGGAGTGGGAGGTTAGGTTTAGGCACTAGGGGGGGAAGTTAGGGTTAGGCAATGGGGAGGGAGGGTTAGGTTTAGGGTGCGGGGAGTGGGAGGTTAGGTTTAGGCACTAGGGGGGGGAGGTTAGGGTTAGGCAATGGGGAGGGAGGGTTAGGTTTGGGGTGCAGGGAGTGGGAGGTCAGGTTTAGGCAACTAGGGGGGAGGTTAGGGTTAGGCAATGGGGAGGCAGGGTTAGCGTTAGGGTAGGGTTAGTGGTAGTATACTTACCTACCGTTGTCGGGATTTACACTGTTGGGATGTCACCTTCGGTATTCTGACCAGCGGTATCCAGCCTGCCGGGAACTCATACCCAACACGATGCAGATAGGATTCACCTTTCTTTTCCATATAAATTCTGCCGGACTCTCTACGTGAGCGCCCCATGATACATTAAATAGACATGGAGAGACATGGATCGCTTCCTGCTCAGTCCACAAAACAGCTTCGTACCTTCTACTCCTGACCTCCCGCTTACAAACAAACGGGGAGATCTATCAAACCTTCTAAAAAGTGGAGAAGAGGACCAGTGGAGAAGTTGCCAACAGCAACCAATGGACTCATACCAACCCTTTTATAGAATGTACTTGATCAATGCTAGCTAGGAGCTGATTGGTTACTGTTGTCAACTTCTCCACCTGTTCATTTTTTTAGAAGGGTTGATACATTTCCCCAAAAGTTGCGATATATATGCAAATATATGCTGTACAAGACCCTTGATAGGGTAGGCCAGGCTCCTGATGACGTTGATGTCCTGAGATATCTGAACATTACCTGGACTTACCAAAATTTTGGATCAATGAAATGGATCTCGGTAAATTTGAGAAAGTCAACAGATTCAACCAATTTTGGAGCCGTTTTTGAAATCCCTGAAATGGCATGACCATGAGCGAAGCCGTTCAAGTGCATTCAGTCATAAATTGATACATTTTCACTGTGTTTTTTATTGGCAAACTGCAAACACTGAATGCCAATACTGAATGGTCAAATTCTATCGTAGTTTTCACTGTTAAAAAATACTATGAATTTTTAATGTTTAAAAATATTATTTCTTTTTTTTTCACTCATTTTTATCACTCATTACTAAAACTTGAAGGGTGCTCCAACCAATCAACTGTAAATAAATATAACAATATGTGCGCTTCAATAATTAGGAAATGCTACAAAGGGTTGGGTGTACACCCTATAGCAAACGCCAGATCATGAACTGAAAATGTGAAAAATAACCCTGTGCATAACCTTTGATGGGGTCACAGTCAATGTATATGTCCACTTCTGCAAGCACTATAGTAGTCACAAATTCTTTAATGTACCATCAACCTTCAAAACTTTATGGGATATCGGTGAAATGAAGAATACAGCTATTGAAATAAAGTTACTTCATAATCCAGTCAGTCTGCCCAGTGAATTAGCCTCTTTCTCCTCTTCTCAACACAATGTTGGTACCTCTTGTTCCTCAAAGGGAACAAAACATGGGTCGCCAATAGTGTGATAAGGTTTTATTAGAGAGAGAATTCTATTTAAAACAATAGTACCCAAAGACCAGGTGTATACAAACACCATCAAGCGTCTGATATAGCTTTAAGATAGGGTACCTCCTGGGACCAAGAATCCACCTGCTCCATCCTGGTCAGCACGGTAACTGCCTCACTGATCCACCAACGCGTTTCGCTTGGGAAAGCCTTTGCCAAGGGGTGTCTGTGTCTGTTTTAAAAGGGTTAATGTGCCTTTAACTGTGAATAACAACAAAATCATATCGGGCTAGAAGACATTTAGACGAGAAGCAGTTGGGAAGCCGATGGACGAAATGACGACCGCCGGCTTCCTGACTGTCTAATCCCGGCAAGGTACAAATGACAAACGTCTAAATCCTGACGCCTGTCACTAGACCTAAGCCGGGAGTCCAACACCAGGCTTACCGATCGAAGGTAAGCCAGGCGCCAGACGGCAGGCGCAGACAGCCACGGGGGAGGGGGGGTTAGGTTACGGGCTTCCTGGAGGCTATGGGAAGGGGGGTTAGGGTTAGGCATAACCCGGGGGAAGTTAGGGTTAGGCTGCAGGGAAGGGGGGGTTAGGTTTAGGCACTTAGAGGGGGATTAGGGTTAGGCACTTGGAGGGGAGGTTAGGGTTAGGCATCCCTAAAGGAGGGTTAGGGGGGTAATAATAGGTTAGTTAATACTAACCTAGCTTTGGGATCTTTACCCCTGCCGGGCTTCCACTGTCGGGATTAGAACCATGGCCGGCGGTAAATCATACTGATTCCATTTAAACATTACATCAATACTGCTCGGTGCAATCTGTCATGGTGAATCAATATGAGTAATAACAATATGAAGCATTTAAAAGCACATAAGACTGTGCATCTGTCTGTAACTATGGGGTCTATTTACTAAGCTTTGTTAGGAGATAAAGGGCCTAATTCAGAGCCGGATGCAATTAGCGCTCGCTCGTCCTGAAAATAGGGGTGGCTATTCAAATGAACCGTTCGCTGTTTGCGGTCTGTTCACGCCTCTAGGTCTGAAAGAGCGAGCAAAACTTGCGGTAGTTTTTTGGGAAACTACGCCCCCTGGCCGCTCGCATCCTACGTCATGTCCGCTATTTATTAGATTAATCGAGTACATCGAACAGGGTATAAACTGCTCGCTATTCTTGTGGTTGGTTTTTGCTACCACAATTTTGCGATCAGTTCTGGCTTAAAATAAACCCAGTGACGTGGTCAATGATGCTGCTGTTTTAAATATGCACACCCATACAACGCCCTTTAAGCACGCCTGCGATCGGATCTCCACTCCCTGTTTTCAAGCACCTTCCCCTGTTACCACCCACATACGCCTCCTCCTGTCACTCAAATTAGCAGGCATTCGCTATTTAGCGAACAAACGATTTTCGGCCGCACTGACTGGTTCGCGCATGCGTATAACGATCCGTACGCATGCGCAGTTGGGCAAAACATCGATCGGAGCGAACGAGCTGCCGCTTACGAGCGGCTCTGAATCAGGCCCAAATTGAACGGAGATAAGGTACCAGCCAATCAGCTCCTAACTGCCATTTTTCAAACACAGCCTGTGACATGGCAGTTAGGAGCTGATTGGCTGGTACCTTATCACCATTCACTTTATTTCCTAACACAGCTTAGTAAATAGACCCCTATATGTGACTTTTCCATTTATGTGGTCAACATAATGTACAGTAACCGTAAGGGACCATGCGACCTTATTATTTACTCGTAAAATTAGCAACTGATTCTTATTCATGTATGTAGCCGTTTAGCGTGTTCTTAATTTACATTTGCTACTGTATGCTGGGATTTGCGCAGGATATTTTTTGCCCGGGGGCTTCCTGTGAAACCTGTTCTCTGTCTTAAATTATGTAAATAGTTGCAATATTTTCTTTTGTTCAGTATCAATTTATGAGTGTGACCTTATGTTAAGCAGCATTGTCTGATACAGGAACAGAAATGTAATTCATTTTAGGATAACATCAGTTTTAGACCATATTGCCATAACTGGGTTTCCCATTCGTTTTCGCAGAATTATTTTCCGATCGTGGTTTTTGTTTCAGCTTAGGGTAAAGCTAAATGTGCATTTTTCAGTATGATTTCAGTTTGGGGGAGTCTATTGTAGCTTTAAATGGAGAAAATAGTCAGCAATGAAAAGGTAAAACTCAATTTAAGTTCACTCTTTTTGTAATCTGCCTCTGTATGATTAGTGCTTTTTGAAACATGCAACTTTATAAAACTCAGTAAATTACTGTTTGAGGGGCCTATTCATTAAACCTAAAAATTCTCTAGAGATAATTAGGTTTAGAACTCTCATGGAGTTCTAGCTAATTATAGGCAGAATTCATCATTCCACCTCTCCATAAGTATCTATTCCGGTATCTGTCATTTTTGCGATGACAGCTCTTCGGGAAATAGATACTTTTCCTGCCTACACTACCTTATCGCATCTGTAAAACCAGCGCATGCGCAGCACTGCCTACGGATGCGTTAAGTTTGTGTACCCCCCCTGACCCCCCCACCCCCTCCCCCCTCCGCTCACCTCCCCCCCCCCCCCCGACTTACCTGTCCGCGCAGCAGCCTCCGGCTCCATCCTGCTGGTCTGTCATGTGGTTTCCCAGCAGACCACATGACAGATTAGAAAAAAAAAAAACCTTTTTTTTTTTTCTTCTAAACTTTCTTGTGCTCTGCTGGGGAGCACACATGACAGACCAGCCTCCAGAGCCTGAGGACGGAGCAGAGCGCCGGAGGGACTCGTCGGGGGACCTGCACACGCGGATACAGGTAAGTGGATTCTGCTATTCGCCACCTCACAGTGGCGAATAGTAACTGCATCAAATTCCGAAAATTCATAATTTTTGGAATTTGATGAATACCACAATTTCCACATCCCCATTCTAATGTACTAATGTACTAATGTACTAATGTATGGGGAGTGTGGAAATGAACGCAGGGGAACTTAGCAAGGAGATATCTGTGATATCTCCTGTGCTAAGTCTGTTCATGAATACCAAAATAACGTTATTTAAGGAAAATGTCCTTTAAAAACGTTATTTTAGTGTTGATGAATAGGCCCCTAAGCACCTTATCGTTAATAAAGCATGATAAATGTTATAATAGTGATCTGTAAGTGCAGTTCTTTGTAACTTAGGATAGGTGGACACATTCGAGGAGCATGAACTTGGATATATTCAGTGTGCACAGCATAACCACAACAGCCTGAGGCCCCCATTTACTAACAAGTTTTATCACCAAAACAAGTGATACATTTCACTGTGTATGATAAAAGATGCTCCAGCCAATCAGCTCCCAATTGTCATTTTTCTAACAAGTGACAGTTGGGAGCTGATTGGCTGGAGCACCATTTATCATACGCAGTGAAATTTATCACTCATTTTGGTAATAAAACTCGTTAGTAAATGAGGCCCTGAATAATCTTAGGATGGGCATCAGGGACGGACTGCGGCGAAAATTCGACACTTGCATTACTTTCATATACAGTACACATGGAAAAAAGAGGGTATGGCCTCATGGCGCCCCATCTAAGCATGCTAGCCGAGCAGAGCACCAGTGCTCCAGCTGCCCGGGCAAACCTTTAGATGGCCGGTCCAGCCCATCAGGCAATCGGTCCTTCTGGCATTTGCTAGAATTGCCATATGGCCCGTAAAAGCCACCAACCATCTATGGTAAGCTACCAAAGATGGTTTGCTACAGATGGTCGATGCTTTTGCCATCGATAGCAGAGATCTGATAGTTCCCACCATCGATGGCACAGAGGCAACAATGGTTCTTTTTCCTTTCCCTGGTGCAGGGGGGCATGGAGCTTAGTCCTGCCAAGCTTTACATTGCTCTACCCCTCCCCCTCTGTCACAGAGCAGGGATGTCTATTGATGGGTCCTAGAATCAATGCTTTCTTGCCAATGGTTTCATGCCATCGATGAAAACGCAGATGGCACCTTCGATGGTTAACCTTTCAAAGGCCAACTCTAGAATGATCCAAATGCAGGAACAACAAGTGGCAGGAACAGAAAGAAGATATACAGGTAACACATTGAACTCACAGAGCCTGAAGATTAATTGAAGTTACAAGGGGTGCCGGACTGTAGATAGACAGTAATTAGTTAGACAATGTCTACATCTATTCCAGTTGTTAGACAGTTAATAGATCGACAGGTGCAAAAGGTCGACAGGTACAAAAGGTCGACACACTAAAGGTCGACATGTAAGAAGGTCGACAGGGTCAAAAGGTCGACATGAAAATGGTCGACACAAAAATGATCGACTTTTTTTTTTTTTAGGTTTAGGGTTAGGCACTTAAGATGAGCCAGTGTCCAACGTAATTCCCTACCATCCAACGTCATTCCCTACCATCCAAGTGGGCATGGAGGGGGAATAAATCCATGTGGCGAGCGAAGCGAGCCACCGTGTCCGCAGCGTGGCGAGCGAAGCGAGCCCGCCAGGGGCCGAATGGTATTTATGCAAAAAAAGGTTTAAAAAAAAAATGTGTTGACCATTTTCATGTCGACCTTTTCCATGTCGACCTTTTGACCCTGTCGACCATTTGTACCTGTCGACCTTCTTACATGTCGACCTTTAGTGTGTCGACCTTTTGTATCTGTCGACCTTTTGTACCTGTCGATCTATTGACTGTCTAACAGCTGGGGTAGATCTAGACATTGTCTAACTAATTTTTGTCTATCTCTTATACCACACCCGTTACAAGAGTGTGTGGTGTAAATTATGCGAATTGCACTGTGCATGGCCACAAAGAGAATGCCTTGCATCTGACACTTGCACCTCCTTATAAGGTCGTGGTCTCGCAAATACAGCTGAGGCTGACCAGCACGCATGCCTATAGACGCCTGCTAGGAAGGTTACCTTATAATAATACGTAATGATGACCGGCAACATGACATAGTTACTTATGATGCGACAATTGCGAACAGCGCCGTAACAGGGCATCAGTTATCCATGTGCCTGCCCCGCGCTCTAAACCTGTGACATCATGAAGTAAAGCACTGCCCATTCAGAGCGTACCTTGGGTCTGGGAAGTAGATCACTGCCTGAAGCAGGGGCCCGAGAGCAGGGGCCCGAGCTTTGGTGGGCCCGGGTAACAGGGGGCGTGGCCTAATCGCGGGAGGTGTGGCCACTCCCCCTTCCCAGAAAAAAAAAAGCTTTGCAGCGCCGCTGCGCGCTGGGGAGGGGGGGTTGCTCTGAGCCCCCCCAGCCCTGCTCAAAGCCAGGGGGGCACGATTAGTGTGGTCACTCCCACCCACAGGCATAGGAGACTGCTCAGCAGCCACGAGCAGTCTCCCACTGCTGTGTGGGAGGGTTTGGGGAGGGGGTAGCGCCGGACCCGGGCCCCCGTCGGGCCCCTCAGGAAGTCCGGGTAATCTGTACCCGCTCCCCCCCCCTTGGTACCCCTGCATATTTATAATGGGTGCCGGGTGTGCTGCATCCATACTGCACACCCGGCACCCATACTTTTGAATACTTACCTCTCACGTCGGCTGGAGCAGCGCTACACAAATGGCCGCCACGCATGCACAGTAGGGAAATTGCAGGGAAAATGGCTGCCGAGCCATTTTCCTGGTGACCTGCGCATGACTCCGGGCACATACTAGAGCACGGTCTACTGCCGCTGTCAGTGCACTGGCGGCCGCCAGGCAGAGAGGAAGGGGCCCCGGACGGGGAATACACACTGGCCCCCTCCTCTCTTAATACACCCCTGACATGGAGCATCTTTAGGACACTCCGGGCAGCGTCACAGTGTTCCTGCGATTGCGGTATGCCATTTCCCGCTTATACCATTTCCTTCATCGCTTGCAGCTATATTACGTGATTAAAGTGACACTTGTTTGTGGCAGTGTCAGTGGTCTGACCGTGGTTCTATATATTGCCTTGGCTGATCTAGGGGACCCCACCTGTAAGTGCCGGACGCTGTGTGTCACATGATTGGTGGGTTTTTTATACCATCGTCATTAGGAGTGGGCATATCGACCATGTTTACTAAGGATATAGGAGCTCATTCAGACCAGCTCGCAAGTTGCAGTCGCTCGCTTGCAAAAAGAGGCCGCGTAAGGACTCCCACTATCTTTTAGCGAGCTACGTCAAAATGCGCTCGCAAGTGTCTAAAAGACGCCCCCTTGCCACTCGCAACACACATCATCTCCGGCAAATGAAGGATTAATCGGGACCATCGTGAGCCATCGGAGCTGCTCGCAGCCCTTGGGGTTGCCTTAACCCGCCGCAAGCACAGCGATCAGCGCTAGCTGAAATACAGGCAGGTGACGTGTACAATGACGCTACTTTGCTAATTATGCACACCCTTTAAACGGCGTTTTGGCGGCCTGACACGCCTGCGTTCTCACATCCACTCCCCCGTTCACAAGCACCTTCCCCTGTTACCACCCACAAACGGCGCTATCTGTCACTCAAAGCAGCGACCTGATAGTGGCTTATGAGCAACCAAAATCAGATCGCAACGAATGGCTTGCACACGCGCACTGCGAATTATACGCATGCGTAGATGGGCGAAAATCGCTCAGAGCGAGCGATCGCGCCTTAGCGAGCGGGTCTGAATCAGGTCCCTTGTATACTCTGCTGTGATTTATTCTTTATGTAGAAATAGCTGGAAAGGACCAGCAGAATGTGTGCAAATGTTTATTTTGTGCTGATACAAAAATGTGATTTCTTAAACATCTACCCCCCCGGGGCCAATGTTAGATTAGGACCTGCAGTCCACGCTACATGTGGGCCGAGCTTTGGGGACTGTTGAAGCCAAGACATGTGTTGACATCAATGCTCCGTCAGGCTTAAACTTACCAAACCCTGGGAAAACCGGGACTGGCTGACTGAGCAGGGCTCCCTCACAGTGTATTGCAAAACATCTATGTTTATGTACTGTAGGCAGAAAACTGCAGCCCCTAGATGAGTCAATGCTAGACCAGGCTATTGAATGTGCAGTTGTAACTGCAGAGAGTGTGTAGGTGTTTGCAATAAATGGACTTTATTATCTTACTTTTTCAACTTTTTGCACCCCCCAAAAAAAAGCAATAATAATAACAATAATAAAAAAAAAAAATCTGTACTTTCTCACAGGACCATGATTGCAAAGGGCCCCCCTGCGGCATTCTATAATAGTCATAGAGAATAACTGTGTGCAAGTTGTGTACAGTGATTAATAGAGCTTTCTGCATTCCGCTCTGTAATTCTTACTTTGCCTAATAAGCCTGTAATTGGTGATTGTATAATCCAAAAGGATATAGGAGAAAATATATATATTACAAGCAGCCAATCACCAGAATGAAGGAAGTACTGTAGGGTGTAATCATGGAATGTTTAACTAGTGAATATAAATGATTATTGTGACACATGTTCCCTTTTTACCATCCATGGATGAGACTGATGACTGGAGCATCTCCCTCCGAGTGTGAGAAAGCAGATGGCCGATGTGGAGGGGTTGCGGCAGAAGACACCGCCATGCAAGCTTGCCTGGGCAGCATGCCCTATCCCTATTTCCATATATATATATATATATATATATATTAGGGGTGAGCGGGTTCGGATTTCTGAAATCCGAACCCCCCCGAGCCCCCCCGATCCGAGTCCGATCCGAGTCAGGCTCGACTTTTCCCGCCTGACTCGGATTCTGAAATCGAGGCAAAACGTCATCTTCCCGCCTTCCGAGTCTCGCGGGTTTTGGATCCTATATAAGGTACCCACGTCGGCGCCATTTTCTCACTCGGCTGTGGACAGTGAAGAGGGAGGGTGGGAGTTAGGGCTGTGTAGTGTAGTGTAGTGTAGTGCTGCTGTTGTCCACTACTTCAAAGTCCATAGGGGCTGGCTGTGTTGTGCTGTGCTGCTGTTGTTAATAGGGGCTGTGTCCACTACTTCAAAGTCCATAGGGGCTGGCTGGACTGTGTTGTGCAGTCAGTTCTCCATAGGGGCTGTGTCCACTCCAAAGTCCTGTGCAGTGTCCCAGTCCTAAAGAGGTGCTGTAGTGTTGTCCAGGGGGTGCTCTGTCCATCAGGGGTGCTCCCCCCAAGTGCTAAAAAAATAATATATTTTCTGTGTTTGTGAATTGTGTGCGCAGTAGCCGCACGTGCATCACCAAAGTAGTGCCAAGCGTGCGCCTGTGTCATAAGTAAAGGGCCGGCTGGCTTGACCGTTAAAGGGTGCTGTAACCCCCGAAAGTACACTCCAGTCCAAACCAAAAAAAAATTATTTTCTGTGTTTGTGAATTGTGTGCGCAGTAGCCGCACGTGCATCAACAAAGTAGTGCCAAGCGTGCGCCTGTGTCATAAGTAAAGGGCCGGCTGGCTTGACCGTTAAGGGTGCTGTAACCCCCGAAAGTACACTCCAGTCCAAACCAAAAAAAAAATTATTTTCTGTGTTTGTGAATTGTGTGCGCAGTAGCCGCACGTGCATCAACAAAGTAGTGCCAAGCGTGCGCCTGTGTCATAAGTAAAGGGCCGGCTGGCTTGACCGTTAAGGGTGCTGTAACCCCCGAAAGTACACTCCAGTCCAAACCAAAAAAAAATTTATTTTCTGTGTTTGTGAATTGTGTGCGCAGTAGCCGCACGTGCATCAACAAAGTAGTGCCAAGCGTGCGCCTGTGTCATAAGTAAAGGGCCGGCTGGCTTGACCGTTAAGGGTGCTGTAACCCCCGAAAGTACACTCCAGTCCAAACAAAAAAAAAAATTATTTTCTGTGTTTGTGAATTGTGTGCGCAGTAGCCGCACGTGCATCAACAAAGTAGTGCCAAGCGTGCGCCTGTCATAAGTAAAGGGCCGGCTGGCTTGACCGTTAAAGGGTGTTGTAACCCCCAAAGTACACTCCAGTCGAAACGAAAAAAAATTATTTTCTGTGTTTGTGAATTGTGTGCGCAGTAGCCGCACGTGCATCAACAAAGTAGTGCCAAGCGTGCGCCTGTGTCATAAGTAAAGGGCCAGCTGGCTTGACCGTTAAAGGGTGCTGTAACCCCCAAAGTACACTCCAGTCCAAACCAAAAAAAAATTTATTTTCTGTGTTTGTGAATTGTGTGCGCAGTAGCCGCACGTGCATCAACAAAGTAGTGCCAAGCGTGCGCCTGTGTCATAAGTAAAGGGCCGGCTGGCTTGACCGTTAAAGGGTGCTGTAACCCCCAAAGTACACTCCAGTCCAAACGAAAAAAAATTATTTTCTGTGTTTGTGAATTGTGTGCGCAGTAGCCGCACGTGCATCAACAAAGTAGTGCCAAGCGTGCGCCTGTGTCATAAGTAAAGGGCCGGCTGGCTTGACCGTTAAAGGGTTCTGTAACCCCCAAAGTACACTCCAAACCAAAAAAATATATATTTTCTGTGTTTGTGACTTGTGTGCACTGTGGCTGCACGTGCATCAACAAAGGAGCAGCGCCAAGCGTGCGCCTGTGTCCCATAAGTAAAGAGCCGGCTGGCTCATTTCTTAAAGGGTGGTGTAACCCACAAAGTGCACTACTCTCCAGCAAAAATAAAAAAATATTTTCTGTGTTTGTGTGCGCTTTAGCCGCACGTATATATATCAATATAACATAAATGGAGGACCAAACTTTCTCTGATAAAAATAAAATAGGGAAAGATCAAGAACCACTTCCTACTAGTGCTGTTGCTGCTGCTGGGAGTTGTTCATCATCCCAGAGAGGAAGTAGGAACATCACTACTTTTACTAAACAATTGACCCTCCAACAGTCCCTAGCGATGAGGATGAAGTACGACAGCAGTCATCCTGAAGCAAAACGTATAACTGAGGCCTTGACTGCTATGTTGGTGTTAGACGTGCGTCCGGTATCCGACATTAGTGCAGTGGGATTTAGACAATTGATGGAGGTAGTGTGTCCTCGGTTCCAAATCCCGTCTAGATTCCACCTGCATCCTCAAAGCAGCAGCGACAAGCGTGCGTCTGTCTGTTAAAGGGTGGTGACACCCTCAAAGTGTGCTACACAAACAATTAAAATATTGTTCTTTTTTTTTCTGTCTTTGTGAAATGTGTGGGCTGTAGCCGCACCTGCATCCTTAAAGCAGCAGCGACAAGCGTGCGTCTGTCTGTTAAAGGGTGGTGACACCCTCAAAGTGTGCTACACAAACAATTAAAATATTGTTCTTTTTTTTTCTGTCTTTGTGAATTGTGTGGGCTGTAGCCGCACTTGCATCCTCAAAGCAGCAGCGACAAGCGTGCGTCTGTCTGTTAAAGGGTGTTGTAACTCTCAAAGTGCTCCAAAAAATCAAAAAAATTTTTTAAATGTGTTTGTGACTTGTGTGCGATGTAGCCGCACTTGCATCCTCAAAGCAGCAGCGACAAGCGTGCGTCTGTCTGTTAAAGGGTGGTGACACCCTCAAAGTGTGCTACACAAACAATAAAAATATTCTTCTTTTTTCTGTCTTTGTGAATTGTGTGGGCTGTAGCCGCACCTGCATCCTTAAAGCAGCAGCGACAAGCGTGCGTCTGTCTGTTAAAGGGTGGTGTAACTCTCAAAGTGCTCCACAAAATAAAAAAATATTTTTTTAATGTGTTTGTGACTTGTGTGCGATGTAGCCGCACTTGCATCCTCAAAGCAGCAGCGACAAGCGTGCGTCTGTCTGTTAAAGGGTGGTGACACCCTCAAAGTGTGCTACACAAACAATAAAAATATTCTTCTTTTTTCTGTCTTTGTGAATTGTGTGGGCTGTAGCCGCACCTGCATCCTTAAAGCAGCAGCGACAAGCGTGCGTCTGTCTGTTAAAGGGTGGTGACACCCTCAAAGTGTGCTACACAAACAATTAAAATATTGTTCTTTTTTTTTCGGTCTTTGTGAAATGTGTGGGCTGTAGCCGCACCTGCATCCTTAAAGCAGCAGCGACAAGCGTGCGTCTGTCTGTTAAAGGGTGGTGACACCCTCAAAGTGTGCTACACAAAGAATAAAAATATTCTTCTTCTTTTTTCTGTCTTTGTGAATTGTGTGGGCTGTAGCCGCACTTGCATCCTCAAAGCAGCAGCGACAAGCGTGCGTCTGTCTGTTAGAGGGTGGTGTAACCCTCAAAGTGTGCTCCACAAACAATAAAAATATTCTTTTTTTTTTTCTGTCTTTGTGAATTGTGTGGGCTGTAGCCGCACTTGAATCCTCAAAGCAGCAGCGACAAGCGTGCGTCTGTCTGTTAAAGGATTACATCGGTGACAGCATCCAAGTAGGCATGTCAGACAGTCCGTACCTGTACTGGCAGGAAAAAGAAGCAATTTGGAGGTCCCTGTACAAACTGGCTCTATTTTACCTGAGTTGCCCCCCCTCCAGTGTGTACTCCGAAAGAGTGTTTAGTGCAGCCGGGAACCTTGTTAGCGAAAGGCGTAGGAGGTTGCTTCCACAAAATGTGGAGAAGATGATGTTCATAAAATGAATGATCAACTCTTCCAGGGAGACCAGCCTCCAGAACGTACAGAGGGACCTGTGGTTCCAGCAGGGACGAATTAATACTCTGTGAGGATGAGGATGTACATAACACTGAAGAGGGTGAGGAATCTGTGGATGAGGAGGATGAGGACGACTTCTTGCCTCCGTAGAGCCAGTTTGTGCAGGGACAGATTAATTGCCAGCTTGTTTTGTGGGGGCCCAAACGAACCAATAATTTCAGCCACAGTTGTGTGGCAGACCCTGGCGCTGAAATGATTGGTTTGTTAAAGTGTGCATGTCCTGTTTATACAACATAAGGGTGGGTGGGAGGGCCCAAGGACAATTCCATCTTGCACCTCTTTTTTTTCTTTGCATTATGTACAGTTTGGGGCCTAGTTTTTCAATGCCATCCTGTCTGCCACTGCAGTTTCACGCCTAGATGGGTCACGTGTTTGTGCCGCCCACTCGTGTCGCTTAGCATAGTCATCCAGCTACCTCGGTGCAACCTTTTGGACATAAAAACACTATTGTGAGGTGTGAGGTATTCAGAATAGACTGGAAATGAGTGGAAATTAAGGTTATTGAGGTTAATAATAGCATAGGAGCAGAAAAACCTACAAATTCTGTGATTTTAGCTGTTTTTATGCTTTTTTTCAAAAAAATACAGATCCAAAACACAAAACCCAGAACCCAAAACACGGAAGGGTGGTTTTGGCAAAACCAATCCAGATCCAAAACACGAAGAAAGATCCAGATCCAAAACCAAAACACAAAACACGAAAAGTGGCCGGTGCACACCCCTAATATATATATATATATTGTGATAGGATCATTGGTAAAGTGGTCTGTGGCAGGTACATTTGTCCCAGATTCCTGTCTTATGTGTTTTAAACTAGGGATGTGCAGGCTCGGTTCTACTCGGTTTCGTTCGGTTCTTTTTACCGAATCTTATTGGCTATCCAAAACTCGTGACAGCTGAAACCCAATAAGATCCGGTAAAAAGAACCGAACGGAACCGAGTAGAACCGAGCCTGCACATCCCTATTTTAAACCCCCAGGAGAAAGTCTGCAGTGTAGCAGGCTTGAGTCTCGGCTTTTTGAAAAGCCGGTTTGGGACCTGGGGGTTGTGGGTGAGAGGAGAGGGAGGGCTCCACCCACGGCCACTCCAGGTTTTGGTTCTCGCAGCCTGGTAACAGGCTTGTTAGGGTTTCCACCTGAGAGTGGCCAATATAAGCCTAGTGTGTATAGGGCTGAGTGTCTCACCTGGGAGAGCAGACAGGGAGTTTGCTCAGAGACACTTGAAAACCTAACTGCGAGTGTTGTGCTGTGCTGTGCCTTTGTTGCTGGTGAGGGCATTAGGCCCTGCCAGGTTCTTGTAGTGAGGGAAGTCACTTGTGAAGTTAGTGCCCCGACAGGGCTAGGATTTATGTTTGTTTTCTTTATGTTATTTCTGACATTGTACAATAAAGACTGGCGCCGACCAGCTTGTACTCGAATCCAGTCTGGCGTACTGTTTCCCAGCTGCTGTGTGTGAAAGGAAGGAGTCCTCTACCCAGGAGAGGGACCCTCTAACCTGACTATGTCACAATATATATATATATATATATATATATATATATATTTATATATATAATATTCTAATCCCATCTGGCTGTTTGCTTTAATATAATTCTTAAACAGTGTGATTAATGTGAGGGCTTTGTGTTGCAGTGGCAAAATAGCATATATACGGTATAAGGTGTTTATTGTGAAGGTGTTTATTGAGTACAAATGCAGATCTTGCCCTGTGCATAAGCCATATAGGCAAATGCCTACGGTGCAATTGCCTGGGAAAGGGGTCCTTTCTTTGCCTCCATGTCTCCCAGCAGACATTGACAGGAGGAGTGTTGTGAACTGGGAGTAGTCACTTCTATTGGAATCGGTATGTTATACTGCCTGGCGGATGAAATACCGTCGCCGGAAGTCGGTCAGATGAAGATCCTGACGGCGCCTGGTAAGTACCCTATCCCCCCCCTAACCCTCCCACAGGGGTGCCTAAACCTAACCCCCCCTCCCCACTCCCTAAACCTAACCTTCCCGGGGGGTACCTAGCCCTAAGTCCCCCTGGGAGTCCCTAAACCTAACCATACCCCCCCCCCCCCCGCGGCTAACAGGTCCCGACACCTGGCTTCCGTTCGGTATGCCGGGCGTCGGGATTTCGGCTTGGGGCTGATGATAGGCATCGGTATTTAGACACCTAGCATTAGTCCCATGCCGGGATTCAGTCAGGAAGCCGGCGGTCGGCATTTCGACCGCCAGCTTCCTGACTACATACCATTTCTATTATATTTATTTCTCTGTTTAGTTCCTTGATATTTATATTATAGCTATACTGTAGTCCTGTGTTTTGTGAGTTTCTTTTAAAAAGAAAAAATCTCAAAGACGTAAAGTTAAATAGTAGTTTCTATGTGGGCTTGGTGGTAGGATTGGCTGCACTTTAGGGGGCACAAGTTAAAATCTTAGGGCTTCCAGTTGTCCAGGGCCTGCTCTAATTACATTACTGTTATGAAACATTAGTAAATACAGATGCGCCCAGTTACATTGAGGCTGATCGCGCCACAAACGTGTGCACACATCGCGCCAATGTGATTCCCCACGCCTGCATATGCTACTGTACGCTATGGCGCGCACTGCAAACACACCATGCATTCCTATGGAGGCAAGGTCGCATACGCAGTGCATGTATCCGCTCGGGGGCACGCGTCCCGCGCTATGCGTGGCGTGATTTGCTGCGCCAGCGGCGAGGATATAGCTGGACATGTCTGTATTGCACATGTGGAGATATTCGAGGCTGCTAACCCCATATAAGCGGATATGTAATATTCTGCTTCAATCACGCTACACTAGTATACATTTAACATAAGATGAATTAAGGGATCTATTTTTCCATTCAGGATTTGTTTACTAATAATTTCATGCATTATTTTCATAATTTCCAAATTCATCATAAATGATTCAGATTTCCGTGATCCAGTTTTCACACTTCATTCTGTCTGCACTAACACGAGCTGTATGATAGAATTAATCATTTGATTCGTCCCAGGTTATTGCAATTGTTAAAGTGGTCATGTTCAGGTTGGACCGAACAACATTACAGAGGAGTAAGAGGACCATAGGGGAGTTTCCCCATTACAGGTTTCCACAAGATAATTCCCCCCCATTACAGGTTTGCACAGGAGAATGTCCCTACTACAGGGGTCCACAGGGCAATAAACCTAAATAGCCCCACTCACAATACCCCCATTTCTCCATTTCCCTCCATGCCCTGTACTTTGTCATCAACTTCACAACTAAAATTGAACCCATCTACAATGCTGTCTTCTATCTCCAACTCTCCCCCCCATCCAGCTTTCTCCATCACCTGTTTTCCCACCCTCTCTGCCTTCTCCTCCCCCCACCAGGGATTAATTCCTGCTTCGATTTTATAATCTCCGCCCCTCCACTTGCCCCTTGACCTCATACACTCCCACCTGCTCTGCTCTCTCCCAATGCCTGATCCCACCTCCTTCATCTCTTCAACCTGTCTCTCTGCTCAGCCTCCTCTTCCTTCAAACATGCCCTAATTTCACCCATCCATAAGAGAACTTTACTTGACCCAGACCTATAGAGATATGTATCTACTGCTCTATCTGTTGTCTACTCTACGCCTCCGAACTCCTTGAGAGGATTGTCTATCTCCACCTTGCCTCATTCCTTTGTACCCACTCACTTCTATAACTGCTTCCATCTGGCTTCCATCCCCTCCACTCCATTAAAATTGCCCTCACCGAGGACACCAATGACCTTCTCACAGTCAAATCTGAGAGGTCACTTCTCTCTCCTCATTCTCCTTGATCTGTCTATGACACTGTTGACCACCCTCTCCTCCTCCATACTCTCTACTCCATCGACCTCAGTGACTGCCCTTTCCTGGTTCAAGTACTACCTGTACCCAACCCGGTGTGTCATTGGAGTACAGATGGTATTGAAAGCCAAGGAACTCATTATATTCTTAAAGGAGATGGTGCAGAGGGAATAGAAAAGGGGGCAGAGAGAGGACCCGTGGAGTAGGCTGACAGTTGGAGGAACTGGTGGGGAGGTAGAGGCAGAGGCAAAGGTAGAAAAGTAGTGGTTGGTGATGTGTTGGGTACAGGATGCTGATGGTCAGGATGTCAACGGTCAGAATATCGACAGTGGCATCCCGATGGTCAAAATCCAGACAGATAAAAGTATTCTAACCCTTACCCTATCCCACCCCTCCCACAGCCTAATCCTAACCCACCCCTCCCGCAGCCAACCCTAACCTCCCTCTAGTGTCTAACCCTAACCCTCCCCTAACCCTAAACATAACCCTAAGCCTCCCCCAGCACTAATATTTGCTGCCAGAATGTGTAGGAATTCTAGCCATCGGGATTCCGCTGTCGGTATTGTATCCATCGGCATCCTGACCATTGGGATCTTGGCTACATCCCGACACATCATATGGGAATGCTCCCCATTACAGGGTTCCACAGAATAATGCCCTTCCCCCATTCCAAGGGTCAATAGGAGAATGCCCCCATTACTGGGCTCCATAAAATAACATGACCATAGGACAATGCTCCCCATTACAGATGTCCAGAGGAGAATTCCTCCACAATAGAGGTCTATAGGATAATACGCCCAATAACAGAGGTCCAAAGAATTCCACCAGGAAACAATAGGAGATTGCCCTGATTACAGGAGTCCACAGGGTAATGCCCCCACATCATAGGGGTCAATAGGAGAATGCCCCCTTTATTGGGGTCCATACATTAGCATTACAGAATACAATAGGATAATGACTCCATTTACAGGTGAATTACCCCATTTTATGCTTCCACAGAATGAAATTACAGATGACCATATGAGAATGCAGACATTGTAGTTGTCCACAGTGGACTGTCCCATTACAGTGGTCACTAGAAGAATGCAGCCCATTGAAGATTACAGGGTCCACAGAATGACATTACAGGGGTCATAGGAGAATGCCCCTGATTACAGTGGACCAAAGAATTACATTACCCAGGGCTGCAGGAGAATGCCCTCCATTACAGGGGACCACAGGAGAATGCCCCCCATTACAGGGGACCACAGGAGAATGACCCCATTACAGGGGTCCACAGGAGAATGCCCCCCATTACAGGGGTCTACAGGAGAATTCCCCCCAGGACTGAAGTCCAGAGGAGAATGCCCTCTGCAGTGGGGTCCCCAGGAGAATACCCCCAGCACTGGGGTCCACAGGAGAATGCCCCCCAGCACTGGGGTCCACTGGAAAATGCCCCCCTTTAAAGCGGTTCATAGAAAAACATTACAGAGAACCATAGGATAATTCCCTAATTACAAGTGTCCACAATTATCCCTCAATTAGAGGGGTCCACAAGTGATATAAAGGATTTGGTAAATGCCCCCCTGAAAAAAATAAAGAAATCCAATGCTTCTTACACTGTACTTTATTTTATATAACATTTATATACAACACTACATGCTTTTCATACTTACTACGCTTCTTCCGTGAAGATAAACTACATTTTGAGATCTTAGGAATAATCGCGGCAAATCTGCTGCAATAACAGAACCAAATAACCATACCAACAATTTCATTTATGTACAGTAGGTTATTTTGCATAAATTCTTTTAAAGAAATTGCAGTTGGACGTATCAGATGAGACATCAGGCAGAGAGTAAAATCCTTCAGATATGGGGCTTTTTGCACCCAATATTAATCCTGATGTCATTTATTAACAAAAAAAAAGAGCATCAAGAAGATGTGATAGTGGGAGTTTTATACTGGGTGCTCTGGTTTGAAGGATGTCACAGTGACCTTTCAGGTGGATGGAATAGAATTTAAATGGGAATAGAAGCTAACCTATGAATTCAGAAATATTAGCGAAAATTTTTTTTTTGACTGCTTACCTATTATAAAGACCGATACATTATAAGATGCTTACCACTGTCAGTGCTGACTATTGCTGCTAGAACTGTGCAGTCACTGCAAGGTAAGAGACTCATCTCTTGCATTATAATCTTATACAGCCCCATTCACAGGGGGTGGAAGGAGGGCAGATGGCAACGGACCTATGATCTTTGGGAGTCCTAGTCTATTATTGCAAGAACTTACAGATGAGGAAGAAGCACGCCCAGTGCTAAAAATGCGCAAGATCCATCTGCAAATAATAGGGGCACCTGCCGCAGGATGCATGTATTCTGAGGGCACCGTCTACTGACTGTCAAGGCTACCAGTCAGTTACTCTCACATACACAAGTGATAGCGACTGACTGGTTGTCTTGACAGTCACTAGACCAGTGATTCCCAACCTCGGTCCTCAAGGCACACTAACAGTCCTGGTTTTAGTGATATCCATGCTTAAGCACAGATGGTTAAATCAAAATACCTAAGGTACTAATTAAGTCACCTGTGCTCAACTATGGCTACCCTTAAAACCTGGACTGTAATACCTCTTTTCCACCAAAAACCCAGGTCCGACCTGGGTTTTTGGACATAGTTCCAACTCTGGTCAGACCCAGGTCAGACCCATTTACACTGCACCTTCGATCTGGGTTACTCCCAGGTCAGCCCTGTTCACACTGATCTCAGGTCTGCCCTGCTAAACCTGTGAGATCATAAAAAGTGGGAGGTGAATGCCCCACAACCACCAATCAGCTCATTTTAGGCATGACCCAGGTCAGATAGCCCAGGTTGCACCATTTACACTGCACCATTACCCGGGTCCATCCTGGGTCCAACCCTGGTAGCTACCTGGGTTGGATTGCTGGGTCACTTGACCTGGGTTATTTTTCAGGGACTCTTTTACACTGAGCTGCAACCTGGGTAGACCCAGCAAAACCCAGTTATTTGTTCTTGTGTAAAAGGGGTATAGTTTGCCTTGAGGACCGTGGTTGGTAACCCCTGCACTAGACTGACAGCCCCTGACCATTAGGCTGATTAGGCTGCAGCCTAGGGCTCTGGGACTCGGGGGTGTGCCAGCAGCACCCACAACCCTCTACCGTATTCGGGCACAGCAATCTTAGTTAGCTGTGCCTACAGTAATTCCCTTATTTTTTTTTTTATTCAAAAAAGTTTTTTAAAAACAGCTAAAATCAAGTAATTCCGAAATTCGGATTTAAAATTCAAAGTCCAAACCACGGGATGATCAGAACCGTGACTCGGATCTGTCTGGATTCACAAAATTCGGGTGAGTTCGGATTTCTGGAGAACTAAACCGCACAAAGGAAGAAGATTGCACAGTATTGCAGGTAGTCACTCACTTCACAGTACAGGTTGAGTCTCCCATATCCAAATATTCCGAATGACGGAATATTCCGAAATACAGAATATTTTTAGTATGACTGAGTTAGTGAAACCTCTGCTTTTTGATGGTTCAACGTACACAAACTTTGCTTAATGCACAAAATTATAAAAAATATTGTATAAAATGACCTTCAGGCTGTGTGTATAAGATGTATATGAAACATAAATGAATTTCATGTATGTACACAAACTTTGTCTGAGCCACAAAATGATAATAAATATGGTATAAAATGACCTGCAGGCTGTGTATAAGGTGTATATAATACACAAATGCATTCTGTGTTTAGATTTGGGTCTCTCTTCCAAGATATGTCATTATGGTATGCAATTATTCCAAAATACGGAATATTCCGATATCCAAAATACCCCTGGTCCCAAGCATTTTGGATATGGGAGACTCAACCTGTACCATAGTAATTAATGCTAAGTCATCGTGGTTTAGTATTAATTACTGCTACTCTTTGAAAAACATTTTGTAAACCAAACATTTAGTAAATCTACTGTACCCCTCTGTTTGCCTAGTTAAGAGTCATCTACCGCAGACTGGCGAATGTTTAGTGAATACAAACAATTGTTCCTATTAACTACATTAAGTCTATTATTCTTGGTAAACCCTAATCCATTGAAATATGTCGAATATTGGCTTTAATTGCTCTTTAAATACCTGTCAGTGCTGGAGACTTCCCTAATTAGGCAATGAGTTCGGATTACACCAAACGCCAGGACTGACTGCTCCTTTCTAATGTAAGATGCAGAATAATTTGTGTGATGTTATTTGAGTTAGAAAAATAAAACAAAACATAAAATGTTTGTTTCTTTGATTGATTACAAAGGGAATTGGGTATGAATTTTAAAACCACGGAGATGACTGGGAAAATCAATGAGGACACCCTTAGGCATCACTAAATAAGGAGGGCTCATCTGTGTAATATCAACATTAAAATGACTTATACACATTTATACGCAAAGTGGGCCAGAGGGGACAGAAGAATATGATTTATTACAGACATTATCAACACCTTAACCCTACGGGTGGACAGAGTCAACTCCAAACTGGCCCCTTTCTAAATCCATTACAGATTGGCATGTACTCTTTGTATGTTAATGCAAATTGTTATTTTTGTATTTCTATACATATCTAGGATTATTATTACTATTATTATTATTATTGCGCTCTAATGCTCTACAAATTACAACTACTGTATGGGTACTGCTTACACTTTGGGGACCATTTGACATCAATGACTGCACAGCCGACAGTTATGTGAGAAAACCCCATCACACCCGAGTTAGGTCTCTCCAGTCATAACTTTAGATATCGAAATGCATACGAGTCTGAATCATCACTTGCCTGCGCCCATTTACGGTGCAAACGCAGTGCAAATTCACTCAACATGTGCTCCGCACCAGTAGCTTCATTTGTAATTGTTTCTCCTGCATGGTATACCAACCATTTAATATATGGTCAGTTATGAATCCACTGAGTCATAGCGTCAGGCCACTGGGGTTTTGCAGATTGGGATCGGGACCTGTAGGGTTAGCTAGGTTAACAGGAGAATGAATGAAGCTTGGGGCCTTAATTATGCTTCTCATAGGGACTTAGAAATGATATCTGAAAAAAGGGACTGAAGCAGGAAACTCAAAATTGGAGCCCATCAAGGGGTGATCAGTGTCACGGCCAGGGTTTCTTGACATGGTAGTCACCGGGTATTACCTTTGAGGTCATTATGGCGGGGGGGGTCTCTGGCAGCGGTGCTGGTGTTTGGCGAGGGGCATTGGCTGCATGTGGTTCTGTGCGGGCACATTGTCACTAGGCCTGGTGAAGTCTGGCGGTGTTTCCGTTCCGTTGGCATGGGCACCACCATCTTGCCTGCGGCCATGTGATTCCGGCTGTCCAAGGTCATGTGCTCATTCCAGCCAGTCACAGCGCGGCACTGAGTATTTAGGAAGGTCCAGAGCCTTCCTTCTTTGCCAGTGCAACGTGTTTCTCAGCTGCGGCTTAGAGAGAGAGTACCTGTGCCTTACCTGCCTGTCTGTTACGCTACTAGCCTGAACCTTGCCTGCTCCAACCTGCTGGACTTACCCTGCACCCTCCACATACCTTTCACCAGCATGAGTACCTGAACCTCCTGTTCCCTGCACCTTGCCTCCCTTCACTCCCAGCTGGACTTCATTACCTCAGTCTGCATTTGTTACAGCTCATCATTCCTGCATTCAGTTACAGCCCATCATATCTGCATTCTGTCACAGCTCACCATATTTGTTACTGGACTGTTCCTGCCTGTCACTATCTGGACATTCCCCATTAACCCCAACTACAGTTATCAAGTGGACTTTAGTGCTATACCTGGACTTTTTAATTTGCCATTTTCATGTCTTTTAAGTCACTTATTAAAAACCCCACTTTTTCATTTAAGTCCGCTTCTGTGTCTGCTCCTATCACCACCCTGGGTCCACAACAAATTCAGAACCTCACAGTTTGCACTGGACCCATGGATCCTGCCACGGAACAGGAGTCTGGAGTGGATTTATTTCGCTGTATTGCTGGAAGCTATGCAACATCAGATGGCCCAGTTCCTACAGGAGATGTCTAAATGCCAAGATAATCTGCAAACCTCGTTAATCACCCCTGGGGTATCAACAACTTCACCTCCTCCTGTGCCTAGTAATACAGGGACCAGGGTATCCCCTCGTCTACATCTACCCATGCCAAGCAAATCTGACAGCAATCCTAAACTCTGTCGTGGTTTATTAAATCAGTGTGATATACACTTTACGTTACAGCCTGATAACTTCCCCACCACTAGAACCAAAGTGGCATACATCGTGTCCTTGCTGACCGGCTCGGCTCTGGATTGGGCCTCCCCACTCAGGGAGCGTTCAGACTCGCTGCTGGATAACTAGACATATTTTGTATCTTCACTCAAGAGGATTTTCGATGAACCTGGACGCACAGTGTCAACATCATCCAGCATCATGACCCTGAGACAAGGAACCCGTCCTGTAAGCCAATATGCTGTACAGTTTCAAATCTTGGCATCAGAGCTTAAGTGGAATGAGGAGGCCCTCACCTCAACCTTTTGGCATGGTCTGTCCAACCAATTAAAAGATGATCTGATTACCCGTGAGCTTCCTACCAATTTGAATGATATGATCTCACTTTGCAACAAAATTGACCTATGCTTCAGAGAATGTCAGACTGAAAAGCACAGAACTGACCGGCAAAGGTCATTTAGGTCTCCCTTGCCTACCCGTCCACCCCATCCTCCCATAGATGAGGAGCCCATACAGGTGAACCAAACCCATCTCTCCAAAGAGGAACGTCAGAGAAGGATGCTAAAAAACCTCTGTCTGTACTGTGGAGATTCGGGTCACCTGGTGGCCTCCTGCACCTGCAAGTCGGGAAACGCCCATTCCTAACTGACCTTGGGGACATCAAGTTAGGAGTTATTTGCCCATCCCCAAATACTAAAGATTTCAAGATTTCCTTAGCTTTGGATCTCAAACCCAATCCTGTCTTTGTCTCTGCTCTATTAGACTCTGGAGCAGCCGGAAAGTTCATGACTTCCAGCCTAGTTGATAAACTACAGATTCCTTGTTCATCTCTCAAGCAAGCAATTTCCCTGACTTCTGTAAATGGACGTCCTCTAGATAAAGGAGTGGTCACCAAGGAAACTCAACCAGTATTAGTACATGTTGGGGCACTCCACTCCGAGTCTTTAAAGTTCTTAGTGATACCAGAGGCTTCTCAAGAAATCATCTTAGGACTACCCTGGTTACGCCAACATAATCCCAGAATAGACTGGTGTTCAATGCAGATTCTTTCATGGGGAACTGACTGTCAGAAATTCTGTCTTCCCAAAATACGACCTGTAAGAAAGACAGCTTCGTTAAACTCTCCAGATATTCCCAAGGAGTACCAGATGTTCTCTGATGTGTTTTCCGAGCAACAGGCAAACGTACCTGACAAGATGCCACCTCGTGGTCGCACCTCTCCTCTATCCGTGCCTGAGACTCAAGCCATGTCAGAGTACATCCAGGACAACCTAGCAAAGGGGTTTATTCATCCTTCCACCTCTCCCACTGGAGCCGGCTTCTTTTTTGTTGGCAAGAAAGACGGAGGCCTAAGACCTTGTTTAGATTATCGAGGCCTCAATGATATAATGATTTAGAATAAATATTCTCTTCCCTTGATCACAGAATTATTTGACAGAGTTAAAGGGTCCATCATATTCTCAAAGCTTGATCTGAGAGGGGCTTATAATCTCATCCGCATTTGGGCTGGCGATGAATGGAAGACCGCCTTTAATACTAGAGATGGACACTTTGAATACCTTGTGATGCCCTTTGGGTTGTGCAATGCCCCTGCCATGTTCAGGGTTTTGTTAATGAGAAATTTCAGGACCTCTTGTACGTCTCGGTTGTAGTTTACCTGGACGATATATTGATTTTTTTCGTCTTCTGTAACAGAACATCATGAACATGTGAAAGAAGAATTGTCCAATCTGAGAAAGAACCATCTTTACTGCAAACTGGAGAAATGTGTCTTTGGGGTTCCCAGTGTGCCATTCCTTGGTTACGTCATCTCTGGCTCCAGTCTAGAAATGGATCCAAGAAAGTGCAGGCGATTTTGGATTGGTCCCGTCCTCAATCTTTGAAAGCCATCCAGAGATTGTTTGAGTTCGCCAACTACTATAGACGTTTTATTAAGGGATTTTCATCATCATTGGCTCCCATTACTGCATTGACCCGAAAAGATGCAAACCCTGCCCTATGGCCACCTGAGGCAGAGATTGCCTTCCAACTTTAAAAACAGGCATTTATTTCAGCTCCAGTCTTACGACAACCAGATCTTGATAGGCCATTTCTAGTGGAAGTGGATGTGTCTTCAGAGGATGTGGGTGCAGTGCTTTCCCAGCGTTATGACGATAATCGAGTTCATCCCTGTGGATTCTTTTCCAAGAAGTTTCTCCTGCCGAGAGAAATTATGCCATTGGTGAACAAGAACTTTTAGCAGTAAAGTTAGCATTAAAATACCTGTTGAGATACCTGTTGGAAGGGGCAAAGTTTCCCTTCATTGTCTTCACGGACCATAGATATCTTCTCTTCCTCAAGAATCTTCAGTGTGTGAGTCCTCGTTTGACCCGATGGGCGATATTTTTTGCTCGGTTCCAGTACACCCTGACCTTCCAGTCTGGAGCCCTTAATCTAAAGGCAGATGCCCTGTCCAGATCTTTCCGCTGTGATGATAAATCAGAGAATCAACAAAATACCCCTATTTTGGAGTCAAGAGTCTTCGCCACCTTACAGTTACAACCCCCTACAGGGAAGTCCTTTGTGGCCCTGGAGATAAGGAAGCAGCTCCTCACCTGGGCTCATTCCTCTCGCTTTGCAGGTCACTCAGGTACCCAGAAGACCTTGGAGTTTTTAAAGTGAGGCTATTGGTGGCCATCCATGAAAACAGACGTGTTGGAATTTGTTTCTTCATGTTCTTCGTGTGCCCAGCATAAATCTTCATGTCAGGCACCGGCTGGTGAGTTGTTGCCACTACCTGTTCCATCACGTCCATGGACACATCTCTCCATGGACTTTGTCACAGATCTGCCGAACTCTCAAGGGTTCACTACCATCTGGGTTGTAGTAGACCGATTCTCTAAAATGGTCCATTACATACCACTAAAGAAATTGCCTTCTGCCCCTGACCTGGCTCTCTTGTTCATTCAACATATTTTCCATCTCCATGGTCTTCCTGCTGACATTGTCTCTGACCGTGGTGTTCAGTTCACAGCAAAATTTTGGAGAGCCTTATGTTCTGTATTGCAAGTTAAGCTAAATTTTTCTACGGCTTATCACCCACAAAGCAATGGTTCCACTGAGAGGGTTAATCAAGACCTTGAGACCTTTCTGAGGATTTTTATGACATCTTCCCAAGACAATTGGTCTGTATTGCTGCCATGGGCTGAATTTGCTCATAACGTCTCCTACCACTCTTCCACGAACCAAACACCATTCCAAGTAGTCTACGGCTTTCATCCTCGGGTCCCTGAATTTCAAAGCCTGCCTGTCTTTGATGTCGGAGCTGTGGAAGACACTGTATGGAAATTTGCATCAATCTGGTCTCAAGTTCGTTCTGACCTGGAGAAGGCGTCCTCCTGTTACAAATTTCAAGCTGATAAGAAGCGTAGGAAAGTACGACGTGTGCAAGTTGTAGACCAGGTCTGGTTGTCCACTCGGAATCTACGACTTAGAGTACCATCCATGAAATTTGCTCCATGCTTCATCGGGCCCTTCTCCATCATAGAAGTCAGTAACCCCATGGCTTATCGCCTTCAGCTACCCCCTTATCTGAGAATTCCCAATTCCTTTCATGTCTCCCTGTTGAAACCCCTGGTGCTAAACAAGTTCCACAGAGTCCTGCCTGCTTCTCCCCATGTCCAGACTGAAAGGGGCATAGAGTTTGAGGTCTCCCAGGTCTTGGATCCCCGTCTCTGCAGAGGACATTTGCAGTACCTTCTGGACTGGAGGGGCTATGGACCAGAGGAACGTTGTCGGACTGATGCCCGAGATGTCCATGCTCCTGCACTCATCAAGAGGTACCATGTTGCCCATCTGGAGAAGCCTGGTGAGTGTCCTGAGGCCACCCATAAGGGTCACGGCCAGGATTTCTCGGCATGGTAGTCACCGGGTATTACCTTTGAGGTCATTATGGCGGGGGGTCTCTGGCAGCAGTGCTGGTGTTTGGTGAGGGGCATTGGCTGCACGTGGTTCTGTGCGGGCACATTGTCACCAGGCCTGGTGAGGTCTGGCGGTGTTTCCGTTCCGTTGGCATGGGCGCCACCATCTTGCCTATGTCCATGTGATTCCGGCTGTCCAATCGCGGTAGGTCATGTGCTCATTCCAGCCAGTCACAACATGACACTTAGTATTTAGGAAGGTCCAGAGCCTTCCTTCTTTGCCAGTGCAGTGTGTTTCTCAGCTGCGGCTGAGAGAGAGTACCTGTGCCTTACCTGCCTGCCTGTCTGTTACGCTACTAGCCTGAACCTTGCCTGCTCCAACCTGCTGGATTTACCCTGCACCCACCACATACCTTTCACCTGCCTGAGTACCTGAACCCTGCTGTTCCCTGCACCTTGCCTCCCTTCACTCCCAGCTGGACTTCATTACCTCAGCCTGCATTTGTTACAGCTCATCATTCCTGCATTCAGTTACAGCCCATCATATCTGCATTCTGTTACAGCTCACCATATTTGTTACTGGACTGTTCCTGCCTGTCACTATCTGGACATTCCCCATTAACCCCCACTACAGTTATCAAGTGGACTTTAGTGCTATACCTGGACTTTTTAATTTGCCATTTTCATGTCTTGTAAGTCACTTATTAAAGACCCCACTTTTTCATTTAAGTCTGCTTCTGTGTCTGCTCCTATCACTACCCCGGGTCCACAACAAATTCAGAACCTCACAATCAGAACTGGAGCCTGTGAAATGACACTCAGAACTGGAGCCTGTCAAATGACACTCAGAACTGGAACCAGATACAGGCCACTCAGAACTGGAACCAGATACAGGCCATCAGAACTGGAACCAGATACAGGCCACTCAGAACTGGAACCAGATACAGGCCACTCAGAACTGGAACTAGCTACAAGACACACAGAACTGGAACTCAGATACAGGCCACTCAGAACTGGAACCAGATACAGACCACTCAGAACTGGAACCAGATACAGGCCACTCAGAACTGGAACCAGATTCAGGCCACTCAGGACTGGAACTCGCTACTAGACACGCAGAACTGGAACTTCCAGTCCAGATACAGACCACTCAGAACTGGAACCAGATAAAGGCCACTCAGAACTGCTTCTGTGTCTGCTCCTATCACTACCCCGGGTCCACAACAAATTCATAACCTCACAATCAGAACTGGAGCCTGTGAAATGACACTCAGAACTGGAACCAGATACAGGCCACTCAGAACTGGAACCAGATACAGGCCACTCAGAACTGGAACCAGATTCAGGCCACTCAGGACTGGAACTCGCTACTAGACACGCAGAACTGGAACTTCCAGTCCAGATACAGACCACTCAGAACTGGAACCAGATAAAGGCCACTCAGAACTGCTTCTGTGTCTGCTTCTATCACTACCCCGGGTCCACACCAAATTCAGAACCTCAGAATCAGAACTGGAGCCTGTGAAATGACACTCAGAACTGGAACCAGATACAGGCCACTTAGAAATGGAACCAGATACAGGCCACTCAGAACTGGAACCAGATACAGGCCACTCAGAACTGGAACCAGATACAAGCCAGGAATCTGATTGGTCAATGCAGTCAGGTGATCACATCCAAGAAGGCACTCACGGTTCAGAAGTGCAGGGAAAGTACATGAGAGAACATCAATCCCATAGGCTGGTTGGTAATCAGACATCAGATGCCTTCTGTGGCCAGGAGCTACATGGATTGCCATGACGTGACACCGCTGGATCGGGTAACAGGGTTTCGGACCCTGATGTGTGAGATATAGATTGCAATACATAAGTACAAACTGTTATAAAAAGGAACAAAAAAGAAAATATTTTTAAGTTACTACAGATGAAGCCACGCTCATCTATTCCACGATGGCGCAACTTGTGTGCCCAGTATCTATAGCTGCAGCACCTCTTTCCATCTACAAATCTGCAGTATCTGTTTTTCTACGTTCTCGGAGGTGATGAAGATCCTGGCACTGGTTTAATAGAAAGATTTGCACCAGTCCTTTGCATTGTACACATTTTTACATGCAAAAATACAAACATAATAAAACAGTGCAATGTATTAAGACATGAGTGTGGCACATTAAAGCATTGATTTATCTTACAACTGTAAAAGATGTAATATATTTACTTGCTGATCCTAGAGTGCTAGTAAGAAGGACCTCAAACTGGTTCCTGGCATTTATATTTCTATCTTGTCCAGTGACTCATGATTCTGAAAAAAGTCAAGCACAGCATCTGCTCTACGACGAAAGCGAAATATACGCCCGTTAATATTTCCTGGGGCTCGACGATGGTGCATTTGCATAAACAGTGCCCTTTGCCGCTACATTTCTGCCACTTAGTATAAATCACTTCTATGGGGTCTATGGGGCATATTCAATTTGGAGCGAAATGTTTGTTGCCAGACTTTTTGCCGGAATTGCAGGTTTCAGGGTCGAAAACTTTTCGCGCTCGTCTCCACGTATCCCCTATTCAATTTCAAACGGGCGAAAACGGAACCCGGCGAAAACAAAATCAGCGAAAAGTCCTGTTGTTTTTGGGGAAATCAGCCTGACATCCCCCAAAAGATGCTCTGACATGGGGGTGCACTATGGGTACCCCCGATTAGCCCTGCTAAAGGTATTTGGGGTCTTTAAATGGTCTCAATAGGAGTTATTTAGCGTCTTTTGGAGAGTGGTGAAAAATAGCATTTAGCAACTTTTTGTGGCCAAAATAAGTATTCCCATCATATTTGGGGTACATGAAAATGGGTGCAAGCATATTTAAAAATCGCTAAAGTCAAGCATTAAAAAGTGCCAAAAAACGCACCTTCAGCAAGTACCTGCAATCAAAAAAACATCTCCCCCATACTTGCAGACCCCCCAAAGGCTATTTCTCTAGTTTTGGAATTTGTACCCCCACTTTGAATTTTTTCACCATATTTTCAAAGTGCTTTTATGGGGTGTCTTTTGTGGTTTTTAAGTGTTTTTTTAATGCAGTTTGCGTCAAGGGTAGTGTACAAAGGGTGCAGAGTGGTTTCCGCACCTCTGCACCCCAAAAACGCAATTCTGCACTTTTTTCCTGCCAGGTATTCACAGGCGAAACTTTTTCGCCTATTACATTGCATTGTGTTATCGCACCGGCGAAAAGACGCTAAAACTGAAAACGGGGATAAGTGAAATTGGCGAAAATTACGTAATCGGGAAAAAGTTTTGCAGAGAACAGCTTTTCACTCCAAATTCAATACGGCCCTATGTACTAAGCCTGGGAGAGTGATGAAGTGGAGAGCGATAAAGTACCAACCAATCAGCTCCTGTCATTTTTCAAACACAGCCTGTAACATGGTAGTTAGGAGCTGATTGGTTGGTATTTTATCTGTCTCCACTTCATCCCTCTCCCAGGCTTAGTACTTCTCTCCCTCAGTTTGAAAATTGACCATTAGGAGCTGATTGGTTGGTGCATTCTCTCATCCATCTCCAATGCTTAGTACATAGGGCCTGATTCAGTCCCGTTCGCACGTAGCCTACCGATGTTTGCAATCTGCGCATGCGTATAAGACGCAGTGCGCGAACTAGTCCATGCAATCGGGAAGCATTCGCAGCCTGTACACAGACGCACCGCAAGCATGAGTGACAGGACGTGCCGTTTGTGGGTGGTGACAGGGGGTGGCCAATGGAAACGGGGGTTTGGTGGTGCGAACGCAGGTATGCATAATTAAGACGCAGCGTCAGCGTACACGCCACATGGCTGAATTACACACAGCAGCACTCGCAGTGCTTGCGGTAGGGTACGGTCAGCCACAAGTGCTGCGTATGGGTCCGATGTTACTCGATGTTACCGATTGTTTCATAAACATCCTGGAGATGACGTGTATTACTAAGGGAAAGTGGGCGTCTTGTGTCAGGCTGGTGGGCGTCTAAATACATACTGCGATCGCACGGTCAAACATAGTGGGCGTGCTAATGTCTTGCTAGCGATCGCAGAATTTGCTTACTTTGGCTGTGGACGGCTGCCTGCGAACGCAGCCTAGCGAACGGGTCTGAATCAGGCCCATAGACCCCAATTACCTTTAACAGAAAAATAATTAATCTGTTCATAAACAAGGACATCCGGCTCGTGTGACGCCCGGTCCCGTCCTGGAGCTGATTTCTGATGGCATGTGGTCATTTCCTACCGGGATCCTTGTCTCTTTTCGTTCTTATACAACTGCGTATAATGTAATGTAATGATGGAGGAGCTTTTATCAGCTTCTGGTGAGAACAATGCACATGATTAAGTTGCCTAATCACACCGGCAGCAGAGAGCAGGGCCTGCAGAGGTTTCTATGCACAGAGCCATCCGTTTTTATTTCCTCACCTCACTAGTATTCCCGGTAACGTTGTAACATTTAAAAAATAAAGATGCCCTGTGAACCCAGCATAAATATTATTATGAACTTCTGCCACTGTTGTACAAGCCAGCGAGATATTGTATTCTCTAGTAATTGTGAACATGAAGAGATCGGAGTTTCATAAACAGATATTACTCAGAATGGACTTGGCTGAGCATTAATCTCCGCGCAGTTTATCTGAAATCACATAGATTTTGCAATTTGCTAATTTAATAGAACAGAAACAAAAATAAGTACAATTATTTATCTAAATCTCTTTGTATCTTTCCATAAACCTTTGAGTTTAATAAACAGTATTTTTTTTTTTAAATTGAATTTAGTATTTAGTATAATTGTAGCTGCTTGATTCCCTGTTTGCTGTATTATTCCTAACATCGCTGAATTAATTATGTTCATAAAGGAGAAACCACTGAAACGCACGGCACAGTCTACATGATAAGTTTCTTTCTTGAATGATTGTAAATAGTGGGAGCATTTAAGTTGCTGATGTTTCAAATTTATCCTTAGCTCCTTGTGGGGCTGATTCATTACGGATCGCAACTGTGATTGCAATAGCGATTACGCACACAGGGCCTCATTCAGAGGCGGTCGGAGGATGCAAGCGGTCGCTCAGAAACTGGGCGGCCACTTGCATCCTGACCGCCCGCCTCTGTTGCGGTCGTTAGGCTGTGGGTTAACACCCACAGCTCTAACGACCGCTCGGGTGATGGTCGCGATGGTCAGAGACCATCGCGACCATCCGGGGCTTACGACGAGACCCTAGGTTAGGGTCTCACTTGTCGTAAGCCCCGGAGAGCTTCTGGCTCTGTCAGAGCCGGAAGCTCTCCACTGACATCACTAGTGATGTCAGTGGGGCCTCCCCCAAATGGCAGGCGTTCCCATGGGAACGCCTCCGTTTGGGCTGCCACCCCCCCAGCCCGCCTTCCAAACGGGGCGAGCTGTCAATCAACATCGACAGCTCGCCCCCTTTGGAAAGAGACCCGCTACGACTGGCGCTGTCGGTCGTAACGGGTCTCACGCATGCGCACGAGGGAGCCGGCTCACTCGTGCGCAAAACATCAAGGCGGCCGTGCGGTCGTAGACCGTATGGCCACCTCTGAATAAGGTCCACAGTCTCACTGCGATAGTATGCTAATCCATTGCGATTGCTATGCCATCGCAGAACTACATAAGGACGCCCACTTTACCTTACACACATCCGTAATGTTTAGCAAGACTGCGAAACCATCGGTAACATGGAGTAGCATCGCAGCCTCACGCACACTTGCACAAGCTATGAATTTAGGAATAGCTAATTTCATCACACGCTATGAGTCCTCAAGCTGCTTACGGCATCACAGTGGATAATTTATGCACGCCCCTGCAACGGCGTTCAAACGCCCTTGGACACCTGCGCTTCGCCGACCACCCCCGTCACCACCCACAAACGGCACTTCCTGTCAATAACTCTCTGATGGGTCTGCGTAGTCACTGCGATCACAGTCCTGACCGCAGTGTCCGGATTGCGTGCCCGCACTGCGATGCATACGCATGCACAGTACGCAACAATCGCCTGAATGCGTGCGTAATCACAGTTGCGATCGGTAATGAATCAGGCCCTTTGTTAATACGCAGACTTGATTTTATTGCTGTGGGGTTTTTTGGGGGGAAAATGCGGGTGTTTTTTAAATACATGTTAATAGTAGTTAAAACCCTGTTAGTAACTTCTAATAAGGAAATGTAATATGTGAGAACAAAGATTACTGCAAAGAGTGACAAGGAAGTGAAATCTAGTTTGTAACTGGAATAGTCACCCCGACATTTGTCTCTTCAAGGGAACTTGGCTTTCCAATGGTTTCACAATTTATTGGGCAATAGCTGACAATCTAGGGCAAAGGCATAGCCGGAGATCAGGAACAGCACATGGTCAGGGCAGGCGTAACAGTCTCGCCCAGTGGTGGCTCCAGAGGTGAGGCTGCCGCGTCATCCAAAATTCAAATAGGGGAGTCGCATCAACTGCCACCCCAAATGCTGCCAAACATCGCCAGCCGGGTCTCACTGGCAGTTGGTGTGACTCCCCCTATTTGAATTTTGGATGAAGCCTCACCTCTGGAGCCACCACTGGTCTCATCCCAATCAGAATGGTGAAGATGGACCTAGCAGCTTTAGTACCTCTACGCTCTGTTTGACTGCAGCAGCCCTTTTGAAGCACTATGATGTCAAACTTTGGGAGTAGGGTTAAATTTGCTTAAATCTAAAAAAATAGACCAAATTTAAGGTTGATGGGGAAGGAGAGAAGCACAGCACAGTTTTACACCCTAAGAGCAGAGACGCTGGGGGAGGTACTGCTTACCCAGGCCCGGGCCAGCGATTACCTCCACCTGAATAATTCTCCTCCCTGACCCATACCGCCGTATAGCAGCACATTCGGCAGTGAGAGAGAAGAGACTGAGCAGAAACTCTCTCTCTCTCTTCTCTCTTTCATTGCCCGATGTGCGCCCGAGATGCTATACAGAGACGCAACCGCAGAGGTAGTGGGCATAGAAAACATTTGTTACAGGTGGGCACCTGGACCCCCCTCCCCCTTGGAGCCGCCCCTGTGCCACTCCTCTCAGATTTGGCCACACCCCCCCATCCCCAGTGTCAGGGCCCGTCAGAGCTCTCAACGGCCTTGCCTAAGAGCAGCGATTTGCCCATGCGGGCTCCTCTGCGATTGGAAATGGAGGGACCGTGGCAGATATCTGAGACATCTTCTGCAGTCCATCCTTCTTAAATCTCAGGGATCCTTAATATTTGCAGTTACCCCCCCGATATCTCGCAAATTTCTTGCAAATGTTGTTTAATAAATATGCCCACAGTAGGAAAATCAGAGGGCACCATTCTTACCGTGATATTAGTGGCCCTACCTGCCTGTTATACAACAATCTGTAGACTCTGCAGAGCATTTCTGCTTCCCTGGGGATTTACTAGTCATTATATGGGCTCTGCCTGCTCGCTGCTGCAAGACTGGGCCGGAGATAGTTTGATACCTTTAGTTGTTGTTTGCTATTTCACATTTATATTGTTAATTGGGAAGATCTTGAACAGATGCATGATACCTCAATAGGTTTTTCATATAATCAGCACGGATTGGTGCGATAAAGCATCCGATGGATTGGTATGATATCGTTACTATATCGTACCGTGTAGGGGCATGATATCGGATAGTGCACGCACCCGTGGGGTCGCACATCGTGGAATCAGTATGTATGACTGCCGGCCGCAAATCCCGACGCCGGAAGACCGGCAGCAGTGAGGATTCCGACGGGATTTAGGTAAGTAAAACTAACCCTGTCACCCCCCTAACCCTCCCTTAGGGGTGCCTAACCTTAACCTCCCCCCTAGTGCCTAACCCCATTAAGTGCCTAAACCTAACCCCCTCGTCCCGCAGCCTAAACCTAAGTCTCCCAGGGGGGTGCCTAACCCTAACCCCCCCTTCCCCAAGCCTAACCCAACCCTCCCGGGGGTGCCTAACCCTCCCCCCCGGCAGCTGTCCGCACCTGCCGCCCGACTTACCTTCGTTGGGAATGCCGGGCGTCGGGCTCCCGTCATAGGGATAATGATAGACATCGGGATTTCGACGCCTATCATTAGACCCCTGCCGGGATTAAACAGTCGGGAAGCCGGCCGTCGGCATATCGACCGTCGGCTTCCTGACTGCTTCCCGTACATCGCACCTCCAGATCTTACTGCAGGTTCAGTTGACCAGGGGTTGCGATGTGCGATCCCATGCAGCGCTATGCGAGGGGGGGGTGGATGCTTGCATATCGGGCGGTCGGCCACCCGATTGCACTGTGTGTGAGGACTGCCCGATATGTCGGCCTGTCGGATCTCCCGTCGCATATCGCACCATGTATGGGTGGCTTTACTTTACAGATTGAATGTGGGGGAAGAGAATCCTCGCCCCATCCTCGCCCCACCACTGTAGGAACTTATGTTCTTCTGTTTCAGGAATGTCTGCTGCTGCCACCGTTAGGTGGGAGGGAGGAATCCAGAAACCTCTCTCAAGAAGAACAGATTTCTCCTTGGCACAGGATTTGCCTGGGATATATCAGTCCAGTGGTATTGAATCAATATATAATATATATACAGTATATATATATATATAAAATATATATTTATATAATATATATATTTATGGGAAGTTCATAAAAAGTGTACAGTTTCACTCGACATCCATTTGGTACGATAAAGTACACACACTTGATCTTGACAAGTAGAGGAATGGCGTAGACCTGTTTCGCCTGTAGACCGTTGGTCAGGATTCATAGGAGACGCAGCTACCGATTGTGTCAGGGTCGCAATTACAGCACGGAGATTGGAATTAACCAATTACCAACACAAACAACATACCAGCATAACCCAGTCATTAATGGAGCCAAGAACTGTGCTGAGCGTAGGATAGGAAATGTATTACAGATGTTATGTTTATTTAACCAAAAAGAGATTGTCAGGCATCCAGCAATGCCAGGTGGGGGGTTTGGTATTGCCGGGCACCCCTCGCCTCCTGTCTCCATAGCAGTTGTACCCCTTGCAGATGCACTAGAAAGCCACTGGCAATAGGTGCCATGTACTTTGAAAATATATTAATGGGTTGTCTGTATACAGATTGAAAAAGAGTTCTGTCAGCCGCTGAATGCCTATTACCTACCCTGCCAACCCTTGGCCTTCATGCTGAGCAGTTACCGGTATACAACTGATGAATACACAGGAGCCAGATGATAACTACAGCTACTTGCTAAAAGCTCTTCCTTGGTTTTCTTTGTCAGTTAAATTCACAGCTGAAACCTTTGGGTACAACTACTCATTACACTGGTTTAGATGACATTGCAAATATGTGGTTACAGATGAACACGCCTCATTCAGCACCGTTCCGTGCGCTGTGTGCATACGTAGGTTCCTTTCCCAACTAGACAGGAGCGTATCAATCCTTGCAAAGTTGAATCCCATCCAACTAATACATGTGGGAAGTGACCCCGATTTGGAGGAGATTTGGCGCATACAGCAAACACCTGCTGCCAGGCAAAATGGACAGGAGCCAATTACAACACAACAGCCACAATCAAATGACCATAACCTTACATTACGGATGCAGACAATTTAAAGACATCTTTTTTAGTCTTTTTGTTATAACCCATGTAATAATTGTTTGTCATTATAGTGAGAGTTACGGTTCCCCAGTTGGGGTGGGTGTGTGTGGGAATGGAGTGGCGGGGGGGGGGTTCTGCTTAAAAAGACAGAATGCAGAGGCGCAGAGCATGATTTCTGTATCATCTGCATTCATGTATGACTACAACCCTAAATGGTATATTGTGTGAATGCAGACCCCATATGTAACACATAGAGGGGACATTGGGGAGCCAATAGAATGCGTGTGTTAGATGCCTATGCTTATAATCCAGGTCTCCCTGAGACATACATTTATTCCCACCTCTGAGGATGGAGAAATCTCTGGAAGAGACTTCCTGTAGGAAATGTGAATTTACCAATCAATTCCCAGAATTAAAAATATAGCGACCAAGCTTGGCGAATTGGGGGATGGCATGAAAGTGCCCCTTCTACTCTGCTCATCGCCCCTATTTTGTTGCCCTCCTACTTCTGCGTTGCGTGTGTTTTGCCCCCTTGGTTGAATGTGAGTGAGTGAAGCCCCCGGGTGACGCATAAATGTGTTTTCTTCCTCATCTTCATGACTTGAGTATAAATGCCTGCAATGGCGCCCAGGAAAATAAATTCCCTTCCAAGACCTTGATGTTAGAAAGCTTACCTTCAATAGTCAGAGTTCCCTATTTAACTATAGCTAGAGATATTGGTTGTAACTGAGGGTATATTTACCATCTATCACTATCCACTACTTACAGTACCATACTGTAACTCCCCCTACTGCAGTGTGACAGTGTGATGTACTGCTGCAATTTACCAATGTGCGCACACCTTGTAATGTGAGTCGCACATTTGGGCTCTCTGCAAAGTGCGGACTAGTATTTGCTGGACCCGGGAAAAGATTTCTGTGTATTGAAGAACATGTTCCTATAACTGAGCATGCACTGGTCGCAGAGACCCCACATGCCCCCATTCCCCCCCCCCAAAAAAATGCTCTAATCTTCATACTGGGTACTGTATGTGTGAGCCTATAATGACACACATGCCCAGTAAACATTTTAGCTGTAACCCATACTGCACACAGGTAAGACTGAAAGTCGCCAATGCACAGTACTACTTCTGACGACCGAAGTCATCACAGATGGCGTTATGTTTTTGACTTATAGGGGACCATTTATTATTGATCACATACTCAATGCGAACTGGGCGCGATATTAACCTCCCCCTCCATTCACTTTCAACACCCCAGCAGCACCTAGACACGGAATCGGTAAGAAATACCGATGGATGGGATGCAATCTGTCAGTACACTGATAGTGGCATCCCCAAGGTTCAAAACCCGACAGGGGAACGGTGAGTACTGTTTCCCCGTCCTACTTACCCCCTAACACTCCTTTCCTGTACCTTAATACTAACCCTCCCTACCCTGCACCCTAACCCCCCAGTAAGTGCCTAATCTAACCCTCCCCAATTAGTGCCTAATCCTAAACCTCCACGGTGGTGCCTGAACCTAACCCTCCCTGCACTTAGCCTAACCCTAACCTCCTTCCTCCTGCAGCCTAACACTAACACCGCCCGGGGTGCCTAAACATAAGTCATCATCCCTCACAACTGATACCTTTCCGTGGTGTCCTTTCAAACGGGAAGCCGTCTGCTGGGATCCCGAAGTCAGTATTTCGGCGCCGGTGTTGTCTCGACATTCGGGATTCCGATGCCGAGGTTTCAGCAGATGGCATCTCGCTTGTCGGGATGCTCATGGATCACCCAGACACACACTCTCCTACCTCTGTATTCACTACCAACACAACAGCAGCCACAAGACACACACTCTACTCCCCCTACATTCACTACCAACACAATAGCAGCACCCAGACACACACTCTCCTCCCCCTACATTCACTACCAACACAATAGCAGCACCCAGACACACACTCTCCTCCCTCTGTATTCACTACCAACACAATAGCAGCACCCAGACACACACTCTCCTCCCCCCGCATTCACTGCCAACACAATAGCAGCACCCAGACACACACTCTCCTCCCCCTACATTCACTACCAACACAATAGCAGCACCCAGACACACACTCTCCTCCCCCTACATTCACTACCAACACAATAGCAGCACCCAGACACACACTCTCCTCCCTCTGTATTCACTACCAACACAATAGCAGCCCCCAGACACACACTCTCCTCCCCCCGCATTCACTGCCAACACAATAGCAGCACCCAGACACAAACTCTCCTCCCCCCGCATTCACTGCCAACACAATAGCAGCACCCAGACACACAATCTCCTCCCCCTGCATTCACTACCAACACAATAGCAGCACCCAGACACACACTCTCCTCCCCCTACATTCACTTCCAATACAGCAGCAGCACCCAGACACAAACTCTCCTCCCCCCGCATTCACTTCCAATACAGCAGCAGCAACCAGACACACTCTCCTCCCCACGCATTCACTACCAACACAGTAGCAGCACTCAGACACACACTGTCATCCCCCTGCATTCACAACCAACACAATAGCAGCACCCAGACACACACTCTCCTCCCCCTACATTCACTACCAACACAATAGCAGCACCAAGACACACACTCTCCTTCCCCTACATTCACTTCCAATACAGCAGCAGCACCCAGACACACACTGTCCTCACCCTGCATTCACTTCCAACACAGCAGCAGCACCCAGACACACACTCTCCTCCCGCCGCACTCACTACCAACACAATAGCAGCACCCAGACACACACTCTCCTCCCCCTGCATTCACTACCAACAGCCCAACATCACCTAGACACACTCTCCTCACCCTGCATTCACTACCATCACAACAGCAGCACCCAGACACACACTTTAGTCCCCCTGCATTTACTACCAACACAACAGCATCACACAGACACACACTCTCCTTCCCCTGCATTTACTACCAACAAAAGAGCAACCTTCAGGCACACACTCTCCTCCCCCTGCATTCACTTCCAACACAACAGTAGCACCCAGACACACACTCTCATCCCCCTGCATTCACTACCAACACAACAGCAGCACCCAGACACACACTCTCCTCCCCCTGCATTCACTACCAACACAATAGCAGCACCAAGACACACACTCTCCTCCCCATACATTCACTTCCAATACAGCAGCAGCAACCAGACACACTCTCCTTCCCACGCATTCACTACCAACACAGTAGCAGCACCCAGACACACACTGTCCTCCCCCTGCATTCACTACCAACACAATAGCAGCACCCAGACACACACTCTCCTCCCCCTACATTCACTTCCAACACAGCAGCAGCACCCAGAAACACACTCTCCTCCCCCCACATTCACTACCAACACAATAGCAGCACCCAGACACACACTCTCCTCCCCTTGCATTCACTACCAACACAATAGCAGCACCCAGACACACACTCTCCTCCCCCTGCATTCACTACCAACACCCCAACATCACCTAGACACACACTCTCCTCCCCCTGCATTCACTACCAACACAACAGCATCACACAGACACACACTCTCCTTCCCCTGCATTCACTACCAACACAACAGCAGCACCCAGCACACACTTTCCTCCCCCTGCATTTACTACCAACACAACAGCATCACACAGACACACACTCTCCTTCCCCTGCATTTACTACCAACAAAAGAGCAACCTTCAGGCACACACTCTCCTCCCCCTGCATTCACTTCCAACACAACAGTAGCACCCAGACACACATTCTCATCCCCCTGCATTCACTACTAACAAAACAGCAGCACACAGACACACACGCTCATCCCCCTGCATTCACTACCAACACAACAGCAGCACCCAGACACACACTCTCCTCCCCCTGCATTCACTACCAACACAATAGCAGCACCAAGACACACACTCTCCTCCCCATACATTCACTTCCAATACAGCAGCAGCAACCAGACACACTCTCCTTCCCACACATTCACTACCAACACAGTAGCAGCACCCAGACACACACTGTCCTCCCCCTGCATTCACTACCAACACAATAGCAGCACCCAGACACACACTCTCCTCCCCCTACATTCACTACCAAAACAATAGCAGCACCAAGACACACACTCTCCTTCCCCTACATTCACTTCCAATACAGCAGCAGCACCCAGACACACACTGTCCTCACCCTGCATTCACTTCCAACACAGCAGCAGCACCCAGACACACACTCTCCTCCCGCCGCACTCACTACCAACACAATAGCAGCACCCAGACACACACTCTCCTCCCCCTGCATTCACTACCAACAGCCCAACATCACCTAGACACACTCTCCTCACCCTGCATTCACTACCATCACAACAGCAGCACCCAGACACACACTTTAGTCCCCCTGCATTTACTACCAACACAACAGCATCACACAGACACACACTCTCCTTCCCCTGCATTTACTACCAACAAATGAGCAACCTTCAGGCACACACTCTCCTCCCCCTGCATTCACTTCCAACACAACAGTAGCACCCAGACACACACTCTCATCCCCCTGCATTCACTACTAACAAAACAGCAGCACACAGACACACACTCTCATCCCCCTGCATTCACTACCAACACAACAGCAGCACCCAGACACACACTCTCCTCCCCCTGCATTCACTACCAACACAATAGCAGCACCAAGACACACACTCTCCTCCCCATACATTCACTTCCAATACAGCAGCAGCAACCAGACACACTCTCCTTCCCATGCATTCACTACCAACACAGTAGCAGCACCCAGACACACACTGTCCTCCCCCTGCATTCACTACCAACACAATAGCAGCACCCAGACACACACTCTCCTCCCCCTACATTCACTTCCAACACAGCAGCAGCACCCAGAAACACACTCTCCTCCCCCCACATTCACTACCAACACAATAGCAGCACCCAGACACACACTCTCCTCCCCTTGCATTCACTACCAACACAATAGCAGCACCCAGACACACACTCTCCTCCCCCTGCATTCACTACCAACACCCCAACATCACCTAGACACACACTCTCCTCCCCCTGCATTCACTACCAACACAACAGCATCACACAGACACACACTCTCCTTCCCCTGCATTCACTACCAACACAACAGCAGCACCCAGCACACACTTTCCTCCCCCTGCATTTACTACCAACACAACAGCATCACACAGACACACACTCTCCTTCCCCTGCATTTACTACCAACAAAAGAGCAACCTTCAGGCACACACTCTCCTCCCCCTGCATTCACTTCCAACACAACAGTAGCACCCAGACACACATTCTCATCCCCCTGCATTCACTACTAACAAAACAGCAGCACACAGACACACACGCTCATCCCCCTGCATTCACTACCAACACAACAGCAGCACCCAGACACACACTCTCCTCCCCCTGCATTCACTACCAACACAATAGCAGCACCAAGACACACACTCTCCTCCCCATACATTCACTTCCAATACAGCAGCAGCAACCAGACACACTCTCCTTCCCACACATTCACTACCAACACAGTAGCAGCACCCAGACACACACTGTCCTCCCCCTGCATTCACTACCAACACAATAGCAGCACCCAGACACACACTCTCCTCCCCCTACATTCACTTCCAACACAGCAGCAGCACCCAGACACACACTCTCCTCCCCCCGCATTCACTACCAACACAATAGCAGCACAAAGACACACACTCTCCTCCCCTTGCATTCACTACCAACACAATAGCAGCACCCAGACACACACTCTCCTCCCCCTGCATTCACTACCAACACCCCAACATCACCTAGACACACACTCTCCTCCCCCTGCATTCACTACCAACACAACAGCATCACACAGACACACACTCTCCTTCCCCTGCATTCACTACCAACACAACAGCAGCACCCAGCACACACTTTCCTCCCCCTGCATTCACTTCCAACACAACAGCAGCACCCAGACACACACTCTCGTCCCCCTGCATTCACTACCACCAAAACAGCAGCACACAGACACACACTCTCGTCCCCCTGCATTCACTACCAACACAACAGCAGCACACAGACACACACTCTCCTCCCCTACATTCACTCCCAACTCAACAGCAGCATCCAGACACACACTCTCCTCCCCTTGCATTCACTACTATCAAAACTGCAGCACACAGACACACACTCTCGTCCCCCTGCATTGACTTCCAACACAACAGCAGCACCCAGACACACACTCTCATCCCCTTGCATTCACTACTAACACAGCAGCAGCACCCAGACACACACTCTCCTCCCCCTGCATTCACTACCAACACAACAGCAGCACCCAGACACACACTCTCCTCCCCTTCATTCACTTTTAACACAACAGCAGCACCCAGACACACACTCTGCTCCCTCTGTATTCACTACCAACACAACAGCAGCACCCAGACACACAATCTCCTGGTACACAGTTAAGTGCTATCTCTCCCTCTATTCCCAACTTTGAATCAGGCCCTTACTTCCAACACAACATCAGCACCCAGACACACACTATCCTCCCCTACATTTACTTCCAACACCCCAGCAGCACCTAGTCACACACTCTCCTCCCTCTGCATTCACTTCCAACTCCCCAGCAGCACCCAGTCACACAGTCTCCTCTTACTGTGTTCACTTCCAACACTCCAACAGCACCTAGTCACACACTCTCTCCCCTGCATTCACTTCCAACTCCCCAGCAGCACCTAGTCACACACTCTCCTTCCCCTGCATTCACTATCAGCACAACAGCAGCACCCAGACACACACTCTCCTCCCCCTTCATTCACTTCCAACTCCCCAGCAGCAACTAGTCACACACTCTCCCCTACTGCGTTCACTTTAAACACTCCAACATCACCCAGACACACACTCTCTCCCCTGATTTCACTACCAACACAACAGCAGAACTCAGACACACACTCTCCACCCCTTCATTCACTTTTAACACAACAGCAGCACCCAGACACACACTCTCCTGGTACACAGTTAAGTGCTATCTCTCCCTCTATTCCCAACTTTGAATAAGGCCCTTACTTCCAACACAACAGCAGCACCCAGACACACACTATCCTCCCCTACATTTACTTCCAACACCACAGCAGCACCTAGTCACACACTATCCTCCCTCTGCATTCACTTCCAACTCCCCAGCAGCACCCAGTCACACAGTCTCCTCTTACTGTGTTCACTTCCAACACTCTAACAGCACCTAGTCACACACTCTCTCCCCTGCATTCACTTCCAACTCCCCAACAGCACCTAGTCACACACTCTCCTTCCCCTGCATTCACTATCAACACAACAGCAGCATCCAGACACACACTCTCCTCCCCCTTCATTCACTTCCAACTCCCCAGCAGCAACTAGTCACACACTCTCCTCTACTGCGTTCACTTTAAACACTCCAACATCACCCAGACACACACTCTCTCCCCTGATTTCACTACTAACACCCCAGGACCCACACACTCTCCTCCCTCTGCATTCACTTCCAACTCCCCAGCAGCACCCACACACTCTCCTCCCCCTGCGTTCACTACCAACACAACAGCAGCACCCAAACACACACTTTCCTCCCCCTGCATTTACTACCAACACAACAGCAGCACCCAGACACACACACACTCTCCTCCCCTGCATTTACTTCCAACACCCCAGCAGCATCCAGACACACACTCTCCTCCCCCTGCATTCACTACCAACACAACAGCAGCACCCAGACACATGCTCTCCTCCCCCTGTATTCACTACCAAAACCACAGCGGCACCGCGACGCACACTCTCCTCCCCCTGCATTCACTACCAACACCCCAGCAGCACCTAGTCACACAATCTCTACCCTACACTTACCAGACACACACTATCCTCCTCTACATTCACTTCCAACTCCCCAGCAGCACCCAGACACACACTCTCTCCCCTGCATTTACTTCCAACTCCCCAGCAGCACCCAGACACACACTTTCCTCCCCCTTCATTCACTTCCAACTCCCCAGCAGCACCTAGTCACACATTCTCCTCTACTGCATTCACTTTAAACACTCCAACATCACCCAGACACACACTCTCTCCCCTGCATTCACTTCCAACTCCCCAGTAGCACCTAATCACACACTCTCCTTCCCTTGCATTCACTTCCAACACAACAACATCACCCAGACACACACACTTCTGCTTTCACTACTAACGCCCCAGTACCCACACACTCTCCTCCCCCTGCATTCACTGCCAACTCCCCAGCAGCACCCAGACACACACTCTCCTCCCCCTGCATTCACTACCAACACAACAGCAGCACCCAAACACACACTCTCCTCCCCCCTGCTTTCACTACTAACACCTCAGTACCCACACACTCTCCTCCCCCCTGCATTCACTGCCGTGCCAAACCCCAGCAGCAGCACCCAGACACACACTCCACCCCCAATTAACTAAAAACACCCCAACAGACAAATACTGCCTGTTGCGGATCAGGGTCTTCTGTTATTGCTATTTGCTGCTCCCACAGCAACAGCATAGGAAGCGTATCCATGTGTGATTGACATAAAACAACAAAGGAGGGAGGGGCCATGCACTCCAGCCTCTGCCCTGTCTTTTTTATGTCATTGGTGCCGTTTTCTTGCTGAAGATCCATCCCTAGAGAGTCACAGTACATGTCCCTGGGTTCCCTGCTTATTCCTTCTCTGGGGTAGATAAAGCAGAACCTGGAACAATGGAGGAGTCTGTGTGCCCTTTCAGGGCTGGCACCCGGATACAACTGCCTTCCATTGCCTTCTGTACTTCCGCCCCTGGATCATTGCTCCAGTATGTATGAAAATACACATGCGTTGTCCTCGGATTGAAGTGACCGCGTTAGCTGTCTCTTCATTCTTGTGCCAGCACTCCTGCGTATGCTCCATCTTCGGAGCCCTCTCCCAGTAATTTTTAGCGATGTGTGGCCCATTGTTTACAGCAGCACAATGCCATCCTTAGATGGCAATAGCTGCGGGGTGCGAGCAGATTTGCACTTCTAAAGGGCACATAAGCAGCAGAAATTCATCGCCAACTTGTCGAGGTGTGCGGTGAAAATGTTGTGTCACAGAAACAGGTTTGGTTTTGGTGCGCTGCCTGTGATAACGGCAGGATAGACTTTCTTGAACAAGTTGGCGACGAATTTCAGCTGCTGATGGGCCCTTTAGACGCAGAAAACTGATCACACTACGCACCACAATGTTTGACCATGTTTCTGCCAGCTCCACATCTTACAACTGAAGTATGACTGATATGAGGTGCAGTCTCAAGGCCGTGAGGGGAAGCAGCGGTCTACCTGCTCTGGCCTGGTGGGAAATTAGTATGTAAAAGAGAACATTACACATGTGAGAGGTCTTGTTACCTCACTTATTGAACCAATCTCGTATAATTATTTTTGTATGTATTGGGCTGTGGCCTGGATTGTATGTATTTGGTGGCATTGTGGGTAATGTACAGTAAATTATATCATTAGTGACAGTGGACTTCTTTATTAATGATGGGGAACGGCGTGGGAGTCCTCACACTGCTATGCATTCATTAGTTGCAGTTACTTTCCAGAAACCCTACGCAGCAGAATCACCGCATGCTGGGGCCAAGAGTGACTCGTAAGGATAATGGATTTCAACCTCTATATGCAACTACCTATACCTTCTAAACCCTGCCTATAAACCTCTAAAATTGACGCTATTTGCGTACGCAGTCATACAGTAAAATAAAGACTTTAGCCCTTGAACATGTGTTTCCAAAGCACAAAGTATTATTCAGGTAAAGTACAGTCAGTTACACGCTGTGATCTAAGTACAATTTAGTGCAAAGAATTATACAGACCCAAGATACAGTTATACATACGCACCTGCTCTTTACCAGATACCGGCATCAGCAAGAAACCTCCGTCAATCAGCAATCAGCAAGAAGACTCCAGACTGGGGTCACAACACACACATTTATACCCTTACAGAAACAGACAACACAATAGAGAGGTTTGTTGCTGATCCCATTGGTTCCCAGTGCGGGTGCATCTGTTACAGGATATTTAACAGGTTGATTCAAATGGACACAGGTCAGCCCCCGACAGCCTATTGTCTCCTCTATTCCCCCTGCATGCAAATCTAAGCTGTTAGTTTCACAAAATACATTTTGGTGCTTTATATCTCTACGGTCCATAAGTTGAGAATGCATGTTGTGATCTTCACACCGATGATACCGGAAAGCTGTTGAGAAAGTGCAGATCAGTATAATACCAAACACGGCTTACTTATCACGTATTAAACCTTAGATACCAAAATAGCCTTTATTTCACAGCATTTGTAATAAATTAATAAAACTTGGATCTTATACTTTAAAGCTATGGAACCTTTTGTGTAAGTGTGCATTATGCAAGTATTAGGGGTTTGGGAAAAGACGCTAGGTAGGTATATCTGATTTGGGGCAGATGTGCACGCTTGCAGCTAATAAACAGCGTGCAGGATATTGTGCATTCGCTAATGTGCGTCATGTGATTCTATTTATGATGGATTTAATATATATATATATAAAATTAAATTAAATATATATATATATATATATATATATATATATATATATAAATGTGTTATGGGCAGTGAATTTCACTCTCAAACAGGGTGCCAGGCTGTCTGAAAAAGAGCAGATTTAATTCAAGTGTCTGGGCCATATGACAACTACCACAGCTACACCTGTCCACATGTGGAGTCTCTCCATTTACATGCAAAAACACCCACAGTTTTTGGTGTATTGTTCTTTTCTAATTCCTTTTCTCAGGAAACTGTTTTTCTAGTTGCTAATTGATACTGTGTTTGTTTTGTTATTTCTCTATGCAAGGTTGTCCCCAGAATGGGCCTGTCATGGCTTCTAAAAAGATTATCAAAAACATTGCCATCTGTACTTAGCTCGTGAGCTGTAACTTAAAATGGCGCTGGTCGCAAAATGGCGTCTTGCAGATTCTTATTTTTAAGATGGAGTCTGGTTGCCATTCGCAAGACAGCGTCGCTCCAAGCTAATTTTACACTGATTCTGTCTCAGTCACTAAATCAGTTTCGACACTCGGGATGAGGGAGGGAAGGAAGCAGCTCGAGAAGGGCACTATATAAGAGGAGACAGCCACTACTTACGAGGACTGTGCCGTTTACCTTACAAGTCTTAGGAAGCTGCTACTGGGAGCTGCAGCTGAGAGAGCGCACTGCGCGGAGGCCGGCTGTGAGAGATCTGTGCTACAGAGTACAGGGCTGCCCATCCAAGGTGATGCCAGACGATCTCGGTGAAGAGGCGGACCCAGACTGCGAACTATCCCTGCAGCAGATGTCCGGCCCACAAAAGGAGGAGCAGCTGATGATGAGATGTGGGGGGAGAGCCAGTGAGCAGAGGTGCCCTCCAATAAGGAAGGGGGGGCGGAGCCTGATTTAAGTAATGGTCTGAGTAGTATTACACCCCTTTGCACAGCCACACACCCACAGGAAAGTATTGCACATTAGCAGTGCCAAAACAGGGCCGTGGGGGAACGACTGTGCCGCCCATAGAGTTCCGCTCTCTGGACCTGATTCAGACCCGCTCGTTAGCAAGCATTCACACGCAGACAGATGATGTTTGCAATCTGCACATGTGTATGCATTGCAGTCCGCGTGCGCAAACCAGTGCGAGCGATCGGGAAGCGTACGCTCGCTGCACATAGACCGCCCCGCTGAATGACAGGAGAAGCCGTTTGTGGGTGGTGACAGGGGCTGGCTACTAGAAACGGGGGAGCGGAGGTGCAAATGCAGGCATGCCTGAGCCTCTTAACGGCATTTCAGAGGCGTGCATAATTAAGAGGAAGCGTCATTGTACACGTCCCTTGGTTGTATTTCACACTGAAGTGATCGCAGTGCTCGTGGTAGGGTATAGCCAACCACAAGTGCTGCGATCGCATCCGATGGTACCCGATGTACCGATGGTTACATACACTTCCTGGAGATGACGTGCGCAAGTGGGCGTCTTAACAGGCTGGTGGGCATCTGCATACACAATGCGATCGCACGCCAATACATAGTGGGCGTGCTAATGCCTTGCCGTGCGATTACCTGCCTTCCCAAATTTGCATACGCATCGAGTGAGCGAACACATCTAGCGAGCGGGTCTGAATGAGGTCCTCTGTGCATTGACACTGTTCGCACACCCATTGTTGCGACCCTGAATGCATGAAAATATAAATAAATATTGTACAAGTATTTGCTCTCCTTGCAGTGTAACACAATTTGTCTAGGTGGCCTTTTTTCCGATTTGTTCCCAATTCTAAATCACCCCACTAAACATACAAACAGATTTGGACTAGGGATGTGCAGGCCCAAAATAGTTCAGATTTTCCCGCCAAATTCAGATTTTTCCCGCCAAAAATCAGGTCTCAGAAAGAGGCAGAACGTCATCTTTCATGAACAAACATCATCATTCCTGGACAAAAGTCCATGAAAGATGATGCTTGTCCAAGAAAGATGACGTTTTGCCTCTTTCTGAGACCCGATTTTTGGCAGGAAGAAAAAATCGAATTTTGGGGGAAAATCCGAACTAATCCACATCCCTAATTTAGATGTTTTCCGCATCTAAAAACTTTTTGCAAACATTCTTAATTGTTTACCCCACAGCCCATTACCATTTTATGTCCCACTAAAATAGTGTGACTAGCTCATATTCAGCCCAAATTTATAGGCCCAGTAGCCCACTGTGGTACCAACCCGGGCACGTAGTACGTACATAAACCCACATGCACAGAGCTACAATCACTAGAATAAAGGAATCAAATGCAGTTTATACACATCAATATTTTCTCACATTTCTAGATGACCCTCCTGTTGTGCTTCTGATGTTGCGAAACAATCGACCTCTATTTTGCAAAATTCTTTGACTTTAATGTATTTTGTCCCCCCAAAAAATAAAAAATAGGAAGAAAAATTGGGTTAATTCATACTGACAATTCACTGGTGTATTGTGCGTTTTGCTGCTGGGGGAAAGTTTGCTCAACATAGAAATTGCATTAATAACATTATGTTGAAACAGAGCAAGAGAAATCTAAAAATACATCCAACTGCCACCCGAGATCGAGGACTCTCTTCTCACTTTCGTGCTACCCCGAGCAACACTTAGATGGATTGTTGGCTTACGGCCCTAGGATTTATTTAATGTCAACTGATATGCCGCAATATTTCTTTTAGCCACCTATGTCCTGATTTACCCCTTTTATTAGAATTAGTTTTTTCTCTTATTTCATTTGACTCTTGTTTACTATGTAAATAAATCAATATGAGACTTAATTATAATATTTTTCATATTTCTATTACAGCGAGAGCCTCGTGGGTCTACTGGCCAGACATAACTTGGTGAGTAGTACATAATTATATAAGTTGCTGGAGTACAACAGTAATTGGTATAAGAGCGATATTGTAATATCCTGTACAAATTAGTCTTTGAGGATTCCTGTTATTTAAACCTTTTTCATGTAATATTCCAAAAGACCTCTTGTCGGTCAGCAAAGTTTAAAGGGATTTTAGCCCTATGTTTTATTTTATTTCCCTTTATTACTGTATTTGTGCATTGCAAATACTAAGGGATGACTGTATATACATATTCTTGTTTTAGGACTTTACCTAATTTTTAAGATAGTACCAGAGCTGGCTTAAGACCTCAGAGGGGACGTAGAAACGTACTGGTTTGGGACCCCTTCCCACCTCTATTTGTCAAAACAATATTAAAATGAGTAAGGATATTCTGGGCAGCTAAATGCCCACGTGGCCCTAGGTAGCAGCTTCGGTTGCTTTATGGATAATCAGGCTATGGATGATGCAAATATATCTGCTTGCAGCAAGCCACTATTCAGTACAATTCCATATGCGTCATATTAAGAACTAGCTGGGATACCCAACGTTGCAGACCGTGAAGTACATCTGCAGCCTTAATTTTTTACATTGCAGACCAACATAGGAGACCATGGCATATGGAAAATGTGCTTGGAGGAAATGAGTAACTGTCAGTGCAGGTGCAGTGTGACAGTTGATCCGCTGACTCACTGCTCTTCCGTTGGAGCTATGCCTGCCCCCCACACACACACACACACACACTAGTAAATATCAGCCTGTGCCTTCAGATCAGTGCAGTTTTTGGCACTGTAAGATGTCCCGAGCAAACTTGCATAAACCAAAATTTCAAATCAGAGACTCCACGGCCTACTGGGTGGGCACCATGTAGATCTCCATGGGCCTGACAAGCTTCAAACATAGCCAAAAATCTAATCCTGGTCACACTACACCACCATGCCAAATTTGGTGGAGCTAGGTACAACACTCTGGCAGTGCATAAAGGACAAACAGACAGACACGCACACACACACACTTTCTCGCTTATTATATAGATATGACTGTGGCGCGAGAAGGTATGGGATTGATGCAAGGTAAAGGTTGCCTATTCAACATCAATCTCGCCAGTAATTATCACCGTGTCATGTACAGGGTAACTGTTGTTACTGTTATATTTTCACCATTCTTAAATTTTACCAGGTGGGTTCTTTATGAACATATAGTTCCCCTTACATGTCACCTAAGATACTGTAACTACCATTACTGGAGGTAAATCGGACACACAGATGACTGGTAGCTGTCCAAGAAGTTGCGCCAAGTTATACTGCTGGCATAAGACTTGGTGGGACTTGCTCTGCTAGTGGTTGGTCATGTTATGCCGGGAGTGCCAATTGGCCCAGAGCTCGTTTTTCTTGACAGAGATTTTCTTGGCTTAATTTAGGACTTGGCTTGACATGCCTTCTACTAATATGATAAGTCTCTAGTGTCTAGTTAAGTAGACGACCAAAGTTCTGAATGCGACCAAAGTGCCTCTCAGAAAAGTAATATAAAATATTACAAGATTTGAGCAGAAACTACTTTATATTACTGCTCTGAGAGGCATGGATGGGACCAGCATTTGGAGGGTGTGCTGGTTCCTGTAGTGATATTTGGAGGTTTATGGGATACTTAAGATACCACACTTGCTGGCGCCACTGCTCCATCCATCTAAGATTGTAAGTAATAATTTTATTATCAGAAATAAATATTTTCTTGTTTTAAAAAAAAAAAAAAAATATTCCCCAAAAGAGAAACAAAGACATGCGAAGAAGAATATAAGCAGCATTTTACAGTATTAGTTGGTATTTGCCTTTAAAAGTACCCCACATGCCCCACACAAAAGTACCCCACATGCCCCACACAAAAGTACCACACATGCCCCACACAAAAGTGCCCACACAAAAATGCCACACATGCCACAACAGAAATACCTCACGTGCCCACACATACATACCCGCCACAAAAAGTACCTCACATGCCCCACACAAAAGTACCACACATGCCCCACACAAAAGTGCCCACACAAAAATGCCACACATGCCACAAAAAATACCCCACATGCCACCAAAGAAATTCTCTACATGCCCACACAAAAATACCCCACATGCCCCCCAGAAAAATACCCCACATGCCCCCCACAAAAATACCCCACATGCCCCCCTACAAAAATACCCCACATGCTCCCACACTTTAGTGCACCATATGCCCTAAGATGCCATTTTGCCCACAATGTCACAGACATATACCTGACAGTCACACACATACCTGACACCTGAAAGTCACAGACATACCTGATACCTGACAGTCACAGACATAACTAGTACCTGACAGTCACACACATACCTGACACCTGAAAGTCACAGACATACCTGATACCTGACAGTCACAGACATACCTGATACCTGACAGTCACAGACATACCTGATACCTGTCAATCACAGACATACTTCAGTGGCAAACGCAGAATTCCTAGAGGGGGGTTTCCAAATGCTAGATTTTAGAGTGAGTGTGGCCAATCCATGAAGAGGGCATAATTACCGGTAAACCAGCTTTAATATGTGCCATACAAAGTGTATTGTGTGTCATAGTTCCAGAATATATAGGGCCAGCGATCACAGTAAGCCATTAGATGCGGCAGTAGGGCCATCCTGTATGAGCTGAATGGTTTTATTTCAGATGTGGGCACCATTCTAGAGCATGGGAGCAAGTTCGGGAGTCTGGGGGAGAAGCAGAAGAACCTAGCACTGCCTTGGACATATATGTACATATTTGTATCCTTATGCACTGGACATTTTATTATTATACAGTATTAATATAATAAATCCTATTGTATTGATGATGACTGACTGATACATTTCAAAAGATCCACACGTGGTGCTAATTATTTCATTTGATACTGAACAGAACATGCAGCACTAGTAAAATTCTTTTATATTACTATTTCTATTGTGGTCATGGTGTGGACTGGGAACGGGGGTTTACAGGCAACCGGAAACCCCCCTGCGTTTGCCTATGTACTTGACATCCACAGGCATACCTGATACCTGTCAGTCACAGACATACCTAACAGAATCAGATGAGCCTCCTGCTGGCAGCAATGTGCAGTGCAGACATGTCAGGCAGCCATCCCAGTTCCTGCTTCCTGCTGCTGACTTGCACCACCTCCTCTCCTGGCTGGCGTCTCTGGCTGGCGAGAGCGGACATCTTGTGCTGTGCAGCTGCTTAAAATGTCCCCATGATGAAGGTAACAGGGTAAAGGAACACAAGAAAAATGCTCCCCGGCCACTCTGATTGTGAGTTACATACAAAAAGAGCAGCCAGGCAGCATTCTCTACCTGTCTCCCAGCCTGCAGCCACAGAGCCGGGGGCACAGGATGCATGATCCATCAGATGGCCCGCCATACTTTAATCACAGCTGCTGTGCAGAGCAGGAAGTGCACTGCAAGCTGGAGAAGAGAAGAAGTAGGTAGAGACCGTAATCCTCGCTTTACATAATAATGTTTTTTATGCTTAAATATTGATTTTGTTAAAATTACCAATAAGTCTAAAAGTTTATTTTATTTACCTCCTACATTTTTATTTCCATGAATGGGTGGGTAGGGGCCCCTGTGCATTGCTTCAAGGTGGCCCTGTCTGAATCGAGTAATCTGCACAGCACGCCCCTATGGCTCGCGCCCCCCCCCCCCTTTGCGGCCTGCTAAGTCTCGCTTTTACAGAAAGGGGCGGAGCCTTGAAGCTGCCTCACAACACTCAGGTCTTGGGTTCAACTCCTAACAATGCCCTATCTGTGTGTAGTAAACTTTCTATCGTCAGATGATAGATGTGACCCATAAACTTAATCTAAACTTAACTAAAATAAACACAGGAGACCAAGTTATGCCGTTTAAATTAATTGGTCAGCTTTATTTGGTTACAAAGGTAGACATGGTGGCAGGAGAAAGAACGGCAACTAACCCGCGTCCGCTTGTCTTAGGCCGGAAGTAAATCACAACTTGTGAGGGCCAACTATCCCAGACAAGGGTAGGGTGATCTTAAAACTTGCAAAGGGCCAACTATCCCTTTCAGAGCAAGTGATGCGGCCCCAACACCCATGCCAATGCACCATTCATCCTGCTCGGTCGAGAGGTGCCGCTGACCCCAATAGGGTGAAATCAGCCTATCAGTGCATTGAAAGGGTGCGCACCGCTATTACTGCTGCAAGATGGACACTTCAATATTGCCGGTCTTTCCCTGCCAATGAAATAAAGCCGACACAAGACACAAGAGGGTAGGGAGGGTGGGAGATCAATTCAAAAGAGGCAGATTTTACCACAGTAGATTCTCTACACCCTCTCACTAACTCCGCCCCTAACCCAACGTCCTATCGCATCTGCCTATAACTGTAAACAAACATTTTTAACTTTATTAACCCCTCTATCCCTGACTAGAAGTTTATGTGCCGTCAGCTCTATTCCTAACCTCCGTTATATTAAACTTTCTATCGTCAGATGATAGATGTGACCCATAAACTTAAACTAAACTTAACTAAAATAAACACAGGAGACCAAGTTATGCCGTTTAAATTAATTGGTCAGCTTTATTTGGTTACAAAGGTAGACATGGTGGCAGGAGAAAGAACGGCAACTAACCCGCGTCCGCTTGTCTTAGGCCGGAAGTAAATCACAACTTGTGAGGGCCAACTATCCCAGACAAGGGTAGGGTGATCTTAAAACTTGCAAAGGGCCAACTATCCCTTTCAGAGCAAGTGATGCGGCCCCAACACCCATGCCAATGCACCATTCATCCTGCTCGGTCGAGAGGTGCCGCTGACCCCAATAGGGTGAAATCAGCCTATCAGTGCATTGAAGGGGTGCGCACCACTATTACTGCTGCAAGATGGACACTTCAATATTGCCGGTCTTTCCCGCCACAGCGGCTCTCAGGAGAGAAGCAGCCCGCCACCATGCTAACCAACCAAACCCTTAAAAACTGCAAAAATATCTTCTAGAAACAAAAAATTACCCTCCTCAGTAAGATGAACTCCATCCCTGCGGAAAAGGTGGGCATCCTGAATCCGAATTAAAGGATGGTGCACCACTAGCCCTCCCATTTCCAGCACGTGCCTAGCCACCCATTTGTTAACCTTCCTCCTGGACCTGTCCAAAGCCACACTATTATAGCAATAGCGCCAGGAAAGCCTGGCGATGATAGGGGACCACACCAAAAGGCAGTTAGGCAATAACCGAACCACCTCTCTCAAGTCACGAACAATCGCATGGCGCAACTCTAAGGACGTTTGCTGACCCAAATCGTTGCCCCCGAGATGGATAATTAACACTAAAGGGGGACCAAATTCAGCTACTGCCCTGTGCAAGTTGCGCAACAAAGCTTCCCACAGCATGCCCCTCTGCCCCAACCACCTAACACTCTCCCAACGTGGGAACACGGAGGCATCTTCAGCAAAGCGCGACTGCCCGGCCCAAAAAATAAAAGAGTGACCAATCAACCAAATGGGCCTAGCGTCCTGGAAACCTGCAAATATACAGAAATATAATAGATAAGTATATATGCAACATGTAAATCACGAAGGAGGAGTGGGAGGGTGGGAGGGGGGGAGGAAGACTTGACCCGAGGTGAAAACCTACAAAAAACCTGCTGGATCTTTTCTATATTTCATTCGTTCACATTAATATTATTTTAAGCTAAACGATCAATGTCCAAAGCAGGGCAAAAAACAGGGCAAAATCTCTCGGGACCCCCACCGGAAAGGCAGCGAGTTGGCCAAGGCACTCAAGTCCAAACGAATAAAGTATAACAATTTATGATTCCAGACGAACATAACTTCTGTAAGCATTGGACTTCCATCTTCCGAGAGCCTGGATCTCCTGTGAAGAAAGACCCGAGGAGGCCGCAAAAGTGGCGGCACCTATTCTAAAAGAATGGGTGCCGTAATCCGAAGGGGAAAGCCCGAGGTGCCGTATGCAGCGATGGAAGACCGATCTAAATTGGAATTTAGTCAAAGGACTTCCGTCCTCGTGCATAAGCCAAGCCCCCGGCCGCATTGGCCTGCAAAGAGGATATTGGGAGGCTAAGTGAACCGGACAAATCCCGTCATCAGGACAGGACTTCAGGGACACCCAGCGACCTCTACCCATCTGATCGGTCATGGAACGCCGAATACGGCACAGCAGCGTATCACGCAGCAAAATGTGACAATGAAGCAGAGGGGGCTGAGCGCGGCGCAAAGACGCTACCAGCTCGCTGATGCGAAACGCCCCATGAAAGGCCATCGCAAAAGCGAGTCGGAATAACAGAACCTCGAATTGCGAAGAACAAATGCCCGTCAAACTTTCACCTAGACGCGCTAACAAATCAGGACCAATAGGACGACGTCGGTCATCCGCGGCAGGCCTGATGCGAGACCAACCCCTAAGGGCCCTTTGTATTAAAAACCCCTTAGTTATGTCCCTCCGCCCCGCTAGGCGCAAAAAGAACGAAATCCCAGCAAGCCTCTGGGCAACATAAGCCCACGACCTGCCGGAATCGAACAAGAAACAAACAAAAGCAACCATATTAGTATCACGAGATTTACCTGACGAACTCCGCCCTTGCAAAAACTTCTCCCACTGTTGCCAAGATGTCTGGTAGGCCGTCAACGTCCGTGGGGCCACGGACCGACGTGCGAGATCTTCCATTCTGGTTTGATGATCTGCCAGCAATGAAATGGACAAAGCTCACCTTTTAATGCCGCGTACGGGGCCAATTCGCGGAACCGTCGCCAATCCTGTCTGGAGAGCGCATCAGTAATGGAATTATCAGTACCCGGCACATGACGAGCTGTGAACAATATGTTAAACTGCAAAGCGCGCAGAACCAGCCAAGCAAGAAGCCGCAACACTGGCAGCGATGACGATCTTTGGTTATTGATCGCATGTACTACCCCCAGGTTATCGCACCAAAAAACTATGGAACGGTCGCGCAACCGCTGACACCATAGCTCTAATGCCACCACTATGGGAAACAGCTCCAGTAGGAGCAAGTTCTTGGTCAATCCTGCCTGCACCCATTCCGCCGGCCAAACTGAAAAACACCAATCTCCTCCCAAAAAAGATCCGAAACCTGATGATCCAGCAGCATCCGTGAAGAGCTGCAGGCAAGCATTAGGCTGAGGATCCGCAGGCCAGACGCGCAGTCCATTAAAATCGACCAAAAAAAAAAACGTCCCAAACCGCCAGGTCCAGCTTTAGCTCAGACGACAGTCGCAGAAAATGGTGCGGGTGACGCAGCCCTACCAAAGCCCTCTGTAGCTTCCGACAGAAAATCTTCCCCATCGGGATAACTCGACACGCGAAGTTAAACAGCCCGAGCAGGGATTGACCTTGACGAAGAGTTACCTTTCCTCCTGCCAACGCTAGGAGGATAGCATCCTGCAAGCGACGAATCTTGTCCGGCGGCAGCCGGCAAAGACCCTCCAAGGTATCAATTTCAATACCCAAGAAAACCAGCTTAGTGGCTGGGCCCTCAGTTTTATCTTGTGCAATAGGTACTCCAAATTCCGAGAAGAGTGCTTGCAATGAAAAAAAGGAGACGATTGCAGCGACGCGAGCCAGCTGAACCTACGCACAAGAAGTCATCCAAGTAATGGGCTATGCTCGTCTCCCCAGACCCCACCGCGACACACCAATGGAGAAAGGAACTGAAACGCTCGAAGAACGCGCAGGAAATAGAACAACCCATCGGAAGACATTTGTCCAGGTAATAGCCATCCGTCAACCGAAACCCCATGAAACGAAATGATTCAGGATGCAGGGGCAACAATCTGAAGGCAGACTCAATGTCCACTTTCGCCATGAAAGAACCCGGACCCGCTGCGCGAACCAAGGCTAACGCAGATTCGAATGACTGGTACTGTACGCGGCAGACCTCAACATCTATGGCGTCGTTAACCGACGTGCCTGACGGATGTGACAGGTGCTGAATTAAACGGTAACTCCCGGGGGCCTTCTTGGGGACAACACCCACAGGGGAAAGGACCAGATCGGGTATCGGAGGCTGCGGGAAAGGTCCAATCATGCGACCCAGCCCTACCTCCTTCATAACCTTATCCTTTAGTACGTGAGGTAAATCGCAGGCCGAGCGTAAATTCCTAGGGGACCCGGAACTGACAGGCCGTATTATTGGAAGCGAAAATCCTTCTGCAAAACCCTTACGCAAAAAGGCGGCGGCGTCCCGCACAGGATACCAGTCTAACCATTTTGCCATGGCATCTAGATGAATGGGGGTCAACGCTTTACTTTGAAGTCCCGGCCCCTGACCGTTTGGCAGAGGGTACTGCAGAGGAGGCCTGAGCTCCTCCTGGACCGCGGGAGCAGTCCTTACTGGGGTGTGCCGCACCGCAGCGGAGGCACTGGTGTCGAAAGCGACACCTGTTACCAAGGGTACAATTCCCATTGTTGTATGCGTAACACTTCCGCTTGTTTTGCCCTCCATTGGCTGTCCTTGGTGCCGAGGGGGACGAGGGTTGAACTGGCCGCCCAGGGGACTGATCAGCAAGGACGCGTGTAGGCTGTGTCACCTCCATCCACACTTCAACATCTTTACAACCCAATTCCATGACCTTAACCCGATCTTGCTTCCGACGAAACTCTTCGTCATATTGGCGCCACGCCGTACTGCGTGAGGCCTTGAATAGGCCATGTATCAGGTGTAAATATCGTATAACATTAAGGTACTCGGAAGGCCTGGTTTTTAGATAGCAAGTTGAGAACACGCAGAACCCAGATAGCCAATTCGTGTAAGACTTAAAGGCCTCCAGACCAATACCCCCTTTTGTCTTTGCGGTCGCAGCAGCTTTCTTCGCCGTAGCTGTAAGGGTGAACATATCTACGTAGCGCCCTTTTTTGATCCGCTGCTTAACCCTGGTACGCATACCTCGAGTGACAGCTGTATTAGCGCAGTGTACAACATCCTCCGGACCTGCTCCGCGATCTACACTGGTACTACTGCCAGAGGACCGTTCGCTAGAATGCCTATGACGACGTGAGCGACGTCTGCGAGACCTCCTTGCCCTTTTACGCCTAGCCTTCTGCGAACTATCGCTTGAAGAGGAGGAGGAAATGGAAGTAGACCCGCAGTCAGATGTACTGTCACACTCACCAGAAGCACTGGCAAGGGCATTGGTAACTCCAGCGCCTGCGTTAGCTCCGACTTCCGCCGTCGCACTTCTGGTCAGGGCTGCGACCACTGTTAACTCCTCCAGACTGTCGTCTGTAAAAGAAGAGACTGAGGCGGCATCGTGCGTATTGTCTGTGTCCGTAGCCTGAGTGGGCTGAGGAAGGGAGATGGCAGAGGGAGAGAAAGAAACGGAAGGAGCTGCGGGCATGGGAGTGAGGGAAAGACCGCAAATCCTGCCTAATTGCTGCACCAGAGGGCCAAGCTGCGTCTGCACGGCGGACGCCGCCAACGCAGAAGGGCCTCCAGTGTCAGTGTTTCCAGGCTGCTGGGTCAAAAGCGGTGTCAGTGCACCCACCACAGACACCAGCAGTCCGGCTATGGCACCAGCATCCAGCAACGGAGCACTCCCTGGTGTCGCAGGCCCTGCAGGCATAGCAGACGCCTGAGCAGCTGCCACCCCCGTAGGCCTGGAGGAGCTGGCAACTGCAGACATGGGGGACCCCATGTCTGCATCATTATGAACAGAAGGCAGCAGAAGAGGGGGCGGATTAACCTGCCTGTCACTATGCAGGCGTTGGCTCCGCCCCCTTCGTCTCCGCCCCCCGCCTGTAGGAATATTGGCCTGCGTGCAAGCCGGCGCCATGACAGGCATCCGGCCTGCATGCTTATGTGGCCGCTTCCGCCGCCCTTCCCCCCGGACTTCAGCCGGCTCACTCCGAGCGGCCATTGGGGGAGAAGGGCCGGGCGGTGTAACTGCCCGCTGCTGGCCGCGTGAACGGCTGGAGCGCGCACCCGCTACATGCGCGGGCGCTGTATTATGCCCGGCCGCCGATCCCCGCCTGCCCTGGTCCCCCGTCGCACTAGTACTGGCGACCAGCGGGGAACCAGGGGCAGGCGGAGGCAGCAACTGCGGCGTTTCGCAGGACCGCCGCGTCCGCGTGCACGGGACCGCAGCGTCGCCAGAGAAGGGGGCCGCTGTACCTGACCCTCCCGAACGCCGGGAGGGTAGGACCTGAGGGTGATAAAGCGCGCCGGGCCCGACACCGTCTGACAGACGGGCGGGTACCGAGCGCGCGCGCTGGGGGCGGCTCATAGTGCTAATGCACGGCAAGGGATAGAACAAAGAAAGAGAAAGAAAAGTTAGATAAGAAAAAAGAGTGTAGATATAGGGAGAGTATGGAGAAGAGAGTAGGGAAAGATATAAAGTAGGGAAAAAGAAAGTAGGGATGTACAAACGATTATCCCAACAGACAGATCTGCTAATAAGGAACTGTACTTTCCTGGTCGCAGATCAATTCAAAAGAGCCAGATTTTACCACAGTAGATTCTCTACACCCTCTCACTAACTCCGCCCCTAACCTAACGTCCTATCGCATCTGCCTATAACTGTAAACAAACATTTTTAACTTTATTAACCCCTCTATCCCTGACTAGAAGTTTATGTGCCGTCGGCTCTATTCCTAACCTCCGTTATATTTTGAGCGGGTTTCCTCCAGTGCTCTGGTTACCTCCCACACTCCAAAAATATACTGGCAGGGTAATTGGATTCTGACAAAAAAGTAGTCCTAGGAGTATATTTACTAAAGTGCTGGCTTTTAGAAGTGGAGAGGTTGCCCATAGCAACCAATCAGATTCAACTTATTTATCTAGCACCTTCTAGAAGATAATAGCTAGAATCTGAATGGTTGCTATGGGCAGCATCTCCACTTCTAAAAACCTGCACTTTAGTAAATATACCCCTTAGTGCAGGAGTGGGGAACTTTTTTTCTGCCAAGGGCCATTTTGATATATATATATTACATTATTTGCAGGCCTGGTCTAGGCCTAGCCCCCTCCGCATGATGTCACATGGGGGCGGGGCCACAATCACTGGTGATTACAGCAATGCCCGGAGCATCTTGAGGATGTTCCAGGGAGCTGTAAGGGCAGCAGTGTGACCGTCTGCATAGATTCTGTCTGCAGTGTACCATTACAGGCACCCTGCTAGCCAAATGAGGCTAGCAGAAAAAAGCTCAGAGGGCCAGACCAAATGATACCGAGGGCCTTAAAAGACCCCCCCCCCGGCCAGGAGGTACCACATCCCTGCCTTAGTGTGTGTGCATGTGTTCATGTGGCAGGGTCAGCGAATATAGATTGTAAGCTCTTTGGGGGCATGGACTGATACCAAAGACTGAAATATTCTCTGCAAAGCACTGCAGAATGTTTTTACGTTAAATAACTGTTAATATATAAATATATATCACACCCCCTCATTACCTAAATGTGAGTTATTTGGAGGAAAAGGGTTTAGTAAATAGTAGGGATGTGCGCCGGACCATTTTTGCCGGATTTGGATTTGGTTCTAATTCGTCGTCCGGCTTTGGATTTGCATTTGGATTTGCCAAACTGCGGTGACTGGCTTTGGATTTGGATTTGGATTTGGATTTGGATTTTTTTACAAAAATTGACAAAAAAAGCTAAAATCACATAAATTGGTCTTTTTTTTCTTCCTAGAGTATTATTAACCTCAATAACATTAATTTCCAGTCAATTTAGACAATATCACAGCTTATAATATTGTTTTCAACATTATTGGCCAAAGGTTGCAGTGAGCTGACTGGTTACTAAGCGACAAAGCAGCGGCACAACGACACAGACACCACAGTATAAAGCACATCTATGACACATTGCCACACAGCAGTGGCAGAAATGAAAAGTAGTGCACCCACCCAGTGGGGTACGGCCAGCAGAGTCACAGTACTTGTTTACAAAGTGTGCTACGGCCCTAGGAGTCACAGTGCACAATCTTATTAGCAATACACCGCACATAGGGCCTGATTCACATTACACCATAAAGTAGTGTCTCTTATTTATGTTACGACACACAGTAGTGCCCCTTTTACACAATCCCCACAGTAGTGACCCTTTTACACAATGCCCACAGTAGCGGTGTCCCTTACACAATGTCCCCCAGCAGTGGTGACCCCTATGCAGTCCCCTTAGTAGTAGGGTCCACTATGCAGTGCCCCCAGTAGAATGCCCCCCAGTAGTATGCCCCCCCAGTAGTATGCCCCCCATTAGCATGCCACCCAGTAGTATGCCCCCCATTAGCAGGCCCCCCCAGTAGTATGCCCCCCAGTAGTATGCCACCCAGTAGTATGCCCCCCCAGTAGTAGCCCCCCCTGTAGTATGGGCCCCCCCTGTAGTATGGCCCCCCCTGTAGTAGGCTGCCCCAGTAGCAGCCCCCACCCCCAGTAGTAGTAAGCCCCCCCAGTAGTATGCCCCCCCCCAGTAGCAGGCCCCTCAGTAGTATGGCCCCCCCAGTAGCAGACCCCCCCCAGTAGTATAGCCCCCCCCCAGTAGCAGGCCCCTCTGTAGTATGGCCCCCCCAGTAGTATAGCCCCCCCCCAGTAGCAGGCCCCTCTGTAGTATGGCCCCCCAGTAGTATAGCCCCCCCCAGTAGCAGACCCCCCCCCAGTAGTACAGACCCCCCCCAGTAGTATAGCCCCCCCCAGTAGCAGGCCCCTCTGTAGTATGGCCCCCCAGTAGTATAGCCCCCCCAGTAGCAGACCCCCCCCAGTAGTGCAGACCCCCCCAGTAGTATAGCCCCCCCCAGTAGCAGGCCCCTCTGTAGTATGGCCCCCCCAGTAGTATAGCCCCCCCCAGTAGCAGACCCCCCCCAGTAGTGCCCCCGGCCCTTGCACAAATAAAAAAATAAAAAATAAAAACTTACCTGTATCCCCGCTCCCGCGCCGTCCGCTCTGTCACACGCTGAGGAGGGAGTCGGAAGACGGAGCTCATGTGTGAGCTCCAGCCGGCTCCCTCCGTGCAGCAGCCAATGAGAGTCTGTGTGACTCTCATTGGCTGCTGTAACAAACACACAGCTGCCGCTGGCGGCTGTGTGTCTGTGTCTGTGTAGGGCAGAGCGCTATCACTGCGCTCTGCCCTACACGCGAGGAGACCTGATGTCGGATTCTCTAGTGAGAATCCGACATCAGGCGGCCGCCGTTCGGCCCCGAACGGGGATCCGAGTCAGGCGGTGAACACCCGAACAGGGTTCGGGTGGACTTGGATCCCCAATGTTCGGAGCGGTTCGGATTCCACAGAATCCGAACCGCTCATCTCTAGTAAATAGGCCTCGAAAATTCCTGACTCACAGCCCTTAAAGAAACAATGATGATGTGCATTTAAACAAGGACGATATAAAGGCATAAACAAGGGATTTAAAAGACAACATAGGTGCTGCCATCTGTAGCCAGTGACACTCGGGTCATGGGCTCATTGAGCTGACTGCTACAAAGCTGCGTTATGCCCAGTCTGCAATTACTGCTTGGCACAGTGGTGGAAATAGCTCCCACTTAAAATTCACAATGTTAAAGGAATGTTCTCAGCAAATAACAGCTTCTTTCATCATCATCCTTAGATATTTCTTTCTTATTCTTCAAAGCGAGACAATGCTGTACAATAAAGGGGCTGACAAAGCGGTGGGTCATCCAGCTAATGAGCTGGCCCCTGGTGCTAAAATTCGCCTTATGCATGGGTGATATTCCCAATTCAGTCAGAATATTTTGACTGGGAGAATATTAAATATCTGTTAATGGAATCTGCAATCAGACACCCTGCAATCCTCATATTTCTTATTGAGTACAGGCACAGAATTAGGCAATAAAATGTATTAACAGTATAATATTGCTTCAATTTCATCCAATGAATGTGGTAATGTTATAATTGGATACAGGTTTAGTTAAAGGGGCACATCCACTAGGCGATAATGAAAAGACTGAACGATAACGATATAGTTATCGTTCAGTCGTTCATTGCACTGTGCAGTGCCTACACGGAACGATATATCGTTCAGTGTAGGCACCCTCCATCATCCCCGAACATGGCCAGTCTGTCATTATCGGCAGACTGACCGGCATGTTCGGGCGATGATTGATGTCGGAAACGACCATCTGCAGCGCGCATAACTGGTCGTTTCAGACATTTTAGTGCACGATTAATGAGCTATTGAACGATATCGTTATTGTTCAATCGCTCATTAATATCGCCTAGTGGATGTGCGCCTGAAGACTCTGAACATTCCAATGCTCTGATTGGGTTGCAGGTTGGTCTACCCCTGTGGACTGTATAATGCCCTGATTGGCTGCAGGTTGGTCTGGTCCTGTGAGAATTCTAATGCTCTGATTGGCTACAGGTTGATCAAGCCCTGGGGTCTTTCTAATGCTCTCATTGGCTACAGGTTGGTCTGGTCCTGTGAGCGTTCTAATGCTCTGATTGGCTGCAGGTTGGTGCAGCCCTGTGAATGTTCTCATACTCTGATTGGCTATAGGTTTACCTAGACATGTAGGTCTGGAGTTTTAATACTTGCGTCTACAGGGTGTGTAGAAACCAGCGCACTGCAATTATGCTTACACACAGACAGCAGAGCACGAACATCACAAGGCACGCCTTGTTTAAAGCACTTACATATTCTTAGGGCAAGAGTAAGGTTAAATTAAAAATCAAAGTGGAACAAACACAGCTCACCTGTTTTAAAAAATAATAAATTAAAATCCCCATCGGCAGATAATGCGTGCAACCTCAAAGTAACCAACTTAAATAAAATAAAGAGACAGACCAAGTATATATGCGATCAAAAATATATGGTCAGCTTTATTTATTTTCCAATCAGAGTATGGTGGCATAAGAAAGATCGGCCAGTAACCTGACGCCCCACACTTGACTTAGGCAAAGATGTAAAACACTCACTGAATGGGCCACTATCCCAATTCAAGTGTAATAGTGATATAAAACTTGCAAGGGCCGATATCCCTCTCTGGCAAGTGAGACGGTATCCAGCCCCATCCCAATGCACTATTTTAGCCCTCTCCGACGAGAGATGCCGCTGACCCCAGTAGGGTAAAATCAGACTAACCAGTGCATTGAAGGAGGCGCACCCCTCATACTGCAGCAAGGTGGACGCTTTATAGTTACTGCCGATCTTTCCTGCCCTTGAAATAAAGCCGACACAAGACACAAGAGGAAAAAAGGGGGAGGGAGAGTGGGAGATCAGATTCCAAAGAGGCAGTGTAACAGTGCTGACCTACCCACACTCCTATTAACCACACCCCTTACACAACACTCCCCCAATCCTAACCTAATGTCAATCTGACCATAAAAAGCTAACACTCCCCTACCTCCTGTAACTTTATTAATCCCACGCATCCCTGCCTAGGGGTTTTATGTGCCCTCTGATCTATCCGAACCTCGGTTATCTAATAATAATAATAATAACACTGTAGCAACGCCATTATATTTTGTTAGCCGTGATTTGGCAATGTACCTAGGTTATATTTAACTGTATGCACAAACCGGTGAGTCTTTACAGAAGGGTGAATATTCTCAAACAGTTTAATTTGCTTGTGTGGGTCATTACTCAGACTTGTGAAAAGGTGAAATACTGTATGTGATTTAACTCTCCAGATATTTCCGTCTCAACATGAGTCTTTCTCCTGCGAGTCGGAGAGACCAACATAAAGAGCTTTGCAATGTGGTCGGGAAGAAGCTCTGGCCACAGCTGAAACATAAATATCACAGGGAATGAGAGAGAGCGCTGAGGTCTGGCGATAAGTGCTTTATTGCAGAGGAGTGCAAACGGCTTCATAAGCTACGGAATTATTAAGCACCATGAAACACTTTTGGATACACAGTTTATTGCAAATGACTATGGCAGTTTTAGTAGTGCGGGTTTATTACTGGTCCCGAGCAAGGAATTTCTTATTAATATAATATCACATAATCAAGAAGTCACAACTAAATATAAAAGGAATACTGAAACTCTTATGGAAAAAAGCTGATCATACCTATGGGAAGAGTTATTCCCGCAATAACCAGAAATGTGTTTTAGTATCGCAAACAAGTCGCGCAGGATCTTTTTTATTTTACAGCTCTTAAATTGAAATGCATGCATGTCAACCATGTTTGCCTTCATGTATTATATTAAGGCTATTCCACGGCGAGTTCTGTGCAAAATATTGCTGCTATGTGCTTCTCGTAAACTCTTATGTGTCAACAGATTATTTTTATTTTAATCCACACCACGTTAATGTATGACGCGCTGTAAAGTCCTTACTTGGAACTTTGTAAATCTCTCAGGAACTCTGATTTTGGCTTACAATGGGGTAATTTATGAACTGGAAAAATATATAAACTAGTTACTTCAATAGTGGTTTGCACGTGCCTTCCCCACGAAGAACTGTTTTAGGATTGCGAGGCAATGTGGTGCCTTCCGCAGAAAGTGAATAACGTTACTCGTGATGGCAACATGTACGAGGCATAGGGACGCTATACATTCCGGATTTACCAGGAACGTCATGGAATCCCGGCACCCCGAACATTGTGTCCTGCTTTTGGAAGGGCATGGGCCAGTGGCAGACCTGGTTCCTGTAGGATACAGTCCTTGTCAGCCATTTATGCAGAGCCAGCCCACAGCAGCGGAAGGGCAGCGGTAGCAGCACAGTGATGCATAGCGCTTTGCAACAAAGATTTACTTACTCATGGTGCCATCTTTGAAATTCAAGGTGGCTGCGATAAGCCAAATTGTGGCTCACCATATCATCGCCCCGCCCCCTAGGGGTGACTTAAATTCCCCACCACGAGGCAGGGGCAGGCAGTCCAACAGAGGGGAGGAGCTGAAAAAAAGCTCCTGAAGTTGCATTAGAAGAAGCTGAGTAAGTCCTGGTGGGCGGCGGCCATGCAAATCTGCTGACAGGCTGTCGCCCACAAGGTGAAGATAGAAAACCCTGCAAGTCTTGGGGGGGCACATCAGCTGGGGAGTCGGAAAGTGCCTGGGCTCTGTGATAATATACAGCTGGGACAACCTATGTTTAGAGCTGAAACCCCCCCTATACAGCTGAGCCCCCTCTATGTATACAGCTCAGCCGCTCTCCCCTATGTATACAACTGCAGGGCAGATTAAGGAGGGGGCACAGGGGGTAAGTACATGTGCGAATGTATGTATGTATGTATGTATATATGAATTAGGGGTGTGCACCGGCCACTTTTCGTATTTTGTGTTTTGGTTTTGGATCTGGATCTTTCTTCCTGTTTTGGATCTGGATTGGTCTTGCCAAAACCACCCTTCCGTGTTTTGGGTTCTGGGTTTTGTGTTTTGGATCTGTATTTTTTTTTAAAAAAAGCATAAAAACAGCTAAAATCGCAGAATGTGTTGGTTTTTCTGATCCTATGCTATTATTAACCTCAATAACCTTAATTTCCACTAATTTCCAGTCTATTCTGAACACCTCACACCTCACAATAGTGTTTTTATGTCCAAAAGGTTGCACCGAGGTAGCCGGATGACTATGCTAAGCGACACGAGTGGGCGGCACAAACACGTGGCCCATCTAGGAGTGGCACTGCAGTGGCAGAAAGGATGGCAGTTTGAAAAACTAGGCCCCAAACTGTACATAATGCAAAGAAAAAAAAGAGGTGCAAGATGGAATTGTCCTTGGGCCCTCCCACCCACCCTTATGTTGTATAAACAGGACATGCACACTTTAACAAACCAATCATTTCAGCGCCAGGGTCTGTCACACAACTGTGGCTGAAATGATTGGTTCGTTTGGGCCCCCACAAAACAAGCTGGCAATTAATCTGTCCCTGCACAAACTGGCTCTACGGAGGCAAGATGTCGTCCTCATCCTCCTCATCCACCGATTCCTCAGCCTCTTCAGTACTGTGTACTTCCTCATCCTCACAGAGTATTAACTCGACCCCACTGGAATCCACCACCACAGGTCCCTCTGTACGTTCTGGAGGCTGGTCTCCCTGGAAGAGTTGATAATTAATTTTTATGAACATCATCTTCTCCACATTTTGTGGAAGCAACCTCCTACGCCTTTCGCTGACAAGGTTCCCGGCTGCACTAAACACTCTTTCGGAGTACACACTGGAAGGGGGGCAACTCAGGTAAAATAGAGCCAGTTTGTACAGCCGCCACCAAATTGCTTCTTTTTCCTGCCAGTACAGGTATGGACTGTCTGACATGCCTACTTGGATGCTGTCACCGATGTAATCCTCCACCATTCTGTCAATGGTGACAGTATCATATGTAGTGACAGTAGACATGTCAGAAATTGTTGCAAGGTCCTTCAGTCTAGACCAGATGTCCAAACTTGGTCCTGCCTGCCCTGCATCACTGCCAGTGGGTTGCTTAGGATACCTAAGTTTTTTCCAGGCAGCCCCAGTTGCGGGAGAAAATGAAGAAGGAGCTGTTGACGTGTCACGTTCTGCTTCAGCTGACAGTGTTTTCACCAGCAGGTCTTTGCACCTCTGCAGGCTTGTGTCAGCCGGAAAGAGAGACACCACATAGGCTTTAAACCTAGGATCGAGCACGGTGGCCAAAATGTAGTGGTCTGATTTCAACAGATTGACCACCCTGGAATCCTGGCAAAGAGAATGAAGGGCTTCATCCACAAGTCCCACATGCCGAGCGGAATCGCTCCATCTTAGCTCCTCCTTCACTTTCTCCAGCTGCTTCTGCAAAAGCCTGATGAGGGGAATGACCTGACTCAAGCTGGCAGTGTCTGAACTGACTTCACGTGTGGCAAGTTTGAAGGGCTGGAGAACCTTGCACAACACGGAAATCATTCTCCACTGTGCTTGAGTCAGGTGCATACCCCCTCCTTTGCCTCTGTCATAGGTGGATGTATAGGCTTGAATGGCCTTTTGCTGCTCCTCCATCCTCTGAAGCATATAGAGGGTTGAGTTCCACCGCGTCACAACCTCTTGCTTCAGGTGATGGCGGGGCAGGTTCAAGAGTGTTTGCTGGCACTCCAGTCTTCGGCACGCAGTCGCTGAACGGCGAAAGTGGCCAGAAATTTTTCGGGCCACCCAAAGCGTCTGCTGCACGCCCCTGTCGCTTTCCAGAAAATTCTGCACCAGCAAGTTTATTGTGTGAGCAAAACATGGGACGTGCTGGAATTTGCCCAGATGTAATGCCCGCACAATATTGGTGGCGTTGTCAGATATCACAAATCCCCAGGAGAGTCTAAGTGGGGTAAGCCACTGGGCGATGATTTCCCTCAGTGTCTCTAAGAGATTGTCGGCGGTGTGCCTCTTACTGAAATGGGGCCTGAGTAGCCTGCCTTGGAATGAGCTGCCGTTTCTGAGATGCTGCTACTGGTGACGCTGCTGCTGTTGCTGCTTAAGGTGATACATCTACCCAGTGGGCTGTCACAGTCATATAGTCCTTAGTCTGCCCTGTTCCACTTGTCCACATGTCCATGGTTAAGTGGACATTGGGTACAAAGGCATTTTTCAGGACACTGAGGACACTTTTTCTGACATTTCTGTACAGTCTCGGTATCGCCTGCCTAGTGAAGTGGAATCTAGACGGGATTTGGAACCGGGGACACACTACCTCCATCAATTGTCTAAATCCCACAGCACTAATGGCGGATACCGGATGCACGTCTAACACCAACATAGCAGTCAAGGCCTCAGTTATACGTTTTGCTTCAGGATGACTGCTGTCGTACTTCATCCTCCTCGCTAAGGACTGTTGGAGGGTCAATTGTTTAGTAAAAGTAGTGGTGTTCCTACTTCCTCTCTGGGATGATGAACGACTCCCAGCAGCAGCCACAGCAGCAGCGGCAGCAGGAGGCATAGCAATGCAGGATCCTCCAGAGGAATCACGGATAGGAGAGTCAGTCATGCCAGTGACATGGCCTGCAGGACTACTTCCGATCCTGACTAAGGAGGAAATTGACGAGGAGGGAGTTGATGGTGTGGTTTGCAGGTGCTTGGATACAACAGGACAACGGGATTTAGGTGTCCCTGGACTGCTTACGGTCTTAGCCAAAGTTTCTGAACTTGACAGTAACTTTTTATGAACGCGCTGCAGGTGCCGTATAAGGGAGGATGTTCCAAGGTGGTTAACATCCCTACCCCTACTTATCCACCTTTACATATGGTACATATGGCAAGACAGTTGTTGTCCGGATTTGGATAGAAATATTGCCAGACCAAAGAGGTGGAATGTTTGGTCTTCTGTCCAGGCATGACCGTGATGGGCTTTTTCATCCCACGGACAACAACTGTCTCCCCCGGAGCCTGATTTAAACAAACCACATCACCATCAGAATCCTACTCGCCAACTTCCTCCTCAGCGCCAGCTACACCAGTATCCTCATCCTGTTGTACTTCAACAGTGACATCTTCAATTTGCATATCACCAGAGGACTGTGGGTGCTCCTTTCAGCACTTGCAGGGGGCGTGCAAATGGTGGAAAGAGCCACCTCTTCCAGTCCAGTGCTGGGAAGGTCAGGCATCGCAACCACCACCACACTTGGACTCTCCTTGGGGATTTGTGATTTCTTCTTAGAACGCACAGTTCTTCGCTGTGCTTTTGCCAGCTTAACTCTTTTGATTTTTTTAGTGGGAGGACGGCTTCCATCATCATGTGAAGCTGAACCACTAGTCATGAACATAGGGAAAGACCTTAGCCATTCCTTGCCACTCCGTGTCGTAAATGGCATATTGGCAAGTTTATGTTTCTCTTCAGATTATTTAAATGTTTTTTTCAAGGTCATTTTCCTGAACTTTGTCATTTGGGATTGTATGTGCCCTCTACTATGACATTGGGCATCGGCCTTGGCAGACGACGTTGATGGCATGTTATCGTCTATATCATGACTAGTGGCAGCAGCTTCAGCACTAGGAGGAAGTGGTTCTTGATCTTTCCCTATTTTATTTTTATCAGAGAAAGTTTGTTCCTCCATTTATGTTATATTGATATATACGTGCGGCTAAGGCGCACACAAACACAGAAAATAATTTTTTATTTTTGTTGGAGGCTAGTGCACTTTGTGGGTTACACCACCCTTTAAGAAATGAGCAAGCCGGCCCTGTTCTTATGGGACACAGGCGCACGCTTGGCACTACTTTGTTGATGCACGTGCGGCTACTGCGCACACAATTCACAAACACAAAAAAATATATTTTTTTATTTTATTTAGAGTGCCCTTTGGGGGTTACAGCACCCTTTAATGGACAAGCCAGCCGGCCTTTTACTTATGGAACACAGGTGCACGCTTGGCGCTGCTCTTTTATTGATGCACGTGCAGCCACAGTGCACACAATTCACAAACACAGAAAATTTTTTTTTATTTTGTTTGGAGTGCCCTTTGGGGGTTACAGCACCCTTTAGCGGTCAATGCAGCCGGCCCTTTATTTATGGGACACAGGCGCACGCTTGGCACTACTTTGTTGATGCACGTGCGGCTACTACGCACACAATTCAAAAACACAAAAAAATATATTTTTTTATTTTGTTTGGAGTGCCCTTTGGGGGTTACAGCACCCTTTAACGGACAAGCCAGCCGGCCTTTTACTTATGGGACACAGGCACACGCCTGGCGCTGCTCCTTCGTGGATGCACGTGCAGCCACAGTGCACACAATTCACAAACACAGAAAAAAAAAATTATTTTGTTTTGAGTGCCCTTTGGGGGTTACAGCACCCTTTAGCGGTCAATGCAGCCGGCCCTTTATTTATGGGACACAGGCGCACACTTGGCACTACTTTGTTGATGCACGTGCGGCTACTACGCACACAATTCAAAAACACAAAAAAATATATTTTTTTATTTTGTTTGGAGTGCCCTTTGGGGGTTACAGCACCCTTTAACGGACAAGCCAGCCGGCCTTTTACTTATGGGACACAGGCACACGCCTGGCGCTGCTCCTTCGTGGATGCACGTGCAGCCACAGTGCACACAATTCACAAACACAGAAAAATTTTTTTATTTTGTTTTGAGTGCCCTTTGGGGGTTACAGCACCCTTTAGCGGTCAATCCAGCCGGCCTTCATTTATGGGACACAGGCGCATGCTTGGCACTACTTTGTTGATGCACGTGCGGCTGCTGCGCACACAATTCACAAATACAAAAAAAATTTTTTTTTATTTTGTTTGGAGTGCCCTTTGGGGGTTACAGCACCCTTTAGCGGTCAATCCTGCTGGCCCTTTATTTATGGGACATAGGCGCACGCTTGGCACTACTTTGTTGATGCACGTGCAGCTACTGCGCACACAATTCACAAGCACAAAAAAATATATTTTTTTATTTTGTTTGGAGTGCCCTTTGGGGGTTACAGCACCCTTTAGCGGTCAATCCAGCCGGCCCTTTATTTATGGGACACAGGCGCACGCTTGGCACTACTTTGTTGATGCACGTGCAGCTACTGCGCACACAATTCACAAGCACAAAAAAATATATTTTTTTATTTTGTTTGGAGTGCCCTTTGGGGGTTACAGCACCCTTTAGCGATCAATCCAGCCGGCCCTTTATTTATGGGACACAGGCGCACGCTTGGCACTACTTTGTTGATGCACGTGCGGCTATTGCGCACACAATTCACAAACACAGAAAATATTTTTTTATTTTGTTTGGAGTGTACTTTGGGGGTTACAGCACCCTTTAATGGTCAAGCCAGCCGGCCCTTTACTTATGACACAGGCGCACGCTTGGCACTACTTTGTTGATGCACGTGCGGCTACTGCGCATACAATTCACAAACACAGAAAATATTTTTTTATTTTGTTTGGAGTGTACTTTGGGGGTTACAGCACCCTTTAATGGTCAAGCCAGCCGGCCCTTAACTATGACACAGCCGCACGCTTGGCACTACTTTGTTGATGCACGTGCGGCTATTGCGCACACAATTCACAAACACAGAAAAAATGTTTTTATTTTGTTTGGAGTGTACTTTGGGGGTTACAGCACCCTTTAACGGACAAGCCAGCCGGCCCTTTACTTATTACACAGGCGCACGCTTGGCACTACTTTGTTGATGGACGTGCAGCTACTGCGCACACAATTCACAAATACAGAAAATATTTTTTTATTTTGTTTGGAGTGTACTTTGGGGGTTACAGCACCCTTTAACGGTCAAGCCAGCCGGCCCTTTACTTATGACACAGGCGCACGCTTGGCACTACTTTGTTGATGCACGTGCGGCTACTGCGCATACAATTCACAAACACAGAAAATATTTTATTATTTTGTTTGGAGTGTACTTTGGGGGTTACAGCACCCTTTAACGGTCAAGCCAGCCGGCCCTTTACTTATGACACAGGCGCACGCTTGGCACTACTTTGTTGATGCATGTGCGGCTACTGCGCACACAATTCACAAACACAGAAAATATTTTATTTTTTTGCACTTGGGGGGAGCACCCCTGATGGACTGAGCACCCCCTGGACAACACTACAGCACCCCTTTAGGACTGGGACTCTGCACAGGACTTTGGAGTGGACACAGCCCCTATGGACAACAGCAGCACAGCACAACACAGCCAGCCCCTATGGACTTTGGAGGAGTGGACACAGCCCCTATGGACAACAGCAGCACAGCACAACACTGCCTGCCCCTATGGACTTTGGAGGAGTGGACACAGCCCGTATGGACAACAGCAGCACAGCACAACACAGCCAGCCCCTATGGACTTTGGAGGAGTGGACACAGCCCTTATGGACAACAGCAGCACAGCGCAGCACAGCACAGCACAACACTACACTGCATTACACTACACTACACTACACAGCCCAGTCAGCCCTAACTCCCACCCTCCCTCTTCACTGTCCACAGCCAGTGAGAAAATGGCGCAGAAGCGGGTACCTTATATAGGATCCAATAACCGCGAGACCCGGAAGGCGGGATGATGACGTTTTGCCTCGATTTCAGATCCGAGTCAGGCGGGAAAAGTCGAGCCTGACTCGGATCTGCCTCGGATCGGGGGGGCTCGGGGGGGTTCGGATTTCAGAAATCCGAACCCGCTCACCCCTAATATGAATATACAGTATATATAAAAACACTGTTACTATATCAGCTGTTGCACACATGAAGGGGGGCTGAAAAGGCAAAGTCTATAGTTATGTAGTTATGGTGGGGGTAGGAGGCGCCAAATTGCTGCTTGCCCCGGGTGAAAAAAATCCTAGTTTCGGCCCTGCTTAATGTCCAGGCATGCTAGCACTTGTTGTTCCTCAAGTGTTGACATGCTGGGGCAGGCTTGATGGGATCTGTAGGCCAACAAGTATTTCCATTAACCATGTAAAGGTCGACAGTCAATAGGGGGAGGGTTAGAGTTAGGCTAAAGGGAGAGGATTAGGGTTAAATAAAAAACATGTCAACCATTTGAACCAGACAACATTTTGGACACAATTCGTGTCACATTGGTGTCACAGACAACACATTGGTCCGTGATGACCAATTGCATGTCAACCATTTGGTGTCAACCTATAGACTGTCGACCTCAACATTATCTATCTTTTAAACCACATCCAATGGGAAACCTATTTGCAGCATGGCACAGGAAGCATCCTCATGGGGCATGAAAAAGGGTAATATCCCTGTGTGACCTAATGCACAAAACTACAATAACCGGGTCTATTGCCTGACAAACTCAAACTTACTTGCTCCATTCAAGATATGAGACAGTGGGGGAATAGTACTGTATGACATTCCCCACTGTCTCCTTTGCTGACTGGATCAGGGCCGGCGCTAGGCTTCTCTGCATCCACCACCATCCTGTGCTGCACTGCCACACTCCTTCCCTACCCCTGAGCATTTACCGAATAATGCCAGTGGAAGGGTGGGGGGTGGGATTTTCCACCAGAGCCAGCCGGGAGATGGTGAGTTCAGGCGGGGCTGCGTCCTTTAGGCGAAGGGCCCTGGGCGATGCATCTGCTAGCCCATGCCTAGAGCTGCCACTGGACTGGATTCTTCTTATTTATCTGTCATCTTCCTAATACTTCTGGCCAGTGCGCCTCCTTCTCCAGTGGGGCCGGTCTTCCCAGCACATCTTCACTTCTTGAGCACAGCGCTTCTTCTGTCTTGAACATGGTGTCACGCTTGTATTTGTTTGTGGAACCAGAGTCGAGTAGATGTCTGTATAAGAAGTGGGACGTGTGTATGCAAAGCTGGCAGGCCTGAGGAGACCTCTTGACATGTATTTAGGTGCTTCAATGACCAAGAATCGAACCTGGGATCCAAAAGAGCAGAAAGGACATTACGTTTATTGGAAATGATGAGAGTCACAGACAACACAGGTTCTTTGGAAGAGGAATGTAGTATTCCAAATCTCTTCCCTCTCTGGGGACTAGTAGCAACCTTTTCCCGGTCGTGTAATATAGGAGGAAATTATGTGCCCATCTTCACCAAAATACAGACATAACATTGATTGATGTCGCCTCTGACGTTCCTCTGGAGAAAGATGGGATATCCTGATTTGCATAGGTTCTTCTTCAGCAGGAGATTTAACCGGGGAAAATGCATAAACGTCTCAATTAGCCTTCTCACATGAACGCTCATGGAGGTGTAAGTCCACTTTAGTACATAAATAGATTATATCTACCAACTTGAAAGGATGATCACGGGTTGTCAAATCATCATTAATTATTCTAGACAGGCCATGCCAAAAGGTTGCCACTAAGGCTTCCTCATTCCATCGAAGTTCAGCTGCAATAGTTTGGAACTGTACCACATATAGGACCTCATTCAGAGTCGGTCGAAGCGGCTTCACGGTCGTACGCCACCGATGTTCGCTATACTGCGCATGCATAAAGTTCGCAATGCGGGTGCGCAAACTAGCTGCTACGATCAGAAATTTCTCTCTCCTTGAACACAGCCAGGTCGGTAGTTTGAGTGACAGATGGAGGCGTTTATGGGTGGTAACAGGGGAAGGTGCTTGAAAACGGGGGAGTGGAGATCCGAACGCAGGCATGCCTCATTATGCGAACGGCGTTTTATGGGAGTGCATACGGATTATGGGAGTGCATAATTAACAAAGTAGCGTCATGGCACATGTGACATGGGAGGTTTTTACACTGACATGATCGTAGAGCTTAAGAGAGGGTATGGTCAACCTTAAGCTCTACGACCAGTGCCGTTGGTTCCCGATGGTCTCGATTAATCCTTATATGCCCGGAGATGACGTGCAATGCGTATGAGAAGGGGGTGTATTTTTTGTCTTCCGACAGCTTCCTCCTCTTGGTCGGCCAACTACCGATCCGAACTTAGGGACGCAACTTGCGAGGGAATCATTTGAATATCCGGCCCCTTTTTCCGTACGACCGTGCGGCCGCTTCGACCGACTCTGAATGAGGTCCATTGACTCATGGTTTTACTGCCCTGATACAGCCATAGAATATCCATAGATGCTGACGTAGAGATTCCAGGCTTGTCAAATATCCTACGGAATGTAGCAATAAAATTTGTATAGGAGGATAACAGTGGGTCAGAGCTTTCCCACAATGGAGATACCCAATCCAGGGCCAGACCAGATAACAAGGAGACAATATAGGCTACTTTGGCTTTTTCAGATAGGAAGTTGGTAGGATGCAGAGTAAACTGGACGTCACATTGGTTTAGGAACCCACAGCATAATTTCCATCAAATGTATTACCCACTGATAAATTAAGTCTGGGTGCAGGATCAAGAACAGAAACATGATGGGTAGGTACTCCAGGTCCTGCAGCAGTGTTTTGAATTTTATCCTGATGGGCAGAGATTTCCTGTAAGCATCGTGGCAGCTGGTGACTTGTCACCTCCAGATTCTCCAGATGTCCTACAATATTGTTGATCCATTTGGCAGTGCAAACTGTCATGCTTGTATTTGTTTGTGGAAGCGGAGTTAAGTAGATGTCTGTATTAGAAGTGGGAGGTGTATATGCAAAGCTGGCAGGCCTGAGGAGACCTCTTGACATGTAGTTAGATGCTTCACCGACCGGGAATCGAACCCAGGTCTCGGCAGAGAGATGCTGGATTGTACCCACTAGACCACCAGGGATGTTGGTGTTGTTGATGGTATTATGTGTGCAGCAGTGTAGAGTGTAGCAGTAGATTAAACAGGCTGAACTGGGTTATTACTTGATAATAATAAAGCACTCTTCTTACTTGGTTTTGTAGTCCAGAACACCTGAATGGTTGATCTTGGCAGAAGAATTTACCAGGCTTGGACTGGGTTTTCTCTGCAGTCCGGGAGCACTCTGATGACAGGACCAGATACAGAACAAACACCGGTATGTATGGTAGCTGTGGAATAATCTGGAACAGAAGCAGGGTAAACGGAATGGCAATATACCTTGAGCAGACAATTGGATGCTTTGCACAGGTGTGGCACAAGCACAGATATACAGCACACTGGAACAAGCTGGGATTACCTGTGCAACTTGAGATGCTGATTATACAGGAGTAGAATAGCATAGAGAGTTAGTGCAGCATACAACGACAGAACAGTTGACATTCACTCAGTAAGGACTGAGCTAGACATTGTACCTGCAATTCAAAGTCAAAGATCAGTGGAGCACTTTTTCCATTAGGGATTGTAACTATTACTGCATCCCTTCCTGGTTGGAATTTGAGACCGCATCAGCATTACATCAAGCCACTGGCAGCCGGAATCAGCCACCATCCCTCTTATTGAATCATCTGGAGTCAGGAGCATGCCGGAGCAGATGGACTTCCCGGGTGTTTGTGCTGATGGCGAGTGGCACTGTGCAAGCACGAACATTGGAGTGCAGCACATCGTGTCCCCGGATTGTAGCGGGCACCACCGATCAAATTGCTGGAGTCCCCTGTCCCACTTTGGATCCAATTAACGGCGAGTATCTACCTTTGGGCCTGATTCAGAGCTGGACGCAATTAGCGCTCGCTCGTCCTGAAAATAGGGGTGGCTATTCAAATGAACCGTTCGCTGTTTGCGGTCTGTTGACGCCTCTAAGTCTGAACGAGCGTACAAAACTTGCGGTTGTTTTTTGGGAAACTACGCCCCCTGGCTGCTCGCATCCTACGTCATGTCCGCTATTTATTAGATTAATCGAGTACATCGAACAGGGTATGAGCTGCTCGCTATTCTTGTGGTCGGTTTTTGCTACCACAATTTTGCGAGCAGTTCTGGCTTAAAAAAAACCCAGTGACGTGGTCAATGACGCTGCTGTTTTAATTATGCACACCCATAAAACGCCCGTTTTGACCTTTAAGCACACCTGCGTTCTGATTTCCACTCCCTGTTTTCAAGCACCTTCCCCTGTTACCACCCACATACACCTCCTCCTGTCACTCATATTAGTAGGCATTCGCTATTTTGCGAGCACATGAATTTCGACCGCACTGACTGGTTCGCGCATGCGTATAACGATCCGTACGCATGCGCAGTTGGCCAAACATCCCTCGGAGCGAACGAGCTGCCGCTTACGAGTGGCTCTGAATCAGGCCCTTTGTTCCATTCAATTATTGGAGTACATTACATTTGCTACTTTTTATTCAAGCCGCTCCATTCATTCAATTGGGAGCTCCACGGGACATATTTGGAATTCCCCTTTAGGAAGTCATGGGGAATCGGTGAGTGCTTCACATCCATAGACACTCCGCTGATCTCCTTCCCTAATTTTTTCCCCTTCCACCATTGGGGATATCAATTCATTTATTATTGTTTTAAATGCTCTTTTATGGACATTTATGTACATGAGTTTAATCATACTATCTGTGTATTTCATGCATTAACATTTTGTCCTATTATATTTTGCTGATATTAATTTTGATTCAGGAACTGCAGTTCTAGTTTACATGTATAAATAAATTGTTATAATTTTTATCAATCATATATTTGGATTGTTTTTGTGAACACAAGCGCAGACATATTTTTTGTCTATTGTACTTGCAATGGCTGAGAGTCAGCAGCTGGAATATATACCCCGGGGTTAGCCAGAATTGGGTGAGCAACGTCAGATGGTCCCGGCTGACTCAGACTGGATAACGATTGGCTGGATTGGTCAGGTGATCGGGACAGCAGTATTCCGGGGCTGGCTGTACGTGAGCTGCCGGAAACAATGAAGCCTGCTTCTCACTGGGATGACAATGGACTCATGAACAGAGTTCAGGGAGCAAACTGGCTGGCCACAGGAGCGGTAAGTGACCCAGCGGCAGGGGTAACAAGCACGGTTGTGAGACATGGCACCTCTTCTTCAGTTTGGTGTCCTTTTTGGTCTTCCTGTTCTTTTCTACGTGGAGTCCTTCTTTTTTTTTCTGGACCTCACACTTAAGCTCCACCAATGGCCTGCTGAGCCCACTCGGTGTGTCTCAATAACTGGCTGCAATTAAAGTGCTGCAAATGGCTCACCACACAAGCCATGATTGGTCCAAATTGAATCCAGCTTGGATTTGCTTTCTAGAGAATCAGACACTGCTGCTCTGCCTTACCATAGGTAGTAGCCATGGACAACCGACCACTGATGCAGAACCAACTTACTCCACTAGGCTTTGGTATAAAGGATCTACATAAAAGAATTATATACAATGTCTAGATAGACCCCACATAGTAGACAGTCAATAGGTCGACAGGGACAAAAGTCGACACACAAAAGGTTGACATGATGAAGATAGATAGGTACAAAAGGTAGAACCAAAAATGGTCGACACAAAATGGTTGACATATTTTTTTGTTTTCTAACCCTAATCTTCACCCTAACCCTTCACTTGGTGCATAACCATAACCCTTCCTCCTAGTGCCTAACCCTAACCGATGGGGCAAGTAGTGCCTAACCCTAACCGATGGGGCAAGTCCCTAGCTCTAATCATCCCTTCTAGTGCCTAACCTTAACCCTCCTGTACCTAACCTTAACCCTCCCTCCTAGTGCCTAAACCTAACCATCTGGGTAATTGCCTAACCCTAACCATCCCTCCTAGAGCCTAACCCTCCGGTAAGTGCCTAACCCTAAACAAAAAAAACAAAAACACATGCCAACAATGTTTGTTGACCTATTGACTCTCTAGCATGTGTTGTCTATCTAGACATTGTTGACCTTTTTAATGTAGAACTATTGGCAAGAACCAGAGCAGCTGTAGTGCTCTATTTTTGCTGCAATTGCATATTTATATCTTACATGAAATAAAATATAACTGCCCTAGAAATGATGGCTATTTAAAGCAATCACAATGAAGAAAATATGGAGACAATGGTGGGAATATACCACTCTATAGCCTCTATTTACTTAGTTAATACAGCCAACTCTTGGTTTGAATGTGTTCCACAGCATAATCCAGAGCAGGAAAGAACACGTCATATAAACCTGTTCCTCTTTCTTTTACATACACAGTTTTTAACTAATGTAGAGACTGATCACAATTTCAAGACCAATTTATTGTTCCTTGGCTGATCTTACGTGAAGGAAACAAGTACGCTTATTATATCTACTGTATACAGGATGCAGTTAGGAAGCCGACGGTCGAAATGCCAACCGCCAGCTTCCCGACTGTCTAATCCCGGCAGGGGTCTAATGACAGGGGTCAAGATCCCGACCTATTGTCATTTTAACTATGCCGGGAGCCCGACACCAGGCATACCGATCGAAGGTAAGCCGGGTGTGGACAGCCGTGGGGGTGGAGGGTTAGGTTAGGAGCTCCCAGGGGGGACTTAGGGTTAGGCACCCCCCCGAGAGGGTTAGGGTTAGGCTAGAGGAATGGGGGGATAGGGTTAGGCACCCCCGGGGGGGAGGTTAGGGTTACACACCCCCACGGGAGGGTTAGGTTTAGGCAGCGGGGAAGGGGAGGTTAGGTTTAGGCACTTAGAGGGGGGTTAGGGTTAGGCACTAGGAAGGAAGGTTAGTGTTAGGCACCCCTAAAGGAGAGTTAGGGTTAAGGGGGTTAGTACTTACCTTTAGAGCAGTTGGGATCTTCACCGGTGCCGGGCTTGCGACATTGGGATATAGCTCCAGCGGTATTTCATACCGAACCCAGTAATAAGGTGGACATTTGTCAGAAGTCTACGAAGAAAAATACCACAGTACAAAATAGGGTACAAATTTTTTTCGGTAAGTAAAAAAAAATATAGAAAGAAGGTTTGCAAAGTTTGAATAAGGTCATTTCGGCTGCACACATAAAAAGACATTTTTTAAATAATATAATGGAAGCGTTGATGTTTAAAAATATTAATCACACTTTGCTTGAAAGCTTATAGACATATTTTACTTTCGGTGAAATGGCCTGTAATGAATGGCTTTTATGATTAAAAGGTACCAGGCTTTAAAGAGCCATAGACTGCTCAAGAGACACAAGTTTGATTTTTATATCTCCAGCAAATGAAATAAAAGCATGCCATATTCCGCTAAGCTTTCCTGTATTATTAATAATGCTACAGAGCTCATTATTTTCTAATTTAAAGGAAGAGATGCAAAATTGACACATGAGGAATGATCTAAATCCAGAAAATTGTCTGAGTCTTGATCTAATTACACCAGAACATTCATCTTCTGCAGCATTTTAAATAGGACATAGAGGTTTTTGGATATTGACTTAGAATGTTTCAGAAAACAATCTTGGGATATTAAAATATTTGATGTTATGATAATAGACACTTTGCTGTCTTTGTAATTAAAAATTTGACAATTAGTACAGCCCACTAAATGTCAAGTCTTGAGACTAACCTGAGCTGCAATATATTATACAGCAATGAAATTCTCAAGGTTCCCAGTAACAGTGCTTTCACACAAATACATATATCTATAAGAGATGTGTGCCGGACCATTATTGCTGGATTTGGATTTGGCTCCGATTCATCGTCCGACTTTGGATTTGCCAAAGCGACGTAACTGGTTTTGGATTTGGATATTTTTACAAAAATGTACAAAAAAGCTAATGTCACATAATTTGGGCTTTTTTTGTTCCTAGAGTATTATTAACCTCAATAACATTAATTTCCAGTCATTTACAGTCAATTAGACCACCTCACAGCTCACAATATTGTTTTTACCAATATTGGCCAAAGTCTGCAGCGAGCTGGCTGGTTACTAAGCAACAGAGCAGCAGCACAAACAAATGGCAGTTTATAGCACATCTATGAAACATTGCCACACAGCAGAAAAGAAAAGTGGTGCAAGATGGAATTGTCCTTGGGCCCACCGTTATGTCAGATATTAAAGAGGACATGCACAGTTTAACAAACCAAGCACTTCAGTGATAGGGACTGCAGTGCTTGGTTTGTTTGGGCCCCCACAAAACAAGCTAAGGAAGACAAGCTAACAACTCTACAGTGGCAAGATGTCATCATCATTGCCATTCTCATCCCCACCCTCATCAGTGCGTACATCATCCTCGCATAATATTAATTCATCCACTCTGGAATCCACCATTACATATACCTCTGTTTTTTTTTACAAAATTGGTGGTAAAGGTTTTCCTCATGGAATTTCCAGTTAATTTTGATGAACATCATCTTTTCCACATTTTTGGTAAGTAACCTCCTATGCCGATTGCTGATAAGGCTGAAATCTCTTTCTGTGTACACACTGGAGGGTGGGCAGCTTAAGTAATGCAAAGCCAGTCTGTGCAAGGGCCTCCAAACTGCCTTTTTTTCTTTCCAGTAGTTAAAGGGACTCTGTGACATGCCTACAGTATGTGTACGGTGTTATGAAAATAATCCTCCACCATTCTTTGAATTGTGGAGTCGTAGTAGTCGTGTCACTAATTTTTGGCAATACTTTTAGACCTGACCAAATGTCACAATGTTGTGCTGACTCCTCTGCATCACCACTGGGTCTTTGGGAAAGCTAAGTGTTCTCCTGGCAGCTGCCGGAGAAACTGAAAGAGGATATGTCGTCATGTTGTGTACCACTTGAGCTGCCAATTGCTCACCTGGAGCTCTTTGCATCTCTTAAGATCTGGGTTAGTTGGAAAGAAGTACGAATTAAACCTAGGATTAAGCATGGTTGCCAAAATGTAGTCATCCAATTTCAAGATATTGGCAACCCTTGGATCCTGGCGAAACGAAAAAAGGACTTAGGGTCTGATTCAGCAGGAACGCTGTTGCTAATATCCACACAAATTGCAGATGGTTGGGTATTGCGCATGCGTTGCAATGCGCATACGGAACTAGCCACCGCGATAGGGACTGCAATCGCAGAGACTACTCAGACACATGTACTCAGACACATGGCAGAGTGATTGACAGGAAGTTCCGTTTGTGGGTGGTGATGGTGGGGTGGTCAGGTGAAGGCAGGCATGCCAATGCGTTTCAACGGTGTTGCAGGGGCATGTAAAAACTAGCCACTGAGATACCATATGCAGCCTGAGGCCTGAAGTAAGCAATTCCTGAGTGAGGTCTGACCTGCCTTAACTGTGCGTATAAGTCCATTGTTACTCAATGTTACCGATTGTTTCGCTATGTTGACAAAGTATACGGATGTGAATAAGGGAAAGTGGGCGTAGTTATGTTAGGCTGCATTCGCAATGCGAATGCAAACATTTGTCTTTTACCGCTGATATTAGCAACTACTTTGCTTATGTATAAGCAGAGCAGCGATCCATGGTGAATCAGGCCCTTGATCTACAAGTCCAACATATTTAGCGGAATCGCATTGTTTAATCGCCTCCTTTAATTTCTCAAGCTGATTTTCCAAAAGCCTAATTAGGGGAATCACCTGACTCAAGCTTGCAGTGTCTGATCTCACTTCATAGGAGGCTATGTCGAAAAGTTTGAGCACCTTGCACAAGACGGAAAGCATTCTCCATTGCGCTGGACTGAGGAACATTCCCCCTTCTCTCCCAATGTCATGGCTTTTTGTATAACTGTGGATGGATTTCTGCTCTTCATCCATCCGCTGAAGCTTATAAAGGGTGGAATTCCACCTGGTTACCACCTCTTGCTTCAGTTGGTGGCAGGACAAATTCAACTGTTCTGACAGCTGCTGCAATCTCCTGCATGCTCCTCTAATTTTTTTTAAAAACCCTTGTACCACCAGGTTGATCGTGCGAGCAAAGCAGGGATGTTTTGCTTTCACAATATTTGTGGAATTATCAGAAATCACTAATCCTGAGGAGAGTCCAAGTGGGGTAAGCCATGTTGCTATGACATCCCTTTGTTTTTCTAAGAGGTTGTCAGTGGCATGCCTCTTAGTGAAGCTGGTGATACACAAAGTAACCTGCCTCTGAAGGTATTGTTTGTCAGCTTCTATTAAACACAATCCACCCACACAGTGGGCTGTCACAGTTATGTAATCTTTAGTTTGCCCACTATCGCTTGTCCACATACTGTATCTGTGGTTAAGTGGACAGTGGGTACAATGGCATTTTGTAGGCCAATAATTAGTTTTTTTTTTAATGTTCTGGTACAGCCCAGGAATGGCTTTTTGGGTAAAATGAAACAGAGATGGAATTTGGTACCGAGGACACAGAGACCTCAAATAACTGTGTCAAACCCACTGCATTAATGGCGGATATTGGATGCAGATCTAATACTAGCATAGTCATCATGGCGTCAGTGATCCGCAGTGCAACTGGGTGAGAGCTGTCATACTTGGCTGCTCTTTCAATGGATTGTTTAACAGTCAATTGTTTTTTGAAACTACCACTAGAAGTCTTCTTGGTCCACTTCTGGGATAATCCACCACCAGAATCAGCAGCAGCAGGCCTAGCGCTCAATGATTCTTCTGAGGAATCCTCGAAAGGGGAGTAGTCACCTAGCCTCAACAATTTGGATGCAGAAGTAGCTCTGATCATTACTGAGGATACTGAGGATGAAGGTGTTTGCGGTATAGATTGCTGATGTTTGGATTTAGTTAAGAAAAGGGAGCTAGCTGATACTGGATTGCTTGTTGTTGTTTTTTTAGCACCAGTTCTGATGTTATCAAAAACTTGTCATGAGCTTGCTGCAAATGACGTAATAGGGTGGAGGTTCCTAGATGCTTAACGTCCCTACCTCTACTTACTGTGGTTTCAAAAAGGCTACAGATGGCTTGACAAATGTTGTCAGGATTTAGGTAAAAATAATTCCACACATAAGAGGTGGATTTGTTGGTCCTATGCCCAGGTATGACAATGGCCTTCTCCTTATCATGGTCAAGAGCTGCTACCACTGGTGCCTGACTTACACAAACAACATCCTCATTAGTGCCAGCGTCAGCTGCACAAATATCCTCAATTTCTATGTCATCAGCTGTACTTTTGCTGCTCATACCCACATTTGCAGAGGGAGCAGAAATGGTGTCAGGCGGCTTCTCTGCGAGTACAGTATTAGAAAGGGCATGCTCACCCATAGCACTCAAGGACACACTTAGGGGTCTATTTACTAGACTGGGTTAGGAGATAAAGTGAACAGTGATAAGGTACCAGCCAATCAGCTCCTAACTGCCATTTTTCAAGCACAGCCTGTGGCATGGCAGTTAGGAGCTGATTGGCTGGTACCTTATCACCATTCACTTTATCTCCTAACACAGCTTAGTAAGTAGACCCCTTAGACTCTCCTCAGGGATTTGTGACATTTCTCTGTCACGACCCTGTCTAGTTGTCACCTTTTTGCCTTGAGACTTACCCCTGTCAGCTTCCCCATGGATCTGTGTGTGTAATTTGCCTGATTATTGCACCTGGCCTCTCCTCTGTCTGTGAGCACTGCTAGTCCTGATTGGAATCACAGGTGTGGTTTTCATTCTCAGAGCTGCAGAGATGAATACTCCCTCTGCATGTTGTGCCTTCCACCACTCAGAATGCTACTACCAGACCACCTGTCCGTATCCACCAATTGCTGCCAGACCCATGGTATATATATCCTCTCCTGATAGCATTCTGGGCCTGAACATCTCGTCTTCCCGTGGTGAATGGTTCATGCTTTTTCCGCATTCAAGTCTGTCCCTGAAACCTGCTACAGCAATCCCTGGCGCTATCCATAAAACCTGTTTCAGCTGTACCTGGCAATCCAGTAAATCTGCTGGCAGCAACCCCCGGTGCTTCCAGAAAACCTGTTACAGCCAAACCTGGCAATCCAGTAAGCCTACTGACAGCAACCTCTGGTGCATCCCGAAAACCTGCTACAGTAATACCTGGCATCCAGACGTCCTGTTACAGCAATACCTGGCCTGTGCTCTGCTGCTAGTCCTACTCCTGGTTGGTCCCTGGCACTCTGTAAACCTGCATCGTGTTACCCTGCCTTGCTTCCTGCTGTGGATCAACTCCTGCCCCTGTTACCTACCTATTCCCTCCCTGAACCTAAAATTCCCAAACCTACCCATTCCTTCCTGAAACCTGTTATTTCCAATTATCCTGTCCAGCCTGCAAATTCCCAAACCTACCCAATCCTTCCTGAAACCTGTTATTTCCAATTATCCTGTCCAGCCTGCACCTGAGTTCTAGCCTTTGTCATAGTAATTCCAGATTACCCTGTTTAGCCCTCATCTCAGCATTACCTGACTTCCCTTTAGCCATTGTCATCAGTTCAGTCCACGTTGTTCCAGTCCAGAGTCAAGTTCCAAGCTCATCAGTTCAGTCCACGTTGTTCCAGTCCAGAGTCAAGTTCTTAGTTCATCAGTTAAATTCAACAAGTCTTCCTGACGGTCCCAGTCCGGTCCCACCAGTTCCTGTCATTTATCATCAAAGGCAGTTTTCACTGCTACCCAAGTCTTGTAAATAGAGCTATTTACATTATCTGTGATTCCAGTCATGCCGGCCTCCGTTGAAACCCGATCACCACCTGAGACCGGTAACTCGCAGACACCAATTGTGACATTCTGTTTCTGAATGCACAGTTTGTTCTACTGCCCTAGTGGTTTTCATTTTTTTTACACCTCTTCTAGACTCTGAATGACATTTTTTTTATTTTGGATACTTTGACATGGTCCCTGAACTCAGCCTTTTTGGCTAAGAAGGCACATCAGCACCTGTTTTTTCTGCGTCACTCAAGATTAGCGTGTGTGAGTAGGGGGACCCTTCTAAATTTTTATCATAGCATTGTGGAAAGTATCTTGACTTATGGGATTGTTGCTTGGTACAGGAATTGTACTGTGACAGAACGTAGGGCATTGGATCGGGTGGTTGGGACGACTAGTAGAATTATTGGAGTTGTGCTACCATGCACTCAGGAGATATATGAAAAAAGGCTCCTGAAGAAAACTAGATATGTTCTAGCAGATCCCAGCCATCCTAACCATGCTCTTTTTGAGAAACTGCCATCTACTAGGCGTTTCAGAGCTGTGCGCACTCACACCAAATTTTTTGCATAATAGTTTATTTTTCTACTGCAGTGCGTATGTGCCCTAATGTGCACGACGGAGGGAGCTCCGTTGTGTGCATGTGCGAGACCCGCATAGCGACAGCCAAGCTGTCGCTCCGGGTCTCGCACCAAAGGGGGTGTGCTGTCGATGGTGACTGACAGCACGCCCCCTTTGGTGGGCGTGCCGAGGGCGTGGCTGCCAGACGGAGGCATTCCCATGGGAACGCCTACCGTCTGGGTCGGGCCCACTGACATCGTGATGTCAGTGGGAGTGATTTTGGCTCTGATGGAGCCAAAATCACTCCAGGACTTGCGGCAACGAGACCCTACCGCAGGGTAACCCACAGCTATGCGAGCGACCAAGAGGCCGCTCCATTTTTAGGTAGGAGCACCCTGATTCAGAGCGAGCGCTCTGGTCAGAGCGTCTGGCTCTGAATCAGGCCCTGAGTCTTTCCTTGCCACTGTGTGTGGTGAATGGCATGTTGCCAATTTTATGTTTTTCTGCACCACACTTTCCCTTTATTAGAGGTGTTTTTTTTCCTTTACCACTGTATGTTGGATTTTTGATTTTAGATGCCTTGACTTAAACCCTCTATGCCCTTGAACATCAGCTTTAGTAGATGGCGTTGAAGGACTAGTATCGTCATCATGATTGGTGGCAGCAGCTGGAGCACTTGTATGCTTGCTCTTCTCTAAACTGATTGTTATCCATTTTTCAATTCACAGATCACTCCATGGAGTAATACCACTTTTATGCACACAATGTGGAGTAATCAAGAATACTGGGGTGCAGTATGCAGAACAGTATTAAAACAACAATATTTTTTTTAAACCATTTTTTGTTTTTACTTTTATTATTTTATACATTTTTTGCAAACAAATATGGACTCAAACTGTGAACGCAGTGGGTGGGGCCTGTGGAGTCAGTGGAGCACCACTGTGGGTGGTCGATGAAAACGGGTGTGGTGGTGCGAACGTAGCCGTGTCTGTGTGTCTGAATGCCATTTCAGGGGCGTACATAATTAAGACACAGCGTCAGATGGCTAAATAAAATTACACACAGCAGCACTCGCAGTGCTTACAGTAGGGTATGGTCAGCCACAAGTGCTTCGTATGGGTCCGATGTTACTCGATGTTACCGATTGTTTCATACACTTCCTGGAGATGACGTGTGTTACTAAGGGAAAGTGGGTGTCATGTGACAGGCTGTTGGGCGTCTAAATACATATCTTGATCGCACGGCAAGACATAGTGGGCGTGCTAATGTCTTGCCTTGCGATCGTGGGATTCGCATACTTTGGCAGCTGATGGCTGCGTGCAGACGCATCTAGCGAGCGTGTCTGAATCAGGCCCTTTGTTCTTACACTAATAGTAATACAGCTTTCTGCTAAAAATCACTTCTAATTTTGTCAATATTTTTACTTCATCAGGGGTGTTTTTTACTATCCTGATATTTCCAGGGTTTTTTTGCAGCCACAGAGGATGTACAGTATGCCTATTTTATTATCTTGATAACTCCCGTTTTCCAGCAGCCACAGATATATCGCAAATCCGCATGAATTAATTTCATTGAAGGGTCCAATAAAATATCCTCCGTAAAATGGCACAGTAGATTTTGCAGCACTTCCTTTTTTTTATTATTTGGAACATTGTATGAATGGTATGGTTCTGCATGTCAAAACGGCAAGCGTCTGTGGGTGGTGTTACATGAAGTATTTTCAGAGGGGAAGAGCTTGTTGTGGGATTGCGTCCTTGTGCAATTGGTGTTGGGGCCAGATGCAAAGATTCTTCAAACATTTTACGGCAATTCAGTGGTGAGGTTGGTGCAGTTACGTAGGCATTTTATGGATAGCATGGTAAAAAGCCTCTTTCTGTAAGAACATAACCTACGTTCAGTATTTAGCAAACAGTGGTAAGCTTAGCTCACCGCTGTTTTTGACTTTACCATACTGTATATTCCATCAATAGATGGCACAAACGTAAGCAATACGGGCACCCATTGCCGGCAATGGGGACTCAGAAAAGCCTTTCCAGCTTTAGCGAAGACAGAGGACTGTGCCAAGGAGAGGGACACCACGGGACCTAGCCATAGAGGTAAGTTATGTAAAATACGAGTAGCATATCCATTAGTACCGCTATGATACTAAACGGAATATGTTGTCTGTAATAAGGGTAATTATTAAAAACGGAAAACATAGTTCATCTCTTACGCTATTTACATCTACTGAATGCCCCCTGGCCTTTAACCAGTGCTCTTCTCTGATACCCTTCCTCTATCTTATTTCACAGTCGCTGGCGTACCCCTCCTACCGTGATGCAGCAGGTGGAGCAGACTGTATGATCAATCCGTCATACCCATATTCTTCTTCACGAAGGGGTCAATGCAATTAGGTGCGAATTTGCGAGTAGCGAGTTTGTTTTCTGAAACTCACATACTTTGCATTGAAGCGCGCTCCCGAGATTTCTCCAATCCAATTAAAAATGCCAATTCGCACTGCTCGCAGCGGAGGGGTGCGAATTGACTGCCAAATGAGATTTGAGAGAAAGGCATGAAAATGTGGGGAGACCATCCTGGACCCCACCAAAATGGATAATTTTGTTAACCGGACCCTATAGAAGGCTGTTTTTGGGCATTAGGAAGTTACTGTATGTTCTTAAATGGTGTCAAATGGCTGATTTGTGCTTTTTTTTTTTTTAAAAAATGCAAGAAGCTGCTAAAAACAATTTTTTTTGGTTTAATCTCAAACGAATTAAACGAAAAATGCAAAAAAAAAATAATAGGAAAAAGGGTGATTTCGGGGTATTTTGAGGGCACCTTGAAAGATTGAAAAAAAAATTCTAAAAACAATTCTTTTTCAACTAAAAAATGATTGTAATTAAATTTGGGGTGCCTAAACTAACGAAAAAGTTGATTTTGGGGTAATCTGAGGACAATTTTTTTTTACCCCCCAAAATTACATGTAATTATTGAACTAATTAAGCTAATTGGAAACTTTAATTTGTCCAAGGGGTTCAGCACGGTCTCCTGACATTTTAACCTTAAAATAAAGATTTTCCTTCCCATCTCTCACCCTCAGGAAGGTGTGAGTGGATAGTTGAGAATTCACTCTGGTTCAGTGCAAGTTGCTAATTGGATTGCAAAATGAATTCGCTGGGCGAATTTGAAGTGACAATAGCAATTCGCACCTCGCCATTCACACCTAATTGGATTGACCTCATAGTTTATAAGAAGTGCACTGGGGACATCCTCGTAACTGGTGGAAGATAGAGGAGAGTTAGGGGCATATTCAATACGTTGCGAGAATAGTAAAACTCCCGCACCTGCCAGGTTTTTCCTGCAGGTGCAGGTTTTTTGCTATTCTATTAGGTGCAAGTTTTTTTTAAAACACATGCCGGGAGGTTTTTTTCACTGAACTCCTGAGCAAGCGTGATTTTTCCTAAAATTGTTGATTTTAGGTAAAATCACCGGAACTTGCTCTGACACCCCCGCAGCACCCCCCTGAGGACTTATTAAGCAATTGGAAGTTTCCAATTAGCTTAATTAGTCCTTAATTGCTTACCTTTGGCCGCGCTGTCTTCATCCTGCGTCGTGAGCCGGCTTTTCTGCAGCAGCGCTGAGTATGTTAGTGTGTGTGGTGTATGTAAGTTTGTGTGTGTGTGTGTCCAGGGCCGGACTGGCCATCGGGCAATTCTGGCAAATGCCAGAAGGGCCGATGGCCAGATGGGCCAGTTTGGATGTCTGTAAGCATGTTATGACGCGACCGCGTAGTCACGTCACTGCGCGGCAGCCGGGCATGATAGTGCGGCGGGAGTAATCTCAGTGGAAGGCTGGAGTCCAGGCACCCTATGTAGCCTGGCGTGCAGGGCTGCCCGGAAGTACTTTATTAAGACGAAGGAGGTTCACACTGGCGCGAGGAGCTGAGGACGAGGCGGCATTGTCATGGTCATCATAAGGAGACCAGCGCTGCACGTCGGAGGCGGGGCAGCCAGCAACACTCTGTTCGGAAGCAGTCTCCCTGGGGAGAGGTGAGTTGCTGTGGGGGGGAGGGGTCACTACTGTTTGGTATAATGTGTTATGGGGCATTACTATTTGGGCATAATGTTGTGGGGCATAATGTTGTGGGGCATTACTATTTAGGCATAATGCTATGGGGGCCTTACTATTTGGGCATAATGTTATGGGGCCTTACTATTTGGGCATAATGTTATGGGGCATTACTATTTGGACATAATTTTATGGGGGCATTACTATTAGGGCATACAGTTATGGGGGCATTATTATTTAGGCATGATGTTATGGGGCATTACTGTTTGGCCATAATGTGTTATGGGGACATTACTGTGTGGGCAAAATGTGTTATGGGGCATTACTGTTTTCACATAATGTGTTATGGGGCATTACTGTGTGGGCATAATGTGTTATGGGGCATTACTGTTTGGGCATAATGTGTTATGGGGCATTACTGTTTGGACATAATGTGTTATGGGGCATTACTGTTTGGACATAATGTGTTATGGGGCATTACTGTTTGGGCACAATGTGTTATGGGGCATTACTGTTTGGGCATAATGTGTTATGGGGCATTACTGTTTGGGCATAATGTAGAAGGGGTACTACTACTGCAAGGCATAACGTGAATAAGGGGCACTACTATGTGATGTAACAGGAATATGGATCTCCTCGGTGAGACGTAACATAAATATGGGGCACTACTGTGTGACGTAACATGAATATGGGGCTCCATTAAACGATGTAACATGAATAAGGTGCACCACTGTGCGGTATAATATGACGAAGGGGCACCAATGTGTGGTGTAATTTGCATTTGGGTTATGATTGTGTGGTTTGCCCCTTCCCAGCGAGTGCACATCTGTTTAGTTTTTTCTACGGGGTAATTTGAAGAAGGGGCACCAATGTGTGGTGTAATTTGCATTTGGGGTACGATTGTGTGGTTTGCCTCTTCTCAACTAGTCCATAACTGTTTTTTTTTTTGCACGCGCCTCCGACGCGCGCTCTCATTCCTCCAGTTGCGGCTGCCGGAACCACTGCTCTTTATGTACGCAGGGAACCAACATATATAATTATGGCTCTGCTTTTGTGTGCACAGATGTGTCATCCTCTGCGTGCAGCACCCCTGCCCTAAAAAATTCCTATAGTAAACACTATCTAATCCTCTAAAACTGCTAAGCTAGGGCTTGGTCAATTGGGAAAATGTCTTCCACTTTCTTTGTGTGTGACCTCCACCAATGAAATTCCAGCTTTACCTAATAGAACCAACCAAATACCAAATTTCTGACTATGGCACATGTTTGAATTCCCTGCGGGATGAGCTCTGTTGTGTGTATTTTATTACAGAGAATGATGTTCACTTGTATGGTGTTCTAATATTAATTATATTTGTAAGAGTATAGACTAAGAAGTGGGAGGAGTCAGTAATAGTAAGGGGAGGAGTTTATGCCAGGAGCCAGGTGTGAAATCGATGTGGGCCTGTGTGTTGTAAATGCCAGGGCCTATTTTTAGTCCCAGTCCGGCCCTGTGTGTGTCCCACTGTCAGTGTGCCCCCGCAGTGTTTGTGTGGCCCCCCGGAATGGGTGCTGGGAGAACTACATCTCCCAGCAACCCTTGCCCCTCCCACCAGCCCCTGGAGTCTCCCAGGAGCCCCTGGAACTCCCAGCAGCCTCTTCTCCTGTAAGAAGAGAGAGGGGAGACCAACGGGAGCTGCAGAGACTTATGGAGACCCCAGGCAAGGTAAGTGAAGTTTTTTTTATTTTTTATAAATTACACGGTGCACAGACTTGAAAATCCTGCGACCAGTATTTTTAGAATTGAATACCACGGGTATCGGGAGCGCTCTTATCTGCAGTATTTCTTAATTGGGCGCGAGGTGCGCACAGTTTTTACTAGAGAAGAGCGGTTCGGATTCTGTGGAATCCGAACCGCTCCGAATATTGGGGATCCGAGTCCACCCGAACCCTGTTCGGGTGTTCACCGCCTGACTCGGATCCCCGTTCGGGGCTGAACGGCGGCCGCCTGATGTCGGATTCTCACTAGAGAATCCGACATCAGGGCTCCTATTGTGTAGGGCAGAGCGCTGTGATAGCGTTCTGCCCTACACAGCTCAAACACACAGCCGCCAGCGGAAGCTGTGTGTTTGTTACAGCAGCCAATGAGAGTCAGGCAGACTCTCATTGGCTGCTGCACGGAGGGAGCCAGCTGGAGCTCACACACGAGCTCCGTCTTCCGGCTCCCTCCTCAGCGTGACAGCAGAGCGGACGGCGCGGGAGCGGGGATACAGGTACGTTTTTATTTTTATTTTTTTTACTTGTGTAAGGGCCGGGGGCGCTACTGGGTGGGGTCTGCTACTGGGGGTGCCTGCTGCTGGGGGGGCTATACTACTGGGGGGGTCTGCTACTGAGGGGGCTATACTACTTGGGGGGTCTGCTACTGGGGGGGCCATACTACTGAAGGGCCTGTTACTGGGGGGGCCATACTACTGGGGGGGCTTGCTACTGGGGGGGCCTACTACTGGGGGGGGGCTGCTACTGGGGCAGCCTACTACTGGGGGGGCTGCTACTGGGGGGGCCTACTACTGGGGGGGGCTGTTACTGGGGGAGCCATACTACTGGGGGGGGCCATACTACAGGGGGGGCTGCTACTGGGGCAGCCTACTACTGGGGGGGCCATACTACTGGGGGGGCCATACTACAGGGGGGCTACTACTGGGGCAGCCTACTACTGGGGGGCCTGCTACTGGGGGGCATTCTACTGGGGGCACTGCATAGGGGACCCTTCTACTAAGGGGACTGCATAGGGGCACCACTGCTGGGGGCATTGTGTAAGGGACACCACTACAGTGTGTGCATTGTGTAAAAGGGTCACTACTGTGGGCATTGTGTAAAAGGGTCACTACTGTGGGCATTGTGTAAAAGGGGCACTACTGTGTGTCGTAACATAAATAAGAGACACTACTTTATGGTGTAATGTGAATCAGGCCCTATGTGCCGTGTAATGTGAATAAGATTGTGCACTGTGACTCCTTGGGCCGTAGCCCACTATGTAAACAAGTACTGTGACTCTGCTGGCCGTACCCCACTGGGTGGGTGCACTACTTTTCATTTCTGCCACTGCTGTGTGGCAATGTGTCATAGATGTGCTTTATACTGTGGTGTCTGTGTCGTTGTGCCGCTGCTTTGTCGCTTAGTAACCAGTCAGCTCACTGCAACCTTTGGCCAATAATGTTGAAAACAATATTATAAGCTGTGAGCTGGTCTAAATTGACTGGAAATTAATGTTATTGAGGTTAATAATACTCTAGGAAGAAAAAAAATACCAATTTATGTGATTTTAGCTTTTTTTTTGTCAATTTTTGTAAAAAAATCCAAATCCAAATCCAAAGCCAGTCACCGCAGTTTGGCAAATCCAAATCCAAAGCCGGACGACGAATTAGAACCAAATCCAAATCCGGCAAAAATGGTCCGGCGCACATCCCTAGTTCTTACCCATACTTGCCAACTTTCCCTGATTGTCAGGGAGACTCCCTGAAATAGCAGCAGTCTCCCTGTCTCCCTGAAGAGTCCAGTAATCTCTCTGATTGCACCTTACCCCATTATGTAGCTGTTATATACAAAAACTACAGAGATTTATACATTCAAATGGGATCATTAGTATAATTTCCCTGCATTGGGTATAAGGCACAATGATCCCTATGGCTACATGTATTTTCTGAAAAGTATCAGTGTGTTTTTATCACCAAGTAAATATTTCTAATTGCTTTGGGGCTCATTTTAAATTTGTATGTAAATTAATTTTATGACACGCCTCTCAGATGCAGCAGTACACGCTCACTTTACAGCATGCTTATAGTAGGCAAGTATGTTTTTACCTCGCTAAACCTCACGCCCAATTGTATATGCCACATACAGTATGACTGGACCCTGCACAGAAACTCTGGGTGGTAAACAGACCCGGTAATATCCTTCAATCTGGCTTTCACTCCTGTGCTTTACAGAACACTGATGCACAGCGATTGCGTCACGCGCTGTCTAACATGGAATACAGTATATGCTCAGAATAGCCACATGCTTTTGTCTAGAGTAGGAGAGGCCAGTAAGGGCCTGTTCCAGAGATATATGTTCATCCGAGGATGAACGTACATCTCCGATGTTGAAGGGTCAGCGCATGTGCAGAACGGATCCTACGATCTCACTCGCAGACCCCCCCCCAAGCAGCAACTTGATTGACATGCTGCAGAGTTTGTGAGGCGGAGCACCTAGTTGCCATTCCAGGAAACGGAGAGGCGTTGACTCCATTCTCTGGGAGGGACAAGGCATGGTTCTGTATCAGTGGACGCAGGTTCCTTGCCTCTTGCGTGACAAGAGCTGGCCAGGCTGTGGGAGGCTTCAGCTCCCGTAGCCTGACCGAAGGAGAAACCATCGCGACCTTCGATCGCAATGGTCGCGCAAGTGATCCCAGCCTGCGACTTCGGTTGCAGTGCTGGGATTGCAGATGCAGCAAAGTGGTGTCTGACACCTCTTTTGGCATTTGCATGTGAGATGGACGGATTTGTACAGCCGCTTGTGTGCGGCTCTGCAATTCTGTCCATCTCTGAATCAGGCCCTTGGTTGTGATTTTCTCAGCTTAGCGTAAGTTGCAATATGTGGCAGTAACATTACTAGTACAGGCTGATTGGTCTATAATACAGAGTAAAGTTTGAAGTAGCAATAATAATGATAATAATACTAATGATAGGGTCATCACTATGGGTATGCGAATGGTGCTCCCAGCCATGACGCAAGACCTAGGGGCAACGTCATCACTGCTCCCTGGCACCTGCATTTTGCTGATATGGCACCCTGCAGTCTGTAGAGCTGGCATTTTCTTGTTAGTCCCAAAGGCCTTGCCCCCTCGATGTGGCATCATGAAGTCACGTGTTCTGGGGACAGGGCCACAACAGTGCCAAGATTTGCCTCGCTACAGTACTGAATGATGATAATAATATTTTTTGGTGAGTACTTCTGATTAATGTTATATAGTTCAGGCAGGTGCCACTGAGTCCATACCAACCTTGCCCATTCCACTATAGCCTATGGCATACCCACTTCTGACCGCACATATCTATTATTCCAGACCAAACAAAATGGTGTCACGTCCATTCTGGCTCTTACAGTTACTATTAGAGGCTTCATTGGACATTCTATAATCTGTGTATGTAATAATGTGAATTACTGCAATTATATCTATACATATATAACATTGTGTCTGTCTGTTTGTTCCAAGTTGGCACAAACACTATTAAACTGATTTTCATGAAACTCCTAGAAATAAGCTGCACTTTGGGCCTGATTCACACCCGGACGCTAGTTGCGGCCGCTCGCTGGCTAAAAGGGGATGGCTATTTAAATCTCGTGCTCGCACTGTGTCGCTAAAGCCTCCCACTAAGTAATAGCGAGCGGCTGCACTATGCGCTCGCACCTGTATAAAGACGCCCCTTTGCCACTCTCAACATACGTCATCTCCAGCAGTTGTAGGATTAATCAGGAACATCGAGAGCCATCGTAGCTGCTCGCGGCGCTTGTGGTAGCCTTTTCCCACCACAACATTGCGAGCAGTTCAGGCTAAAATACAACCCAGTCACGTGTGTAATGATGCTACTTTGCTAATTATGCACACCCATTAAACGCCGTTCTGACGGTCGGGCACGCCTGCGTTCGCACATCCACACCCCCGTTTTCAAGCACCGTCCCCTGTTACCACCCACAAACGGCACATTCTGTCACTCAAAATAGATTCCTGACTGCGGGCTATGGGCGAGCACTTTCCCATCGCAATGACTGGTTCGCGCACGCGCATTGCGACTCATACGCATAAGCAGATTGCGAAAAATCGCTCAATGCGAGCGAGTGCAGCATAGCGTCCGGGTCTGCATCAGGCCCTTTGTTTCATCTCCGTCCGCCAATAACAAAAACAAGATGTATTGGCATCATCAATGCAAGAAATATGTGTGGCATTGTGTGCGGCCAGTAAGGGGTGGGGGTAGAGTTGCTTCATTAGGGTAGACTACATAGCAGTCTGTGCACAGGGCACACAGTGACTTTGGTGAGATAGGTGTGGCACTAGGCGTACAGCCATTAAAGGATGGGGGCAGAGGTGCTTTGGGCCCGCGGTCACTTCATTAGGATAAACTACATAGCAGTCTGCGCACAGGGTACACAGTGACATTGGTGGAAGAAGATGTTGCTGCCACCAGTCTGTATAGCGCAGCAGGTCACATGGGCCACTCCTGCGACAGGACCGCGACTAGAACACCTCAAATAAGAAAAATGTTGGCAGAAGTGATTTCATCGTGGGCAAAGCCGAGTGCAACAGCTAGTCTATAATAGGTGCTGTATGTGCAGTACATACGGGCCTTGAGTCAGGGGGGTCCGTCCTATCTACTCAATGGAATATCATTACCAGTGGCTGCTTATGCCACGTTTCCGGTGATTCTTTCGGTAATCATTGGTAATATGGCACATGCACAGAAGGCAGCTGCTGTATAACATTGGCACTGTACATCTGCAATATTTCCAGAAGGGCCCATGTGTAAATGTTCGGGGCCCCACGCACCTGAATATATGGTGCACGGCCCTGTCGTTATCATTAAAGCATGGTTGAAGGTATAGTGGCTAGTATTTTCTAAGTCATATGATCTTAGGGCCTGATTCAGAGCTGGACGCTATTTGCGGTCGTTCGTCCAGAAAATAGGGGTGGCTATTCAAATGAACCGTTCGCTCTTTGCGGTCTGTTCACGCCTCTATGTCTGAACGAGCTAACAAAACTTGCGGTCGTTTTTTGGATAACTATGCCCCCTGGCCACTCGCATCTTACGTCATGTCCGCTATTTATTAGATTAATCGAGTACATCGACAAGCGTATGAACTGCTCGCTATTCTTGTGGTTGGTTTTTGCTACCACAATCTTGCGAGCAGTTCTGACTATAAAATAACCCAGTGACGTGGTCAATGACGCTGCTGTATTAATTATGCACACCCTTAAAACGCCCGTTTTGACCTTTAAGCACGCCTGCGTTCGGATCTCCACACCCCGTTTTAAAGCACCTTCCCCTATTACCACCCACATACGCCTCCTCCTGTCACTCAAAATAGCAGGCATCCGCTATTTAGCGAACAAACGATTTTCGGCCGCACTGACTGGTTCGCGCATGCATATTACGATCCGTACGCATGAGCAGTTGGGCAAACATCGCTCGGAGCGAACGAGCGGCCACTTACGAGCGGCTCTGAATCAGGCCCTTAGTTCATTTGACTGGAGGTCTGAATTCTCGTGATTATATTAATATTTTTTCTAATCTTTACTTTTATATGATCAATGATGATATTATTTTTTTGATTTTTCCCATCCACAATTGTTTCGTCTCAATTCCATAACAACAAATTTTAAACTACTATCTTAATAGGAGGTACAGAAACTGAATAACAATAAAAGACAGAAAAAAAAAAATCATTGCACTTCAGTCAATAACAGCAATACTTCACTGTAGCTAAAAAAACACTAAAATGATTATTATTATTTATTAACAGTTTGTTATTTAGCGCAGCATATTCCGTTGAGCTTTACCATTGGAAACAACAGTAAGAGAACATAACAAGGTAATAACATATAGGCATAGAGGGTCAGAGGGCCCTGCTCGCAAGCTTACAATCTATAGGGAAATAGGCGTTGATACACAAAGATAGGAGCTACATATTCCAAATTGGTCCAGCCAGATTGCAGAGGTTCTTGGTGAGCTGTATGATCCAGTCACACAGGAATGTTGGCCTAGGGATAGTAGGATGCGAATTGAAGAAAGAGAAAATATGTGAGGTTATGTGTGGGCTGTAAGAAGGATGTAATTCATATTTGCCTACTTTTGAAAACTAGTTTCAGGGAGATTGTAGATGGTGGTAGGTGTCACAGACCGCCATGATGACTCTTCCCAGATATGACAATCTGAGAGTCGCCGCTGTGACCTTACACCAATACCTCAGCGCGTGTGGTTATTAACTCCGGTATCTGACATCAGCAGAAGACCAATTTAACGCTAAAGCGTAAGGCAAGCATCTGCTCTCACCTGTACACACAACTTATCAATATTTAAACATAGGTAACATTCCAAACATGAGGCGTTTGGGTCATAAAAACACAGATTCCAAGAACTAAAATTAGTTTAGTTTAATTCAAGAAATATCTTCAAAGCTTATGTACAAAAATTACAAGGGATATAAGGATGTTACAAAAAGTCACAAACACAGTTAATCACAATTTCAAGTAAACCAACGAAAATAATAAAATGGGAGAAAACAGACCGTTAAGATTGCGATGGATAGAACAGCTTTGGGATGAGGCCTTCCCAATGATGAATTCAGGTGCCCTGTGTCTTGTCGATAACCTCAAGCAGAGAATCACCTCTTCTGTCCAGGGAGCCTGTATTTTATCCCTGTGTGCCCAGCTATTTTCCTCTCACCCACCCTGGGGGAAGGGGGAATACTAACCCTCCCCACAGAGAGTGGCTGATTGGCTCACCCAATTTGTCTGTAGTTGTGGGACAGCAAACTGATACCACTTATACAGGTCAAAGTAAGGTTCCTTTTTATGCCCAGCTGCACATCCTGACTCCAGAGTCTATAGACCTGGCCCCCTGGGGCTATGAACAGACCATGTACTTCGTGTTCAATACCCACAACCACAGATTTTAACAGTTGACCAAGTTTTATGATGCTATGGGAAGGAAAGCCCTTCTAACATTCATCCCAGCGTCAAAGAACTACACTAAGAGTTTTGACACCTCACATTAGACTTTAGCATGACATTATACAGATACACCTTCCTATAGAGAGACACATATATATTGACATTATATTCTGTATCAGGCCCCTTTAAGAAAACATTTACAGTTTGATCACAATAGGAGCACCACCGAGGGGCGTGTCCAGCTCCGCCCAAAGGGCGTGTCTAGTTCCACCTATGGGCGTATCTTTTGCCACTCGGGTTTGTCCTGCAGAGGAAGTTGATAACTATAGTACTATGAGTACCAGAGCGGGTCTGTGTATGGGTAGTAACTAGGGATATATGAAGACATGGAATTTATACATCAGGAATATTAATGTTGTAAGCATAAGAAAGAATGTGTATATGCAATAGGTACCACCCACAACTCTGCTGTATACATCAACTGACATCAAATCATATAAGCCTATAGTATGACATGTGGATGAAAATCCTGAGTCTCCATTTGCAAATTCCTATAGATAAATTCTTCAACAGACTACACCAAAATGTCTATTTAGCTTAGCTCCTATATAATTATCAGCACTGAGTCTACTTTATCCAGAGTCCCACTGCTTACCAGGGGCTGGATGGCAATTTTTGGCCTGGGGGGGAAATACAAGTAAGTGGCCCTGGTTTTCTACAAGTGCTCAACCAAAAAAAACCCACCTGCGATCTAACAGCAGCCTATACAGCCGGGAACCCAGGTGTACCTACCCAAAGTCAGCAGGATAGCAGCATATGAAAAAGGGGGTCCTGGGAAATGGAAGTCTCCCTAAGTCACTGCAAGTGTGGTAATCTGAAATCTGACACACGCCCCCTCCCCTCCTCAAAAATGAATTCCCAGATCTGATGTACCCTTCCTCCGTAGTTTAAAATCAGACCCCACATCAGCCTCCCTCAGTTATGATCATACCCCACACTTGACAAACCCCCTCCCTCAATTGGAAACATACCCCAGTCCTGACAATCTCCCCCTCCTTCCTCAATGTACTCTCTCATCAGTTTTAAACCTGACAACTCCCTCAGTTAAAATCACATCCCAGAACTGCCCCCCCCCAAACCTAACAACCCCTTCTCCCTCAACAGCATGTTCCAGAAGTGCCCCTCCTCATACCTGACAACCGCCCTTTTCCCTTAATGAATAGCATATCCCAGAAGTGTGCCTCCCTTACCTGCCACCCCTCCCCCTTCATCTTCAATTAAAATCATGTACCAACTGCCTTAAATCTGATCAAATAAAATGTATTTTAAATGAGACCTCAGATGTATGGGGGCACCCCAATACTCACCATCCTCCTGCTGCTGTCCCTCCTAGACTCAGACTCCAATCAGTGTTAGATAGATACTCCTATGACTGTGATTGGTGGATGGCCAGCACCATCCACCAATCTATATGCTAGCAGTCTGCCCTGCAGTGTAGTGAGGACTGTTCTGTGTGTGCCTGGAGTCTGGACTGGACACTGCCAAAATGACTGACCCAAGGAGGGAGGCAGAGAATGCTACTTGACTTCTGCGATCATGGCTGGGGAGCATCCTTTGCCTGTCTCCTGGCCACGGCCCCAAATAATTTCAGTTTACTGGCGGGGGGGAATGCCTCCCAGCACAGCTGCCCTCTGTGGGACATTTGCCCAGCCGCCGGGGAGGGGAGGACGTAACTGCCACTGCCAGTCCCACTCCCTGTCATCAGACAGACTCGGGGGCCAGTGACTCACTAAGACTGTGTGCTGGGGCAGACCTAAGCAGCCACCGCTACTCACAACCCTGCGGTGGCCGGCCTATCATATCAAACTAAGTGATGTCACATATTGTGACGTCCTTGAGCCAGGCCCCGCCCCCTTCACATCTGACTCACGCATGCGCAGTGCAGCATTTTGACAGGGCACTGTGGATTACTGGGGGATTTTCCATACTTTCCGGGGTAGCGGGCGGCTCCCGCGGAATGCCGGAGGGTAGGCAAGTGTGATGTAATTAAATAGGGAAGCTATGAAGGTGATGTGGTTTGTTCTGGAATCTGATAAGCTTGTCTGAAGAGGTGAGTTTTTAGGGAACGCTTGAAGGTTTGGAGACCAGAGGAAAGTCTTATTGTGAGTGGGAGGGCATTCCACGGATTGGGTGCAACCTGAGAAAAGTCCTGTAAACGTTTCTTTTGAGCAAGGATGAGAGACGCAGATCGTCTAAAGAGTGGATGAGGAAGAGCATACCATTTCATTTCGGATCTTATCAATCTTATAATCTTATCCGTGAAATTGAAAGCAAGATCTTGTGCACAAATAGTAGCACAAACTGAAAACTTCCACGCACACTGCCTAGTTTGGAAAATGGGTGACAGGAAGTGCATGGGGTGAGTCAGCAGTGCGGCCTTGCAAATGACTCCTTTCAGACATACAACCCGGGAAATTTCCTGCTCAGACCCGGGAATTTCTCCTGTGCAAATTCCCGGGTATTTGGTCGAGACCCCCCTTTCACACTACAGTGTCTACCCGGGAAATTCCCAGGTAGACCCCTTTCAGACAAGAGCAGGGTTTTTCTGCTTACCTGCCTCTTCTCTGCTGTCTGCTCCTCCTAGCCTATCCCCTCTCTGGCTAATGATGATGATGTCATCATTCAGCAGCCAAAAGCCGGCCAATCGTAATGCAGTTTTTTGTTTTTTTATTATTATTATAATTTTTTAACATTTATTTTAATTCCCTGGTGGTCCAGTGGGAGTGCGGGCGGCCCGCTGTGGCACAGCTGGCCGGTGCTGGGGGTGGTGAGCAGCAGCACTGAGCGTCCTATAAGACGCTCTGCGCTGTCAGCTACATGCAAAAGCTGCTTGGTGCTGCCCGGGAGTTGTAAATTCCCGGGTAGCACCATTCAGACAGAAGCAGGTTCATTTCCCGGGACTTAACTCCCGGGAAAAACCATGGTCGATTGCAGGGGCGGCTACCCGGGAACGTGTTCCCGGGTAGGTACCTTTCACACAGACATGAGATCCGGGAATTTTGGCCGAGGCAGGCCAAAATCCCAGGAATCTCAGTATGTCTGAAAGGGGTATTAGTAATCACTAATTACTGGGAAAAATACTGTAGGAATATCTGAATTTGTGAATCCTGAAGCCTAATTCACGTAAACAACTTCAAATGTTAATACATATGTAATACAGAAGCGTGGATATTTTTTTAAATATAAGGTGTATATAAAAGTATTGAATTTTCAGAGGTACGTTTTTATAGCATATATAGGAATTCGGATTTAGAAGTTTGGTACAGAAGGGATAAGTCCTGTTTAATTTTAACTGACAGATAGTGAGAGCAAAAATCTGGCAGAGACTTTGTAGCAGCAATACAGAAGCAAGGTTTGCAGCTGCACGTCTGCAATTTGCTCCTGCTACTTTGAGAGAAAAGGTAAACAGCTATTAGGACTGATTGCTGCAAAGTTAAGTGACTATCTAACAAGGAGCTCAGCCGAGGAGGTAATTAATAGTCAGCGTACGCATATTTTTCTGCTTATTTAACTCTTATCTCTTAACATGAACAGCTGAAATGCTAGCGAGTGCCAAGCACATAAACCATACACAATGGCCACTCAATTACGCACCACTATGAATCATTAGCTAAAGGGCTGCAGACAAATTGCATGGTTAGATTTCTTTCAGTGTAAGAGGGCTGATGAGTTTACAACCCAAACACGCACTAATGAACCTGAATATTTATTGATCTGCCTGACACTATTGCACCCTTCAAAGTGATACATTGTCAAAAACACAATCCAAGTCAGATGACAATTTTTAGAGCCCTGGACCTGGTGTATTTCTCTGGTCCCCATAATCTATTATTCCGCTTTCAGGGGATGATGCCGAGATGAACGCAAGTTATTCCTCTTTTACACTAAATTTCCAGGTTCCAAACTGGGTCAGACCCGGGACAGATCCCCTTCAGACCGTGGTGCCCACAGGGGTTATTCCCGGGTTGGCGCCGTTCACACTGCACACAGATGACATAATTTCCAAGCGCAAGAAAATCCGGAACTCTCAAATCCTGTAAACAGTAACCGAGTTGGGCGACCCAGGTTACCTGTTTACACTACAGGGTAGACGGGTTGGTCCCGTATTAATCCCTGGAAACTGCCAGGTAACTCAACCCAGGAATCCAACCCTGTCCCCTTTAACACCAAGCAGCAACCCAGATTAACCCGGCCAGGGCCGTAACTAAGGTAGTGTGACCTGTGCCATGGCACAGGGCACCGTAGGGCAGGGGGCGCTGTTTGGACCTGTCAATTTTCCTGTTTATTATCATTCTCACTTGTAGCTTCCTCTTCTTTTATCCCCAGCATCTCCTGGCTGCCCCTATATCTTCCCTGGCCCTTCCCCATGAGGCCATGGCCCTCTCTCAGGTGCACTATATTATGTCCCTATTTATCCCCAGCATCTCCTGGCCTCCCCTATCTCTTCCCTGCCCTTCCCCATGAGGCCATGGCCCTCTCTCAGGTGCACTATATTATGTCCCTATTTATCCCCAGCATCTCCTGGCCTCTCCTATCTCTTCCCTGGCCCTTCCCCATGAGGCCATGGCCCTCTCTCAGGTGCACTATATTATGTCCCTATTTATCCCCAGCATCTCCTGGCCTCCCTTATCTCTTCCCTGGCCCTTCCACATGTGGCCATGGCCCTCTCTCAGTTGCACTTTATTATGTCCCTATTTATCCCCAGCATCTCCTGGCCTCCCCTATCTCTTCCCTGGCCTTTCCCCATGAGGCCATGGCCCTCTCTCAGGTGCACTATATTATGTCCCTATTTATCCCCAGCATCTCCTGGCCTCCCCTATCTCTTCCCTGGCCCTTCCCCATGAGGCCATGGCCCTCTCTCAGGTGCACTATATTATGTCCCTATTTATCCCCAGCATCTCCTGGCCTCCCCTATCTCTTCCCTGCCCTTCCCCATGAGGCCATGGCCCTCTCTCAGGTGCACTATATTATGTCCCTATTTATCCCCAGCATCTCCTGGCCTCTCCTATCTCTTCCCTGGCCCTTCCCCATGAGGCCATGGCCCTCTCTCAGGTGCACTATATTATGTCCCTATTTATCCCCAGCATCTCCTGGCCTCTCCTATCTCTTCCCTGGCCCTTCCCCATGAGGCCATGGCCCTCTCTCAGGTGCACTATATTATGTCCCTATTTATCCCCAGCATCTCCTGGCCTCCCTTATCTCTTCCCTGGCCCTTCCACATGTGGCCATGGCCCTCTCTCAGTTGCACTTTATTATGTCCCTATTTATCCCCAGCATCTCCTGGCCTCCCCTATCTCTTCCCTGGCCTTTCCCCATGAGGCCCTGGCCCTCTCTCAGGTGCACTATATTATGTCCCTATTTATCCCCAGCATCTCCTGGCCTCCCCTATCTCTTCCCTGGCCCTTCCCCATGAGGCCATGGCCCTCTCTCAGGTGCACTATATTATGTCCCTATTTATCCCCAGCATCTCCTGGCCTCCCCTATCTCTTCCCTGCCCTTCCCCATGAGGCCATGGCCCTCTCTCAGGTGCACTATATTATGTCCCTATTTATCCCCAGCATCTCCTGGCCTCTCCTATCTCTTCCCTGGCCCTTCCCCATGAGGCCATGGCCCTCTCTCAGGTGCACTATATTATGTCCCTATTTATCCCCAGCATCTCCTGGCCTCCCTTATCTCTTCCCTGGCCCTTCCACATGTGGCCATGGCCCTCTCACAGTTGCACTTTATTATGTCCCTATTTATCCCCAGCATCTCCTGGCCTCCCCTATCTCTTCCCTGGCCTTTCCCCATGAGGCCATGGCCCTCTCTCAGGTGCACTATATTATGTCCCTATTTATCCCCAGCATCTCCTGGCCTCCCCTATCTCTTCCCTGGCCCTTCCCCATGAGGCCATGGCCCTCTCTCAGGTGCACTATATTATGTCCCTATTTATCCCCAGCATCTCCTGGCCTCCCCTATCTCTTCCCTGGCCCTTCCCCATGAGGCCATGGCCCTCTCTCAGGTGCACTATATTATGTCCCTATTTATCCCCAGCATCTCCTGGCCTCCCCTACCTCTTCCCTGGCCCTTCCCCATGAGGCCATGGCCCTCTCTCAGGTGCACTATATTATGTCCCTATTTCTCCCCAGCATCTCCTGGCCTCCCCTATCTCTTCCCTGGCCCTTCCCCATGAGGCCATGGCCCTCTCTCAGGTGCACTATATTAAGTCCCTATTTATCCCCAGCATCTCCTGGCCTCCCCTATCTCTTCCCTGGCCCTTCCCCATGAGGCCATGGCCCTCTCTCAGGTGCACTATATTATGTCCCTATTTATCCCCAGCATCTCCTGGCCTCCCCTATCTCTTCCCTGTCCCTTCCCCATGAGGCCATGGCCCTCTCTCAGGTGCACTATATTATGTCCCTATTTATCCCCAGCATCTCCTGGCCTCCCCTATCTCTTCCCTGGCCCTTCCCCATGAGGCCATGGCCCTCTCTCAGGTGCACTATATTATGTCCCTATTTATCCCCAGCATCTCCTGGCCTCCCCTATCTCTTCCCTGGCCCTTCCCCATGAGGCCATGGCCCTCTCTCAGGTGCACTATATTATGTCCCTATTTATCCCCAGCATCTCCTGGCCTCCCCTATCTCTTCCATGGCCCTTCCCCATGAGGCCATGGCCCTCTCTCAAGTGCACTATATTATGTCCCTATTTATCCCCAGCATCTCCTGGCCTCCCTTATGTCTTCCCTGGCCCTTCCCCATGAGGCCATGGCCCTCTCTCAGGTGCACTATATTATGTCCCTATTTATCCCCAGCATCTCCTGGCCTCCCTTATGTCTTCCCTGGCCCTTCCCCATGAGGCCATGGCCCTCTCTCAGGTGCACTATATTATGTCCCTATTTATCCCCAGCATCTCCTGGCCTCCCCTATCTCTTCCCTGGCCCTTCCCCATGAGGCCATGGCCCTCTCTCAGGTGCACTATATTATGTCCCTATTTATCCCCAGCATCTCCTGGCCTCCCCTATCTCTTCCCTGGCCCTTCCCCATGAGGCCATGGCCCTCTCTCAGGTGCACTATATTATGTCCCTATTTATCCCCAGCATCTCCTGGCCTCCCCTATCTCTTCCCTGGCCCTTCCCCATGAGGCCATGGCCCTCTCTCAGGTGCACTATATTATGTCCCTATTTATCCCCAGCATCTCCTGGCCTCCCCTATCTCTTCCCTGGCCCTTCCCCATGAGGCCATGGCCCTCTCTCAGGTGCACTATATTATGTCCCTATTTATCCCCAGCATCTCCTGGCCTCTCCTATCTCTTCCCTGGCCCTTCCCCATGAGGCCCTGGCCCTCTCTCAGGAGCACTATATTATGTCCCTATTTATCCCCAGCATCTCCTGGCCTCCCCTATCTCTTCCCTGGCCCTTCCCCATGAGGCCATGGCCCTCTCTCAGGTGCACTATATTATGTCCCTATTTATCCCCAGCATCTCCTGGCCTCCCCTATCTCTTCCCTGGCCCTTCCCCATGAGGCCATGGCCCTCTCTCAGGTGCACTATATTATGTCCCTATTTATCCCCAGCATCTCCTGGCCTCCCCCATCTCTTCCCTGGCCCTTCCCCATGAGGCCATGGCCCTCTCTCAGGTGCACTATATTATGTCCCTATTTATCCCCAGCATCTCCTGGCCTCCCCTATCTCTTCTCTGGCCCTTCCCCATGAGGCCATTCTCCTTTTTCAGGTCCACTACCTTATGTTTCCAGTTAAAAATTGGGAGGGGGGGAGGCTCCAATGCTCTCTCTGGCACAGGCCACCAAAAAGTCTAGTTACGGCTCTGGACCTGGCAATAACCCGGGTTTTCGCTGTGGTGTAAGCTCAACGAGTATAATAGGTAGTGATTTTAAATTGGCAGCTTCTGGCGATGGATGGCGATTTATGAAGCCACACATCGCCAACATTTCATTGTGTTTGCTGGAAATACTGAAATAATTAGACGAACAAGCGTACGGGCTGTCTTTAAAACAGAATGCTTCTGCCTAGGCACGTATTGGAAAAATCAGGGGACTAAGAACCCTTGGGGTCCCACCAATTTTTCCATTACTGACACTAAGCATTAGCAACTATCTTGCTGCCTTCAGGCCCGTCTAATTTTTAGCGAGCTTTTCTGGTGCATTTCTGGGGTTTTAAAATCACTGTCTATTAGATATGGATATGGTGAGTTAAATGTTTAACGTTGCAAATATCTTGAGTTGAGTCACGGCGATGTTGATTGAAGCACAATTCTGGCAAGTTTCCGAACTCGCAACCTGTTCCAATTCCCCTAAATATCCAGAACAGGAGAGATAGCAAGCCGATGCAGAAAATAGTCATCTAAAGCTTAACTTGATATTTTTTCTATAGGTAAAATTACAAACAATTGTTTATGATACTGTATCCAGCAGGGGGCATGAAATAGAACTTTATGCAATTCCAATGTTCACGTATTTCAGCGACTGTTTGCTACTGCGCTGAGCGAAAATCCCCATAAACGCTGTATTATCAGATGTCAGTAGACACATAAATGTACCAGACCTAACATTACTAAATTTAACTAAAATAACAACATAAGTCCAAAATGTGGTGTTATAAATATAATATCAGCTTTATTAACGTTATAAATGTATGGTGGCAGGGGAAAGAACAGCAGGCTATTCAGCGTCCAATTTACTTAGGCAAATAGCTACATGACTAACGACGGCCAACTATCCCTTTCTCAGCAAGTGGGAGATATCCGACACCTATACTAAATTGCTAATACACTATTCTGGCTTGCTCGGTTGAGAGGTGCTGCTGACACCAGTAGGGTGCAATCAGCCTATCCAGTGTATTGAAGGGGAGTGCACGTGCACCCCCCATACTGCAGCAAGCTGGACGCTGGACTACCGCTCTTTCCCGCTAGTAATAAAGCCGACACATAATATACAATAGGGAAGAGCAATTGGGAAGACAGGAAAAAATAGGGATAATTCAGTAGGTGCAACAACTGTAAAAACTAAAACACCGCCAGGCGGTATTACAGCATATACAGATGCACAAAGTGGGTGTCGCATGGATGTACAACCAGGAAAGGGATTCGTAGCAGCATTTGCGTAATGTTGCAGACAGGAAACTTAGCTGTGTCCACCTATATCAGGTCCAATAAAATTGAAACAGCAGCGATATGCAGAGCAAGAGGAAATCATAGTGCTCAAAAATTGAATAATAAAGATATTTAAAAAAAAACAGCTTCTCTCGTATTGGTCACAATTACAGAACAGTAACAATAGTAATAATAATAATAATAATAATAATAATAATAATAACAATAACCATAATAATAATAATAATAATAATAATTAGGGAATCCAATTGGTAACCTCCTTGGTTATGGAGGATATTATGGATATTAGTTATGCTGGGTACACACTTGCCGATGTGTACGGGCCGACATATCCTACTGCGGGTACAGTATACATTGAATGATGTAGTGAACGATGGAACTATCCTTCATTACATCCTTCTTTAGCTGCAACGGCGCTCCATGCAATATCGTCCGGTTGGCCATGTTGGCCATACTGGCGTATCAGTTGATCTTGTTATATGTTGTTTAAGATCTTTGGACTGCGCGCTTTGGGCGACCGGTAAGGGTTCCACCACGTCGATGTCCTCAAGGCCAGCCTCTAGGCATGTTTGGTGTAAACAATGCGAGGTGAAGTGAATAATGAAATAACACAGCAGTCGGTGATTGAGGTCCCAGCAAGACCGCTGATATTTATGGTTGTATATTGCTGTCACAGTTTCCAGACATCCCAGTAGGTCACATGTTCCATCTCACCCAGCAGGTGCACAAGGAGAGTTAAGTAACTGACACAGTTTCCAGATCACCCAGCAGGTAACATGTTCCAGCTCAACCAGCACGTGCACAGGGAGAGTTCAGTAACTGACACGGTTTCCAGATCAACCAGCAGGTCTCATGTTCCAGGTCATCCAGCAGGTGCACAGGGAGAATTCACCAACTGTCACATTTTCCAGAGCACAATGGTGATACATTGTAAATGGTGGGCAACGTTTTGCCATATAACTCAGAAATGAAGCAACCAATTACAACGCCAATATTTCTCTGCAAGTCGACGGACCAAGCCCTTTAATTTGGTATATGATGTGCCCTGCTAAGACAAGGGCATCATAGAAATATGTCACTCATATCTGCTATTAATAAATAGATAATAATCATAAAAATAATAATATAAAAAAAGAATCTTAATAATTCCCACTGTACTATGACTTTGCAGGTTACGTTATAATAATACTGTACTCTTAATTTCTGTGCAAACAGATATCCATGGATATAGTGAGATAAGTCTGCTGAGTTAAATGCTATCAGCAACAGTCTGTGATACAAACCTCCAAATATTGCTCTAGACACAATACCACGAACCCTTAATGCTAGATTATTAACTATATTTAAAGCAGCACAATTCCAGTGAACTCCAGAGTATTAGTCTGATAGAATAATGCCTTAGATATACGTATACAGGCAGACTGGAATACAGTATGTACTGAAAACTTATTATAGTTATTTTTGGAGACTGTGCTATTTTTTCAGCAGGAACAAGCAGGAACTCAGTTCCTGAACCTCTAACTATCCTGGGCCAAAATATATTTTCCATAAGATAAGTTTTATTTTAAAGTGTCTTTTGAGTGCCTTCTTTTCTAAATACTTTATATATATATATATAGATCCACCATATATAAAATAGTTTTACTATAGCTCCACTCCCAGTAGCTCCACCCACAGGTCCTGAACCTATTTTTCCAGAAGAATAGCCCTCATATGGAGTGTTCGCTATTTAGACAGTGAATTCTTTGATTAGTTGGGGTCCGGTACTAGGAATTGAAAAGTATCAGTTCCGTAGTCAGGTACTAGTAGTTAAATGTGCATGTATTTCTGTTTAGTAAGCCCCTTTATTGCTAGGCGGCTGATGGCTTCTAATGCCTTCCTTCCACGCAGTTACATTTCATACACTGACACGCGTTTCGCAGATGGAGTGTCCTGTTTATGTATTTATACTTGTTCTTCTGTATTTTGCTGCTGTTTCACTGATTTGGTGTAAACAATCGTCTACAATTTTACCAATAGTTAATATATTACATGTGACTTTTTAAATGACTGTTTTCACCTGTGTGTTTCTTAACAGACGTGCTGCTTTTACTCTTTTCTAGATTTTTAGACCTGAGATCACGCATAAGCACAACCAAAAATCATGCTGTGCTGAGGCAGTGGAGGGATCTGCTCCGATTCCTCTTCGCAATCCCGAAAAATTCCTATAGGAAGGAGCAGGGCGAAGGGAGTCAGCACCATGTGAGGATGCCGTTGATTCTCGGAGGTAAGCTACGAAAACCTTCAGTTTTCAGAGATTGCTGAATATTAGGCGGCCCCATCCGGCCCTTAATAAACATGCCTTCCCGCATGTGTAATGGGCCCATTAGTGACGATGAATAGGCCCCCTAGTGTTCACTTAAAAGAGTTCTATAGATGAACATGTGAGATAGATATTTTAGTCTAAGAAAACCCGGAAGTTTCATCGACGACCGATTCTTATCTGTGGGGATTTGTGTATAGGAATTGATCAGAAGAAAATGGTACATTCTGTTTTTGTACAGGAGGGAGAATTCCTGACTGTGCTTTTCCTTTGAAAATAACTTTTTAATTTTGCCAATCTTTATACATTTATTACTGTCTTATGTACATACACACACAAATCTCCTGCTGATCACTGTAAGCACATTGATCGTGTGTAGTTTCTTAGTTTGGGCACCTCGTGAACTAATTGCTTTTCTTCCTGACTGCATTGGTTTAATACAGATCATTTTAATGAAATTGTGCCTCACCAATTCCTCCTGCTACGATTCTTTATGTCCTGAAATAAGAGCTGGAACAAAGTATCGATTGGCAATTTCACTTTTTTTGGGGGGGTAGGGGGGGGAACAATAAACAAACTGTTTAGCAATTTCTTCCTGCAGTGTTATATTACATTTTCTATTATAATTCACATACAAAATAAGTATTATGCAGAAAATCTTTGTTTCCAGATGGTGTTTAAGAGGTTTTCTTATGTTATCATTACTGATATTCTTATTGATAATAATTTTGACTTGGGAATCATTTTACTTTGGGTAATATTCTTACCATCCTAACGCTAATGAGATTTTTAATAACTATTAACTTGCACCTGGTGCTAAGCTGCAATATGAGTGGATTTTTAATTACAGAGAGGAATGAAAGCACTGTATTGTAAAATACAGGGTAACTTAGTGAGTGCACTAACCTCTAGTGTTATGGTCCTCCATGCAGGCTGCCGCCGGCCATCCCTAGACATTGGCTGTCTACATTGCAATCTAAACCTGGCATTTTCCCAAGAAGCAATAGACAAGGAGTACAGCACTCGTACCTACGTGAAACCCCATCTCAGGATGATGTAGCAGAACAAAATAAAATAAAATTGCTCTACTCTCAACAAAAAGCATTTTTAAAATTGAATTCATTTTTTGTATTTAATTTCATTATTAAATAGGGATGCGGTCAAGATACCGGCGGGCGGGATATCCCGACACTCACATCCCGACACGTGACTAAAGATAGGCATCGAAATCCCGACCCCTATCATTAGCCCCACTACTAAATCCCAACACCCGAAATATCGAATGAAGGTAAGCCGTGATCCGATGGCTGACATATCGGGCGGCCCCCACACACGGAGCGATCGGGTGGCCGTCCGCCCGATATGCCGGCACCTCCCTCCTCCACCCGCATAGCGCTACATAGGATCGTACATCGTTCCCCCAGATCAACTGAACAAGCTGAAAGATCCAGAGGAGCAATGTACAAGCCCACGGGAGCGCGGACTGGCCGATAACATACCCACACGGAACCATATAGCAGCGATATCGGACCAATCCGTCGGATCGGCTGCTATATATCGCACCGTGTATGGGCGCCTTAAGAAATACCAGACCGGCAAGGCAGACATGAGCAGTACGGTTTTGCGGAATGAAAAGTATGAATGCAATTTCACCAATATCGCATGGCAGACCGAAGAATTCAGCATGGCATAGCAGAATGTACAAGAAGGACCAAGAGAGGATAGACACATGACAATGAGGGTAGATGACCCTGCCCATGATTGTTTACAGACATTAGGAAAGTGGGCATAGCATTCCATAAGGGAACTGGGGAGGGGGTGGCCAAGGAGTCAGCCGAGGCCTGGTTCCTCTGGGAGCCTAGTTGGTATCGAGGGCCCTAAGCAGCGGGGAGCTATAAGGTGTAAGGCCAAGGGGGTGTGGGGGCCTGGATGAGTCATGGACCTTGCTGATTCACATTCCCAAATCTCAGCCCACATCCAGTTCCCATGGGTGTCCAGATGGTGTCCAGGGCAAGGATGGCACTGAGGCCAACAAGGCAAGGGCCAGGTAACATTGTCCCTGGATAGGTTGTGGATACTGCTGGTTCTTAGATCCAGATGGAGTACAGATCCAGCCAAGGCAGAGTCTTGGGGGTAGATTCAAGGGCACCGAGAAGGGGGGGGGCGGGTACAGATTACCCAGGCCCGGGCATGGCAGAGGGCCCAGACTGCTTACAGCACAGCACTTTTTTTTATTTTTTCAACCTATTTTTTTTTTATTCGCCTTTACCAAATCATCGCTGGTGGCGGCATGTGCCAGTTCAGGAAGGAGGACAAGGGGTCACTGCCACCGCGCACAGCATGCACTGGTTTTTCTTTCCAGGTTGGCTGTATGATCCGGTATTGTAACCAGCAGCTGGAGGCACAAGTGATCAGCTGTCTCCATGTGAGTCTGGATGGTGTTCTTACACAGCTACTATAAGGAACCTATCAGAAAGCACACGGTATCTGTATAGCTAAGTTGCAGATTAACAACTAATCAGTTGGGAAAAGGATATTAGTTGTTGGTTCATGGTTGTAAAGTGACAGCCTATTAACCAATTAAAAATACCTTTTTTAATATTTTTGTGCACAATAAGCATGATTTTTTAATCAATTCTTCCTTTGCTGGCTGAAAATATCAACTATCCAGTTGGGAAAAGGAATTGAGTTTTTTTAAGTCATCCTAAAGACTGTTGGAAATTAATATGTTTCTATTTGAAGCAATTAGCTGAAAGAAATTAGCATATGAATTGAATTCAGTAATATATTGTGAACGTAATATGAATTATTGTCTTTACATCTATATATAATTTATTTTGATTATTTATTAATTATTTTTTTAACATTTTAATATGTTTCTTGCAAGTTAAATAGCGCTTTCTTTTTTATGAATTTTCATGAAATTTGTTATGTTGAATTAAATACAGGAGCAATACCGTGTAGAAAACTGCAATTTGACTTGTAGTTATTGTCACCAGACAGACCAGCACCCTAAATATATATTATTTGTGTTGTTTAGGAGGAGGAGGAGCCCGGAGCTTCCCGCACAGGTGACCAGCAGGAAGCTCCCGGGGCTCGGAGGGGGCGGGGTCAAACGGAGACCCCGTCACCCGGCGTCGGCTGCTTCACAAAGGGCAGTTCTTATCGCAAGAGCTGCCCTTTGCGATATTAATCGTATATGTTAGTACATATGTGATTAGTAAGGTTCCTGTGACCAGGGCCGAAACTAGGATATCTGTCACCCAGTGCAAGGCAGCAATTTTGCGCCCCCTCCCTTCCCGTACCTGGATTTTGTCCTTACTCCTCGATAAGGCAGTGCACTACCCAGACATCCCTGGTATAGTGACTTACATTATTCCACACATCATAATGCCCATTACACATTATGCCACACACTGCAATGCCTATTACCAAAGTGCCACTTACATATTTGCCCGACACCATTTTATGCCCCACAGTAATGCTTCTAATTATTTTAAAATTACCTACTCGTTGCCAGGGGGTTTATGCTCGTTGCCAGGGGTTACATGCTCGTTGCCATGGGGTTTCATGCTCGTTGCCATGGGGTTTCATGCCTGTTGCCAGGGGGTTTCATGCTTATTGTCAGGGTATTTATGCTTGTTACCAGGGGTTACATGCTCGTTGCCATGGGGTTTCATGCTCGTTGCCAGGAGTTACATGCTCGTTGCCATGGGGTTTATGCTCGTTGCTAGGGGGTTTCATGCTTGTTGTCAGGGGATTTCATGCTTGTTACCAGGGGTTCCATGCTCATTGCCAGGGGGTTTCATGCTTGTTGTCAGGGGATTTCATGCTTGTTACCAGGGGTTCCATGCTCGTTGCCAGGGGTTTCATGCTCGTTGCCAGGAGTTACATGCTCGTTGCCATGGGGTTTATGCTCGTTGCCAGGGGGTTTCATGCTTGTTGTCAGGGGATTTCATGCTTGTTACCAGGGGTTCCATGCTCGTTGCCAGGGGTTTCATGCTCGTTGCCAGGAGTTACATGCTCGTTGCCATGGGGTTTATGCTCGTTTCCAGGGGGGTTTGAAGGGAGAAGATGCAGCTCTCGGCATCCTCTCCCTGCAGCGCCAGCGTTCCCGGCACTTCCGGGAACGCTGTGCTCATTGCGCTCTGCTAACAGACACTAGAGGTCCAGTAGGACCTCTAGCATCTGTCTCTTCTTTGGCGGCGGCCATTTTTGGATGGCCGTTTTCAGCAGAGTCCATGCGGACGGCTAGTCCGCATGGGATCTGCTGAAAATAGCCATCCAAAAATGGCCGCCGCCAAGGAGGAGACAGACACTAGAGGTCCAGTAAGGACCTCTAGCATTTGTCTCCTCTTTGGCGGCGGCCATTTTCAGATGGCCGAGTCAAATTTTTCACCCCCCCGCAATACCCACCCGGTGCACGTGCACCTCTAGCCCCCCCCTAGTTGCGGCCCTGCTGTGACTGGCGGAATGGTCACCGCAACCTTAGTACATCCCGGCCATAGAATCTAAGTTATTTTGTTACTGTCTGAACTATTTGCAAATAAAAAGTGCACAAAAGTGTAATTTCCATCCATTACCTCCCTGCATTGCCCGGCCTGACCATTACCTCCCTGCATTGCCTGCCCTGACCATTACCTCCCTGCATTGCCTGGCCTGACCATTACCTCCCTGCATTGCCTGGCCTAACCGTTACCTCCCTGCATTGCCTGGCCTGACCGTTACCTCCCTGCATTGCCTAGCCTGACCATTACCTCCTTGCATTGCCTGGCCTGACCATTACCTCCCTGCATTGCCTGGCCTGACCGTTAACTCCCTGCATTGCTTGGCCTGATTGTTACCTCCCTGCATTGCCTGCCCTGACCATTACCTCCCTGCATTGCCTGGCCTGACCGTTACCTCCCTGCATTGCCTGGCCTGACCGTTACCTCCCTGCATTGCCTGGCCTGACCGTTACCTCCTTGCATTGCCTGGCCTAACTGTTACCTCCCTGCATTGCCTGGCCTGACCGTTACCTCCCTGCATTGCCTGGCCTGACCATTACCTCCCTGCATTGCCTGGCCTGACCATTACCTCCCTGCATTGCCTGCCCTGACCATTACCTCCCTGCATTGCCTGCCCTGACCATTACCTCTCTGCATTGCCTGCCCTGACCATTACCTCCCTGCATTGCCTGGCCTGACCGTTACCTCCTTGCATTGCCTGCGCTGACCGTTACCTCCCTGCATTGCCTGCCCTGACCATTACCTCCCTGCATTGCCTGGCCTGACCGTTACCTCCTTGCATTGCCTGCGCTGACCGTTACCTCCCTGCATTGCCTAGCCTGACCATTACCTCCTTGCCTTGCCTGGCCTGACCATTACCTCCCTGCATTGCCTGGCCTGACCGTTACCTCCCAGCATTGCCTGCCCTGACCATTACCTCCCTGCATTGCCTAGCCTGACCATTACCTCCTTGCATTGCCTGGCCTGACCATTACCTCCCTGCATTGCCTGCCCTGACCATTACCTCCCTGCATTGCCTGGCCTGACCGTTACCTCCTTGCATTGCCTGCGCTGACCGTTACCTCCCTGCATTGCCTGCGCTGACCGTTACCTCCCTGCATTGCCTGCGCTGACCGTTACCTCCCTGCATTGCCTGGCCTGACCGTTACCTCCCTGCATTGCCTGCCCTGACCATTACCTCCCTGCATTGCCTGGCCTGACCGTTACCTCCTTGCATTGCCTGCGCTGACCGTTACCTCCCTGCATTGCCTGCGCTGACCGTTACCTCCCTGCTTTGCCTGCGCTGACCGTTACCTCCCTGCATTGCCTGGCCTGACCGTTACCTCCCTGCATTGCCTGGCCTGAGCAGTCACAACTATGGATATATCGTAAGGGTCTGTAGGTCAAAAAAAGATTCCCGTAACCAGGGAAACATGTTTATTTTTTCTCCACAGTATTTTGCCATTAAAAATCCAATGAGAAACCAATGAGGTCCCCCTAAGAATGTGCTTGTGAGCGGGGTCACTTCCTCTCACCGGCCTGCATATAATATTGTAGCATTTACCCCACAAGGCATCACGAGGAAAAGTAATCAGACACGATTTAACTGCTGGAGGGATCAATGGGGATTCCTTACAGCCCAGTGCAAAATTTGCACAGAATCACAGGTAATCAGCAATTAGCTGTTATCAGGGCTTGCGCTTCCATTAGGCAGCTGCCTAAGGGCACCGGGACCTGAGGGATGGCCCGCTGAGGATTTCTTTTAAAGGGGGCATGGTCTTCCCTCTCCTGGAAGCAACTACTGCAGGCCAAGAGACCCAGTGTGTGTGGTGTCTCCTGTAGCCTCCCTGTAGATGATGTGGAGCCGGAGCCTGGCGTCCATATGGTTCTTGTGTTGGGAGCTGCATCAGTGATGAAAAGAAAGAAATATGAAAATAATGTATGAGATAAAATATGACAAACTCTATTGAAGGGTCCGTGTGTGCCTCCGAATGACTGAGACGAGCACTGTCAGCACCAGCGTACGCTGATATACCACTTAGTGCAACTTCAGACGCCACCTCCTGCGACACTGGCGCTGGTGACACTCCCATAACCCACCCATAAGACGGACCATCTTTGTGCCAGTGCTAAGCCACCTCCCTGTCACCATCCAGGAACGCCCGATATACTTTCAAAGCATTTCCGCGACCGTGTTTCTCCTGAGCGCCTCAGTCGCACTGCGCATGCGCAGAGAATCTGGCCCTTATTGTGAAATTATCAATGTGCAGTTATACTGTGTATCCCCTTCTCACCTGATAAAGCCGCATAGAGCTCAAGTCAATATTCTTATCTAAGAAAATAAGCTGCAGACAATTTCAAAAGACTCTATTTGCAAACACAGTTTGAGTCGCATCAAGTGGAGCCGTCATGGAGAGATTAAGATTGCCATGTTGGCGTCTCCCCTGGTCCTCCTGACTAGTTTTTCATTTAATACTTGGGGCAACGTTTGTTTATAACACAGATATTTATAGAGCGTTGAGTGGTACCAACTGCTAAGATATCCTGACCTGACACTACATATGTTCATAACATGTACTGGTTACATTCGGAGTACTGACAATTCCAGCTATGAAAGTATCTACATACAGATGTGTGCATATATCCTCTTTGCGTGTTAAACAGCCCTTCTAGTCTCGCCATGCTGTGGCGCAACTCGGTAGTGCCGAGCGTCTTTTCGTGTGACTTTTTCCCTTAAAATTCGACTTATTTGCAAGGCAATGTGAATAGGATGCACAAGTATCTTATGCTGATTAAAATTATATGCAGCATAACTATATTCTGTACGACTGCGGCTGCATCTGAATGTGAAATGCTACGTTAGAGTGTCAGCAGCTGTAACACTGTAACGTAGCATTTCGCAGCAACTATCACAGGACAATTCTAACCAATCAGAATGTTAATTAGAAGTTGCTCACTACATCCTGCCAAATGCTGACATAAGTCAATCGCACATGACAGCAGTGTTTTGTGCAATTGCCTATTGTTAGGGTTATGCAACTCAAAAATGATCCAATCAGTTGTTATTGTGCTATTATCATTCGTAGCACTTGTCTTGGAGCCACCCACCTGTTATTAATAACAGGCCGATTGGCTGATTTTGGCGGTGATATGGCGGCATGCATGTTCAAATTATTTAAAGCAATGCCTGGCTGGTTGCTATGCCTCACTGTATATTGCCTCTGTGTTACTAGAAATCCCTATTCTCTTTGACACGTCGGATGACACCCAATGTGGGCAGAGAGATGAAACTAAGCGTTAATTGTTTTTTTTTTTTCTTAATTCCAGCTTTAAGATTCCGCTTTACGTCAGTGGATCAAATTCCGCAGCCCTGTCAGAAAGAGATTTCAGAAGTCGCTTTTATCCGCAAAACACGCGGACATAATTATCAATTAGCTAACTTTCCTTTCAGGGAGAACGACACATGAGCGGCTGGGATGACAGCACTAGTGCCACATTTCAACATGAAGAATAATATGGAACTTGACATCATTTCTGCAGCTCTATATCGGTTGGAGGTGTTTGCTGGTTGAATTACCACATAAAACTACACGGAACAGCTCAATTAAGTGTATAGTTAAACAGACATGAAGATATTCTGTCTATATTTGAGCACTGCATAAAATTACTCAGGCGTCACCTAAGAGAATGAAACACCTGAGGTATGAAATTGGCCCAAATGCCCTTTCTTTATTAGATTATATCTTCTCTCCCGCATACCAGGCAGCGCCTTCAAAAATAAAATGACATTTAGTGATGTGCGTGAGTAATTGGTAGGCCTACTCTTCATTACCTCTGCTAAAACCCAAGAAAACAGCTCTAGATCCCACACATAATATATTAAGAAAATTATATTCTGCTTAAACGTTGTAACTAAGTAACCGATGCTCCCTTTTAATTTAATGGTTTAGCGGTGTTGCGCTTACACACTTTGCATTGAGATTTCAATTGTATCTATGCCATCTATATTGGGCCTAATTCTGGGGTTGGATGCAGGGGTATTTTTAGAGAGGAGGGGGCCCGTGTGCAACCCCCATCACCGGCCCCCTCCTCTCACTCTGGCGGCCGGCAGCCGACTGACTGACGCAGCTGACCGGCCAGCGCAGAATCGATAGACTCTGGGCACTAGTGGGTGCCCGGTGTCTATTGCGCATCCACAGATCACAGGGGAAATGGCGTGGTGCCATTTTCCCGGCGATTTCCTCACAGCGTATGCGCAAAACGCCGGAAAAATGGCAGTGGTGGGCATTTTCCGGCGATTGAGCGGCGCTGGGAGATCCGACTTCGGAGAGGTAAGTTTGACATAATATTGGTGCAGGGTGTGCGGTGTGGGGCCCCACCTGGACCCGGGGGCCTGTGTGCACCACACACTCTACACCAATTATAGATACGCCCCTGGGTGGATGGTACTGTATGCCGATGTTTGCGCGCACAGAGTGATTGACAGATTGTATTTATGGGAGGTAACGGGGGGGTGGCTAGTCAAACGCGAGCATGTCGTGAGCATTCTGTGGAACTGTCGCATCCAGTGAATGAGTAATAAGGGACTAACCAGACCTGGTTATGCATTTGGGGGGGAAACCCCACACTGGTTTTTTCTTTTCTACATTTTAACCCTTTCTTTCACCGAAAACTGGAAAATGTGTGAGTTTGGTTCCCAGAGAACCGACAACAACCGAATTTAAGGGTTCCGAGTCAAAGGGGCCTGATTCAGAGCAGCTCGTAAACGGACGCTCTTTCGCTATGAGCGATGTTCGCACAACTGCGCATGTGTATGGGTCGTAATGCACATACACAAACCAGTCATTCTGGTCGGAAATCGTGCGCTTGCAAAACAGCGAGGGGCTGCTAATTTGATTGACAGATTGTACCGTTTGTGGGTGGTAACAGGGGAAGGTGCTTGAAAACGGGGGAGTGGAGATCCGAACGCAGGCGTGCCTGACAGTAAAAAGGGCGTTTAATGGGAGTGCATAATTAGTAAAGGAGCGTCATCGACCACGTCACTTGGTTGTCTTTTAGCCTGAACTGCTCGCAGTGATAGCAGTAGGAAAAACCTACCACAAGCACTGCGAGCAGTTCAGATGCCTTTCGATATACCCGATTAATCAAATAAATACCGGAGATGACGTGTGATGCGAACGGCAAAGGGGCGTCTTTACAAAATAGCGAGCGCATTTTTCGTTTGCTCGCTCAGACATAGAGGCGTCAACAAACCGCAATGAGCGCGCTCAATTTAAATAGCCGGCCCCTTTTTTGGAACTACCGTCCGCAAATAGCGTCCGGCTCTGAATCAGGCCCTGAGTTCAGCAACACTTTGGGATAATGAGTTGAACCGAGTCCCGGTATGGAACTTCCATCAGTTTGTAACTCGGATTTTAAAACAGGACTCAGGGTTTGGATTGCATGTAAATAGTTTAAAATGACGTCATTTTATCTGTTTTTTTTTTTGATGCGCAGCGTGTTCATTCTCGGCCAGACAGGATTCTTAGTAAATTTACCCCTGAGAGAACACGGTACACTCAGTAGGTATTTGGTGTATGATACAGGATTTTGCTGGCAGGAGATAGTCTGTTTTATTCTTCCTAGAGCTCTTCAGTGTAGGACAGGACTTTCTGGTCAGTACATGTTCAATTACATTTACTGTTGTAAACTTTTTTTTCTTCCAAATGAGTTCCTTCTTTTTCTCTTTTTGGGCGGGATGCACTAACATAGTGCGGTAATTACCGCCACACACCGCATCCCTACTGATCGCATATGCACTAATATATGCGATCAGTAGCACAAAGGACAGCTCTTCCGATAAGAGCTTTCCTTTGCGATTCGTGCCGCCCCGTGGACTTCCGGGTTTATGCGCAGAGTGCTGTGCCACCCGCAGTTAATGCTGGGAGGGATCCAATCCCTCATACCGGAATGATGCGGTAGAAGCCCATATAGGGTAATGCCAGCAATAGCTGACGTTACCCTCCGCATCAGAAACCCGACAGCCACACATTAGTGCATATGGAAAATGCGGTGAAGCCCCGGAATCTGGGTTTTCATCGCATTTTCCATTTAGTGCATCTCGCCCTTTATGTGCCCATTTTGTAACCATTAGGTAGGATGAAGCCATGAAAATTAGGGATGAGCGGGTTCAGATTTCTGTAATCCGAACCCCCCCGAGCACCCCCGATCCGAGTCGTATCTGAGTCAGGCTGACTGGGCTGTGTTGTGCTGCTGTTGTCCATAGGGGCTGGCTGGGCTGTGTTGTGCTGCTGTTGTCCATAGGGGCTGGCTGGGCTGTGTTGAGCTGCTGTCATAGGGGCTGGCTGGGCTGTGTTGTGCAGTCAGTTGTCCATAGGGGCTGTGTCCACTCCAAAGTCTATAGGGGCTGGACTGTGTTGTGCAGTGTCCCATAAAGGCTGTAGTCCTAGAGGGGTGTTGTAGTGTTGTCCAGGGGGTGATCTGTGCATCAGGGGTGCTCCCCAAAGTGCACTCCAAAAAAAAAAAAATTTCTGTGTTTGTGAATTGTGTGCGCAGTAGCCGCACCTGCATCAACAAGGTAACGCCAAGCGTGTACCTGTCCCATAAGTAAAGGGCCGGCTGGCTCGTCCGTTAAAGGGTGCTGTAACCCCCAAAGTGCACTCCAACAAAAAAAAATATATGTATATTTTTTTGTGTTGGTGAATTGTGTGCGCAGTAGCCGCACGTGCATCAACAAAGTAGCGTCAAGCGTGTGTCTGTGTCATAAGTAAAGGGCCAGCTGGCTTAACTGTTAAAGGGTAATGTAACCCCCAAAGTGCACTCCAAACAAAATAAAAAACTATTTTCTGTGTTTGTGAATTGTGTGCAGTATGGCTGCACGTGCATCAACAAAGTAGCGTCAAGCGTGCGCCTGTGTCATAAGTAAAGGGCCGGTTGGCTCGTCCGTTAAAGGGTGCTGTAACTCCCAAAGTGCACTCCAAAAAATATTTTTTTTTTCTGTGTTTGTGTATTGTGTGCACTGTACGTGCATCCTCAAAGCAGCAGCGCCAAGCGTGCATCTGTCTGTTAAAGGGTGGTGTAACCCCCAAAGTGCACTCCAACAAAAATAAAACATTTTCTTCTGTGTTTGTGAATTGTCTGCACTGTACGTGCATCCTCAAAACAGCAGCGCCAAGCGTGCATTTGGCTGTTAAAGGGTGGTGTAACCCTAAAAGTGTACTCCACAAAAAATGTAAAATTCTTCTTTTTTTTCGGTCTTTGTGAATTGTGTGGGCTGTAGCTGCACGTGCATCAACAAAGGAGCAGCGCCAAGCGTGCACCTGTGTACCATAAGTAAAGAGCCGGCTGGCTCATTTCTTAAAGGTTGGTGTAACCCACAAAGTGCACTAGTCTCCAACAAAAATAAAAAATTATTTTCTGTGTTTGTGTGCGCCTTAGCCGCACGTATATATCAATATAACATAAATGGAGGACCAAACTTTCTCAGATAAAAATAAAATAGGGAAAGATCAAGAACCACTTCCTCCTAGTGCTGAAGCTGCTGCCACTAGTCATGACATAGATGTTAACATGCCATCAACATCGTCTGCCAAGGCCAATGCCCAATGTCATAGTAGAGGGCATATACAATCCCAAATGACAAAGTTCAGGAAAATGACCTTAAAAAAAAACATTTAAATCATCTGAGGAGAAACGTAAACTTGCCAATATGCCATTTACGACACGGAGTGGCAAAGAACGGCTCAGGTCTTTCCCTATGTTCATGACTAGTGGTTCAGCTTCACATGACGATGGAAGCCCTCCTCCCACTAAAAAAATCAAACGAGTTAAGCTGGCAAAAGCACAGCGAAGAACTGTGCGTTCTAAGAAGATATCACAAATCCCCAAGGAGAGTCCAAGGACCTCATTCAGAATCGGTCATTGCGGCCGCACGGTCGTACGCATCCGATGCTTTTCTTTCTGCGCCTGCGCACGGCTAGCAGTGCGCATGTGCGTACTAGCTCTACCGATGAAAAATACTGACGGTCGTAGGGCTTCCGACACGGAAGTGGATTGCTAAAGTTGATTGACAGGTAAGACCGTTTGTGGGAGTATAAGGGGGTGGTGGTCTGCAAACGGAGGCGTTCTTCAGCGTTTCCAGACGTTTTAGTGGAGTGCATAAATTACCTGCTTCGTACGACCAAGAATTGTGGATGCATGACAACGTCACTCTACGAACAGGATGATCGTCCAGGCTAAGGTAGGCAAGAAGCGTCCGTAAGCCACAACAGTACAATCATTAATCTGATGTTACCTGCGATGTTTCTATTTTGAACCAAACAAACCAAGCAGCTAAGATTGCTGCATTGTATCTATTAACACTGCTAATTACCTTGTAACTGATTTCACTTGCGTGTGCATTAGTGAATTCGTAACACAAATGTTTATTTGTGCTTTTAAACATTTTTTTTGGAAAACAGTTTTGAAAACATCTAGCATTGTGTTTTGCATAGCAGCCTTTTCAGATACCATACTTTTTAAACCTTGTATACATTGATATAGTTAAAGATAGACATTTTTGTTGTTAATATTTTTTTTTATTTGAAATTTGCCTTTCAGCACAAGTAAAATATTAATTGAGACAGCAACATTTGCATTTAATTAAAATAAAAATATAAAAAAAACAATTATTTTTTTTGGGAAAAAAAAAAGAGCTTGAGACATTGGTGACAAGAAATATGGGGACTGGACAACAGGTGAGGGAGGAGAGATCCAGGGCTACTTTCGTCGTTTGGGCCGGCTCGGAGGAAGAGGTAAGCTACGGACAGCCGACTGGCGTGTAACACGCCGACTGGCTTTGCCAGAGGTAGATGGGATTTCCTCAGGCCTAGGCATAGGGATCTCCATACTTGCGGGGGTGGCTGTTGGGCTGCCAGAGGTGGTGGTCCTGGGAGGAAGGGAGTCTCGCTCCATCATGGCAGGTGGGTTTGCCTGCTCCTGGGTATTGGCCCAACGGTCTATGGCCCCAGCAATGGTCTCCAGGGCCACCGCCACCCTCACCAGAGTGGTCTCCATCCTCAGAAGAACACATCTGTTCTCCTGAGTTTGGGAAACCAACCTGGTGAGGAAAGGCACTGCTTGTTCCGATGGTTGCCCTGGAGTAGACTCCACAGGGTCCCCAGAAGGAGTACTTGGATTCTCCCCTGCAGAGTCTCCATCTGTGCTGGACCCAGACCTGACCTCAGGAGCTCCTCTGAGTCTGGAATATAAAAAAAATTTTTTTTATTTGTTTTCATAAAAAAAAACGCAGACACGTTTGAGCTTTATACTTTTTGGTTACCAAAAAAAAATGACCTTCTTGCACATGTGGAGTGTTGAAGTCGGCCATGTCAGTGTCCATAGTGGACATGCCGACTAACTCCTCTTCCGTCACACATCCCTGAGCCAACGTCTCCAACCTCGTCAAGGCCAGCTCCTCAGGGATGGGACCACCACCTGTCCCGGCAGCATGATCCACCCTACTCCGTAGCTTCCTCTTCAGTTGGTACTTGAAATCCGTCCATCTGTCAATGTGTTTTTTGAAATTTTAAGGGTTAGTTTATTTAAATTAGATCAAGCTTTTGACTTTAGCACACTCACAATATAATTTTCTTACCGTTTTTTAATGACTTTCACGGTTCTGTAGGTTGTCCCCACAGCATTAACAGCCCTGGATATCTCCTCCCAAATCCTGTCTTTGGCTCCAGCCCCCATATTTCTTGGGGCATTGACAAGGTTCTCCATTGTCATGGTCACCAATGTCTCAAGCTCGATCCGTGAAAATGAAGGGTTTCTTGGCCTTGGCCTGCTTGGGCCCGCCTCCTCCTCCTCTACTGGTGGAATTGGATTCCCAGCACCTACAACATTGTTGAAATTATATAAAAAAATTAAAAAATTTTTTTGCAAATATGAACAGTTCTTGTGTTGTTGAAAAAATTGGATTCGCACTTACCTGCCTCAGTTGGCCTCTGCTCACCATGACATTTTGCTAACCTGTGAGAGAGCATGAAGAATACTTCTTGTGCAGACTTTTTAAGAGATGTGAGCGCATCCCTGGATTGGTTACCCGTGCATCCTTATTTGCCTAACTACAAATGCACACCTTTCCTGCATTCCGTAATCACTGTGTGGGTTGTGCTAGATGTGAGCGCATCACTGGATTGGTTACCCGTGCATCCTCATTTGCCTAACTGCAAATGCACACCTTTCATGCATTCCGTAATCACTGCGTGGGTTGTGCTAGATGTGAGCGCATCCCTGGATTGGTTACCCGTGCATCCTTATTTGCCTAACTACAAATGCACACCTTTCCTGCATTCCGTAATCACTGCGTGGGTTGTGCTAGATGTGAGCGCATCCCTGGATTGGTTACCCGTGCATCCTTATTTACCTAACTACAAATGCACACCTTTCCTGCATGTTTCAATAATTGGGGTTTGTTTTCTTTATTTAAGGCAAAGCTAAATGTTCCCTTACTTGTGGGTTGTAGTTGGAGTGATTTGTGGTGCAGGAAGTGTTTGATAGTAGTTACATTGTTTGAAGTTGTTTGAGAGGTGCTTGTGTGAGTTGTTTGAGAGGTGCTTGTGTGAGTTGTTTGAGAGGTGCTTGTGTGTGTTGTTTGTGTTTTGTTTGTGGTTTTTTTTTTATATATTTTTATTTTGGTTGTGGGTGTTTTTTTTGTTCCTTTTTTTTTTTAGTTCCTTTATTTTTTGGTGGGTGTTTTTTGTGTTCTTTTATTTTTGGTGGGTGTTTTTTTGTTCATTTATTTTGGGTGGTGGTTTTTTTTTTTTTAGTTCCTTTATTTTTGGTGGGTGTTTTTTGTGTTCCTTTACTTTTGGTGGGGTTTTTTTGTTCATTTATTTTGGGTGGTGGTTTTTTTTTTGGTGTGTGTTTTTTTGGTTGCTTTATTTTGGGTGGTTGTTTTTTTTTAGTGTTTTTTTTTTGGTGGTGGTTTTTTGTTTTCAAATTTGTTTTGTGCAGACATTTACCAAACTCCGTTAATTGTTGTATTTGAGCCGGTTACTTGTTCTGTTTGGGTGGCTGGGCTTTTGTAGCCTTAAAAAAGCAATGTTATTAGAAGACTCAAGTAAGTGTGCCAGCCTACTGCATTTTTTGTTTATTTTATTTTTGTTCTACAGTCCTAAAAAAATTACATTTTTTTGTATTAATTATTGTTTGTATTTTATAATTTATTAAAGGTGTTTAGCAGTCCATTTTGTACTTGAATCAGGTAAGTGTCTATTTATTCAAACCTACAATTATGTTTTTTCTTTTTTTTTTTTCTTTTTTTCTTTTAATAATGTTTCTTTTATCTATTTGGTAAATGTAAATTTGTACATTTAACAACAATTCATATTGGGCAATTTAAAAGTTAATCTTTGTTTTAACAATAATAGTAGTAATATTGTTTTGGACTAAAAAAATCTTATAAATTTTTTTCTTCCCTAAAATAACAAACGTACAACAAATACACATATAGGGATTTCTGAAGATGGCACTGCCCGACCCTGTAAGAATATGCACCATTATTATAAAGCAAAGTATTTTTGAACAAATAATCAAAAAACACTCTGTAGAACCAATTTAAAATATAAATGTAACTTTACAGAGCGATGTTGGACAGCTAATAGTGGCCATGTTGACTCCCACCAACCTTCCTCAGCCTCCTCCTGGGCATAGGCATAGGAGGCATGCAAGGGCAATGATATATAGAACACGTGTCACCCTTTTTGGAATGCCTGATGATGGGTTGTAACCACTTATCGCCTGCCTCCAAATATTATCCTAGACACTCTTTCAATAATAAAGAATGATCTAGAAAGTCAGATTCACATTCCAACAGCAATCTCACCACTTACACAGTTGTTGGCGGTGTTACATTTCTGCACCTCAGGGTCCTTCCAAACCACTGTGGGGCTGGTGGGTGGCCTCTCCCAGCCCTCATTTTCACGGATCCTGAGGTGTGCTAGATGCATTTTTCAATCATCTAGCACATTTTATTAGTATGCCTTTGGATACGGAAGCCCTTGATGTGGTAAAGCAGAAGTTTTTTGAAATTGCAGGCTTTCCACACGTCATAGGGGTAGTGGATGGCACTCACATCGCACTTCAGCCCCCTGCATGCAGGGAACAAATATATAGGAACCGAAAACATTTCCATTCCCTAAATGTAATGGTGCTATGTGATGCCTCCCTCCAGATCCTCTCCCTGAATGCCAAATTCCCAGGCTGCAGCCATGATGCGTATGTGATCCAGCATTCAGGGATTTGGCCAAAATTAAGCACACTGCAAGCTGGTGACGCGTGGCTTCCTGGTAAGTAAAAATCCAGTATGTATCTCTAGTGATAGTGTAAACATGTTTTCATGGTAAATGTATGTATCTTTTGGTGTCCCATTTCCATCAGGTGACAGTGGATATCCTTGCACACCCTGGCTGCTGACTCCTTATTTGACACCCACACCAGGGCCCCAAACTCACTATAATGCTGCGTTTCCTGCACCAGGCAGGTGGTGGAGCACTGTATCGGCCTTTTAAAGGGCCGGTTCCGGTGTCTCCATCACTCTGGTGGTGCACTCATGTACTCGCCGGATATGGTTTCTCGCATTGTGGTCCTGTGTGGGACTTTACACAAAATTGCAATAAGGAGTCGAGTACCCATGCAGCCAGAGGAGGCCTTGCCAGAGGATGGCCGCCCGGAGGAAGGTGTTGTGATGCTGTCGGGGGGGGGCCAGACGCGATGATGTTGTTTCACATTTTTTAGGTAGGAATATTTTCTTTTTTTTTAGCAAAACACTTATTGCAAATGTATTTTAATGCGTACCTTTTTCTTTTGTTTTCTTTTCCTACCAACCAAATCACAACACTTTCCAAAACCTGCAAAAATAATGGAACCCATTGGCAATACCCTGTATGTTTTTGGACAACTAACACATTTTGCACGGATATACCCGAACATGTTTAGTTAATTTGCCTTTTGTGTAAATTAATTTGTATGTTTTCCATTCAAAAATCTGTTGGTTTTTTACTATAGTTGTTTATGTCTGACTAAGCCAGATGTTTTCTTTTGGCCAAACCCTGAGGACATTTGTTATGTGTGAATCTGTTATGAAATAATTTTTACGAGTAAAAGCCTGTTGGCAACATGTTTGTTATTTAATACATTTTTTCTATTAAATACAAATGGTGTTTTTTTTTAATAAAATAAAAACCATTTTGAGGTGGATAATTATACCAACCCCTAAAAAAATAAATATACAACATTACTGCAAATGTTCTTAAGGTTTACTAAGACATTTTTGCAGTTCTTACACTATGGAAAGGCACCCACCTTTGTTCACCAACGTTTTAAAATGCAGAATTACACCCTTTAATGTTTGGCAAAAAAGAGGACAAATGTTTGAACCACAAAAACTTTATTTATTTTTTTAGAAAAATGGAAAAATAGGAAAACAAAATAACTAAAAATCCTCCAAACTCCCCACAATTCTTTGGAAGCAGCAGTAGGCCTGCATTAAATAGCCACTTGTGTCTCGTACCTCCTCCCTTATTTGCCTCAGGATGTGGGTTAGATCTGTGGACAGAAATTTTTTTATTTGGATTAAATACTTCATTAAAATTCCAAACATTTGAACATTACATATTATTCAATGTACCAAAAAGTGGTTAAACACAATGATGTTACGGTGTGTTTGAAAGTATCAGCCACACAACATTATTAATAGGTTTATACTTTTATGTTGTAAAAATAATTTGAAACCCTAACTATGTGGCATAAGCCCAAAACCACTATGATGATGTTAAAAATAATGGGAGGTGTATTCTTAAGTCATGATGGCCATATTCTTAAAACACAATGCACGTATTCACTTCTAGAATGTTCTTGATAATCCTAAAATACAATGTGTTTCTTTGCTATGGCAAACATCACTTTTCCTAAGTACATTAGTACATTTTAAACACAGTGTACACAACATCAACAAGGGTAGTCTGGTTCCTAGCACCTTGCCAAGTTGTGTGACATGTATTTTTACATTGTAAAATACTAATCCGAATGTAATCATTATTTCCTAAAAATACAAAACATTTTTAAAAACCCAAAAAACCTATATTTTTGTGGTCCACAATAAAAAAAAAGGCCCAGGCACAAAACCTAAGGTCGCAATTGTGAAAAACAGCATTACTGTGCAATGATTTTGACACCCATACTGAAATAAAAAAAAAAAAAACGGTAATAAATTTGTACAAATACATGGATAACAACAGCACCCAAAAAACAAAACAAAAAAAAAACACATACCCTCAGAGTGGTCGGGCACAACCACAGATGTCGCCGGAGATGCTTCCGGAGAAGGGGAATATTCTGGAGTTGGGGGAATGGTGGAAGGGGAAATGGAGCAAGAAAGATCCAAGGGAGGGGATATTTGTGAAATTTGGGATGAGTGGGCAGGGGAGGGAGGAATATTCGGGGAGGATTGGAAGAGGGAGGGAGGGTTACTGGGGGAGTATGGCGGTGGGGAGGGAGGGCTGGGTTGAGGAGATGGTGAAGGTGAGGGCTGCAGGTTGCCACCTGCATTTCTTTGCATTCTGTGTGCCCTTCTCTGTCTCCGCTGTGCTTCTAAAATGTAAACATAAAAAAAATAATAATATTAGCTTTGAATTTCGGCTACACAATACAAGTACACTTTACACATTCAGGACAATAGGGACAACATACAGGAGGGTTTTTTAACATTGACTAAAATAATTGGCAAAGGAACATACATTTTTAACAGTCCACTAATTATTACTTTTAAACAAACGCATACTTATGTCTGCGTAGTTGCGCCCGCAAATTCATCAGGAGTGCAGACGACCGGCGGTGAAGGTCAGACCAGCGCCTCTACAATTGCGCAATATTGCAACTGTAACCCGCAGATCGGAGGGCTCACTTCACCTCCGCATAGGCCACCCGCTTTATGCGGTTGGAAATGGACGGCACAGCATGCGTAATCCGCCTGTCCAGGATATTTACCAGGACAAGCAATTCTCTCCTGGTAAAGGCCACGGCTCTCATGATGGCAATGGCCGATTTTTCAGAAAACATGAAATATACATGGGGTACAAAAAAGATGATTGGCTAAAATATTTACAGTTTCCTAAAAAAAACACTATTGGCCAATCCTTTAATCATGTGTCCCGAATACTAAGCTCACATTTGATTGGCTACAACACGCAGTGTGCAATTGCAAACATAAGAGTGCAAATGATCCTAACGCAAAATGCACATGTATTTTTAAAGATAACACACTTATCAACAGTACATTCACAGATAATAAATCTAACTTTGTTTTTTAAATTGTGTGAAAAAAAAGAGAACGGAGAAAACAACCACGAAATGAACAATAAAGTTTATTGACACATGATAAAAAACTCGTTTTAAAGAACAGCAAGAGTTAAACACTATTAATTAGATAATTGACAACAAGCTCATAACAAGCTGATCGATAGACCATGAAAACATGACATGTGACCATCAATACAACACATACGGCCGCAAACATCAGAACATAATTAGCATATAACGACTGACAGCGCCTGACTACGATTGTTTCGTTCGTTCGATCAGATCAGTCGGTAGCTAGAGGAGGTGCAGTGCTAACGAATGGGCGTCACTTTGTTTACGATCGACCTGCCGTACGATCGCAATTTGTGGTCATTGGCCGTACGACCGTGCGGCCGCAACGACCGACTCTGAATGAGGTCCCAAGTGTGGTGGCAGTTGCAATGCCTGACCTTCCCAGTGCTGGACGGGAAGAAGCGGCTCTTTCCACCATTTGCACGCCCCCTGCAAGTGCTGAAAGGAGCACCCACAGTCCACTTGCTGATATGCAAATTGAAGATGTCACTGTTGAAGTACAACAGGATGAGGATACTGGTGTAGCTGGCACTGAGGAGGAAGTTGGCGAGGAGGATTCTGATGGTGATGTGGTTTGTTTAAATCAGGCTCCGGGGGATACAGTTGTTGTCCGTGAGATGAAAAAGCCCATCACGGTCATGCCTGGGCAGAAGACAAGACAATCCACCTCTTTGGTCTGGCAATATTTCTATCCAAATCCGGAAAACAACTGTCTTGCCATATGTACCATATGTAAAGGTGAAATAAGTAGGGGTAGGGACGTTAACCATCTAGGAAAATCCTCCCTTATACGTCACCTGCAGCGCGTTCATAAAAAGTTACTGTCAAGTTCAGAAACTTTGGCAAAGACCGTAAGCAGTCCAGGGACACCTAAATTCCTTTGTCCTGTTGTATCCAAGCACCTGCAAACCACACCGTCAACTCCCTCCTCGTCAATTTCCTCATTAGTCAGGATCGGAAGTAGTCCTGCAGGCCATGTCACTGGCATGACTGACTCTCCTATCCGGGATTCCTCCGGAGGATCTTGCATTGCTACGCCTACTGCTGCCACTGCTGCTGTTGCTGCTGGGAGTCGTTCATCATCCCAGAGAGAAAGTAGGAACACCACTACTTTTACTAAATAATTGACCCTCCAACAGTCCTTAGCGAGGAGGATGAAGTACGACAGCAGTCATCCTGAAGCAAAACTTATAACTGAGGCCTTGACTGCTATGTTGGTGTTAGACGTGCGTCCGGTATCCACCATTAGTGCAGTGGGATTTAGACAATTGATGGAGGTAGTGTGTCCCCGGTTCCAAATCCCGTCTAGATTCCACTTCACTAGGCAGGCGATACCGAGACTGTACAGAACCATCAGAAAAAGTGTCCTCACTGTCCTGAAAAATGCGGTTGTACCCAATGTCCACTTAACCACGGACATATGGACAAGTGGAACAGGGTAGACTAAGGACTATATGACTGTGACAGCCCACTGGGTAGATGTATCACCTTATGCAGCAATAACAGCGTCACCAGTAGCAGCATCTCAGAAACGCCAGCTCGTTCCAAGGCAGGCTATGCTGTGTATCACTGGTTTCAGTAAGAGGCACACCGCCGACAACCTCTTAGAGAAACTGAGGGAAATCATCGCCCAGTGGCTTACCCCACTTAGACTCTCCTGGGGATTTGTGATATCTGACAATGCCACCAATATTGTGTGGGCATTACATCTGGGCAAATTCCAGCACATCCCATGTTTTGCTCACACAATAAATTTGGTGGTGCAGAATTTTCTGAAAAGCGACAGAGGCATGCAGGAGACGCTATGGGTGGCCCGAAAAATTTCTGGCCACTTTCGCCATTCAGCGACTGCGTGCCAAAGACTGGAGCGCCAGCAAACACTCTTGAACCTGCCCCGCCATCACCTGAAGCAAGAGGTTGTGACGCGGTGGAACTCAACCCTCTATATGCTTCAGAGGATTGAGGAGCAGCAAAAGGCCATTCAAGCCTATACATCCACCTATGACAGAGGCAAAGGAGGGGGTATGCACCTGACTCAAGCGCAGTGGAGAATGATTTCTGTGTTGTGCAAGGTTCTCCAGCCCTTCGAACTTGCCACACATGAAGTCAGTTCAGACACTGCCAGATTGACTCAGGTCATTCTCCTCATCAGGCTTTTGCAGAACCAGCTGGAGAAAGTGAAGGAGGAGCTAAGACGGAGCGATTCCGCTCGGCATGTGGGACTTGTGGATGAAGCCCTTCATTCACTTTACCAGGATTCCAGGGTGGTCAATCTGTTGAAATCAGACTACTACATTTTGGCCACCGTGCTCGATCCTAGGTTTAAAGATTATGTGGTGTCCTTCTTTCCGGCCAACACAAGACTGCAGAGGTGCAAAGACCTGCTGGTGAAAACACTGTCAGCTGAAGCGGAACATGACACGTCAACAGCTCCTTCTTCAATTTCTCCCGCAACTGGGGCTGCCAGGAAAAAACTATATATATATATAAAATATCCTAAGCAACCCACTGGCAGTGATGCAGGGCAGACAGGACCAAGTTTGGACATCTGGTCCGGACTGAAGGACCTGGCAACAATTTCTGACATGTCTACTGTCACTGCATATGATACTGTCACCATTGACAGAATGGTGGAGGATTACATCGGTGACAGCATCCAAGTAGGCATGTCAGACAGTCTGTACCTGTACTGGCTTTAAAAAAAGCAATTTGGAGGCCCCTGTACAAACTGGCTCTATTTTACCTGAGTTGCCCCCCCTCCAGTGTGTACTCCGAAAGAGTGTTTAGTGCAGCCGGGAACCTTGTCAGAGAAAGGCGTAGGAGGTTGCTTCCACAAAATGTGGAGATGATGTTCATAAAAATTAATTATCAACTCTTCCAGGGAGACCAGCCTCCAGAATATACAGAGGGACCTGTGGTGGTGGATTCCAGCGGGGACGAATTAATACTCTGTGAGGATAAGAATGTACACAACACTGAAGAGGGTGAGGAATCGGTGGATGAGGAGGATGAGGACGACATCTTGCCTCCGTAGAGCCAGTTTGTGCAGGGACAGATTAATTGCCAGCTTGTTTTGTGGGGGCCCAAACGAACCAATAATTTCAGGTGCAACCTTTTGGACATAAAAACACTATTGTGAGGTGTGAGGTGTTCAGAATAGACTGGAAATGAGTGGAAATTAAGGTTTTGAGGTTAATAATAGCATAGGAGCAGCAAAACGCACAAATTCTGTGATTTTAGTTGTTTTTATGCTTTTTGTCAAAAAAATACAGATCCAAAACACAAAACCCAGAACCCAAAACACAGAAGGGTGGATTTGGCAAAACCAATCCAGATCCAAAACACGAAGAAAGATCCAGATCCAAAACCAAAACACAAAACACGAAAAGTGGCCGGTGCACACTCCTAATGAAAATGCATATTATTTGCGATATGATCACAGTGATATTCCGTATTTTGCATTAATTGTGTTGTGCCTATTGACCTTCCTGTTATTAACATCCTTTAAAATGTTCTGCTTTCTTCTTATTTTTATATGTCAAACACCAATTTTGGAAAACACACCTAAATTAAAAGGACACAAAAAGCACAGCCTTCATAGAATACTGTATAAGCACATATCCCCAAATCCCAGGTTCAGAACACCTGTTTGCGGTTGGGATAAATATGTCCAATCCTGTTATATTTAACTTCTGTCCTTCGGCTGGATACTCCCTTACTCGAATCACAACAGAGAGGCAAGGTCCCCCCAGTCCTCCCAAACACAATGAAAGCACCTTGTTTTCCAAAATTGTTCTACTTTTTATTTTTCTCCAAGACAATGTAACTGACCATAATTTAGAACAATTGGGCACCAACAATTAGAAACACGGGTTATATTTACTAAAGTGCGGGTTTATAGAATTGGAGGTGTTGCCCATAGCAACTAATCAGAATCTAGCTATTATCTTCTAGAAGGTGCTAGATAAATGAAAAGTAGAATCTGATTGGTTGCTGTGGGCAACATCTCCACTACTATAAACCCGTACATTAGTAAATATCTCCCCACAACTCAAACAAGTATGACTTAAGGCAAACTTGTTTCAATATACATATATAACAAATATATTATTAACACTATTACTATCATACAGTACTTCACTACCCCTTCAAGGGTTTTCTTTTATCTTATACATTTATTCACATAAATCTAACAAATAATTAATTAACCGAAATGCTATAATAAAGGACTTGTAACCTACAGCATTATGCTCTCTACAGATGGTCATTATAGTCATCAGCTTAACTTGTAATGTTTCGAATAAGATGGAAGTGCACGTCAATTGAACTATCCAGACCCGGGTCTATGAGTAAATAGGAGTTGTTCTAATACTTATTGCCAAAAATATTAGTCCTGTTACTCAGGTAAATGAGTAAATTAGTAGTTTACCCACAATGGCGGAAACGTTATGAGGTACTGATTCCTAATGTCTCACCCTATATTACCATAGTTGTTATAACACCCTATTTGCACTCTCAGAGTTGCTGCTGTCACTTAATTATATGACCAGCAAACAGAGGGGACGCTGTCTAATTTTTAGTGTGAAAGACGTAACTTTCTGCAGGCAGTGGTTGTAACACAGGTTTGAATAGAACTTTTACGGTCCTGATTTCCTTTTATAACCCTAAGATATAGGGGTGTAGTATAACCACTTACAGATCTGCAGGTGGTCTGCTCAGCACCGGTGTTCAGTGGACAGCTCCTAATCTACATCTCTCTATGTTACCTTGGTGGTATGCAGTGTGCCAAGCTGGGGCAATCTCTCCCCTCTCTGACCGTGCGGGGCGACTGTCACAGCAATAGACGGTGCTCAGGGGGCTCTGAGGCTCTCATCGGCCAGGTGAGCTCCGTAGGAACAGGGGGTTGCTCCCTCTGTCTGACCACTTGTTACTGGAGGATGACTCTCAACAGTACTCTTCCTACTGCACATCTGTCCTGCCAGAGCAAATTGCTGCCATGGTGCAGCTAGGAACACCAATACCAGGAGCACAGCTTCAGTCTTACACATGTGCCTCATGTCTGCCCAATGATTTCTCCCCTCTCCTATATATTCTGGCCCAAATTTATGATATTCTTGTTATCGCACGTTACTAATCTTAAATGGTGCTCCAACCAATCAGCTCCTACTGTCATGTGTTTGTAAAATGACAGTTAGCAGCTGATGGGTTGGAGCATCATTTAAGATCACAAGATAACAAGAATACCACTTACTGATAAATCCGGGACTATATCTAAACTTTCTTCCCACTGCCGGTGCGCTCTAGTACTCCACATGGTGTTAGCACCAGTCACCCTGCTGTCTTCTTCAGGCGCCAGGCTTGTGAGTGTCTTTATACAACATATTACAGCTACCGCTCTCCCAGGTGATAGCGGCATGCCAACATTGGGGTACTGCTCTGGAATACCTGGCATTGATGGGGTGTCACATGTGTCTAGTAGACTAGCACTATTTTCATGTCATCAATCCCCACTTTACCTCTGATCTAATCCCATAGCAATGTAAACCCCTTCAAACAACCCTCACCAACTCCTTCACCTCACTTACCTATGACCATATGATGCCACAGTAGTAGATTGTGTGTTCTGCATAGCAAATGTACATCACGGCACGCGTTGGGTACGGAATGTTGGTGCTCAGGATCCCGGTTGGTCACAATACCAAAGCCTGCATCCCGACAGGGTTAGGATACTAACACTTGTCGGTAGGTATCCCAACCCCACCCCTAACCCTTCCCCTAGTGCCTAACCCTCCCCCTAACTCCACTACTTACCATCGGGATGCCTACGGTCGGAATGCCGGCATTGGGGATGCCGTACCCCTGGATTGTGGCTACATTCCCACTGCACTGCTCCATCCTCACCTGCTATTACAGTGAGTATTTATAATGTATATATATATATACAGTATATTTATAATGCTATGGGAGTTCTTGCTTGACGAGACATTTCAACACTGGTGATAAGTCTGGTAGCATGCACTCACACTCTCAGGGGTAAATTTACTACAGTGAGAGTTTTTAGAAGTGAGTTTTAGAAGAGAAGTTTCCCATAGCAACCAATCAGATTCTAGCCATTATCTTCTAGAAGGTGCTAGTTAAATGTTAAGTAGAATCTGATTGGTTGCTATGGGCAACATCTCTTCTAAAACTCACTTCTAAAAACCTCTCACTTTAGTAAATTTACCCCTCAGCATCTGACTAGTATCAGTTCTGTGGAACACCATGCTACCATTATCTCAAACTTTGGTCCAGATTTAGCAATGAGTGATATTCTTGTTGTCATTCGTCATCCTTCATAAATAGTGTTCCAGCCAATCAGCTCCTCACTGTCATGTGCTCGAAAAATGACAGTTAGGAGCTGATTGGTTGGAGCACTAATTAAGATTAGTAACGAGTGATGACAAGAATCAATCTCTCTAGCTCTCTCTCTCTCTAACGGTATATACCCACCACCAGCAAATCAACATGTTTTCCTATACTAAAAATATATATACAATAAAAAATGTTTTTACACCAAAAGAAAATGAAACAGCAAGTGCTCTAAGGCACATTGCCAAATATGTTTTCAGTAAAAAAATATATATATATATTGAAAAAGAAATAAGCACTTAAAATGCAAATGACAGTATCAAAATGATCTGTTTAAGCAAAATCTGTTTTTTAAAAATGTCTCTTGAACATTTAAATCTTCCGCTGTCAAAAAATGAAATAAATAAATTATTAAAAAAAAAAATTTGGATCAATTTACCGGGATCATGTAATACACGCTGTCCTCATTTAGCAAGTTCCGTAAATCCCACAAATAGTGAACTGGCTTTTTACGCCCGGGTTTCGGTTCCCTGTGGAGTTATTAAGGCAATGTACAACAGGCAGCTACATTTGCAGAAATGTGTACATACAAAGTCAGTTAAGAACATCTTGCACCCAATTTGTGGCATCGTTCAGAAGCCGTTTCTATTTCCTAAATGTTCTTCTCACTTATCCGAGATCTTTACTAGTCTCGAAGGTTTATCCTCAAAAGCAAACTGCTGTGAATAGCTTTGCCTTCAAAAAGTGCACAATGAAAGTTTGTGAAACATGTCCAAGCACAGTGCTGCTACTGTAGCATCGATTCTACACCAGGGTGGCCTAGTTTTCTCTGTAATTCAATCAGTAATTGCTTGTCATACAGTATATAAAGACCATGGGCCTGATTCAGACCCACTCGCGAGCACATAGTGTTCGCAAGCGGGGCGATGGCCGAGCAGTGTGCACGCACGGCTGTCGATGTTAATCGACAGCTCACCCTGTTTTGTAGGCGGGTCGGGGGGTGGCTGCACAAACAGAGGCGTTCCCGAAGGAACGCCTGCCGTTTGTGGGCGGCCCTACTGACATCACACGTGATGTCAGTAGTGAATTTCCTGCTCTATTAGAGCAGGAAGTTTACTGGGGCTTATTGTGGATGAGACCCTACCACAAGGGTCTCGTTGCAAGCCCGATGGTTGTGATAATCGCTACCATCGCCAGGCCGCCTGCTAAAGCTGTGGGTGGTCACCCACAGCTTTTCGAGCGGCCTGGAGGCCGGGCTAAAAAAAAAATGGCCTACTCTGATTCAGAGCAAGCGCTCGCACATAGCGAGCACCTCTGAATCAGGGCCCATGTACTTATCTTTTTTAGTGATTCTTACATTGTCCGCTATGTTTAGGCTGACCTATTGGCATGTCATTGATTACTGTTGTTCATGTTATTGACGAAAAATTCTATAAAAGAAAGAACAATGAAATTAACTAAAGAAAAAAATTTGGGGATGATGTAGAATGAGGTCTCCACCAATGCCTAGAGCATCATGAGCATGCGTACAGTATGAGCCCATGCAGAAGAGCGTGATTCTGCCACTTAAGCCCACCTGCGCGTAAATGGACAGAAGTCGGTGGAATGCCGGCATCCTACTGAAAGCCAATTGGTGTAAAGGACTGTTCATGTATTTGCAAATACAAACAACCCAAGCGGACACAGCCGGACTGTGTCTAAAAATCGTCCCTGTCATTTAAAGCGCAGAGGCCCAACTTGGCGACAGTGTCCGGCTCCGGAAGTTGTCCTCTTGGCTTCTTCCAGCGTGATTAAGCAATTATATTTGTGTGTGCGAGACGGGAGTTGTTTCTGCTGTATTAGCAGTGATTGCAGTTTAATTGATGCCTAGGGGTAAATTTACTAAAGTGAGAGTTTTTAGAAGTAAGTTTTAGAAGAGATGTTGCCCATAGCAACCAATCACATTCTACTTAACATTTAACTAGCACCTTCTAGAAGATAATGGCTAGAATCTGATTGGTTGCTATGGGTAACATCTCTTCTAAAACTCACGTCTAAAAATTCTCACTTTAGTAAATTTACTACCCTAAAAGCAAATGGGTTTGGTGCACATACTGTAAAATAATTGGGGAACATCATGGACACAAGTGGTATGTATGTGTCTATGTCAACCCTGTCTGTCTGCCACTCCTCTTTAGACTTAAACCTGTCATGAGCAGGGCCCTCTACCCTCATGTGCTCTTCCTTCCCTTACTTATTCTATCATCTCCTCCCCATCTAGCCCTTGGATTCAGCCCCCCGCTGCTTATTTGGGTAATATGATCGCTGGTGCAGCAATGTTTATAAACCTTGTCCATGTTCTGCTAAGTTTTTCTTGTAAGTCACTTCTTATTGTTTTGTACATACGGTTTATGTACTTTGTAAGGCGCTGAGGACCCTTGTGGCGCCATATTGATAAACAATAATAATAATGGAACCAGTATCGTCATTGTCTTTGCTTCCTTTCCTCTTCCTCCCCCTACGCCACCTCAGCACCTACTGAATTTTCACTCCTAAGGGGCAGACGGGGTTAGACAGTCCATCCTACAGATAAGGTATGTTTATGGGAATTACTGCTATATTGAGAGGGGTATTAATTAGGGGTGTGCACCGGCCACTTTTCGTGTTTTGGTTTTGGATCTGGATCTTTCTTCGTGTTTTGGATCTGGATTGGTTTTGCCAAAACCACCCTTCGGTGTTTTGGGTTCAGGGTTTTGTGTTTTGGATCTGTATTTTTTTTTAAAAAAGCATAAAAACAGCTAAAACCACAGAATTTGTGGGTTTTTCTGCTCCTATGCTATTACTAACCTCAATAACCTTAATTTCCACTAATTCCCAGTCTATTCTGAACACCTCACACCTCACAATAGTGTTTTTATGTCCAAAAGGTTGCACCGAGGTAGCTGGATGACTATGCTAAGCGACACGAGTGGGCGGCACAAACACGTGACCCATCTAGGAGTGATACTGCAGTGGCAGACAGGATGGCAGTTTGAAAAACTAGGCCCCAAACTGTACATAATGCAAAGAAAAAAAAGAGGTGCAAGATGGAATTGTCCTTGGGCCCTCCCAGCCACCCTTATGTTGTATAAACAGGACATGCACACTTTAACAAAGCAATAATTTCAGCGCCAGGGTCTGCCACACAACTGTGGCTGAAATGATTGGTTCGTTTGGGCCCCCACAAAACAAGCTGGCAATTAATCTGTCCCTGCACAAACTGGCTCTACGGAGGCAAGATGTCGTCCTCATCCTCCTCATCCACCGATTGCTCACCCTCTTCAGTGTTGTGTACATCCTCATCCTCACAGAGTACTAACTAGTCCCCACTGGAATCCACCACCACAGGTCCCTCTGTACGTTCTGGAGGCTGGTCTCCCTGGTCTCCCTGGAAGAGTTGATAATTCATTTTGATGAACATCATCTTCTCCACATTTTGTGGAAGCAACCTCCTACGCCTTTCGCTGACAAGGTTCCGGGCTGCACTAAACACTCTTTTGGAGTACACACTGGAGGGGGGGCAACTCAAAATAAAGCCAGTTTGTACAGGGGCCTCCAAATTGCCTCTTTTTCTTGCCAGTACAGGTATGCTGTCTGACATGCCTACTTGGATGCTGTCACCGATGTAATCCTCCACCATTCTGTCAATGGTGACAGTATCATATGTAGTGACAGTAGACATGTCAGAAATTGTTGCCAGGTCCTTCAGTCCGGACCAGATGTCCAAACTTGGTCCTGCCTGCCCTGTATCACCGCCAGCGGGTTGCTTAGGATAGCTACATTTTTTCCTGGCAGCCCCAGTAGCGCGAGAAAATGACGAAGGAGCTGTTGACGTGTCACGTTCTGCTTCAGCTGACAGTGTGTTCACTAGCAGGTCTTTGCACCTCTGCAGGCTTGTGTCGGCCGGAAAGAGAGACACCACATAGGCTTTAAACCAAGGATCGAGCACGGTGGCCAAAATGTAGTGGTCTGATTTCAACAGATTGACCACCCTGGAATCCTGGCAAAGCGAATGAAGGGCTTCATCCACAAGTCCCACATGCCGAGCGGAATCGCTCCGTGTAAGCTCCTCCTTCACTTTCTCCAACTGCTTCTGCAAAAGCCTGATGAGGGGAATGACCTGACTCAAGCTGGCAGTGTCTGAACTGACTTCACGTGTGGCAAGTTTGAAGGGCTGGAGAGCCTTGCACAACACGGAAATCATTCTCCACTGCGCTTGAGTCAGGTGCATACCCCCTCCTTTGCCTATGTCATAAGTGGATGTATAGGTTTGAATGGCCTTTTGCTGCTCCTCAATCCTCTGAAGCATATAGAGGGTTGAGTTCCACCGCGTCACAACCTCTTGCTTCAGGTGATGGCGGGGCAGGTTCAAGAGTGTTTGCTGGTGCTCCAGTCTTCGGCACGCAGTCGCTGAATGGCGAAAGAGGCCAGAAATTTTTCGGGCCACCCAAAGTGTGTCCTGCACGCCCCTGTCGCTTTTCAGAAAATTCTGCACCACCAAGTTTATTGTGTGAGCAAAACATGAAACGTGCTGGAATTTGCCCAGATGTAATGCCCACACAATATTGGTGGCGTTGTCAGATATCACAAATCCCCAGGAGAGTCTAAGTGGGGTAAGCCATTGGGTGATGATTTCCCTCAGTTTCTCTAAGAGGTTGTCGGCGGAGTGCCTCTTACTGAAATCGGTGATACACAGCGTAGCCTGCCTTGGAACGAGCTGGCGTTTCTGAGATGCTGCTACTGGTGACGTTGCTGCTGTAAGGTGATACATCTACCCAGTGGGCTGTCACAGTCATATAGTCCTTAGTCTGCCCTGTTCCACTTGTCCACATGTCCGTGGTTAAGTGGACATTGGGTACAACCGCATTTTTCAGGACAGTGAGGACACTTTTTCTGACGTTTCTGTACAGTCTCGGTATCACCTGCCTAGTGAAGTGGAATCTAGATGGGATTTGGAACCGGGGACACACTACCTCCATCAATTGTCTAAATCCCACTGCACTAATGGCGGATACCGGACGCACGTCTAACACCAACATAGCAGTCAAGACCTCAGTTATACGTTTTGCTTCAGGATGACTGCTGTCGTACTTCATCCTCCTCGCTAAGGACTGTTGGAGGGTCAATTGTTTAGTAAAAGTAGTGGTGTTCCTACTTCCTCTCTGGGATGACTCCCAGCAGCAGCAACAGCAGCAGCGGCAGCAGGAGGCGTAGCAATGCAGGATCCTCTGGAGAAATCCCAAATAGGAGAGTCAGTCATGCCAGTGACATAGCCTGCAGGACTACTTCCGATCCTGACCAAGGAGGAAATTGACGAGGAGGGAGTTGACGGTGTGGTTTGCAGGCGCTTGGATACAACAGGACAACGGGATTTAGGTGTCCCTGGACTGCTTACGGTCTTAGTCAAAGATCTGAACTTGACAGTAACTTTTTAAGAACGCGCTGCAGGTGACGTATAAGGGAGGATGTTCCTAGGTGGTTAACGTCCCTAACCCTACTTATTTCACCTTTACATATGGTACATATGGCAAGACAGTTGTTGTCCGGATTTGGATAGAAATATTGCCAGACCAAAGAGGTGGAATGTTTGGTAATCTGCCCATGGCATGACCGTGATGGGCTTTTTCATCCCACGGACAACAACTGTCTCCCCCGGAGCCTGATTTAAACAAACCACATCACCATCAGAATCCTCCTTGCCAACTTCCGCCTCCTCATTCTGTTGTACTTCAACAGTGACATCTTCAATTTGCATATCAGCAAGTGGACTGTGGGTGCTCCTTTCAGCACTTGCAGGGGGCGTGCAAATGGTGGAAAGAGTCACCTCTTCCCGTCCAGTGCTGGGAAGGTCAGGCATCGCTACCACCACCACACTTGGACTCTCCTTGGGGATTTGTGATATATTCTTAGAACGCACAGTTCTTTGCTGTGCTTTTGCCAGCTTAACTCTTTTGATTTTTTTAGTGGGAGGAGGGCTTCCATCATCATGTGAAGCTGAACCACTAGTCATGAACATAGGGAAAGACCTTAGCCATTCCTTGCCACTCCGTGTCGTAAATGGCATATTGGCAAGTTTACGTTTCTCTTCAGATGATTTAAATGTTTTCTTCAAGGTCATTTTCCTGAACTTTGCCATTTGGGATTGTATGTGCCCTCTACTATGACATTGGGCATCGGCCTTGGCAGACGACGTTGATGGCATGTTATCGTCTATGTCATGACTAGTGGCAGCAACTTCAGCACTAGGAGGAAGTGGTTCTTGATCTTTCTCTATTTTATTTTTATCGGAGAAAGTTTGGTCCTCCATTTATGTTTATATCGATTTGATATATACGTGCGGCTAAGGCGCACACAAACACAGAAAATATTTTTTTATTTTTGCTGGAGAGTAGTGCACTTTGTGGGTTACACCACCCTTTAAGAAATGAGCCAGCAGGCTCTTTACTTATGGGACACAGGCGCACGCTTGGCGCTGCTCCTTTGTTGATGCACGTGTGGCTACTGCGCACACAATTCACAAACACAGAAAATGTTTTATTATTTGGTTTGGAGTGTACTTTGGGGGTTACAGCACCCTTTAACGGTCAAGCCAGTCGGCCCTTTACTTATGACACAGGCGCACGCTTGGCACTACTTTGTTGATGCACGTGCGGCTACTGCGCACACAATTCACAAACACAGAAAATATTTTTTATTTGGTTTGGACTGGAGTGTACTTTGGGGGTTACAGCACCCTTTAACGGTCAAGCCAGCCGGCCCTTTACTTATGACACAGGCGTACGCTTGGCACTACTTTGTTGATGCACATGCGGCTACTGCGCACACAATTCACAAACACAGAAAATATTTTTTTATTTGGTTTGGAGTGTACTTTGGGGGTTACAGCACCCTTTAACGGTCAAGCCAGCCGGCCCTTTACTTATGACACAGGCGCACGCTTGGCACTACTTTGTTGATGCACGTGCGGCTACTGCGCACACAATTCACAAACACAGAAAAAATATATTTTTTTTTAGCACTTGGGGGGAGCACCCCTGATGGACAGAGCACCCCCTGGACAACACTACAGCACCCCTTTAGGACTGGGACACTGCACAGGACTTTGGAGAGGACACAGCCCCTATGGACAACTGGCTGCATGACACTGTCCGGCCAACTCCTATGGACTTTGAAGTAGTGGACACAGCCCCTATTAACAACAGCAGCACAGCACAACACAGCCAGCCCCTATGGACTTTGAAGTAGTGGACACAGCCCCTATGGACAACAGCAGCACAGCGCAGCACAGCACAGCACAGCACAGCACATCACAACACTACTCTGCACTACACTACACTACACTACACTACACAGCCCAGCCAGCCCTAACTCCCACCCTCCCTCTTCACTGTCCACAGCTGAGTGAGAAAATGGCGCCGACGCGGGTACCTTATATAGGATCCAAAACCAGCGAGACCCGGAAGGCGGGATGATGACGTTTTGCCTCGATTTCAGATCCGAGTCAGGCGGGAAAAGTCGAGCCTGACTCGGATCGGCCTCAGATCGGAGGGGCTCGGGGGGGGTTCGGATTTCAGAAATCCGAACCCGCTCACCCCTAGTATTAATATTATATGGGGGATTGTGTGTGAGGAGGGAATAATGTTATTTGTGGACTATTGTATGTGTGTGGCTATTGTTACATAGAGACTGGTTAATTTAATGTGAATGCTATTAATATAACGTTAGGTCTGGTTAGGTGGATATTGGCTGATTTATACAATGTGACTGCTATTCATTCGATCTCAAAATAGATTGGTGGAAAACAGATTTATTTATTACAATTGAATAAAAAAATCTGTTTTCCAACAATCTACCCTCCCGAAAATCTGGTGCCTCTCCCCACTTCCCGTGATGGCAAGCAATCCTCCCGGCTGCCGCCCACCCCTCCTATCCCCCCCCAGCATTTACCTTAGAAACCCCCGCAGCAGGGGGGGCCGGTGATGGGATTCACACTGAATCATGTAATTTTGGCTCCGCCCCTGCTTCCCAATGCCTGTAATATCGGCATTATGTAACGGGGGCATGGACGAAATGACGCATTTGTGTGGCCCCGCCCCCAGCTCCGCCCACAAATACCCAGCGTCTGGTCGGCCCCGCCTCATCACAATGGCCGCGCCCCCTGTCATGCTGATCCGGGTGCTCCCTCCCGGAAGGGGCAGCCAGAAAGTCGGCAAGTCTGTATCAAATATGAGTGGTATTGATTTAATGTTGGGACTGGCTGGGGGAGAGTCTTCACTTATTGCTCTGCTCTCAGTAGAGTGAGTAGTGTCTGTCTATTTGCACTATAGGACCTCCGCATTCCAGAACCAGCCAAGCAGCATCTTTCTGTAGCTTTATACATCGGCAGCAACAGGTAATGCAAGAACAGGGGCAGTCTGAGAGCTCCACTGTCTGACAGTCCTGATTCTCATGGGACAGTCTCAGCGGTTTTGAGGGACTTCCCCGAGACTTCATAACAGATTTGTCCCACTTCAGCCGCATCCCTCTTATTATCAGGCCCAACTTGTTAAAAGGGATCTAGAAAAAATATTTTAATAATTTATTAATGGAAAAGTTTCAGTCGCTTATTATGTTATTTTCTATCCTGATTTCCTACTGGTCCATATGAGAAAGGAGATTACATGGACATCCAGCTACTGGGGCTCGGACATAATGTATTCTATGAAATGTTGCACAGTGTCAGATTGGGGCAATGAATTAACAGGGAGGCAATCGGGAAGCCGACTGCCTAAATACCGGCAGCAGGCTTCCCGACTGTCTTATCCCGGCAAGGGTGAAATGCCGGGCGTCTAGATGTAGACGCCTGCATTTCCCCGACGCCGGGTGCCGCGAGCGGACAGCCGCGGGGGGGGAGGGTTAGGTTTAGGGCTCCCGGTGGGGACTTAGGGTTAGGCACCCCCCTGGGAGGGTTAAGGGTAGGCTAGGGGGAGGGAGGGTTAGTGTTAGGCACCACTGGGGGGGACTTAGGTTTAGGTAGCGGGGAAGGGGGTGGTTAGGGTTAGGCACTTAGAGGGGGAATTAGGGTTAGGCACTTGGGGGGGAGGTTAGGGTTAGGCACCCCTAAGGAGGGTTAGGGTTAGGGGGCTTAGGTTAGTGGATACTTACCTATCCACGATCAGGATTTCCAGCGCTGTCGGGCTTCCGCTGCGTCGCACTCTGCTCCTGTCAGGCTGCCGCTGACGGAAATCGAACCGGCCGGCGGTATTTCATACCAATTCCAATTAACATCTGCTGATCTGGATCACTGGTCACTACGGACCCACACATAGAGTGATTTGTAGCCAATTAGGTCTAAAACAACCTCATTGGTCGTCACACAGTACGTGGGCCTTAGTGCTGCATGCAGCCTGTTCAGTGGGACTCATGGGACGTTACAGAATCATTAATAACTGATACAAGTTTAATCTCTTCCTCATAGAATATTGAACATCGGACCATCGTCTATGTCTTAAACCAATGACAGTAATGGGGGGCACACTTATTTCACAGCTTTAAAATTTTGCTGCTTTATTCACACTTTTAGGGGGGTGGTATGTATTATTAAATTTCCACTATAAAAATGCACTTGGATGTTACAAAAGGTTAGGGGTGTCGGGCGCGGGGAGCGGGGAGCGGAGTGGGTACAGATTACCTAGGCATGCTCCTCAGTAGAGTTCCTCGAGAGCAGGGGAGGTAAAACGACCCCCCTCTTCCCCGTGTGTTGCTGCAGTCAAGGCCCCCGATGCAACCAAGCCCACCATCAGTCTCAGCAACCATGCAAAACGGATCATATTGACAGTAACGGCTAAGGTCTGATTACATTATGTCTAACTATCTGACCTCTTTGTAGGGGAGATGTATCAAGAGGAGAAGTTGTCCAAAACCACCAGTCAGCTCATAACTGTCATTTCAAAGACTGCGCAGTTCGAAGCTGATTGGTTATTTTGAACCACGTCTCCACTATATCTCTCTCCAAGGCTTGACGCACCTCCCCCTGTGTGTGTCGGAGTCAGCCACTGAAATCTCCATAAAAATGCACACGCTCCATAATGTAATTTTCCCTGCGTCTGACCAGCGTTCTCTTTGGAACACCCCAAACAGTCTATGTCTAGCCGTCCCCGCCAAATCCTACCGAGAGGCATTATTCCATTGAAATACAATGAATTTAACCAGCTTGTTCTATGGAGGCCGGAATAGATTATTACTTATCTGTGCAAAACGGATAGAGGTAAAGGGACAGCAGCCTAATCAACTTCTTTATCAATATCACATTCCTTTCACAAACTACATTGACAAATACTGAAATGTTATTATTATTATTTATTTATCTATAGCTGGTTTTTCAAAAGGGAATAGATATTCTTTATAATGTTATTTATGTAATTATGCCTCAGCATGAGACCAGCACAACCTAATGCTAATTATTTTCCCATGAACTGAACTTTTAATCAAATCTGAAAATGACAAGCAAGCTACAATGTGTTGTAACCACATCGGCGTGGAAATCATAATTACCATTGATTAGCGGCAGAATTAACTTTATCCGGTGTCACAACGATCCTCTACATATTGAGAGAACACAAACTTGAAAAGTACATGGCGTAAAGTCTCATAATTGAATGTATTCATCTGCAGTGTCTGCTCACACTTGTGGGTTATTGAAATAAAACAACACAAGAACGGATCAAAAATTGAATATTTTAAATCTGTGTTTATCTCTAGTATGCAAATATCTTTCATTTGCATATGCATACGATACAACAACAGTTCACAGATAAGTGACTAAAATATATATGTGTAAACTCCAGTATGCAACATATGTATATATAAAGTGTGTGGGTCATTTACAAAGGGCAAAGCTTCCGAGTTTGTGCAGAGTTGCTGAGTTTTTGCAGAGCTGGTGACTTTGGCCCTGATTCAGAGCCGGACGCTCTGACAGAGCGCTCGGCTATTTTTTTTTTAGAACAGCCTCCTGGCCGCTCGCATAGCTGTGGGTGACCACCCACAGCTATAGCGAGTGGCCAGGAAGATGGTCGCGATGGTCAAGACCATCGCGACCATCAGGCTTGCGACGAGACCCTTGTGTTAGGGTCTCATTGCCGCAAGCCCCAGAGAGATTTCGGCTCTAACAGAGTAAAAATTTCTCCCACTGACATCACTCGTGATGTCAGTGGGGCCGCCCCCAAATGGAGGCGTTCACATGGGAACGCCTCCATTTGGGCAGACACTCCCCCGGCCCGCCCACCAAAGGGGGCGTGCTGTCACTCAACATTGACAGCACGCCCCCTTTGGTACGAGACCCGGAGCGACGGATTGCCCGTCGCTATCCGGGTCTTGCGCATGCGCACAACTGAGCTGGCTCCGTCGTGCGCATGCGCTCTGGGCCACCATCGACCCGGTTGCAAGCGCTCAGCGCTTGCGTCCGGGTCTGAATCAGGCCATTTGTGCAGAGCTGGCATGTTTGTGTAAAGCTTCTGGGTTTGTGCAGAGCTGCTGAGTTTTTGCAGAGCTGCTGACTTTGTGCAGAGCTGGCATGTTTGTGCAAAGCTGTTGGGTTTCAGCATATAGAGTAAAGCAGCCATACACTAGTCCAACGTTCCTCCAGCCATGCAACTAGCTTGTTGTTTGGAATTAAAATCCAGTAATGCATGGGAGCAATCAGCCATTTACTCCCAAACACCAGAAAATGTGATAAAGGTCATTCAGGTAAGTTGGATAAATCTTTGTTTTAAAGAAAACTTGTTTGAACAGCAGCTTTCAGCTATTTTCCCATTTTGCAAGCAAATGGCTGATTGTCACTTGCTCCCATGTATTACTGGATTTTCATTGCAACCAACCAACTAGTTGGTCTGGTGTATAGCCAGCTTTACTCCATTCCCAAATCGGAATCAGTCCCTTTGTACATACAGTAGCTGCCAAGTTTAGTGCGGGATGTAGTTATGAGACCGACGGCTGTGATGCCGCTGGTCTAAATCCCGACGGCTGAAGCCCGACAAGGGAACTTAAGTTAGGCATCGAAATACTGACACCCATCTTAATCCCGGTGGCGGAATACAGAAGGATGTCAGCCCGAACAAGGTAAGTCCGGGGCGTCCTTACTGTTAGCCACGGGGGGGGGGTTTAGGCAGCGTAGCGGGGTTAGGGGTAGGTTTTTTTGGGGGGAGGTTAGGGTTAGGCACCCCTAGAGGGAAGGGTTAGGCCCTAAGGGGGAAGGGTTAGGCACCCCTAGGGGGAATGGTTAGGCACCACTGGGGGGGGTGGGGGTAGGGTTAGGCACCCATAGGGGGAGGGTTAGGGTTAGGCACTCCTAGGGGGGAGGTTAGGGTTAGGCACTAAGGGGGAAGGGTTAGGCACCTCTGAGGAGGGTTAGGCACTGGGGGTGGAGGGTTAGGTTTAGGCACGAAGGGGGTGGGGAGGGTTAGGCTACAAAAAGGGAGAGTTAGGGTTATGGGGAGAAGGGAGGAGGGAAGTATACTTACCCAACTCCTGTCGGGATACCAACCATCATGATGCCGCTGTTGGTATTGTGACAGGAGACATCCCGACAGCCGACATGACATACCCATTCCGTTTAGTGCTGCTGCTCTCTTTGATTTGAACAAGAGCAAATGAATTGTTACCAAAGTACATCGGTTTATAAAGCATGGCGGTCAGTGCTTGCAGAGGTTTGTCCCTGGAATATAAAGAGTTTGGTGGAAAAATGAAAAGCAGGTGATTTGGTGAATCTCGCTGTGCACCGATAAAAAAAAAATAAAGGATTTCAACTTGCAGAGTGAGATTATTTAAACGTAAAAAGGGTGGAGAGGGGAGCGGGGACCATTTCCATTCCACAAAAAGACTTCACTCTGGCACAGTTTAAAGCTGGCAGAGATTGGGTTACATCCTATACCAGGATGGATTTTGTGCCTTTGTCTTGCACTGTGGCAGAAAAGTTAATCGCACTTTGCCCAGGGTGAATCAAATTCACAAAAAATACCACATGTAATACTGACAACCTCGGTCTTCCCCCGCCCTCATGCTTTGGGTGAGGCTCTTTGTGTTTATGTGTATATTATTCGGGAACCCTGAATAGGACCAATGTTTTATAAGCTTGATATGACCTGTATTTATGTGTTTAGTATATGACATTTTGTCTACATCAATATGGGGGAGATTTATCAAAACTTGGAGAAACAAAGTGGAGAAATATATGGTGGAGACGTGCGGTTCGGTTTTCCTGGAAACTGAACACACCTGAATTTTGGGGTTCCGAATTTAATCGACTCCAGGTCTCGGATCACTTGTGGGGTTCCAAGTAGAAACGTGTCCTGGCTGGGGTCTGCTGTAAGTTCGGAACTCGGATTTAAAAAACGAATCTCGGTTTTGGATTGCACGTATACAGGTCCAAATGACATGATTTTTGTTGTTTTTATCAATTTTAAAGCTATCCAAAACCAAAACCGAACAAAAACACTGAAGGGTGGTTTTGCCAAAACCATAACATTTGTGGGTGGTTTTGCCAAAACTAAAACACGGGATTCCGCGCATATCTCTAATATAAAGTACCAACCAATCAGCGCCTAACTGTCATGTCACAGGCTGTGCTAGAAAAATGGCAGTTAGGAGCTGATTGGTCGGTACTTTATCTCTCTCCAAGATTTGATCAATCTCCCCTTATACAGTATATAGGATAAAATATTCTCACTGGTTATTAGACATTGTTAAGTTCAATGATCATATTTGGTGTGACCTTATCCGTAATAACTTACTGTTGCTTTGTTATTTTTCCCATTGGACCCTGTAGGGATGACATCAGAGCTCACTGATTATAATCGATGACATCTGAACTCTACAGACCATTTGCCGGAATGTATCCTCATTAGCATCCCCTGTTTATTATATTGATATACTGCTATGAAATGTACAGTATGGGTAACGGGCATTTATTTCAGCCTTTGTGGAGTTTCTCTCTTTTGACTATTTGTAATACAAAGTTTCTGAATGATACATAACCTTGTAATTGTCACAGCATGAAACACAATAAGAATCGTGGTTCCATTGAAGTCCTGTGTTTGCTGTGGTTTTTCTTTGTGTTTTGTGTTACTTTTGCTAGAACATCAACATTGTTATAATATGTTTAGCTTACATATATAATATCTAATCATGAGGCATAATTGCAGTGTTACCAAACAATAATAATGACTCTAGGGCCATTTGCAGCCCTCCCGCCAAGCACAAAACATGTCAAACTCCATCCAGTATTATTGGTAAAATAATATGATTGCATAGCTGACTACATCTCTATTATATACTTACACCTACCGCTTCTTTGTAATATGTATGGAAAAATTCTGCGGGAGGGGGAATACCCCTCGGTGGAAAAAAAAAAGTTGATATAAATTCTCTCCATGCCATTTATACAGAATTTCAACCCATCAGGAACTAATCACATTTCATTTTCTATTTTATTTTTCTTCATGGTCAACACATAGTCGCGCGAGCCGAAGGTATATTATAATCAACATCTTTTTCATGGCTGAATACACTTAATACTCTGCTTCATCACCAGATTGTATTAAATGTCCCCTGACACATTTACTTTGCTCAAGACATTATATCAAGGCAATAACACTATGAACTTCAGGCACAACAGAATGTGGGGGGTCCCTATTCTCATTTAGCTGTTACATGACATAACAATTGAATGGAATAAATTTCTCGGTGGAAACTGACAAATGATGCCTTAATGCAAAGTATTAAACAAGCAAATAGAATTCACGAGAAAGCTGATAGTTCTGTCTTATATATAAACGTTCCTTACAGTCTGACTGATATTAATTCGCAGAGCATTAACACGGTAATGCTTATAGTATTCTCAGTAATGTGCAGTTTCAGAGTGGGGCTTATTTAACAAGCATCGGTGACAGTAAAGATTATCTAACGCCGTTTATCATCAACGCAATTTCCGCAATTTACCATTTAAGCTTCGCTGATTCAGCAAAGTGATGCTCGGCTCCCCGGTGGCGCAGAACTTACCGCTTTCTCAGGCCATAGTGGTGGCAAACGCAGAGCCACTTTGGATTTAAAATAATTCTAATAAAATAAAAAAAATAAATACAATTTTTAAAGAGTAGTAAAATAAGGAAAAGGTTTATTGCTTTGTATAATTAGATAAAGAATTTATTTCCGCTGACGGCCCTTGCTGCTGCCATCTTGTGATAACGATAAAAGGATTGCGCCATTTCATGAACTGCAATCCTATATAAAGAGGCATCTCCATGGCTTTGCGTTTGGAAGCTGATGCTATTTGCAGCTGGTGGATGCTATCTCTGGAGGCATTCAGTATGATTCACCAACGGCCATAAATCCCGGCAGCGGCATCCCAACAGAGGAGGAATTCCCGATCGTCCTAAAGGTAAGTATAAACCAACCTAATTTTCCCCCCTAACCCTCTTTTAGGGTGCCTAACCTTAACCCCCCCTGTACCTAAGCTAATCCCCCCTATAAGTGTCTAAAACTAACCACCCCTTCCCTGCCTCCTAAACCTAAGTCCCCCAGGGGGGTGCCTAACTCTAACATCCCCCGGGAGTGCCTAACTCTAAACCCCCTTCCCTTAGCCTGACCCTAACCTCCCGGGGGGGTGCCTAACCCTAAGTCCCCCCGGGAGCCCTAAACCTATCCCTCCCCCCTGCGGCTGTCCGCGGCCGGCACCCAGCATCCTTCGATCGGGATGCCGGGCGCCGGTCTCCCGGCGTCGGTAAAATGACAGGCGTCATTTAACCATCGCCAGGATTAAGCCGACTGTCGCATTGCGTCCGCCGGCTTCCTAAATGTATACCCTCTGGAGGATGTAGTCGGCATCCCAGCGTGCGGGATGCCGACAGTCTGAATACCGGTGCCATAATCCTGACAAGTAGGGATCCCGGCACCAGCATCCCGACTGCCTGCAGGTAAGTATCGTGGTGTTAAGGGGAGGTTACGACTAGGCAGCGGGGTTAGGCATTATGGGGAGGTTAGGTTTACCCCTTTTAGCAGCCCAGTAGCGCCGGGTGTTTGCGGCATATGGCGTAGAGTGGCTAGGTGTGTGAGGACACATCTGTATACTGGACCTGAGTCACTACAGAAACGCAACATGCGAATGCAATAGCAATTACGCACGCAGTTCCACTGCGATAGTATGCACTACACAAGGACACCCACTTTATCTTACACACATGCATACAGACTGTGAAAACATCGGTAACATCGAGTAACATCGCAGCGTCACGCACAAGCTCCGACCTTACTCAGAAATTGCTAACTTCAGTGCACACTATCAGGCCTCATACTGCGTAGGGCATCGCAATGGCTAATTTATGCATGCCCCTGCAGCGGCATTGAAATGCACTGGCACGCCTGCATTCGACCAATCGCCTCTCCCGTTACCACCCACAAATGGTACTTCCTGTCAATCACTCTGCGACGGGTCTGCGTGGTCAGTGCGATCGCAGTGGCCGGTTTGCGCACTGCGATGCATATTAGTGACTGCGTTCCTTGGTGAATCAGGCCCACCGTTGATAGCTGTTAATAAATAAATATGGTGTTTTTCCTATAATAAATACTCCCCTGTATCATTTTCCTCCCAGACAAAAATGTTATTAAAAAAAGGAAACATGAGTAAAAATAAGTTGCCTATGATGTGTACTGCATGGCCTCCAAATCGTTCTTATAGTCTGCAAAGAGTAGTGTCTGGATTCTGCAATGCCGCTCACCTGTCCCAGATATGTAAAAGTTATGTAAATTGTCTGATATTTGTGACACCAAGGACTCATTCAATTTAATACATTCAGATTTATGTTTTACTGCTTCAAAATGTATAAGTTTTCTCTATCCCATTGGCGAGGTGTGAAACTTCCCATGGTCATTAGTACATATCGCACCAGGTTATTAGGCGCTTGTCACAACATATGGACCTCGTGTCCTAGATAGCCCACAAGTTCCGGCTCTAGGGGGAAATCAACTCTGGGAGTTTCTGACAGTTACTGGATTTGAAGCCAATAGTTTCCATATGATACAGCCACTGTCAGCCTTAACCCCCCCCCCCCAGAAATATCTGTAGCTACTACACGGGAAGTAAGGGCACAACTTTCTGAGTGCCAGCGTCTCGACGGGCAGGATTTCAGTTACATCACATGCAGACGCGTGGTACTTTTTGGCTCCAAGTGTGACATAAAGGGACATTGGGCCTGATTCAGACCCAGTCGCTAAGCTGCGCTCGTTCGCTTGCAAACGGGCCGGGTATGCAAATCCTGCGATCGCACTGTCTGGCTTAAGGACGCCCTCTATGTCTTAGAGGGTGACGGCAGTGAGCGTCAGGGCTGTAGCTAGGGTAGTGCGGCCGGTGCCATCGCACAGGGCACCACAGGTCAGGGGGCGCTGTTTGGGCCTGTCAAATTTCTGTTTATTATCATTCTTGTTTGTAGCTTCCCCTTATTCCATCCCCAGCATCTCCTGGCCTCTCCTATCTCTTCCCTGGCCCTTCCCCATGAAGCCATGGCCCTTGTTTGGGTGCATTATGGCCCTCATTCAGAGCCGTTCGCTATTTGCGGTCATTCGTTCAAAAACAAGGGGTGGCTATTCAAATGATCCGTCCGCACATTGCGGTCTGCGCACGCCTCTAAGTCTGAACGAGTGAGCAAAACTTGCGGTTGTAATTTTGAAAAATACGCCCCCTGGCCGCTCGCACCATACGTCATGTCCGCTATTTATTAGATTAATCGAGTACATCGCACAGCGTATGAACTGCTCGCTATTCTTGTGGCTGGTTTTTTCAACCGCTATTTTGCGAGCAGTTCTGAGTAAAAAAAAACCAGGTGACGTGGTCAATGATGCTGCTGTATTAATTATGCACTCCCTTAAAACGCCCGTTTTGACCTTTAAGCCACTCCCCCGTTTTCAAGCACCTTCCCCTGTTACCACCCACATACGCCTCCTTCTGTCACTCAAAATAGCAGGCATTCGCTATATAGCGAACAAACGATTTTCGGCTGCACTGACAGATTCGCGCATGCGTATTAAAATCCGTACGCATGCGCAGTTGTGCGAACATCGGTCAGAACGAACGAGCGGCCGCTTACGAGCGGCTCTGAATGAGGGCCTATATCCCTTTGAAAAATGAGGGGGACGCCAAAGCTCTTTCTGGCACAGGGCACCAAAAAGTCTACTTACGGCTCTGGTGAGCATACGCAGGAGTATAAAGCCGCCCACCTTTCTCTCATAGCAGATGTCATCTCTAGGAAGTGTGTGATTAATCGGGAACATCGACACCCATCAGAGCTGCAGGCAGACCTTGAGGTAGCCACTACCCCACCGCAAGCAATGCGAGCAGTTCAGGCTAAAATACAACTAAGTGACGTACTCAATGACGCTACTTTGCTAATTATGCACACCCATTAAACTCCGTTTTGACGCTCAGACACGTCTGCGTTCGCACATCCACTCCCCCGTTCCCAAGCACTTTCCCCTGTCACGCAAACACAAACGGCGCTATCTGTCACTCAAAGTAGCGTCCAGTCTGTGTACTACGAGCGCACAATTCCCGGCCGCAGTGACTGGTTCGCGCATGCGTACTTTGACGCATATGAATGCGCAGATGTGCGGTAATTGTCCCTAGCCAGCGTTCGCAGCTTAGCGACCGGGTCAGAATCAGGCCCATTATACCAATACATTGCTAATGAAAAAAAAAATCCCACCATAAAAATTATTTTTTTGCTGTATTTTAAACTGTTTTTTTTTTTATGGGCTGTGCATGCGTTCACGCAGCAAAACTGCGCTGTATGTCATTTAACAGGCTCTGCATATTTAAAGGGGTTCTCGACTCAGTGGAAGTTATTATAGCAGCGCTGTTCGGGGATATTATATAGTACAGTCATTTCCCCAAGCAATGCACTGCTGGGCGCAGTATTTTTACATTAAGTTGGTCCTTATGTGTTTTGTTGAACTCATTTTGCTAAATAAATAAAGGGTGATCTCTGTCTAGAAGCTGCTTTGTCGCTTGGTAAAAAATTAGAGACATACAGTAAGCTGCCATTTTCAGCGGAAGTCTGTGGAAGCTATTTCGTATTACCTCAGCTTTTAAAAGCATTTGCAGAAAATGAAATGTAGAATAAACCTTATCTAAATCTGGCAACAAGTGCTGGGTCGCTGTGTTCTTTTCAATTAACAGTGTTTTATCTGTAGGCACAGAGCGTTCCGTCACCACAACGGGTACTGGATATAAACTAATGATTTACCGTCTCCCTTATTACGGCTCATGGCTAACTACCTGTGTCCCATCCGCTAATGCAGCCTCTCCTGCTCCCGTTCTGGCCTCAGCACTCATATGCCTTCTGTGGCGCCTCTGTTCAGGAGATCAGGAGTTAGCCTAATTCAGAGGTGGGCGCTGCCGCGTCCGCTGGTGCGTCTTTTTGTGGAGTGGCAGGGCTGATAATATGCAAAAGCTCGTTTCAGCCTACCCCTTGTGCACTAAGGTGCGCCAGAATACGCAAACACTGAAACGCCCGCTTTCAACGTCTCCGCAGGCTGCAACACCGCCAGTGATTCTTGAGATGTCGCCACCGGCGCACCATCGGTACGGCAGTTGCAATGTCTCCGTATAAAAATGGCCACTATGGCTGCGGCTCTGCGTCTGAAAACGCATCTGCTTTCACTGACGCGCCCGCGCAGTTTACATAGTACGCCCGTTCACTTCATGGCCACCTCCAAAGTCGCCACCCAGGAAATGACCGTCATTTCTGATACTGTACTTCCCAAGTGCAGTAGAATCGTTGTGCGAGAACTTTGTGTAACGTATGCGGCGTAGGGATTTCCAAAGCGCAGTTGTAAGCAATCTCTCAGCTACTTGAACATCGGCTTTGTGTTTGAATTGCGTGCACTTCAGGGTCAGGTCCAGTATGAGGCTAATTTTTCATCTTTACAGGTATGTGTGTGTGTGGGTTGTTCATGTTATGTATCTTGTGTTTCTCTGTGAAGGGTCTATTCATTAAGGGAAAAATATCCCCTGTGATAATTAAGGATTGAACTCACTGCAAATTCAATCCTACAATCGGAGGCATTCAGCATGCCTGCTATACTTAATTACCACTTCCGAAAAGCTGCGTCTTTTGCGCAGAAAGGAAGTAGGAACATTTTCCCTGCTTCAAATTGGATTATATAATGTGTCTGCATTTAGCATGAGTGGTATTCCCTTATATAAGATGTTGTGTCAGTGGATCAATCACTTTACAGGTGTAACATATAATGTTCTCACACAAATAATGGGAGTAAAGCAATGTGTATTTAATAACTTTAAAAATGGAGTCCCAATGCTCCTAGGTAAGTGATGATAAGTATTGTGCTACTGATCCAAATCAAGAGAAGTAATGGTACTCTCTTATACGAAGTTGGTATGAATTACCGCTGGACCCCAGGCTGGTGGTTCAAATCCCGGCAGCACCTGCCCGACAGAGGAGGAAATCCTGATCGTCTCTAGGTAGGTATTCACTAACCTAATCTACCCCCTAACCCTAACCCTCCTTTAGGGTGCCTAACCCTAACCTTCCCCCCTGTGCCTAACCCTAATCCCCCCTCTAAGTGCCTAAACCTAACCCCCCCTTCTCCGCAGCCTAGACCTAAGTCCCCCGGGGTGGTGCCGAACCCTAAGTCCCCCCGGGAGCCCTAAACCTATGCCCTCCCTCGTCGCCCACCCCCCCCCCCACGCGGCTGTCCGCTGCGGTGCCCGGCATCCGCTCGATCAGGATGCCGGGCGCCGGTCTCCCAACGTCGGTCAAATGACAGGCATTCCTAGTCGGGATGACAATGTCTGGAAGTCGGTGGTCGGCATTTCGTCCGCCGGCTTCCTGAACAAATACCCTCTTATACACAAGTAAGGAGAAATAAGGAAAAATGGGTGACAGTCAATGAAAGAAGATATCCAATAAGGAAGGTTATGAAAAAATAGTCCAATGTTAATGAGTGGGGGTGAAACGCTCTGGAGGGGCAGCGTCCCGAGCCCTGCCGTCCGTTTACTTACCCTAATGTGTCCTAAGGCGCTGGAACTGTGGGCCTGATTCAGAGCCGGACGCTATTTGCGCTCACTCGGTCAGGAAAAAGGGGCCGGCTATTTACATTGAGCGCTCACTCTTTGCGGTCTGTTGACGCCTCTATGTCTGAGCAAGCGAATGAAACATGCGCTCGCTATTTTGTAAAGACGCCCCCTGGCCGCTCGCATCCTACGTCATCTCTGCTATTTATTTGATTAATCGAGTACATCGAAAGGCGTATGAACTGCTCGCAGTGCTTGTGGTAGGTTTATCCTACCGCAATCATGCGAACAGTTCAGGCTAAGAGACAACCAAGTGACGTGGTCGATGACGCTGCTTTGTTAATTATGCACACCCTTAAAACGCCCGTTTTGACCGTTTGGCACGACTGCGTTTCGGATCTCCACTCCCTGTTTTCAAGCACCTTCCCCTGTTACCACCCACAAACGCCTCATCCTGCCGCTCAATTTCCGACCGCAATGCCTGGTTGGCGCATGCGCATTACAACCCATACGCATGCGCAGTTGTGCGAACATCGTTCGGAGCGAACGAGCGGCCGCTTACGAGCGGCTCTGAATCAGGCCCTGTGGTCTCTGTGTAGGAATGGATAGATTCAAGCCGGTGATTGCTCCTCTCTTTGCCAGGGAGTGTGTGCGTCATGTCCCATGCTCTCATCCGATCGCGTGGTCCCCGGCCGCCTGCCGCCGCTGGTCACTCCGGTCTGCCCGTAGATGTTATGTGTGCGGTGGGGCTGCCGGTGATGGAGGGCTGAGTTGGTGCCTGGTTACACACTCGGTCTACTGGATGGTAAGCTGCGAGTGACACCAGTCACTTCCAGGTAGCGTGGTATCGCGAGAGTTGGTGCGGTACCAAGTAAGGAGTCCAGCACCTGAGATGAAGTACTTGGAATAGTATAGATGATGCAAGATAGGGGGACGACAGATTACCGCTATCTTGCATCATCTATACTATTCCAAGTACTTCATCTCAGGCAACATCTATAATCCAATTTTAAGCACTATAAGAGATTTGGGCCATCTCTTGTGACAGCAGCTAGCAAGCACATACCCAAGAGCGAGCGCAGGTTCTTATTCCAGCTTTCATCATTTTCCGTGCTTCACTGGCTCTTCGCAGCCTGTTTTGAAGCTAATCATGCGCAGCTGCGAAGAGGCAGTGAAGCAGCAGGAGGAGTTCAGCCCACCCCCTTCCCCTGTGCGTTCACCTGCTCATTTCGTTGCCCTCTCTCCCGTTCGTCCGTGGCTGACTCCGCCACCTGTCCCTTCACCCCCCCGCCCCCAACTGCCGCAGAGCTGCAGGAGTCTGTAACTCACTCTGAAACAGTGCAGCCCCGCAGCCTCTGACCACTGCTGTGCCCTTTCCCGTGCTCCCAACTCATTGGAGGAGAGCGCAGGGAGCCGGGAGGCAGCTCCAGCAAGGTGAGAGGGTACAGCAGGGAGGGGTCTTTTCAGATCCCTCTGCTGTATCAGGTGCTGGGTGGTGTATAGAATCACTGTCAAGTTCAGAAAAGATGATTTTTCGGAACTTGATGAATTTCATAATTTCCACATCCCCATACTATAGTATGGTGACTAGATAGGGCTACAGTCTGGGGACTATATAGTACTATAGTATGGTGACTAGATAGGACTACAGTCTGGGGACTATATAGTGCTACAGTCTGGGGACTATATAGTACTATAGTATGGTGACTAGATAGGACTACAGTCTGGGGACTATATAGTGCTACAGTCTGGGGACTATATAGTACTATAGTATGGTGACTAGATAGGACTACAGTCTGGGGACTATATAGTGCTACAGTCTGGGGACTATATAGTACTATAGTATGGTGACTAGATAGGACTACAGTCTGGGGACTATATAGTGCTACAGTCTGGGGACTATATAGTACTATAGTATGGTGACTAGATAGGACTACAGTCTGGGGACTATATAGTGCTACAGTCTGGGGACTATATAGTACTATAGTATGGTGACTAGATAGGACTACAGTCTGGGGACTATATAGTGCTACAGTCTGGGGACTATATAGTACTATAGTATGGTGACTAGATAGGACTACAGTCTGGGGACTATATAGTGCTACAGTCTGGGGACTATATAGTACTATAGTATGGTGACTAGATAGGACTACAGTCTGGGGACTATATAGTGCTACAGTCTGGGGACTATATAGTACTATAGTATGGTGACTAGATAGGACTACAGTCTGGGGACTATATACTACTATAGTATGGTGACTAGATAGGACTACAGTCTGGGGACTATATAGTGCTACAGTCTGGTGACTATATAGGACTACAGTCTGGGGACTATATAGTGCTACAGTCTAGGGACTATATAGTACTATAGTATGGTGACTAGATAGGACTACAGTCTGGGGACTATATAGTGCTACAGTCTGGGGACTATATAGTACTATAGTATGGTGACTATATAGTGCTACAGTCTGGGGACTATATAGTACTATAGTATGGTGACTAGATAGGACTACAGTCTGGGGACTATATAGTGCTACAGTCTGGGGACTATATAGTACTATAGTATGGTGGCTAGATAGGACTACAGTCTGGGGCCTATATAGTGCTACAGTCTGGGGACTATATAGTACTATAGTATGGTGGCTAGATAGGACTACAGTCTGGGGACTATATAGTGCTACAGTCTGGGGACTATATAGTACTATAGTATGGGGACTATATAGTACTACAATATGGGGACTACAGTACATAGTGCTACACTATGTGGACTGTATCATACTACAGTATGAGGACTATATAGCATTACAGTATGGGGACTATATCATACTACAATATGGGGACTATATAGTATTACAGTATGGCAACTATATCCTATTACAGTATGGGGACTATATCGTACAACAGTATGGGGACTATATCGTACTACAGTATGGGCACTATATTGTACTACAGTATGGGGACTATATCATACTACAGTATGGGGACTATATTGTACTAAAGTATGGGGACTATATCGTACTACAGTCTGGGGACTATAAAGTATTACAGTCTGGGGACTATATAGTACTACAGTATGGAGACTATATAGTAGTATAGTATGAGGACTGTGTAAGTTATCGATGAATAATTGTAAACAGGATATACCAATGAAATCTCCTGTGTTACAGGAATGATGAATCACCCTGGCACTTAATTCCTACACAAATAGGTGAAAATTGTAATTTTCACCTACTGTACTTTTGTAGATATTAAGTAATGAAGAATAGATCCCTAAGTGGCTGTTTTCACCCGATTACAGCCACTTCTCGGGGATTTAATTTCAGTCGCAGGAGACTCCCCCCCAAAAAATCACAGATAAGCGGGACTTATTGAATAGGGTCTGCCATTCAAAAACCCGTTAACCTAACACCTATAATTGAATTCCCCCTGAGAGCAGTACAGAGTATATCAGGAGATTAGTGATGTGTTAGTGAGGACAGGGCTGTATGTGTCAGCGGCAGTGACATGATGTGAGGAGGGGATTGGAGGCAGCAAGAAGCCACAGACTAGCATTTATATAGTGAAAGGAGTAGGGTCCCCCAGCAGCACAGAGTATATCAGGAGCTGAGTGATGTGTTATTCCACTTTTACACCTAAATTCCGAGTCTGACCCGGAGTCGGAACAGGGTTCCAATCCGGATTAGACGTGGAATTTAGCCGGCACCGACCCAGGATGTTCCCGAGTCGGCGCAGTTCACATAGACCCGGCTTTTCCGGCGTTGAAGTGGATGCTTGGAGATGACGTGATCTCCAAGCACCACTGAAGCCGGACCAATCGGCCGGCATGCGGCGCGCTCCTGGTCATCGTGACCCGGAGCGCGCCGTTCGCACTGCAGGGTTTCACGGGTTACTCCCGTGTTAAACCCTGCTAGTTACCTGGGTTGGATTACCGGGTCACTCGACCCAGCTAGCCAACCCTCTCCCCTTGTACACCAAGGAGCTACCCGGGTTAACCCTGAAATAACCCAGGTTTTAGCTCCGGTATAAAAGGGGTATAAATGAAGACAGGGCTGCATGTGACAAGAGCTGTGACATTATGTAAGGAGAATGGAGGCAGCAGGAAGTCACAGACTTAGAGATATATAGTGGGAGGAGCAGGGTCCCCAGCAGCACAGAGTATATCAGGATATGAGTGATGTATTAGTGAGGACAGGGCTGCATGTGACAGGGGCAGTGACATGATGTGAGGAGGGGAATGGAGGCAGCAGGAAGTCACAGACTGATAGATATATAGTGGGAGGAGCAGGGTCCCCCAGCAGCACAGAGTATATCAGGAGGTGAGTGATGTATTAGTGAGGACAGGGCTGCATGTGACAGGGGCAGTGACATGATGTGAGGAGGAGAATGGAGGCAGCAGGAAGTCACAGACTGAGAGTTATATAGTAGGAGGAGCAGGGTCCCCAGCAGCACAGAGTATATCAGGATATGAGTGATGTATTAGTGAGGACAGGGCTGCATGTGACAGGGGCAGTGACATGATGTGAGGAGGGGAATGGAGGCAGCAGGAAGTCACAGACTGAGAGTTATATAGTAGGAGGAGCAGGGTCCCCAGCAGCACAGAGTATATCAGGATATGAGTGATGTATTAGTGAGGACAGGGCTGCATGTGACAGGGGCAGTGACATGATGTGAGTAGGGGAATGGGGGCAGCAGGAAGTCACAGCCTGAGAGTTATATAGTAGGAGGAGCAGGGTCCCCAGCAGCACAGATTATATCAGGATATGAGTGATGTATTAGTGAGGACAGGGCTGCATGTGACAGGTGCAGTGACATGATGTGAGGAGGGGAATGGGGGCAGCAGGAAGTCACAGCCTGAGAGTTATATAGTAGGAGGAGCAGGGTCCCCAGCAGCACAGAGTATATCAGGATATGAGTGATGTATTAGTGAGGACAGGGCTGCATGTGACAGGGGCAGTGACATGATGTGAGGAGGGGAATGGAGACAGCAGAAAGCCACAGACAGAGAGTTATATAGTGGGAGGAGCAGGATCCCCCCAGCAGCGCAGAGTATATCAGGAGATGAGAGATGTATTAGTGAGGACAGGGCTGCATGTGACAGGGGCAGTGACATGACGTGAGGAGGGGAATGGAGGCAACAGGAAGCCACAGATTGATAGTTATATAGTGGGAGGAGCAGGGTTCCCAGTAGCACAGAGTATATCAGGAGATGAGTGATGTATTAGTGAGGACAGGGCTGCATGTGACAGGGGCAGTGACATGATGTGAGGAGGGGAATGGAGACAGCAGAAAGCCACAGACTGAGAGTTATATAGTGGGAGAAGCAGGATCCCCCCCAGCAGCACAGAGTATATCAGGAGATGAGTGATGTATTAGTGAGGACAGGGCTGCATGTGACAGGGGCAGTGACATGATGTGAGGAGGGGAATGGAGGCAGCAGGAAGCCACAGCCTGATAGTTATATAGTGGGAGGAGCAGGGTCCCCAGCAGCACAGAGTATATCAGGAGATGAGTGATGTGTTAGTGAGGACAGGGCTGCATGTGACAGGGGCAGTGACATGATGTGAGGAGGGGAATGGAGGCAGCAGGAAGCCACAGCCTGATAGTTATATAGTGGGAGGAGCAGGGTCCCCAGCAGCACAGAGTATATCAGGATATGAGTAATGTGTTAGTGAGGACAGGGCTGCATGTGACAGGGGCAGTGACATGATGTGAGGAGGAGAGTTATATAGTGGAAGGAGCAGGGTCCCCAGCAACATGGAATAGTTATGTTAGACTCTTCTGAAACTAATATTGAAAGACTATAGTGTTAAATACACCTGTAACTCTGAAACAAAGTTCATATATACAACATTTTAGATTTTAAATGTTTCCAACCTCTGCAAAGTAAATGTAACATTATTTTTTAGTTTGCTATATTTTTGTTTCATGTATTGTGGAATCGGATTTCAGATATTCATGTGGAGCGCACGTCATTTTTTGAAACCTAAATATTTCTGAAGGTTGGCATTTATTTCTTTGTAAATGACAGGTTAAAAAAGATGTAGGCTCTAACTATCCATATAGTTTTGGTAATAATTAGCATGCTGAGTAATGTTTTTGCTCATTAACAGACTTATCGCTACATTTTTGGGCTTTGGAGACTGACTTTGAAAATTTACCAGCAGTATGGCTCCTCGCTGCTCTCAGCTGCCAACATTAGGGAAACACTGAGGATGAAGTCTCGGGACATAATAAAATAAGAGCCACGATGGCAATTAAACGCGCTCCTTCATCTGCAAATCATCCATAGATAATGTGCATTCCTCATCCAGATGTGTGACGCTGTGGTTAATCAGCACTCCGTGACAACTGTACAGGGGTGCAGGGCAAAACTCTCTACAACCATTGTCAGAGTCCCCGCTAAGTAGAAGGGTCTTCCTGTGGAACAATAGAAAATCCTACTTTTCTTTCTGTACCTTTTTACTTTTTGACTTTAAGGAAAATACACTTCTCCTCCCATTCCTTAAAGTCCACTTGCTATCGATGCACAGATGAGGGAGCCATTTTTGGGGGTTGAACCATAAAGTGTCGTAGGGCCTGATTCAGAGACGGTCGCGATGGATGTTTTCGCAAATGGATAATCATTTTTTTTTCTACAGCACAAACGTATATGTCGCACTGCACCTGTACCGCGAGGGTCCTGCAATGAGGGTCGCTGTGAAGATATATTCACACAGTGATTGACAGACAGGGGCCGTTTTTGGGCGACCATTTTTTTTCGGGGCGTCTCAGCCTGCGATTGCAATCCCAGATACAGTTGTGAAGGCTCCAGTGTCTCAGTTCCGATGCCCATTCTGAGAAACCCTATGGTTACTAATGATAAAGGTTATCTCTACAGGGGAGGGACCACTGAATATTTAGCAATGGGAATGAGTGAGTACAGGTAAGGCTCTCCTGTTCTGCGCATGTACCAGCCGCTGGTTCTATAAACTTCCTAACTTGCTTGTGGTGCTGTGTGAGGTGAAGGGGGAGTGGGGGGCGGTCAGGATAGAGGAGACCGGGGGCAGGGGATAAGAGCAGAGCAGCGGAGGGGCACTGGGGCTGCAAGCAGAAATGGGCAGAGGAGCGCCAGTATATCCATATTCTGGGTCACCATAGTGGCGGCAGGGGATAGGAACAGAGCGAGGGGGGGGGCACTGGCACTGTAGGCAGTAATGGGCATAGGAGCCCAGGTATATACATATGGTGGGTCACCATAGTGGCGGCAGGGGATAGGAATAGAGCCGGGGGGGGGCACTGGCACTGTAGGCAGTAATGGGCATTGGAGCCCAGGTATATGCATATGGTGGGTCACCATAGTGGCGGCAGGGGATAGGAATAGAGCAGGGGGGCACTGGCACTGTAGGCAGAAATGGGCATAGGAGCCCAGGTATACGCATATGGTGGGTCACCATAGTGGCACCAGGGGATAGGAATAGAGCGGGGAGGGGGGACATTGGCACTGTAGGCAGTAATGGGCATAGGAGCCCAGGTATATGCATATGGTGGGTCACCATAGTGGCGGCAGGGGATAGGAACAGAGCGAGGGGGGGGCACTGGCACTGTAGGCAGTAATGGGCATAGGAGCCCAGGTATATGCATATGGTGGGTCACCATAGTGGCGGCAGGGGATAGGAATAGAGCAGGGGGGCACTGGCACTGTAGGCAGAAATGGGCATAGGAGCCCAGGTATACGCATATGGTGGGTCACCATAGTGGCACCAGGGGATAGGAATAGAGCGGGGAGGGGTGGACATTGGCACTGTAGGCAGTAATGGGCATAGGAGCCCAGGTATATGCATATGGTGGGTCACCATAGTGGCGGCAGGGGATAGGAACAGAGCGAGGGGGGTGCACTGGCATTGTAGGCAGTAATGGGCATAGGAGCCCAGGTATATGCATATGGTGGGTCACCATAGTGGCAGCAGGGGATTGGAACAGAGCAGGGGGGGGGGTTGGGGGTTGGGGGGAGAGGCACTGGCGCTTTAGGCAGTAATGGGCAGAGCCCAGGTATATGCATATGGCGGGTCACCTTAGCAGCTATAAGAGCGGGGGGGGGCCACTAAGGCAGCTGGTGGTAAGGTTCTAATGTATACAAACAACAACTCCAGTTGGACTAAGTTGATGTCATACCAGAGACCTACCACCCTACCTGATTGGTAGAGGTACATGGTCAACAATTCGGTGCCTTAATGTAAAAGAGCTATGTGTCCTGGTGGGACTGGGAAATGCTATGTTGCAGAAACAGTAAGACAGTGTAAAGAGAGAACGGAACCACACAGGTCTCCTTTTAGAGCGGCCACTGAAAAAAGGACAAGCGATCAGCCGGTAGCCCGGCATTTTGCCACCATGTCACATAACCTTTCAGCGTTACAACATTACATAGATATATTGTGGCAGAGTGAACGACTTACCATATACTTGGGAAGGAGATTTAGCTTTGCTCGCTGTCAGCAGAGTGCAGGGCAGAGGTGCAGTCAGACAAGCCAAATGCAGCACCTGCGCTAATCAGCTTTATATAGGAAAGCAGGGAGCTATTAGCCTCAGGGAAAGGAATGACAAGTGTTCAAACACACAAAAGTATGTGGATTTATACGATGGTATTTTTGGATGTATATGCAGAACTTTTTTTTATCTCATTGATTCTGTAAAGTTTATATGACGTGTTACAGTAGATGTCTTTGTGATTTATTTTAATAGTCAGTTCAATGCCAAATGCATCTATTATTATTATTATTATTATTATTATTATTATTATTATCTTCTCTTACTGGGTTCCAGTTTTTGAGGAGTCGCGGTTACATCCACTGTACTTTGTATTTTTGTGAAGCGCCAGAATGTTCTCTTTCACCTCTGTAGGCATCTGGGTGTTACTTACATGTTTAATCTCTTAGACCTTCCATGAGGTGTAAAGGAATTTGGAGGGGATGTAGACAAAAGGTTAACAATGACAATGCTGGTATTCATAATGTCCACTGTTATATTGTTGGCATTGTTAAAATGTCGGCAGGCAACGTGTCGACATTAGGGTTAGGCTGTGGGGGTGATTAAGCTGCAGGAGGAGGTTAGGGTTAGGCTGCGTGGGGTAGTGGTTAGGCTGCAGGAGGAGGTTAAGGTTAGGCTGTGTGGGGTAGTGCTTAGGCTGCAGGAGGAGGTTACAGTTAGGCTGCGGAAGGGATGTTAAGGTTAGGCTACAGGAGGAGGTTAGAGTTATGTTTTGGGGGGTTAGGCTGCAGGAGATTAGAGTTAGGCTGTGGGGGGTTAGGCTTAGGCTGCATGAGAAGGTTTGGCTGCGTGGGGGAGGTTAGGGTTAGGCTGCAGGAGGAGGTTAGAGTTAGACTACGAGGGAGGGGGTTAGGCTGCAGGAGGAGGTTAGAGTTAGGCTTTTGGGGGGGTTAGGGTTAGGCTGCAGAAGGAGGTTAGAGTTAGGCTTTTGGGGGGGTTAGGGTTAGGCTGCAGGAGGAGGTTAGAGTTAGGATGTGAGGAGGTTAGGGTTAGGCTGCAGGATGAGGTTAGAGTTAGGCTGTGGGAGGTTAGGGTTAGGCTGCAGGAGGACATAAGAGTTAGGCTGTGGGAGGTTAGGGTTAGGCTGCAGGAGGAGGTTAGAGTTAGGATGTGTGGAGGTTAGGGTTAGGCTGCAGGAGGGGTAAGAGTTAGGCTGCAGGAGGAGCATAGAGTTAGGCTTTGGGGGGTTAGGGTTAGGCTGCAGGAGGAGGTTAGAGGTAGGCTGTTGGGGGTTGGTCTTAGGCATCAGGTGGAGGTTAGTTATGCTATGGGGGGTGGTTAAGCTGCAGGAGGAGTTTAGAGTTAGGCTTTGGGGGGGTTAGGCTGCAGGAGGAATTTAGACTTAGGCTGTTGGGGGTTGGTCTTAGGCTTCAGGTGGAGGTTAGTTATGCTATGGGGGGTGGTTAGGCTGGAGGAGGTTAGAGTTAGGCTTTTGGGGGGTTAGGGTTAGGCTGTAGGAAGAGGTCAGGATTAGGCTGCAGGGGGGGAAGAGTTAGGCTGCAGGAGGAGCATAGAGTTAGGCTTTGGGGAGTTAGGGTTAGGCTGCAGGAGGAGGTTAGAGGTAGGCTGTGGGGGGGGTTGGGGTTAGGCTTCAGGAGGAGGTCAGGAGTAGGCTGCAGGGGGTTATGGTTAGGCTGCAGGAGGAGGTTAGGGTTAGGCTGCGGGTGGAGGTTAGGGTTAGGCTTCAGGAGGAGGTTAGAGTTAGGCTGCAGGAGAGAAATTAGGATTTGGCTGCAGGAGGAGGTTAGAGTTAGGCTATAGGTGGTGGTTAGGCTGTAGGAGGACATTAGAGCTAGGCTGGGGGGCAGGGGGGTTAGGCTGCAGGAGGAGGTTGGAATTAGACTACGGGGGTGGTTAGGCTGCAGACAGAGGTTAGAGTTAGACTACAGGGGGTGGTTAGGCTGCAGGAGATTAGAGCTAGGCTGCAGGGTCGGGGGTTAGGCTGCAGGAGGAGGTTAAAGTTAGACTACGGGAAGTGATTAGGCTGCGGGAGGAGGTTAGAGTTGGGCTATAGGTGGTGGTTAGGCTGCAGGAGGACATTCAATTTTGGCTGTGGGGCAGGGGGTTAGGCTGCAGGAGGAGGTTAGAATTAGACAACGGGGGTGGTTAGTCTGCAGACAGAGGTTAGAGTTAGACTACAGGGGGTGGTTAGGCTGCAGAAGGAGATTAGAGCTAGGCTGCGGGGTGGGGGGGGGTTAGGCTGCGGGAGGAGGTTAGAGTTAGCCTGCGAGGGGGGAGGTTAGGGTTAGGCTTCAGGAGGAGGTTAGAGTTAGGCTGTGGGGGGTTAGTGTTAGGCTGCAGAAAGAGTTTAGGGTGGTTAGGCTGCAGGAGGAGGTTAGAGATTGGCTACGGGGGTGGTTAGGCTGCAAGAGGAGATTAGAGCTAGGCTGCGGGGGGAGGTTAGGGTGATCCTGCAAGAGGAGGTTAGAGTTAGACTACGGGGGGTGATTTGGCTGCAGGAGGAGGTTAGAGTTAGGGTGCAGGAGGAGATTAGTACTAGTCTGCGGGGGTTGGGGGAGTTAGGCTTCAGGAGGAGGTTAGAGTTAGACTACGGGGGTTGGTTAGGCGGCTGGAGGAGTTTAGAGTTAGACTACGGGGGGTGGTTAAGCTGCAGAAGGAGGTTAGAGTTAGACTACAGGGGATGGTTAGGCGGCAGGAGGAGGTTAGAATTAGGCTACAGGAGGATATTAGAGCTAGGTTGCAGGGTAGGGGGGTTAGGCTGCAGGAGAAGGTTAGAGTTAGGCTGTGGGGGGTTAGGATTTGACTGCAGGAGTAGGTTAGAGTTAGACTGTGGAGGGGGGTTAGGGTTAGCTTGCAGGAGGAAGTTAGGGTTAGGTTGCAGGGGGAAGGTTAGGGTTAGGCTGCGGGGGGTGGGGGGAGGTAGAGTTAGGCTGCAGGAGGAGGAGAGAGTTAGACTGTGCAGGGGGAAGTTAGGGTTAGGTTGCAGAGGGGAGGTTAGGGTTAGGCTGCAGGGGGGTAGGTTTAGGCTGCAGGAGGAGGATAGAGTTAAGCTGTGGGGGGGAGGGTTAGGCACTAGAGAGAGGGTTAGGGGTAAGGATTAAGGCTAGGGGAGAAATACTGGAATGCTGGCGCATTGAAGGTCTGACCTGGAAGTGACGGTCACATGACTGCCGGGACATGGAAGTTGCATTGGAGCCGCAGCAACCATCAGGGGCAGGGAAATCACTGCTGGCCTACCAGGGATGATATGTCGACATTCTAAAATGTTGACATTTTATCACTGACTTACATTATGACTATCAACATATCATGCTCCGAGATTAGCCACTGCATTATTAGCACGTCTGTTTGCATGTGCAGTATCTTGCATCCTTTTAGGATGTAATATAAGGTGACTCTGAGCAAGGGATTGGGGGGTGGGTGGGGGTCTTGACCTTAATGACATTAACAACTTGTTAAATTTAGTCAGATTGTTTAAAGCATCGGAGCCATTATCCTGATGTCCCCAATAATTAGATTTTTCTATAAAGATATTATTTTCAGAGAAAACTGCTGTATTTCTGCTCTGTGACGCTGCTCTCAGCCCCCCGACTCTCCTCATGCTGCACCTCTAATGAATGCCAGGACAGTAGCCGGTCACCCGGACATCGCAGACCCCTGAGAACGGTCTGTGGCATTTGCTAGCACCAGCTAAAGCAGAACACAACAAGTTACTATAGTAACCAGGACTACTTTCTGCAACTAATACAGAGAACCCGGAGTGCAGGCTCTGTGTCAGCCATTTACATTATAGCTGGAACTCTGCTCATTGCTGGCAGTCAGTCGTCACATTGTACTGTAAGACATAATGTTGTGCTAACTGATTAATGCACAGATATACTTATATCTAGTCAGTTATGTAACACTTATCAATATCCTTTTTAGGTAGAAAAGTTTATTTTTACTAATTTACTCCAGTATTTCCCTATGTACTATAGGAAAGGTAAGAGTAGGACAAGGTTTACTGCAATAGTCACACTGCTAGCACTAGCAGCATATCCAGGGGCGTATTACCTGCTAGGTAACCAGGCCACCCACCTAGGGATCAGCAGGCCTCAGGGACCTGCCCACCGATACCACCAGAGGGGCCAAGTACTACTGACACAGGTGATCTAAAATAACAATACACTATTGCCCGGCTCACGGTGGCTGGTCCCCTCCCTGGGAACCAGCCATCAATGTATTACACTGTGGATTAATTATCCCTCCCTTCCATTGATCGCCCCTTCCTTCTCTTCAATAGTCCTCATTGGATGGCACAGAACGATGGGTGCATCCAGGGGTGTATCTAGGGATCCAAACGCCCCTGGCAATGTAATGGACTGACGCCCCCAGTAGTATTCCCCCCTATGTTGCATTTCCCCCAATAGTAGTCCCCCCTATATAGTGCCCCCAGTAGTAGTCCCCCCTATACAGTGGCCCCAGTAGTAGTCCCCCCAATGCTGAATTGCCCGCAGTAGTAGCCCCCCTATACAGTGCCCCCAGTAGTAGACCCCCCCTACACAGTGCCCACAGTAGTAGTCCCCCCTATGCTGCATTGACCCCAGTAGTAGTCCCCACTATACAGTGCCCCCAGTAGGGGCCACCCCCCTAAATTGCCCCCAGTAGTGGCCACCCCTATATAGTTCCCCCAGTAGTGGCCACACCCCCTAAATTGCCCCCAGTACTGGCCACCCCCCCTAAATTGCCCCCAGTAGTGGCCACCCCTGTACAGTGCCCCCAGTCGCGGGCACCCCCCTGAATTGCCCCCAGGAGTAGCCACCCCTGTACAGTGCCCCCAGTAGCGGCCACCCACTATTTCATTGCCCCCCCTGCAGTGCCTGGCTTACACACACACACAGAAAAAAAATACAACTTACCTGATCCTCGCACCTGACGCGATCGCCGCTGTCTGCTCTGAGTCCCGGCCCGCTCTTCTCCTGCATGGGACCGATGTCATGACGTCTCTCCCATCGCATGCTGTGGGAGGAGCCGGAAGACCGAGCTCATTAGTGAGCTCCAGCCGGCTCCCACCTCGGAAGACGCAGCAGCTAATGAGAGTCTGTCCTACACTTCTGGGGCCGGGGGACTTGTACACCCCTTGGCTGCTGGTGGCACTCCCGGATGGCGGCCCCATTGGTAGGCACCCTTGGCGAGTGCCATCCTGGCCAATGGGTAGATACTCCCCTGGGTGCGTCTGATGGGCGATGAAGCTGTCTCAGTGACAGCACCAGGAGGAAAGTGAGCTTGAGCCCACTAGAAAGTCAGTGTGTGAACATGATGTGCTGTGACTGACGGGATGTAGTTGGCATCACAGGGGTCTGGATCCCGACACCAGACAGAATCCCGGAGCCAGCATCCCAACTGCCGGAATCCCAAAAAGTAAGTAGTAGGATTAGGAGGAGGGTTAGGTTTAAGGGGAGGGTTAGGGATTAGTGTTAGGCACTAGGGGGAGGGTTAGGGTTCGACAGTGGGGAGGGAGGGTTAGGGTTAGACTGCATGGGGAGGGTTAGATTTAGGCTGCTGGGGGGTTAGACTGCAGGGGCTAGGGTTAGATTTAGGGTGCGGGGGGGAGAGTTAGACTGCAGGGGGGAGGCAGGGTTAGATTTAGGCTGCAGGGGGGAGGGTTAGGTTTAGGGGTAGGATTAGGGTTAGTGTTAGGATACTTACCTGTGGGTGCCGGCATTCTCACCTTTGGAGCCATATTGAATTAGAAGCGAAAAACCGAGATCCGCGGAAAAGTATCTCCGATCTCGGCGTGGAGGAAACTTATCTCCACATTCAATTCCATCCAAATTTGACAGGACAATATATTTTCTCCAAAAAATACTGCTTAATGCCATTCTTCATCGCTTGTGCAAAGACGCTAATTAGAAGCTATTGAAACAACTTAAATACCCCAAATAGTTTTATTATGGCTATTCGGCCACATCTACACTAATCTTCATTGTTACTGCATCTTTTTGTGGGGTTCAGGCTCATTTCCCCATTCCTGACAGCACTTTCCGCCTGTTCCGACTTCGCGTTTTGCCGCTTTCGCGTGGTTTGGAATTGAATAGGGCGAATAGAGGGGGTGCGCACGATAAGTTTCTGCATCCAAAACACGCGATGTAGGTGGAAAGTTGGGCAGGCAAAACTTTATAGCGGAGGCAAAACTAATTGAATACCACCCCTAGTCGGGAGTCCGGCACCGGGATTCTGAGTGCTGGGTGCTGGGATCCTCAGCGCCGGTATCCCGCACCCAACTCGTGACTGACTACATATAACGGGGCCTATGTATGTATTGATTATTAACAGTCCATATCGCCACAGAATTTTTGATTAAAGTTTCCCCACTATATACTGAATGTAACTTGCAGAGACACATTCACCGCTGTATATGAGATGTACAGTAACTCATAGCAACAAGTTTCCTCTGTGTACTAAATGTAAATCGCAGGGACAGCAGTTGCGAGAACTGATATCCTTTCATGTTACATCCCCGGCATATCGGAGAAGCTTTTTTAAAAAACTCCTCTTGGGAATGTAACACTGCGAAAGCGCACAGCATCAGTTTCCGGTACATATCGGTCAGAGAATAGCCTCCAATCCCTAGTTAGCCTTTTGCAGGAGATATCTGTACATAACATAAAGTTTAACATTAACTGCTGTATCTAGATACTTGCACTGTATAAACAAAATGCTTCACTTAACGTATATATATTATAGACACCCCAAGCTGTATTCCCTATACTTAATAAACAGGGAATGTTAGTTTCAATTGTTGCAACATTTTTTAAGCTGAGCTGCTGTTTTCTTTGAACTGTAATGCTGCTCCAGGAAATGCTGTTGGGATGCACCAGTGTATGTGAGATAAGCACTTTCTCATGTATGATTTTTATTTTTTTACTTTTGTTTTGAATGATGCTTTGCCACGCTAAATAAGCCACCTTATGATATACTACATGATGAGGATGTCATCTTTTGTGCCCAAGTCTGGAGTCTAAATTTAAGGAGAATTGTGGAGATCCAAATCAAGACCTACAGATAAGACACAAAAATTATATCTTATATTATATTATGGGGCCTATTCATCATTACAAAAAATTTGATGGAAGCAATTAGGTTTAGAACTGGCATGGAGTTCTACCTAATTACCGGAGGAATTCATCATTCCTCCTCTCCATAAGTATCTGTTCCGAAAAGCTGTTATTTTTGCGATGACAGCTTTTCGGGAAATAGATACTTTTCCTGCCTGGTCTAACTTAACGCATCTGTAATCAGTGCGTTGTTACATCCGTAAAAGCAGCGAATGCGCAGCACTGCCTACAGCTGTGGTAAATGTGTGTCCCCCCCAAACCCTCACCCCTCCTCCCCTCTGCTAACCTCCCTGTCCCCCACTTACCTTGCCGCTGCAGCCGCCTTCGGCTCCATCTGCTGCTCTGACACTGTGTTCTCCCGACAGAACACAGTAAAGTTTAGGAAAAAAACAACAACTTTTTTTTTCTAAACTTTACTGTGTTCTGCTGGGAGACCACAGTGTCAGAGCAGCAGACGGAGCCAGAGGAGAGACCACGGAATGACGGAGGGAGCTGGCGGAGGACCTGCTCACGCTGACACAGGTAAGCGTAACCTGCTATACGCCACCTGAGAGTGGCGTATAGTAACACCATCAAATTCCGAAAATACAAAATTTTCGGAATTTGATGAATAGCCTAATTTCTACATCCCCATACTAATGTACTAATGTACTAATGTATGGGGAGTGTGGAAATTAACGCAGGAGAACATAACCAGGAGATATCAGTGATATTTCCTGTGTTAAGTGTGTTCATGAATACTAAATTAACGGTAATTAAGGAAAATGTCCTTTAAACCGTTATTTTAATGTTGATGAATAGGCTCCTCTATCTGGTACACACATTTGAACTATTTGAACACATGGATATTTTTTCGGATCAAAATGTAATCTCACCTCTCAGCAGCAGCAGCCATTGGCTCCCCTGCAGTCCTGCACATGCTGCTGTGTGCTGGGCTGCGGTGGGTCCAGGGAGGCTGCTGCTCCTGATCAGCAGCATCAGCAGTCTTCTATGGCTGTGCTGGGGGGGAGCATTCTGATTGCCTATTCCTCATCCCTCCTGGGTTTGCTCACACAGCGTTCACCTCAGTGGAGCGCGTGGTGCAGCAAATACTATTTTGTATTATTTTTTTTAGAGATGAGGCCACACCTCCTTACATTAGGGCCACACCCCCAAAAGTATCCAGGCCCGGCACACAACAAGATGTGCACATAGGCAAATATATGCATTTATGTCCTTGCACGCAATGCGGCAGCACATACGCCCGATTTATGGCACAGATAGCATCAGCCCGATACGAGAAAGCAGTTCTCCGTGTGGAGCCTGCCGTCAGTGTTGCAGGCACAGTTCAACAACCTTTTTAAATCTATTAAGTAAATTAAATAGATTTTTTTTTTTTTTGGCTTACGGAACACTCCTTATTTCTAGAAACATTTTAATCGCCATTGGAATCAATTTTCCAACTCCGTGGCCCAGATGTGTCAGCATTAGTACATGCTTTTTATTTTTCTTAGGAGACCATATTACATTTTAGCAACGTCAATTAACGGATTGCAAAACAACGCTATTAATCTACCATTTATTCTGAAAGTCAGCAAATACAGTTAACAGCGTAAATTGCATTTACATAGTAACAGACTGGAAAGGAAATTAAATAGTGTTGACAAGCAGCGAATTTTGAATACTAAACACAAATAACGGTCATAACCTCGTTTGTTTTTCAAAGCACATAATAGTTAGAATATAAAAGTAAGCACGCGAAAGGGGGAATGTTACCTCCTGAACTCAACTGAAATCAGCATGTCTGCGAGACCTCTTAGCTGTGCAACATAATCCTCAGATACTTATGTTAAGTCAGTGTGCACTAAAGTCACTTCCATTTCAAGTTCAAAATACCAGTTCTGTCTTATTTTTATTTAATTGGTAAAAAAAAAAAAAAAAGTTTAAAAGTTTAAAGTACCTTATTCCATTTGTTCTACTGAACATTTGCAAAAGTTGCAAAAACTTCTAAACTTCAAAGACCTTTCAGTTGCTGAAAGTGACATTGGGCCTGTTTCAGATTTGGGAATAGAGTAAGATAGAGCAAGTAACTGTGGGCCTGATTCAGACCCGCTCGCAAGCGCTATGCGCTCGCAAGCAGGTCGATGGCCGGGCAGTGCGCACGCTGCACGTGCGCGAGCCCCGTAGCGAACCAGAAATCACTCGCTCTGGGGCTCGCAACAAAACGGGGAGGCTGTCGATGTTGATCGACAGCTCGCCCTGTTTTGTAGGCAGGGAGGGGGGGGGGCTGGCCAAACGGAGCCTGACGTTTGGGGGTGGCCCTACTGACATCACTTGTGATCTCAGTAGTTGAGCTTCCTGCTCTATTAGAGCAGGAAGCTCACTGGGGATTGCGGGAACGAGACCCTACCGCATGGGTCTCGTCGCAAGCCCGATGGTCGCAACCATCGCAACCAGAGCTGTAGCTAGACATTTTGGTGCCCTGTGCGAGAAAGTTCATTGGTGCCCCCCCTCCCAACCCCCTTCACCCCCCACCAACTGCCTATATAACAAAAATCACGCACAATCACAAGTAAAGGGGATAAGCCACTTGGCACATTTCTTAAAACAAAGTAACTTTTGTCTTAATAACTGGTTGACAATGGGTACTATCTGTAAACATTTTTTCCACAATGCAAAGGGTGAAAATGTGACTATTTAAATATTTATTAATATTTAAAATAGCAACAGCATATTAATAATAATACCAAGAATGCAATAGCAAAACCTATGCAAAAATTTGCTTTAACAACAAAAGCACACATGCTAAACAATTGAATTCTCTGTTTTCACTTTTAGTTAGCAAAGAACACTTTATAGAGGTGCCCTCCGAGTCTTTATACTTCCAAACTCATCTATCACAGCATCAAAGTTAATGGAATTTGTAATTAAGTGTTCAATAGAAAGAATGGCCAAATTTGAAAGCCGCTGTTGTCCAATTGAAGACCTCAAGTAGTTCTTCACTAATTTTAGTTTGCTGAAGCTCCGTTCACAAGATGCTACAGTCACAGGAATACTCAGGAGGATTCTCAGAGCTATTTCGATATTAGGGTAGGCCAAACTTAGGGCCTGATTCAGAGCCGCTCGTAAGCGGCCGCTCGTTCGCTCCAAGCGATGTTCGCACATCTGCGCATGCGTATGGGTCGTAATGCGCATGCGCCAACCAGTCAGTGCGGTCGGAAAACGTGTGTTCGCAAAATTGCGAGTGCCTGCTAATTTGAGTGACAGGATGAGGTGTTTGTGGGTGGTAACAGGGGAAGGTGCTTGAAAATGGGGAGTGGAGATCCGAACGCAGGCGTGCCAAACGGTCAAAACGGGCATTTTAAGGGTGTGCATAATTAACAAAGCAGCGTCATCGGCCACGTCACATGGTTGTTTCTTAGCCTGAACTGTTCGCATGATTGCGGTAGGAAAAGCCAACCACAAGCACTGCGAGCAGTTCATACGCCTTTCGATGTACTCGATTAATCTAATAAATAGCGGAGATGATGTAGGATGCGAGCGGCCAGGGGGCGTCTTTACAAAATAGCGAGCGCATATTTCGTTCGCTCACTCAGACATAGAGGCGTCAACAGACCGCAAAGGGCGAGCGCTCAATTTAAATAGCCGGTCCCTTTTTCTGAACGAGCGAGCGCAAATAGCGTCCGGCTCTGAATCAGGCCCTTAGTTTCCAGAAATGTATAACGTTCAAAATTTCCTCTGCTGTTGCTTTGCTACAGTCTGGGAGGATGGAAACTGCTTGAAATGTAAAACTCTCTATCTCTGCCACAATGCCTGATGCACTGAGATCACTAGAGTACTTTATTGCCAAGTCAGCAGCACCATTCTTCATGTCCTCTAGTGGCATGTTTGAGAGGGCAGGCCCAGTAAGGAACTCAAAATCAGAAGAGATTTCTGTCAGAGTTTCATTATGCCACTTCAGTTGCGCAATCAAAGTATCAACTACTTCAAAGAATAGTCTTTGGGAAACCTGCACAGTGGTCATATTGAAACCTTCATCTGGAGGTTCGTCATCGTCAAGTCTCCTTCTCTTGCTTTGCCTCTTCATAGGAAATTCTTGAGGAAGATCCATTGACTGAGCAATAAAGCCTGCGTCTTTAAGTATTGCATCAACCCCTGCTTCACGCATATGCTGTAGTTGTTTCAGGAGTCAACCTATCAATATTGCAGCTTGGTCAATTGATAATCCCTTCTTTTGCAATGCTTGGTTGACAAAGTCGATATTATTTAAAATTTTACACCACATAATAAGAAGGGAAATACATTTAAAATCAATACGCCGTATCAGGCTCTCAGCGGTGAATTTTGCTTCTAGACATATAGGGGTATATTCAATTGGGCGCGAGGTTTTGCGAAGAAAAAACCTTGCGCCCCTCCCGGCCAATTTCGGAATCCCGCGGGTATGCACACGCTCCCGATACCCGGGATTCAATTAAAAAACAGTGATCGCGGGGTTTTCATCACTGAAAACCCCGCGCCGCGTAAATTGAAAAAAAAAAAAAAAGAAAAGTCACTTACCTGCCTGGGTCCCCGCGGTTCTCGGCGGCCTCCTCTCTCTCTTCTTACTGGAGAGGGGGCTGCTGGGAGTCCTGGGGGCTGATGGGAGGAGCAAGGGCTGCTGGGAGATGTAGTTCTCCCAGTGCCAATTCCGGGGGGCCACACAAGCACTGCGGGGGCACACACATACACACACACACACTCACATACAGCACACACACTGACATACTCGCCGCTGCTGCAGAAGAGCCGTCTCCTGACGCTGGATGAAGAAGAAGATGAGAAGACAGCGCTGCAGAAGGTAAGTAATTAAGGACTAATTAAGCTAAATGGTTACTTCCAATTGCTTAATTAGTCCTCAGGGGGGGGCGCCGCGGCGGGGTGTCAGAGCAAGTCCCGGTGATTTCTCCTGAAATCATCGATTTCAGGAAAAATCACGCTTGCTCAGGAGGTGCGCAAAAAAAAACCTCCCGGTGCGTGTTTTAAAACATAACACGCACCTAATAGAATAGCAAAAAACCCGCACCTGCAGGAAAAACCTCGCAGGTGCGGGTTTTTTGCTTTTCACACAGCCTATTGAATATGCCCCACAGTATCGCATACTTTGTGCAGGGCCTCCAGAGCCCCTGGCAATTGGGTACTTAATGATTTTACAGCACGTGCTTTTGATGACCATCTGGTGTTACTATGACCTCTGAGGGTGATGTTGAGAATATTGGTCATTGTGTCCCATCTAGTTGTTGAACCCACAAAAAGAGTAAACATTTTTTGAACAGTTGCAAAGAATGTCACCATTTCCACAGAAGAACAGGCTGCACGAACTCCGACTAGATTGGGCGAATGTGCAGCACAAGGAACAAATCTAACCAGATTATTCACTTGCTTCAGTCGTGCTTGCACACCATTATATTTTCCTGCCATATTTGCTCCATTGTCATAACCTTGTCCACGAATATTATTTGGATCTAAACCATCCTAACGAAGCGTCTGTTCTATTTCAGCAGCAAGACCACTGCCTGTTTTCTCTGTTGTTTCAATGAAGTCTATAAAGCTCTCTTCCACACTGCGCCGTTCTTCTGAAATCCTAACATACCTGATAACTTCACACAGTTTTTCCTTGTGTGCAGTATCTGGAGTGCAGTCAAAGATAATAGAATAATATTTTGCCTCTTTTATTCTTTTAATTATTTCTTGTCTCACTGTGGCCCTCATTCAGAGGCGGTCGGAGGATGCAAGCGGTCGCTCAGAAACTGGGCGGCCGCTTGCATCCTGACCGGCCGCCTCTGTTTCGGTCGTTAGGCTGTGGGTTTACACCCACAGCTCTAACGATCGCTAGGGTGATGGTCGCGATGGTCATAGACCATCGCAACCATCGGGGCTTACGACGAGACCCTAGGGTAGGGTCTCACTTGTTGTAAGCCCCGGAGAGCTTCTGGCTCTGTCAGAGCCAGAAGCTCTCCACTGACATCACCAGTGATGTCAGTGGGGCCTCCCCCAAACGGCAGGCGTTCCCATGGGAACACCTCCGTTTGTGCTGCCACCCCCCCGCCCCGCCTTCCAAACGCGGCGAGCTGTCAATCAACATCGACAGCTCGCTCCCTTTGGAAAGAGACCTGCTATGACCGGCGCTGTCGGTCATAGTGGGTCTCACGCATGCGCACGAAGGAGCCGGCTCCCTTGTGCGCATGCGCACTGGACAAATATCGAGGCGGCCGTGCGGTCGTAGACCGTACAGCCGCCTCCGAATGAAGCACTGTGTTTCCAAGAAGGTGAATGCATTCATTTTGGATTTGTGGTGAAAAATAGTTAACACTGCCTCTCTTATGCTTTTTAATATGAGCTGCTAAATCAGAATTGTACTAATAGCATAGAGGAAGCCAAGGAATAATCCCGAGTTGGGTTGGCCAAAAGTTTCACATGAACCACGGAGAGCTAAATTGTTTGTGGCAAAGAAAATAATGGCATGGAGAATTATTTTTAAAACTGCTCTCCACTTCTGTTTTTCTGAAGCGATGGCAGTTTGAAGTTCATGGTCAACTCCATGACCAATCTTTAAATGCATTTCTCAAGCCTTCCAATTTAAATAATTCTGACGATGATCAGGAGAGTTTTCGTGTTCTCCAATTTTCTGGGAGTCAAATGCCTCCAATTAGAAAAGACTTTCTGGGGATTTGCAATATTTGGAGTTAATGGGAATCTATTTCCAAAAAGCATACAGGGAAAACAAAAGACAGCTCTCTGCATCTCAGAATACATTAGCCATGATTGCTCTACTATTTCACCATTAGGTTGAGTTATGTAGAACCAATCATGACTAAATCGCCTTCCGTCACTAGTGGTCGAGTGGGTGAAATTTAAATCTTTCTGTTGCTCTGGACCATGTTTTACTAAATAGCACCAGATTTTATCTGTTATGTGAGGCCATGAATGTGGATCTTTAAAATTAAGGCCCTGATTCAGACCCACTCGCGAGCGGCTGTCCGCTCGCAAGTGGGTCGATGGTCTGCACTGCGCATGCGCACGACGGAGGGAGCTCCGTCGTGCGCATGCGCGAGACGCGACGAGCGAAGGACTTTCCTTCGCTCGTAGTGTCTGATCAAAGAGGGCGTGCTGTCGATGTTGATTGACAGCACGCCCCCTTTGGTGGGCGTGCCGGGGGCGTGCCTGCCAGACGGAGGCGTTCCCAAGGGAACGCCTACCGTCAGAAGCCGGCCCCACTGACATCACTAGTGATGTCAGTGGGAGTGATTTTGGCTCTGATAGAGCCAAAATCACTCCTGGCCTTGCGGTTGAGAAACTCAACCGCAGGCTTCTGCTCGCAGTGGCGATGGTCGCGATGGTCAAGACCATCGCGACCATCATCCTGCACGCTCGTATATGCTGTGGGTGGTGACCCACAGCTATACGAGCGTCCAGGAGGACGCTCCATATTTATGGAGGTGGGCCCTGATTCAGAGCGAGTGCTCTGGTCAGAGCATCCGGCTCTGAATCAGGGCCAAAATTCTTACTTTAATGTTGTGATTAAATAAATTGATCTCTTTCTTACGACAGTATTTATAGTATTCTTAAAGGTTATGTGTAGGGCGACACAAAGGGTCCAAAGCACCTTATAAGAAGCATCATGTGCTCCTCCTTCACCTTACTCATACTATCATCTATTCCTAACTCCCCATAAGGATACCTAACACTTATACTTACGCCCTGCTGCTAATTTGAGTATTATGATTGCACATGCAGCAATGTTTATAACCCATACTTACCTACCTTTTATAATCTCTTCCCGGGAGAAGCCCGGGTAAGAGAAGCAGCAGGGGGGCGATGGGGGCGGGGCCTAATTATTTCCGTAATTAAGCCCCGCCCCTCACGGCAAAACTGCCGCGATTGGGTAAAATTTACATAGGGGGCAGGGCCAAATGCTGTGATTCATGCAGAATCACCTCTTAAGCCCCGCTCCCTTCACGGAGACCCGCGATTGCCGCGGGTATTCTCCTCATTCTGCCCACTTCACTAGGAAGTGGGCAGAATGCGGGAGAAATGCCTACCCTTCCGGGGGTGCGGGGGGGTTACCCGAAAAATCGGGAGCCTCCCGCGAAAACCGGGAGAGTAGGCATGTATGTTATAACCTCTGTCCTTGTCCTGCATTGTTTTGTACTGAGTCACTCTTCTCTTGCTTTGCTAATTTATAAGGTGCTGTGGAACCCTTGTGGTGCCATAAAAAGAAAGGTTCATTATTACAGCAATGTCCAACATATAAAAATAGTCATCAATTGCGCTTATTAAAACAAGAGACCAATATAAAAACTAATAATGTATCAGTTAGAAGCCCACATAGGTAGGATCTGCACCAAGCAAAAAAACATTGAAATCGATAATGGGAATGTTTGTTCCAGGGTACAATGTTTTTTTTTATTTACATTTAGATTTATAATATACTGCATATTGTATTATCAGTGTGACATTTATATTTTTTTTTATTAAATTAGGATTTTTTAATGGATACGGGGCCTGATTCAGAGCCGTTCGTAAGCGGCCGCTCGTTTGTTCCTACCGATATTCGCACAACCGCGCATGCATACGGATTTTAATACGCATGCGCGAACCAGTCTGTGCGGCCGAAAATCGTGTGCTCGCTAAATAGTGAATGCCTGCTATTTTGAGTGACAGAATGAGGCGTTTGTGGGTGGTAACAGGGGAAGGTGCTTGAAAACGGGGAGTGGAGATCCGAACGCAGGCGTGCTTAAAGGTCAAAACGGGCGTTTTAAGGGTGTGCATAATTAACAAAGCAGCGTCATTGCCACGTCACTGGGTTATTTTATAGTCAGAACTGCTCGCATGATTGTGGTAGGAAAAACCAACCACAAGAATAGCGAGCAGTTCATACGCTGGTCGATGTACTCGATTAATCTAATAAATAGCGGACATGACGTAGGATGCGAGCGGCCAGGGGGCGTTTTTTTCAAAATTACCTTCGCATGTTTTGTTCGCTCGTTCAGACATAGAGGCGTGAACAGACCGCAAAGAGCGAACGGCTCATTTAAATAGCCAGCCCCTTTTTCTGAATGAGCGAGCGCAAATAGCGTCCGGCTCTGAATCAGGCCCACTGACTCCCTCTCCGATTAGCATCGCTCTCATTATCTATTTTGTCACAGTAGCTAACAAGGCTTCAGGGTCCAGCAACTGACCAAACAAATGGGTAATTTAACACAAAAGCAAGATGTAATTAATGCCAATCTTCACACATGAAGAACAGTTGACATATACAAATGGCTAAACTCTCAAAGGGACAATAGAAAGTCACAAAACATATCCCAACCCCAAATCTACCTAAACAACTACCTAATACATCTATTCTTAATACAAGATGATATAATAAGGCAAAACAAATAGAAGAATGCAAATAAACGCATACATAAAGTTGAGTAAAAATTAAAAACATACAATTTTCAATATCCAAAATAACATGTCAAGTTTTTTTTTTAGTTATTCATTATTATCAATATTTTTAAACAGTAAATATAAAATCTGTCCTACCTTCTATCTCAGATCAGGGAGTCTTATGGTGCATACACACGGCCAGATCTGTCAGATGAACGATGAGCTACGAACGATAAGCGATGAACGATTTTACCAATGATTTCATGAACTACGAACGATTTTTGACTGTATTAAAATGAATAAAAATCTGACTGCAAACACGTCAAATGTCAGATATTGTTTTCTGACAAACGGGAACGCGCATCGTTCATCGCTCATTGTTGCAGGGACACGTCAGATTTTAAAAATAAATCTCATGTAATATGGACCTGCAGCTCTCCCCAAATTAAGCTCAAATACTGGCACTATAAAAATCATATCGATAGCAATATTATGGATGAACTGGAGATGATTTTTATAGTGCCCGTATTTGAGCCTAATTACAATGGTGAGAGTTGAAGCTCCATATTATGTGAGATTTATTTATTATTGTAGTTCAGTTAAAAAAAAGCCTGGAGTACATATATATATATATATATATATATATTGTGACACAGTCAGATTAGGAGGTCCCTCTCCTGGGGACTCCTTCCTTACACACACACACAGCAGCAGGGAAGCAGCACACCAGTCTGGATGCAAGTACAAGCTGGTCGGCGCCAGTCTTTATTGTACAATGTCAGAAATAACATAAAGAAAACATAAACATAAATCCTAGCCCTGTCGGGGCACTAACTTCACAGGTAGTTCCCTCACTACCAGAACCTGGCAGGGCCTAATGCCCTCACCAGCAACAAAGCACAGCACCGTACTTACAGATAGGTTTTCCAAGTGTCTCTGAGCAAACTCCCTGTCTGCTCTCCCAGGTGAGACACTCAGCCCTAAACACACTAGGCTTATATTGGCCACTCTCAGGTGGAAAACTAACAAGCCTGTTACCAGGCTGCGAGAACCAAAACCTGGAGTGGCCATGGGTGGAGCCCTCCCTCTCCTCTCACCCACAACCCCCAGGTCCCAAACCGGCTTTTCAAAAAGCCGAAACTCAAGCCTGCTACACTGCAGACTTTCTCCTGGGGGTTTAAAACACAAAAGACAGGAACCTGGGACAAATGTACCTGCCACAGACCACTTTACCAGTGATCCTATCACAATATATATATATATATATATAAATATATATATATATATATATATATATACACACACATTATATATAAGATTCGTATATAACAATCAATCTATATTGTATACATGCCTACCCTCCAGGTTTTCGCGGGAGGTTCCCGATTTTTCAGGTAACCCCCCGCACCCCCGGAAGGGTAGGCATTTCTCCCGCATTCTGCCCACTTCCTAGTGAAGTGGGCAGAATGAGGAGAATACCCGCGGCGATCGCGGGTCTCCGTGAAGGGGGCGGGGCTTAAGATGTGATTCTGCATGAATCACAGCATTTGGCCCCGCCCCCTATGTAAATATGGGGCGTAATGACGCGATTCGTTAGGCCCCGCCCCCATCGGCCCCCTGCTGCTTCTCTTACCCGAGCTTCTCCGGGAAGAGATTCTGAAAGGTAGGTAAGTATGCTATACTGGCATGTACTGCTGATGTTTCAGAGCTAAACACACTCTTTTTTCAGGGAAGCCAAATACATAAACATGAACAAATACATCATACATGTCTTACCTTGGGTAGATTATCTGGGTCACTGAACTGCTTGCAGACCGGGTGAACGTGGGACCGCAACGGAACGACAGCCGGAGTCTCAACGCGATGATGTCAGCAATGTGAGGCCAGGTTGTCAAGACAGCCAGCCTGATGCCAACAAACACGTCTCCCAGGCCTGCACTGCAGACCAAAGCAAAACCAAAGTGCTGGTAATGCACTGACACATAAACCCAGATTGATATATGAATCTTGGAGTGCTGTTGTATTTTCTTCTATTATAGATAATACATATACATAGGTATATATATATATATATATATATATACACATAGGTATATATCTATATCTATCTATATCCTGTAATCCTCCGGTACTCCAGTAACCAGGGGCATATAGCCGAGTCAGAGTCTAATAAATCCATATACCCTCACCAGAGGGTATTTGGATTTATTAGTCTTTGAGTGCTGCCTTTCATTATGGACTAATATATATATATATATATATATATATATATATACATATATATATATATAATGTAGCGGAATGAGGCGGCACTCAGACGACTTTCACAAAACTTAGTTAGACCAGTCATAAGTCAATGTTTCAGAATCTTTATTGATTCTTTCATCAGGACGAAAGAATCAAGAAAGATTCTGAAACGTTGACTTATGACTGGTCTAACTAAGTTTTGTGAAAGTCGTCTGAGTGCCGCCTCATTCCGCCACATTACATTGGTGTGCCCATCGAGGTTGGACACATGAGAGAAGGGCAACGGATGCGGCTGTTTGCTTACAGCAAGGTAGTGCCGACCATTGCACAAATTTATATATATATATATATATATATATACATACACATATATATGCATACTACATATATGTGATGTATATGCTATATATATATATGTATACATACACATGCTACATATATATGATGTATATACTTAATATATATATACTACATACACACATATGTTTACACTTATATGTAAGTATATTAGGGGTGAGCGGGTTCGGATTTCTGAAATCCGAACCCCCCCCGAGACCCCCCGATCCGAGTCCGATCCGAGTCAGGCTCGACTTTTCCCGTCTGACTCGGATCTGAAATCGAGGCAAAACTTCATCATCCCGCCTTCCGAGTCTCGCGGGTTTTAGATCCTATATAAGGTACCCGCGTCGGCGCCATTTTCTCAACCGGCTGTGGACAGTGAAGAGGGAGGGTGGGAGTTAGGGCTGTGTAGTGTAGTGTAGTGTAGTGCTGCTGTTGTCCACTACTTCAAAGTCCATAGGGGCTGGCTGTGTTGTGCTGTGCTGCTGTTGTTAATAGGGGCTGTGTCCACTACTTCAAAGTCCATAGGGGCTGGCTGGACTGTGTTGTGCAGTCAGTTCTCCATAGGGGCTCCAAAGTCCTGTGCAGTGTCCCAGTCCTAAAGGGGTGCTGTAGTGTTGTCCAGGGGGTGCTCTGTCCATCAGGGGTGCTCCCCCCAAGTGCTAAAAAAATAATATATTTTCTGTGTTTGTGAATTGTGTGCGCAGTAGCCGCACGTGCATCAACAAAGTAGTGCCAAGCGTGCGCCTGTGTCATAAGTAAATGGCCGGCTGGCTTGACCGTTAAAGGGTGCTGTAACCCCCGAAAGTACACTCCAGTCCAAACCAAAAAAAAAATTATTTTCTGTGTTTGTGAATTGTGTGCGCAGTAGCCGCACGTGCATCAACAAAGTAGTGCCAAGCGTGCGCCTGTGTCATAAGTAAAGGGCCGGCTGGCTTGACCGTTAAGGGTGCTGTAACCCCCGAAAATACACTCCAGTCCAAACCAAAAAAAAAATTATTTTCTGTGTTTGTGAACTGTGCGCGCAGTTGCCGCACGTGCATCAACAAAAGTAGTGCCAAGCGTGCGCCTGTGTCATAAGTAAAGGGCCGGCTGGCTTGACCGTTAAAGGGTGCTGTAACCCCCAAAGTACACTCCAGTCCAAACCAAAAAAAAAATTATTTTCTGTGTTTGTGAATTGTGTGCGCAGTAGCCGCACGTGCATCAACAAAGTAGTGCCAAGCGTGCGCCTGTGTCATAAGTAAAGGGCTGGCTGGCTTGACCGTTAAGGGTGCTGTAACCCTCGAAAGTACACTCCAGTCCAAACCAAAAAAAAAATTATTTTCTGTGTTTGTGAATTGTGTGCGCAGTAGCCGCACGTGCATCAACAAAGTAGTGCCAAGCGTGCGCCTGTGTCATAAGTAAAGGGCCGGCTGGCTTGACCGTTAAAGGGTGCTGTAACCCCCGAAAGTACACTCCAGTCCAAACCAAAAAAAAAATTATTTTCTGTGTTTGTGAATTGTGTGCGCAGTAGCCGCACGTGCATCAACAAAGTAGTGCCAAGCGTGCGCCTGTGTCATAAGTAAAGGGCCGGCTGGCTTGACTGTTAAGGGTGCTGTAACCCCCCAAAAGTACACTCCAGTCCAAACCAAAAAAAAATTATTTTCTGTGTTTGTGAATTGTGTGCGCAGTAGCCGCACGTGCATCAACAAAGTAGTGCCAAGCGTGCGCCTGTGTCATAAGTAAAGGGCCGGCTGGCATGACCGTTAAAGGGTGCTGTAACCCCCAAAGTACACTCCAGTCCAAAGCAAAAAAAAAATTATTTTCTGTGTTTGTGAATTGTGTGCGCAGTAGCCGCACGTGCATCAACAAAGTAGTGCCAAGCGTGCGCCTGTGTCATAAGTAAAGGGCCGGCTGGCTTAACCGTTAAAGGGTGCTGTAACCCCCAAAGTACACTCCAGTCCAAACCAAAAAAAAAATTATTTTCTGTGTTTGTGAATTGTGTGCGCAGTAGCCGCACGTGCATCAACAAAGTAGTGCCAAGCGTGCGCCTGTGTCATAAGTAAAGGGTCGGCTGGCTTGACCATTAAGGGAGCTGTAACCCCCGAAAGTACACTCCAGTCCAAACCAAAAAAAAAATTATTTTCTGTGTTTGTGAATTGTGTGCGCAGTAGCCGCATGTGCATCAACAAAGAAGTGCCAAGCGTGCGCCTGTGTCATAAGTAAAGGGCCGGCTGGCTTGACCGTTAAAGGGTGCTGTAACCCCCGAAAGTACACTCCAGTCCAAACCAAAAAAAAAATTAATTTCTGTGTTTGTGAATTGTGTGCGCAGTAGCCGCACGTGCATCAACAAAGTAGTGCCAAGCGTGCGCCTGTGTCATAAGTAAAGGGCCGGCTGGCTTGACCGTTAAAGGGTGCTGTAACCCCCAAAGTACACTCCAGTCCAAACCAAAAAAAAAATTATTTTCTGTGTTTGTGAATTGTGTGCGCAGTAGCCGCACGTGCATCAACAAAGTAGTGCCAAGCGTGCGCCTGTGTCATAAGTAAAGGGCCGGCTGGCTTGACCGTTAAAGGGTGCTGTAACCCCCAAAGTACACTCCAGTCCAAACCAAAAAAAAAATTATTTTCTGTGTTTGTGAATTGTGTGCGCAGTAGCCGCACGTGCATCAACAAAGTAGTGCCAAGCGTGCGCCTGTGTCATAAGTAAAGAGCCGGCTGGCTTGACCGTTAAAGGGTGCTGTAACCCCCAAAGTACACTCCAGTCTAAACCAAAAAAAAATTATTTTCTGTGTTTAGCCGCACGTATATATCAAATCGATATAACATAAATGGAGGACCAAACTTTCTCCGATAAAAATAAAATAGAGAAAGATCAAGAACCACTTCCTCCTAGTGCTGAAGCTGCTGCCACTAGTCATGACATAGACGATAACATGCCATCAACGTCATCTGCCAAGACCTTGAAAAAAACATTTAAATCAGCTGAAGAGAAACGTAAACTTGCCAATATGCCATTTACGACACGGAGTGGCAAGGAACGGCTAAGGTCGATCCCTAGTATGTTCATGACTAGTGGTTCAGCTTCACATGACGATGGAAGCCCTCCTCCCACTAAAAAAAGGAGGAGGAAGTTGGCGAGGAGGATTCTGATGGTGATGTGGTTTGTTTAAATCAGGCTCCGGGGGAGACAGTTATTGTCCGTGGGATGAAAAAGCCCATCATGGTCATGCCTGGGCAGAAGACCAAACATTCCACCTCTTTGGTCTGGCAATATTTCTATCCAAATCCGGACAACAACTGTCTTGCCATATGTACCATATGTAAAGGTGAAATAAGTAGGGGTAGGGACGTCAACCACCTAGGAACATCCTCCCTTATACGGCACCTGCAGCGTGTTCATAAAAAGTTACTGTCAAGTTCAGAAACTTTGGCTAAGACCGTAAGCAGTCCAGGGACACCTAAATCCCGTTGTCCTGTTGTATTCAAGCGCCTGCAAACCACACCGTCAACTCCCTCCTCGGCAATTTCCTCCTTAGTCAGGATCGGAAGTAGTCCTGCAGGCCATGTCACTGGCATGACTGACTCTCCTATCCGGGATTCCTCCGGAGGATCCTGCATTGCTACGCCTACTGCTGCCGCTGCTGCTGTTGCTGCTGCTGGGAGTCGTTCATCATCCCAGAGAGGAAGTAGGAACACCACTACTTTTACTAAACAATTGACCCTCCAACAGTCCTTAGCGAGGAGGATGAAGTACGACAGCAGTCATCCTGAAGCAAAACGTAAAACTGAGGCCTTGACTGCTATGTTGGTGTTAGACGTGCGTCCTGTATCCGCCATTAGTGCAGTGGGATTTAGACAATTGATGGAGGTAGTGTGTCCCCGGTTCCAAATCCCGTCTAGATTCCACTTCACTAGGCAGGCGATACCGAGACTGTACAGAAACATCAGAAAAAGTGTCCTCAGTGTCCGGAAAAATGCCATTGTACACAATGTCCACTTAACCACGGACATGTGGACAAGTGGAACAGGGCAGACTAAGGACTATATGACTGTGACAGCCCACTGGGTAGATGTATCACCTTACGCAGCAACAGCAGCAGCGTCACCAGTAGCAGCATCTCAGAAACGCCAGCTCGTTACAAGGCAGGCTACGCTGTGTATCACCGGTTTCAGTAAGAGGCACACCGCCGACAACCTCTTAGAGAAACTGAGGGAAATCATCGCCCAGTGGCTAACCCCACTTAGACTCTCCTGGGGATTTGTGATATCTGACAACGCCACCAATATTGTGCGGGCATTACATCTGGGCAAATTCCAGCACGTCCCATGTTTTGCTCACACAATAAACTTGGTGGTGCAGAATTTTCTGAAAAGCGACAGGGGCGTGCAGGAGATGCTTTGGGTGGCCCGAAAAATTTCAGGCCACTTTCGCCATTCAGCGACTGCGTGCCGAAGACTGGAGCGCCAGCAAACACTCTTGAACCTGCCCCGCCATCACCTGAAGCAAGAGGTTGTGACGCGGTGGAACTCAACCCTCTATAAGCTTCAGAGGATGGAGGAGCAGCAAAAGGCCATACAAGCCTATACATCCACCTATGAATTAGGCAAAGGAGGGGGTATGCACCTGACTCAAGCGCAGTGGAGAATGATTTCCGTGTTGTGCAAGGTTCTCCAGCCCTTCGAACTTGCCACACGTGAAGTCAGTTCAGACACTGCCAGCTTGAGTCAGGTCATTCCCCTCATCAGGCTTTTGCATAAGCAGCTGGAGAAAGTGAAGGAGGAGCTAAGACGGAGCGATTCCGCTCGGCATGTGGGACTTGTGGATGAAGCCCTTCATTCGTTTTGCCAGGATTCCAGGGTGGTCAATCTGTTGAAATCAGACCACTACATTTTGGTCACCGTGCTCGATCCTAGGTTTAAAGCCTATGTGGTGTCTCTCTTTCCGGCCGACATAAGCCTGCAGAGGTGCAAAGACCTGCTGGTGAACACACTGTCAGCTGAAGCGGAACGTGACACGTCAACGGCTCCTTCTTCATTTTCTCCCGCAACTGGGGCTGCCAGGAAAAAACTAAGGTATCCTAAGCAACCCGCTGGTGGTGATGCAGGGCAGGCAGGACCAAGTTTGGACATCTGGTCCGGACTGAAGGACCTGGCAACAATTTCTGACATGTCTACTGTCACTGCATATGATACTGTCACCATTGACTGAATGGTGGAGGATTACATCGGTGACAGCATCCAAGTAGGCATGTCAGACAGTCCATACCTGTACTGGCAGGAAAAAGAGGCAATTTGGAGGCCCCTGTACAAACTGGCTCTATTTTACCTGAGTTGCCCCCCTCCAGTGTGTACTCCGAAAGAGTGTTTAGTGCAGCCGGGAACCTTGTCAGCGAAAGGCGTAGGAGATTGCTTCCACAAAATGTGGAGAAGATGATGTTCATCAAAATGAATTATCAGCTCTTCCAGGGAGACCAGCCTCCAGAAGGTACAGAGGGACCTGTGGTGGTGGATTCAAGTGGGGACGAGTTAATACTTTGTGAGGATGAGGATGTACACACTGAAGAGGGTGAGGAATCGGTGGATGAGGAGGATGAGGACGACATCTTGCCTCCGTAGAGCCAGTTTGTACAGGGACACATTAATTGCCAGCTTGTTTTGTGGGGGCCCAAACGAACCAATCATTTCAGCCACAGTTGTGTGGCAGACCCTGGAGCTGAAATGATTGGTTTGTTAAAGTGTGCATGTCCTGTTTATACAACATAAGGGTGGGTGGGAGGGCCCAAGGACAATTCCATCTTGCACCTCTTTTTTTTCTTTGCATTATGTACAGTTTGGGGCCTAGTTTTTCGAACTGCCATCCTGTCTGCCACTGCAGTGTCACTCCTAGATGGGTCATGTGTTTGTGCCGCCCACTCGTGTCGCTTAGCATAGTCATCCAGCTACCTCGGTGTAACCTTTTGGACATAAAAACACTATTGTGAGGTGTGAGGTGTTCAGAATAGACTGGAAATGAGTGGAAATTAAGGTTATTGAGGTTAATAATAGCATAGGAGCAGAAAAACCTACAAATTCTGTGATTTTAGCTGTTTTTATGCTTTTTTTCAAAAAAATACAGATCCAAAACACAAAACCCAGAACCCAAAACACGGAAGGGTGGTTTTGGCAAAACCAATCCAGATCCAAAACACGAAGAAAGATCCAGATCCAAAACCAAAACACGAAAAGTGGCCGGTGCACACCCCTAATGTATATATATATATATTATACATTTATTTATTTGATTAATAAATAATTCAGCACATGAGTTGTAATGGGGGAGGCTGCTGGGATGGCCACTACTTTTAATACTGCTGCCAGTCACTGTCAGACCTCACCTGGCAGTGGCAGCTCCTCGGTCCTGTTTCATCCAGGATCCAGCCCTGTGTGCTGTCTGCCGCTGTGTCCACACTCCACCGCGCTGTCGCTGTGTCCACACTCACACGCAGCAGCGGCCGCCCAGCACTAGATCAAAAACAACAACAGAGAGACATGGCGGGCGGTCGGTGTTCCGCCCTCAGCAATGTTGCGCTCTGTGCTGAGGCACCACCCTAGCTATGGCCCTGATTGCAACCATCACCTGGCCGCTCGCAAAAGCGTCCGGCTCTGAATCAGGCCTTGTGTACGCAATGCAATTACCTAGATCGAGCAATTGTTTGCCATTGCGCATGTGTGTCAGACGCATTACGCAGGCACAGCAATTGCTTTACGATTACACCCGCGCAAAGGATCCGTTTGCTAAGTGAGTGATAGGAAGTCACTGCTTGGGGAAGGTAACGGGGGGGGGGGAGAGGTTAAGTAGTTTCGAAAAAAACACAGGTGTGTATTACCGTTTAAATGACGTTACATGGGTGTGCATAAATTATCCATTGCAATCTTCTTCGCTGCATGAGAGCCCTCTGCATGTCAGGAGAGCCGCTGTGTTTGAGACAGGAAAGACCTTCCGCAAGGGCTGCAAAATGAATGTCCAGGGCGTATAATATATTCAGGGGCGTTTCTAGAGAGGAGGGGGTCCGTGTGCAGTCTCCGACACCCGGCAGCGCACTGAGCTGTGCGCGGGCAACATCAGAGTTATAGACTCTGGGCGCTAGAGTGCGCTCAGAGTCTATAGAGCATGCACAGGTCGCCGGGAAAGTGGCCGCGGCGGCCATTTTCCAGTCGTTTTTACAGCGCCGGACCCCGGCGCTGATGTGGGACCCCAGAGAGGTAAGTAATACTATGGGTGGAGGGTGTGCGGTGCGGGGCCCCCCTGGACCCAGGAGCCCGTGTTATCCGCACACCCTACCCCATTATAGATACGCCCCTGAATATATCCCACTGAAGGTGAGCACATGCATATTGTGTCAAATCTTGGATTGGGTAATTTGATCTGTACCATGGAGACTTGTTGTATTTATTTTCCCATTTACAACACTACATGTGGGAGGAATTGAAGACCTCACCTTAAAGACCAGCGTTGCATTTTGCAACCACCGTAGGACCACGGTGAAAATTGGGTCCACTGTCTATAATTCACTTCTAAAGGGTGAGTGTATAAAAATCTTTCACGATTTATAAAACATTGTTACGGTTCTACACTATATATTATCTTTTTCTTTCACATATATTTTTGGGAGAAAAATACCAAAATGAAAAGACTTTCATTAGATCACAGGAAGTGCTGGGACCACTTCACAATACAATTATCATTTTGAGGGGCCTTGTTGAAAGCTCCTGCTGTTCCCGGCTGAATGCTGGGTCTGTTGTTAGACTTCACAGGGAACGTAGCGCCAGCCACTTACATCTGTATCGCAAGGGCGGCAAGGCTGGTCGATGTGCGTCGATATCACAGATTTCTATGTGGATACGTGACGTAGGACGCAGATGAGAAGGCAGCAGTGGGCGTCCCTATGCTCGGGTAAGCCTTGAAACCATTAGCATACAGTATTTTCGCAGCTGTGTTTCGTATGAAATTGCAGTTGCAATTGCATTACCATCCATCTCTGAGGGGACTATTTACTAAGCCTTGGATGGAGATAAAGTCCCAGCCAACCAGCTCCTAACTGTCATGTTACAGGCTGTTTGAAAAATGACAGTTAGGAGCTGATTGGCTGGAACTTTATCTTCGTTCACTTTATCTCCACCCAAGGCTTAGTAAATAGACCCGTTAATCAATGCCCTGTGTACCTGGACAAACCATGCTGCAATTCAAGGGATGCAAATACATAAAAAAAAGTTTGCATGCAGGGTAAATACCGGCTGCTTTGCATGTAGCCCACAAATGCTGCACAACTTTATTTTTACACTGCAATTTAGATATCAGATTGGACACCTCCCTCCCAAATCTAAATCTGTCTCTGCCTAGCATGGTTTTACCAAGATGCACAGTTACAGTCTCTTTCTTACTCTATTCCCCAAAGTAACCGCAAAGTAACTTAGGAGGTCATTCATACCCGCTCGCGAGCGGCAGTACGCTCGCAAGCGGATCAATGTTCCCCACTGCGCATACGCGAGACGCAGGGAGCGACGGGCTTTCCATCGCTCCGGGTCTCGCACCAAAGGGGGCGTGCTGTCGATGTTGATTGACAGCACGCCCCCTTTGGTGGGCATGCCGGGGGCGTGCCTGCCAGACGGAGGCGTTCCCATGGGAACGCCTACCATCTCAAGCCGGCCCCACTGACACCACTAGTGATGTCAGTGGGAGTGATTTTGGCTCTGATAGAGCCCAAATCACTCCAGGGCTTGCGGTCACCAAGACCCTACTGCAGGGTCTCCGTCGCAAGCCCGATGGTCGCGATGGTCAAGACCATTGCAACCAACATCATGGAGGCTCGCTGTGTGACCACCCACAGCTATACGAGCGTCCAGGAGGCTGCTCCATTTTCATGGAGGAGGGCCCTGATTCAGAGCGAGTGCTCTGGTCAGAGCGTTCAGCTCTGAATCAGGCCCTTACATGGATAGGAGTCATACTTGCCAACTATCTGGATGCCCCCTCCGGGAGGGGGCAGCCGGGTCAGTGCATGCCGGTGAATGTCCCCCTGTCCCCATACACTAGTATCACAGATATCTCCTGATGAGAGCTGTCCTTTGCAATGCTGCAGGGCAGAGCGACTTCTGGGTTGAACACCCAGAAGTCCTTCTGCGTATGCGCAAAAGGCCGCGTGCCGTGGGGGCTCATGGGAGGGATCCACTTGGATCCCTCCCAGCCAGGAGCGTCGCGTTAAGAAGCCCATAGGCTTCTATTGGGTAACGCCACCTGAAGGTGGCATTACCTAGCGATGCAAACCTGCTTAATATATATGCGGTAAAGCATTTTCGGGGGTTTCACCGCATTTTCACCGTGAGTACATCTCCCCCTTTCTCTCCTCCTTTCTCTCTCTATAAAAGATGTCACAGCAACTGGAAGAAAGAGGCAGTTATTTTGTCTCCCCCTCTGACAAAAGAACTGCCTCTTTCTTCCAGTTGCTGTGACATCTTTTATAGAGTGTTGATATGTGATCTATTATTGGAAGTGACGGAATATCACACAGTACATAAATGCACCTTATGGGAAGTTTCACTACAGAAATGTGCAAAATTCCACAGCCGAGAGCAATGGGGCGAATACTCTGAGATCGTGCTGCTGATCTCTGGCCTCAGGAACAGGAGAATGTTGGCTTTGCCTGTTACTGTATCTGATGGTGCAGATTCACCCTGCTGCTCCTATATTTCCAATCTAAGATCTTCTATGTCTTTCATACAGAGATGTGATCAGCGCCCTGTACCATGGTACATTTCTGTATGCGTTTTGTTCTTGAATCATTGTTACCACTAAATTGAGCAATAAAAAGTTTAAACTTAAAGGAAGGCTCCATCCCTAAGTACTGCATTGGTAATCCGACGTTCAGAGCAACCCTGCACACTATGGGCCTGATTCAGAGCCGGACGCAATTAGCGCTCGCTCGTCCTGAAAAGAGGGGTGGCTATTCAAATCAACCGTTCGCTGTTTGCGGTCTGTTCACGCCTCTAGGTCTGATCGAGCGTACAAAACTTGTGGTTGTTTTTTTGGAAACTACGCCCCCTGGCCGCTCGCATCCTATGTCATGTCCGCTATTTATTAGATTAATCGAGTACATCGACCAGGGTATGAACTGCTTGCTATTCTTGTGGTTGGTTTTTGCTACCACAATTTTGCGAGCAGTTTTGGCTTAAAAAAAACCCTGTGACGTGGTCAATGACGCTGCTGTATTAAATATGCACACCCATAAAACGCCCGTTTTGACCTTTAAGCACGCCTGCGATCGGATCTCCACTCCCCGTTTTCAAGCACCTTCCCCTGTTACCACCCACAAATGCCTCATTCTGTCACTCAAATTATCTGGCATTCGCTATTTTGCGAGCACATGAATTTCGGCCGCACTGACTGGTTCGCGCATGCGTATTAAAATCTGTACGCATGCGCAGTTGGGCAAACATCGCTCGGAGTGAACGAGCTGCCGCTTACGAGTGGCTCTGAATCAGGCCCTATATTTTGACTATTAAGTGCCGTTTTATTTTAATACTCAAATTTTGAGACACCTGAGCTTAGACAGAGCAGAGTTTGTTACAATGTTATACAAAACAAAATTGAATGAGCAGAATGTTGTTTATACACTGTTACTGTAGCTGTACCTGTGCATTTATTAGCTGTTAGTTTTCATTCAGGGTCAGATACTGTTTATGAGGTGCTGTGTGTTCTGCTAACATCCTCCATTTTCCTGAGAAGAGGATTTCACAAACTGTCACTTCATTGATACGTGAGGTCTTCACGCAGGATCCTCACCAGTAACATCTGGGCACTGGTCCGAGGTGAAGCTGTCACATGCAATCAATGCTATGACTAGCTAGAGAGACAAAGCTGTTTTTCCTACATCATCAAGAACACAATCATTATTCACTTCCCACTCAGTGCCGAGACAAGCGGCAGCTTTGGGATAAAAAAGGATTAATTAGATCCCACTCACTTTAGAAGTGACGAGCGAGCACATGTCACCGACTATTAACAGACAAGCAGCGCTCAGTGTGGCGGGATCCGCTCGCTGTTTATTGGAGTATGAGGCTCGCTGAGTGTGTTATTACTGTCCAAGGCTGAAGACTCAGGGCCTGATTCAGACCCGGACGTTATGCTGCGCTCGCTCGCATTGAGTGATTTTTCGCAATCTGCGCATGCGTTTGAGTCGCGAACCAGTCATTGCGATGGGAAAGTGCCCGTAGCCCGCAGTCAGGCCGCTATTTTGAGTGACAGAATGTGCCGTTTGTGGGTGGTAACAGGGGAAGGTGCTTGCAAACAGGGGTGTGGATGTGCGAACGCAGGGGTGTCTGACCATCAGAACGGCATTTAATGGGTGCGTGACTGGGTTGTACAGTCAGGTCCATAAATATTGGGACATTGACAGAATTTTCATATTTTGGCCTCTATTCACCACCACAATGGCTTTGAATGAAACAAACAAGATGTGATTTACCTGCAAACTTTCAGATTTAATTTGAGGATAATTACATCCAAATCAGGTGAACGGTGTAGGAATTACAACGGTTTCTATATGTGCCTCCAACTTTGTAAGGGGCCAAAAGTAATGGGACAAACTAAACAATTCTAAATCTAACTTTCACTTTTTAATACTTTGTTGCAAAACCTTTGCCTGAAGTCTGGAACGCATAGACATCACCAGACGCTGGGTTTCATCCCTGGTGATGCTCTGCCAGGCCTCTACTGCAAATGTCTTCAGTACCTGCTTGTTCTTGGGGCATTTTCCCTTCAGTTTTGTCTTCATCAAGTGAAATGCATGCTTAATCGGATTCAGGTCAGGGGATTGACTTGGCCATTGCATAACATTCCACTTTTTAGCCTTAAAAAACTCTTTGGTTGCTTTGGCAGTATGCTTCGGGTCATTGTCCATCTGCACTGTGAAGCGCTGTCCAATGAGTTCTGAAGCATTTGACTGAATATGAGCATATAATATTGCCCGAAACACTTCAGAATTAATTCTGCTGCTTTTGTCAGCAGTCACATCATCAATAAATACAAGGGGACCAGTTCCATTGGCAGCCATACATGCCCACGCCATGACACTACCACCACCATGCTTCACTGATGAGGTGGTATGTTTTGGATCATGAGCAGTTCCTTTCCTTCTCCATTCTCTTCTCTTCCCATCACTCTGGTACAAGTTGATCTTTGTCTCATCTGTCCATAGGATGTTGTTCCAGAACTGTAATGGCTTTTTTAGATGTTGTTTGGCAAACTCTAATCTGGTCTTCCTGTTTTTGAGGCTCACCAATGGTTTACATCTTGTGGTGAACCCTCTATATTCACTCTTGTGAAGTCTTCTCTTGATTGTTGACTTTGACACATATACACCTACCTCCTGGAGAGTGTTTTTGATTTGGCCAACTGTTGTGAAGGGGTTTTTCTTCACCAGGAAAATAATTCTTCTGTCATCCACCACAGTTGTTTTCCGTGGTCTTCTGGGTCTTCAGGTGTTGCTGAGCTCTCCGATGCGTTCTTTCTTTTTAAGAATGTTCCAAACAGTTGATTTGGTCACACCTAATGTTTTTGCTATCTCTCTGATGGGTTTGTTATGATTTTTCAACCTAATGATGGCTTGCTTCACTGATAGTGACAGCTCTTTGGATCTCATATTGAGAGTCGACAGCAACTGATTCCAAATGCAAATGTCACACCTAGAATCAACTCCAGACCTTTTACCTGCTTAATTGATAATGAAATAACGAGGGAATAGCCCACACCTGTCCATGAAATAGCTTTTGAGTTGATAGTCCCATTACTTTTGGCCCCTTAAAAAGTGGGAGGCACATATAGAAACCGTTGTAATTCCTACACCGTTCACCTGATTTGGATGTAATTACCCTCAAATTAAATCTGAAAGTCTGCAGTTAAAGCACATCTTTTTTGTTTCATTTCAAAGCCATTGTGGTGGTGAATAGAGGCCAAAATATGAAAATTCTGTCAATGTCCCAATATTTATGGACCTGACTGTATATTAGCCTGAACTGCTCGCAATGTTGTGGTGGGAAAAGGCTACCACAAGCGCTGCGAGCAGCTCCGATGGCTCTCGATGTTTCTGATTAATCCTACAACTGCCGGAGATGACGTGTGTTGCGAGTGGCAAAGGGGCGTCTTTATACAGGTGCGAGCGCATAGTGCAGCAGCTCGCTATTACTTAGTGGGTGGCTTTACGCGACGCAGTGCTAGCACCTGATTTAAATAGCCAGCCCCTTTTAGCCAGCGAGCGAACGCAAATAGCGTCCGGGTCTGAATCAGGCCCTCAGATTGGGGCAAAGCTGTATAAGTTTATCTGTACAGGGCTGTAGGTACCGTAGGTGAGCATTGGTTTGTGCTCCCCATTTTGTACTTTGTTATTATTTTATTTTTAATTTCCCAGCCCCAGCCCAGAGAAAATGAGAGCTAGTGCGGAAGGCCGGCGAGGGCGTCGTTTCCCAGTTTTTCTTTTGTCAATCTGCGCGCAATTTACAGCCATTCAGAAATGATGTCCCAATATTCTGACAAATATCAACAAACTGAGAATTTCTCGTGTTTCATATATTCTATGCCCAATATTAGCTTCCTCATCAGATATGTTAGCGGCTTGTTCACTCTACCATTGTACATGTAATTATTACTTCTTATGGTTTTTTGCCTCTTTGTTATATGGACTATATATATATATATATGCAGGTTGAGTCTCCCATATCCAAAATGCTTGGGACCAGGGGTATTTTGGATAACAGAATATTGCGTATTTTGGAATAATTGCATACCGTAATGAAATATCTTGGGAATAGGACTCAGAATGCATTTGTGTGTTATATACACCTTATACACACAGCCTGCAGGTCATTTTATACAATATGTTCAATAATATCGTGGCTCTAACAGAGGGCCTGATTCAGAGCCGCTCGTAAGCGGCCGCTCGTTCGCTCCGAGCGATATTCGCACAACTGCGCATGCGTATGGGTCGTAATGCGCATGCGCCAACCAGTCATTGCGGTCGGAAATCGACCGCTCGCAAGATAGCGAGTGCCTGCTAATTTGAGTGACAGGATGAGGCGTTTGTGGGTGGTAACAGGGGAAGGTGCTTGAAAACGGGGAGTGGTGATCCGAACGCAGGCGTGCCAAACGGTCAAAACGGGCGTTTTAAGGGTGTGCATAATTAACACAGCAGTGTCATCGACCACGTCACTTGGTTGTTTCTTAGCCTGAACTGTTCGCACGATTGCGGTAGGAAAATCCTACCACAAGCACTGCGAGCAGTTCATACGCCTTTCGATGTACTCGATTAATCTAATAAATAGCGGAGATGACGTAGGATGCGAGCGGCCAGGGGGCGTCTTTACAAAATAGCGAGCGCATATTTCGTTCGCTCACTCAGACATAGAGGCGTCAACAGACCGCAAAGGGCGAGCGCTCAATTTAAATAGCCGGTCCCTTTTTCTGAACGAGCGAGCGCAAATAGCGTCCGGCTCTGAATCAGGCCCTTAGTTTCCAGAAATGTATAACGTTCAAAATTTCCTCTGCTGTTGCTTTGCTACAGTCTGGGAGGATGGAAACTGCCTGAAGGTAATTTTATACAATCATTTTAATAATTTGTGCCTTAGACAAAGTTTGTGTACATTGAACCATCAAAAATCAAAGGTTTCATTATCTCAGTCATGTAAAAAAAATTCTGTATTTCGGAATATTTGGATATGGGAGACTCAGCCTGTATAATCTGTTTATGGCATCTGAAATGTGATATTCAGTATATTATTTATAGAGGAAATTAATTGTTAACATTCTTTTATATCCTTGATTTTCATTTTGTTTTAGTTTGTCATTTAATAGTATAACACTGTTGCCTATTCAACACTAAAATAACGGTTTTAAGGAAATTTTTCCTTAATTGCCGTTTTTTAGTATTCATTAACACGCTTAACACAGGAGATATCACTGATATCTCCTGGTTAAGTCCGTCTGCGATAATTTCCACACTCCTCATACTTTAGGACATTAGTATGGGGATGTAGAAATTATGCTATTCATCAAATTCTGAAAATTATGTATTTTTGGAATTTGATGGTGTTACTGTACACCACTCTCAGGTGGCGTATAGCGGGTGATACTTACCTGCTTCCAACAGGGCAGGTCCTCCTGCGGCTCCCTCCGTCACTCTCTGGTACCTTCTCAGGCTCCTGCTGCTGCTCTCCCTTCTGTTCACCGGTGACACTTGTAAATGCTACTTCAATTAACTGCTCTTGCAAGTGCCTCCGGGAAACAGAGGAGAGACGCTGCCCGGCGGCAGCAGCAGCAGCATTGCGACGGTGAGAACATAGTAAAGTTTTAAAAGTTAAGTCTACAGACCCCTCTGCCTGGCCGTCCTGTCCCGGGGAGGTCGGGGTCCGTGGCTGCAGCCTTTGACAGCCAGTCAGCTAGGTGGGGGGTTTGCGGGGACATAACATTTTTTATATTCAATTACCGCATCTGTAATCGGTGCTGCGCATGCTACGCTTCTGTGACCGTAACGGCACATGCGCAGCACGGATTACAGCTGCGGTAAGGTAGTGTAAATAGGGAAAAGTATCTATTTCCCGAAAAGCTGTCATCGCAATATATAGTTATGGAGAGGAGGAACGATGAATTCCTCCGGTAATTAGGTGGAACTCCATGCGAGTTCTAAACCTAATTACCTCCAAGGATATTTAAGTATTAATGAATAGACCCCTATGGCCCCTATTTATCACAGTCCACATTTTACATGTAATTGTGATGAGATATAGTCATCGCTATTCGCACTGTAATATTGAGAAATATCACGTTCAATTATCAAAATGCAGAAAACTCTATCCCGCCGAATGCCTAGAAGCACAGTGATAGCTACCACTATAACTTTGCTTCTAGATCATACTTGCAGACTCTCCTGCAATGGGCCAGGAGGCTCCCGAAATTTGGGTGGAGCAATCGGCTCCCTGCGGGGGGGGGAAGTCTCCCACACCCTGCACCCCTCCTACCCCCACCACTTCCCCCCCCTTCCCCCGCCGCACTTACCTGCCAAAAATGGATGGTCCAGAGGGGTACGATTACGCAATTTGTGGCGAATCGAGCTGGAAATCTCTGCATTGTATAGCGAGGGTTGGAATCGCAATGACGTGATCACATCACCACACCATCGCAAACCCGCTTCACCCCCTGCAGCGCCGACCTGGCTGCCCCCTCCAGGAAAGTTTTGGATTTAGACCCCGCGAGCATACTGCACATGTGTGGTCACCTGCCTGCGCATACTGTACAGCAGTGGGGTCCAGCTTTGTAAAATCCAACAGTTTACCAGCCCCCATAGAAATATAAGGGTCTGCTCTTGTGATCGGAAATGGAGGTGCCGTACCAGATATCATAGATCCAGGGCTAAGATTAATAATAGGGTGAATGGAGCTATAGCTGTGTCGCGGGATTGGTCATCATCACACAGAGCAGCTGGTCGCACAGACATCCATAAATCATAAGTATTACAAAAGTTTTCTTGCAAAATTATGCAATTTTTCTATTTTTATATATGGGGCTGATAGTCTACATACTTACCCAGCGATGGCCACACCTACATAGCACTGACCACACCCACACATCACTGGTCACACCCACACAGCAATGGTCACACCCACACGACAATGTGGCCACACGCACACAGACCTGGCCACACCCACACAACACTGGCCACACCCTCACGACAATGGCCACACACACCATCGGCACTGGCCACATGCACACAGACCTGGCCACACCCACACAACACCAGAGACCCACACGACAATGGCCACACACACACGGCACTAGCCAGACGCACACAGACCTGGCCACACCCACACAACACTGGCCACACCCTCACAACAATGGCCACACACACGGCACTGGCCACACGCACACAGACATGGCCACACCCACACGGCAATGGCCACACCCACACAGCACTGGTCACAGCTCCTCCCTTCTCAGTATAGATCTTTGAACATTTTCAGCCCCAGGTCCATGTGGCCCTTAGTCTAGCCCTGGTTACATCCTGGAGGTGCTTACATTTTTGTAGATACTGTATGCCCCTACTGTAAGTAGTGTACAAACTTTTTCCATTTTACTGACAACCCCCCCCACACAGCTAGAAGGCTCCTGAGAGTTGTCAGTAGCTGGTTCCTCTTTTGTCCCTTTCAGGATTTACATCCATCTTTCTTCATTCATATTTTTTTTGCCTCTTTGATTGACGGGATGTTTTGTACACGGAGCTTTGCAGAGTGATATACTGTGTTTATATGAGGAAATGTATTTGCTTGGATGTGACTTACTTTATTGTCTAGTGAGCAAGCAATATGCATTTTCATTCCATTCCGCAATGGAAGGTCTGCCTCCGACACAGTCTCTTATTCTGAGTTTTATTCCTTAGTACATTTTCATTTAGGATATGTCAGGTCTTATCATATAACCAGAAGTGAGCACGGCTGAATTACAAACGATATTTGTTGTGTGCTCTCCGGCCTTCAACTGCTTGGCTTTATATTAATATATATCAATTGCTTTTCTGACATATGATCTGACAGTTCGTCAGCCCACGTTGTGTCTTGTTTGTTCCTGTAGGCTGGTCCTGCATCCTATATTTCACTCTCCTGCCGGGATATTGACAGTTTCCACTTTTCAGCTGTTGAATTATTGTCAGCAATATAAATATATTATTGTCATAGATTTGATTTAACGTTCCTATATCACACTGATGCAAATCAGACCTGCTCACATGCAGGACAGGAAGAAGGGATTCAGCAATCCGGCTGAGCCGGGCGACGTGACTGCGGAATTGTAATTATCATTTTAGTATTTCAGAATATAAGAGTCTGGGGATCTGTGCAGTGTGCAAAACACCTACAACAAATACAGAAAAAAAATATATAATTATCTAAGAATATTATATGACATGCAGAAATGTTTTTGTGGAATCCTAAGAGGGTTTGACTTTTTGTCCATGCCCTCTTGCAACTTTTACTATATAAACTGTATATATATATATATATATATATATATATATATTTATACTAAGGCTCAAATAGCAAAGAGGCCATGCCCCCTTCAAATCCAGCCTTAAATAGTCTCCTAATTATGTATGCCCCTTTAGGCATCTAACTGGTACTTGGCTGGCATCGAATGCCAAACCTCCCCCACCACAGGGAAGGCTACCTAGCAACAGATGACATGATCCCGACCAATCACAAAAATGTAGGACTCTTATATAGCTTTGTGCTTGTGCAGCCCTCAGCTAGTCTTCTTGGTCCTGATTCGTAGTTGCATGCATCGCAGCTGCTTTTTCATATAGTTGCAACAGGCTACTTATTTCCATATGCTAACGTGAGACTCCGTCTGTATATGCCCAATTTTGTTGACTACATGTGGTAGCCTATCCTGGCCACTGCTCTTATGCTCGCAGCTGCAATTGTCATTAGTATTATCTTCATTTAAACCCACCTCATCCTGGGTTCAAAAGATCTTTCTGAAACAAGCGTACAATTTCCGTCTGCTCGCTACGATCAAGCACGGCAGCCGGTTTACTCACCCACAACACTCCCACGACACGGTACAGATTTGTACGTTTGCATGGGCAACACCTAGTTACCAGCCAGAATGCCCATATCATGGAATGTGCGGTCCGGCGACAGTCGGATCAATCTATACAGACTAGCAATCTCTGTCCGTGTGCACATGCCTTATCCAGCGCATGCATAGTAGCGGATTTCTTCCATTGGCGCATGCACAGTATGCACTTGGAATACGATACATGTGCACTTTGCATTTGTGTAACCCCTAATCTCTCACCTTTAGATACACAAGTCACCAGAAAGAGACCCAACTCAGACACGCGTCCTGTGATTGGTGCCTCCCAATCCTAAACCGTGATCAGAATAGGTGTCCACCAGAGGCAGGCTTGGGAATACCCCTGATATCTTTATTTTGTATTGATTAGTTCCCCAATAGCAGCTTGAGACACAGGGCCTGATTCAGACCCGGTCGCAAGCGCTGAGCGCTCGCAACCGGGTCGATGGTGGCCCACAGAGAATCCACACGACGGAGCCGGCTCCGTCGTGCGCATGCGCGAGACCCGGCTAGCGATGGGCAATCCGCCGCACTAAAGGGGGTGAGCTGCTGATGTTGAGTAACAGCTCGCCCCGTTTGGTGGGCGGGCCGGGGGGGGTGGCTGCCCAAATGGAGGCGTTCCCTGGGAACGGTTGCCGTTTGGAGGCGGCCCCACTGACATCACGAGTGATGTCAGAGGAGAGCTTCCGGCTCTGTTAGAGCCGAAAGCACTCTGGGGCTTGTGATGAACGAGACCCTACCACAAGGGTCTCATCGCAAGCCCGATGGTCGCGATGGTCTTGACCATCGCGACCATCATCATGGCCGCTCGCTATAGCTGTTGGTGGTTACCCACAGCTTTGCGAGCGGCCAGGAGGCCGCTCCTAAAAAACCAGCGCCCGCCCTGATACAGAGCGAGCGCTCGCTTTTTGCGAGCGCCTCTGAATCAGGCCCACTATACGCTGTCAATGTAAAATGTACAGTACTGGATCCTACACAGGGGGATGTAGTTAGTTTGCGGGCGGATGGCATGCTGGCTGTTGATATCCCGGTATCAGAATCCTAAACCCAGGACTAAGCATAGGCGTCGCAATCCCGACACCCGTCCAGATACCGACACCGGAATCCCAACAGCTGATCGTAAGTGTAGCAGGGTGCCTTAGTTGTTAGCCGCGGGGTGGGGGAGGGTTAGGTTTAGGCACCATGGGGGGGTTAGGGTTAGGCACCACTGGCGTGGGGGTTAGGGTTAGGTACTAAGGGGGGACAGTTAGGATTAGGCACTAACGGGAGGGTTAGGGTGCGGGATGGTTAGGGTGCAAGAAGGCAGGGTTAGTGTAGAGGCAGAAGGGAGAAGGGTTAGCATACTTACATACCCCCCTGTCGAGATAATGAGCGTCAGGATGCCACTGTCGGCATTTTGACAGGTGGCATCCCGATTGCCAGTATTTCATACCCAACTCCTGTCAGATTATCTGGCTCAGAAAGCTGTAAAATGTAACAGTCATAACATGCAAGTAAAATACATAACATTTATAGTATAATACAATGTATACTTACAATATGTAGAGGTAGAGGGGTCTATTCATCAACACAAAAAAATCGATGGAGGTAATTAGGTTTAGAACTGGCATGGAGTTCTACCTAATTACCGGAGGAATTCATCATTCCTCCTCCCTATAACTGTCTATTCCGAAAAGCGGTCTTTTTTGCGATGACAGCTTTTCAGGAAATAGATACTTTTGCCTGTCTGTCCCTACCTTATCGCAGCTGTAATCTGTGCTGCGTATGCTCCGTTAAGTAAGCAAAAAAGGTGCATGCGTAGCACTGACTACAGTAGCGGTAATTCCTCCCCCTCTCCCCCCCTCACCTCAGCTGCGGTAATTCTGTCCGCCCCTCCCCCTCTCCCCCCCTCACCTCAGCAGCGGGAATTCTGTCCGCCCCTCCCCCTCTCCCCCCCTCACCTCAGCTGCGGTAATTATTACGTGCGAAGGAATTAACACTGGACAAAGCTATACACATATGCTCAGGGGCGTTTCAAGAGAGGAGGGGGCCCGTATGCAGTCTCTGTCCGGGGCCCCCTCCTTTCTAGAGCACATGAGCAGGTTACCGTGAAAACGGTGCTGCAGCCATTTTCCCTGTGTTTTCCCTACTGCGCATGCGCAAAACGCCGGGAATATGGCAGCGGCGGCCATTTGCTATGCGATTTTTGACAGCTCTGACACCGGTGCCGACATGGGACCCTGGTTGTAAATATTAAAAATATGGATGCAGGTTGTACGGTGCGGGCCCCCCCTGGACCCAGGGGCCCGTGTGCCCCGCACACCCTGCACCCATCATAGAAATTAGAAGAAGATCTTTGATATGGTTCCATTAGAAATAATGGACACATAGGAAGTAAAGTTGCTCTCTCAGTTTAAGAAGGTGTTAAAAAAAAGTCATCAACCACCCCTCTATTAAATAGACTCCACTAACTACTATTTCTTGGTACATCTAGAGTACTAGGAGCTTTATACAAATTAAGCAAAATGTTCTGTAGTGTTTGGCCGACCAAGGCACAATGAATGTACAGTATATGTAATATCCCAGAGGCAAATGATATTCATTATAGAGGAACTGTGTATTAGAACTGGGTTTTAATATACTGATGTATATAGCCTATTGATATACTGTATATAGCATGATGTATGTAAATGAATATTTACGGGGTAAAATGTAAGAAGGAACTCCCCCCTGAGTACCTACGTATGGTACTGCCCTAGGATGTTAGAACTGTTGAGGTGAGGAGACACGTGCTGACAGGGCAGTTACTGGGAGTTACCGGCAATTGGAGAGAGCAGACGGAGGCTTCAGCACATCGCGGCAGACGGCAGGGCCTGTAGACCTTTCATCATTGTCCAACAGGCGTCCTGGGAGGCGCGGCAGAGGCGAAGATCGGGACGAAAGGTGTTAAGCCAGCCTGGCTGTTGAGAGGCGGATCCTGGTGACGCAGGGGAGGAGCAGACATCTGGGGCGGAAGCGATAGCACCAGGAGTACAAGCGGAGGTTAGACCTCTCACAGAACTATACTTTATCAGCTCTGCGCTGTGAGGTAGAGACAGTAAACTGCATTACACAGTGATCCCCAACCGTTTACATCTGCTAAGAGCTAAACAGGATAATCAGTGTAAAATACAGCGCCCTTGTAGAATAGCCGCAGAAGAGAAAGACAGGACTGATTCATAAATGAGATAGCATCACGCTGCCAACCGCCATTGATGTTTAGCCCACTGAATAGTTGACATTTGGAAGTAACCAAGTTTCAGTGACAAGGGACCTGGGCCCTCATTCAGAGCCATACGCTCTGAGCAGAGCGCACGCTCTGAATGAGGGCCGCCCTCCATAAAAATGGAGCGTCCTCCTGGAAGCTCGTATAGCTGTGGGTCACCACCCACAGCCTATACGAGCGTGCAGTTTGATGGCCGTGATGGTCGTGACCATCGCGACCATCGAAACTGCGAGCCGGAGCCTGCGGTTGAGGTTTTCAACCGCAAGCCCCGGAGTGATTTTGGCTCTATCAGAGCCAAAATCACTCCCACTGACATCACTAGTGATGTCAGTGGGCCGGCTTCTGACGGGAGGCGTTCCCGTGGGAACGCCCCCGTCAGGGAGGCACGCCCCCGGCACGCCCACTAAAGGGGGCGTGCTGTCAATCAACATCGACAGCATGCCCCCTTTGATCAGACACAACGAGCGAAGGACTTTCCTTCGCTCGTCGCGTCTGGCGCATGCGCACGACGGAGCTCCCTCCGTCGTGCGCATGCTCAGTGCAGAACATCGACCCACTTGCGAGCGGACAGCCGCTCGCGAGTGGGTCTGAATCAGAGCCCTGATCCCTACTGTACTGATAAAGTGAGGATATTGCAGAAGGATACAGTCTACTGAATAGATACAGTTGGTCTCACTGTACGGTAACACAAAGTATCCTGAAGTATTTCTAGGAAAGTGTAGAAAGTTATTCCTTGAGCAGTAGATTATTTACCTGCCAAAAACTTTTCCAGGAAAGTGAAAGATAATAAGCAGAAAGCAGGGAGGAATTTAGGGATTTCTGACTATCTTACATTAATCAACCAAGGGATCTCCAACTTGTAGTGCGCACTACTAACTGTGACTTTGCTTCAACCTGGGCAACGATCAGTTCTCTTCCTTTAAAAAGTTACTACTTTGGGACTTAATTAGAATAACATGTTATTCTAGACTAAACATTTGAAAACTGTATTAGTTAAGAGGGTAATTGTGGGATTGCATTGTATCGAAGTTAAATGTATAAATAAGAGAAGTGTGTTTACTAACCTTTAGAAGTCTGCAGGTACCCCTTAGAGCAGTGATTCCCAACATCGGTCCTCAAGGCACACTAACAGTCCTGGTTTTAGTGATATCCATGATTGTGACCAGATGGTTAAATCAAAATAACTGAGGTACTAATTAAGGGCCTGATTCAGAGCCGCTCGCTATTTGCGTTCGTTCGTTTTCTAAAAAAGGGTGGCTATTCAAATGAACCGTTTGCACTTTGCGGTCTGTTCACGCCTCTAAGTCTGAACGAGCGAGCAAAACTTGCTGTTGTATTTTTGAAAAATACGCCCCCTGGCCACTCGCACCATACGTCATGTCCGCTATTTAATAGATTAATCGAGTACATCGTACAGCGTATGAACTGCTCGCTATTCTTGAGGTTGGTTTTTTCAACCGCTATTTTGCGAGCAGTTCTGAGTTAAAAAAAAAACAAGTGACGTGGTCAATGACGCTGCTGGATTAATTATGCACTCCCTTAAAACGCCCGTTTTGACCTTTAAGCACACCTGCGTTCTGAATTTCACTCCCCGTTTTCAAGCACCTTCCCCTGTTACCACCCACATACGCCTCCTTCTGTCACTCAAAGTAGCAGGCATTCGTTATATAGCGAACAAACGATTTTCGGCCGCACTGACTGGTTCGCAGATGTGCGAACATCGGTCAGAACGAACGAGCGGGGGCTTACGTGCGGCTCTGAATGAGGGCCTAAGTCACCTGTGCTCTAGTATGGCTATCCTTTAAACCTGGACTGTTAGTGTGCCTTGAGGACCGTGCTTGGGAACCCCTGCCTTAGAGTGAGGTGCAGACGGATACCACCAAGTTCCTGAAAAATAAAAATAAATAATGTTGTTGTGGTTTCAATTCTAAACAAATTGTATTCTTTTACCTAAATTATACTGTATAATCCTTGTGCTATCTGACTTATTGTGGAATAAATCTTTAAAAAACATATTGTATAAATGGCTACACTCAAAACCTTTCCTAATACAATCTAACTGGGAGTGTAGCATATATATCCCGAGCACATGTCAATGCAATAAACTCTACTCCAACTGACAATCTGCAGCCAAAGCAAAGTGATGCATCATGCAATCCCCCATACCAAGCACACTAACACCCAACCTCTTTATGTACCGTATAGAACAAATATAGAACTCTGATGTAATAAACAATCAGGCAAGTAAAAGCTTTATAATGAGAATATACAGTAGGAGCCATGCATACGCCTAAATAAAAGAATTACTAATCAGCGATGGCTCTGAGATGATTATTTTCAGTATAAAAACATAATATTGTATGAAAGGAGCATTAAATGTGTGTAAAGGTCACCTTGAATGTCCGGTAAGCTGAGGAATGGATTAATAGAAGTTGATTATCTGTGACAGGTACAGTAGATGGGAGCATGAGACAGCTTCACTTGTAGTGCGGGGACCATGAAGAGCAGAAAGCCGGGCTACAATATTATATATACAGTATATGTCAGGGGATGAAACTCAGCTTCTAGAACTTCACACAATAGATATTCTATCTTTTCTGTGATATGTAGTTTCTTTAGGAAATTTGCGTCGCACACTGGGTGTAACGGACGCAGAAAGGCCGATTGTTGCTTTCTGCACATGAGAATGCATCGCAGTGCGACTAGGTCTCGCTGTGATCGGACTGCGGAGTGACTGCGCAGATCCATCGCAAAGTGAACGTGAGTGGCAGGGGGTGAGGACAGGTGATCAGAATGTGAGTGGCAGGGGGTGAGGACAGGAGATCAGAAAGTGAGTGGCAGGGGGTGAGGACAGGAGATCAGAATGTGAGTGGCAGGGGGTGAGGACAGGTGATCAGAATGTGAGTGGCAGGGCGTGAGGACAGGTGATCACAATGTGAGTGGCAGGGGGTGAGGACAGGTGATCAGAATGTGCATGTCAGGGGGTGAGGACAGGATCAGAATGTGAGTGGCACAGGGTGAGGACAGGTGATCAGAATGTGCATGTCAGGGGGTGAGGACAGGTGATCAGAATGTGATGGCAGGGGGGGAGGACAGGTGATCAGAATGTGCATGTCAGGGGGTGAGGACAGGTGATCAGAAAGTGAGTGGCACGGGGTGAGGACAGGTGATCAGAATGTACGTATCAGGGGGTGAGGACAGGTGATCAGAATGTGATGGCAGGGGGTGAGGATGGGTGATCAGAATGTGATGGCAGGGGGTGAGGACAGTTGATCAGAATGTGCGTGTCAGGGGGTGAGGACAGGAGATCAGAATGTGAGTGGCAGGGGGTGAGGACAGGTGATCAGAATGTGAGTGGCAGCGGGTGAGGACAGGTGATCAGAATGTGCGTGTCAGGGGGTGAGGACAGGGGATCAGAATGTGAGTGGCAGGGGGTGAGGAAGGGATCAGAATGTGAGTGGCAGGGGGTGAGGGCAGGTGATCAGAATGTGAGTGGCAGGGGGTGAGGACAGGTGATCAGAATGTGCGTGTCAGGGGGTGAGGACAGAGGATCAGAATGTGAGTGGCAGGGGGTGAGGAAGGGATCAGAATGTGAGTGGCAGGTGGTGATGGCAGGTGATCAGAATGTGAGTGGCAGGGGGTGAGGACAGGTGATCAGAATGTGCGTGTCAGGGGGTGAGGAAGGGATCAGAATGTGAGTGGCAGAGGGTGAGGACAGGTGATCAGAATGTGAGTGGCAGGAGGTGAGGACAGCTGCTCGGAATGTGAGAGGCAGGGGGTGAGGAAAGGTGATTAGAATGTGAGTGGCAGGGGGTTAGGACAGGTGATCAGAATGTGAGTGGCAGGGGGTGAGGAAGGGATCAGAATGTGAGTGGCAGGGGGTGAGGACAGGTGATAAGAATGTGAGTGGCAGGGGGTGAGGACAGGTGATCAGAATGTGAGTGGCAGGAGGTGAGGACAGCTGCTCGGAATGTGCGTGTCAGGGGGTGAGGAAAGGTGATCAGAATGTGAGTGGCAGGGGGTGAGGACAGGTGATCAGAATGTGAGTGGCAGGAGGTGAGGACAGCTGCTCGGAATGTGAGAGGCAGGGGGTGAGGAAAGGTGATTAGAATGTGAGTGGCAGGGGGTTAGGACAGGTGATCAGAATGTGAGTGGCAGGGGGTGAGGAAGGGATCAGAATGTGAGTGGCAGGGGGTGAGGACAGATGATAAGAATGTGAGTGGCAGGGGGTGAGGACAGGTGATCAGAATGTGAGTGGCAGGAGGTGAGGACAGCTGCTCGGAATGTGAGTGGCAGGGGGTGAGGAAAGGTGATCAGAATGTGAGTGGCAGGGGGTGAGGACAGGTGATCAGAATATGCGTGTCAGGGGGTGAGGGCAGGTGATCAGAATGTGTGACAGAAGGTGAGGACAGGTGATCAGAATGTGAGTGGCAGGGGGTCAGGACAGGTGATCAGACTGTGAGTGGCAGGGGATGAGGAAGGGATCAGAATGTGAGTGGCAGGGGGTGAGGACAGGTGATAAAAATGTGAGTGGCAGGGGGTGAGGACAGATGATAAGAATGTGAGTGGCAGGGGATGAGGAAGGGATCAGAAAGTGAGTGGCAGGGGGTGAGGACAGGTGATCAGAATGTGAGTGGCAGGGGGTGAGGACAGGTGATCAGAATGTGAGTGGCAGGGGGTGTGGACAGGTGATCAGAATGTGAGTGGCAGGGGGTGAGGACAGTTGATCAGAATGTGAGTGGCAGGGGATGAGGACAGGTGGTTAGAATGTGAGTGGCAGGGGGTGAGGACAGTTGATCAGAATGTGAGTGGCAGTGGGTGAGGACAGGTTATCAGAATGTGAGTGGCAGGGGGTGAGGACAGGTGATCAGAATGTGCGTGTCAGGGGGTGAGGACAGGGGATCAGAATGTGAGTGGCAGGGGGTGAGGAAGGGATCAGAATGTGAGTGGCAGGGGGAGAGGGCAGGTGATCAGAATGTGAGTGGCAGGGGGTGAGGACAGGTGATCAGAATGTGCGTGTCAGGGGGTGAGGAAGGGATCAGAATGTGAGTGGCAGGGGATGAGGACAGGTGATAAGAATGTGAGTGGCAGGGGGTGAGGACTGGTGATCAGAATGTGAGTGGCAGGAGGTGAGGACAGCTGCTCGGAATGTGAGTGGCAGGGGGTGAGGAAAGGTGATCAGAATGTGAGTGGCAGGGGGTGAGGACAGGTGATCAGAATGTGAGTGGCAGGGGGTGAGGACAGGTGATCAGAACGTGAGTGACAGAAGGTGAGGACAGGTGATTAGAATGTGAGTGGTAGGGGGTTAGGACAGGTGATCAGAATGTGAGTGGCAGGGGGTGAGGAAGGGATCAGAATGTGAGTGGCAGGGGGTGAGGACAGCTGCTCGGCATGTGATTGGCAGGGGGTGAGGACAGGTGATCAGAATGTGAGTGGCAGGGGGTGAGTGCAGGTGATCAGAATGTGAGTGACAGAAGGTGAGGACAGGTGATCAGAATGTGAGTGGCAGGGGGTGAGGACAGGTGATCAGAATGTGAGTGGCAGGGGATGAGGATGGGATCAGAATGTGAGTGGCAGGGGGTGAGGACAGGTGATCAGAATGTGAGTGTCAGGGGGTGAGGACCGTTTATCAGAATGTGTGTGGCAGGAGGTGAGGACAGGTGATAAAAATGTGAGTGGCAGGGGGTGAGGACAGTTGATCAGAATGTGAGTGGCAGGGGATGAGGAAGGAATCAGAAAGTGAGTGGCAGGGGGTGAGGACAGGTGATCAGAATGTGAGTGGCAGGGGGTGAGGACAGGTGGTTAGAATGTGAGTGGCAGGGGGTGAGGACAGTTGATCAGAATGTGAGTGGTAGGGGGTGAGGAAGGGATCCGAATGTGAGTGGCAGCAGGAGAGGACAGGTGATCAGAATGTGAGTGGCAGGGAGTGAAGACAGGTGATCAGAATATGAGTGGCAGGGGGTGAGGGCAGGTGATCAGAATGTGAGTGGCAGGGGGTGAGGGCAGGTGATCAGGATGTGAGTGGCAGGGGGTGAGGGCAAGTGATCAGAATGTGAGTGGCAGGTTGTGAGGACAAGTGATCAGATTGTGAGTGGCAGGAGTTTAGGACAGGTGATCAGAATGTGAGTGGCAGGGGGTGAGGACAGGTGATTAGAATGTTAGTGGCAGGGGGTGAGGACAGGTGATCAGAATGTGAGTAGCAGGGGGTGAGGACAGGTGATCAGCATGTGAGTAGCAGAGGATGAGGACAGGTGATCAGAATGTGAGTTGCAGGGAGAGAGGACAGGTGATCAGAATTTGAGTAGCAGGGGGTGAGGACAGTTGATCAGAATGTGAGTGGCAGGAGGTGAGGACAGGTGATCAGCATGTGAGTAGCAGAGGATGAGGACAGGTGATCAGAATGTGAGTGGCAGGGGGTGAGGGCAGGTGATCAGAATGTGAGTGACAGAAGGTGAGGGCAGGTGATCAGAATGTGAGTGACAGAAGGTGAGGACAGGTGATCAGAATGTGAGTGGCAGTAGGTGAGAACAGCTGCTCAGAATGTGAGTGGCAGGGGGTTAGGATAGGTGATCAGAATGTGAGTGGCAGGAGGTAAGGACAGCTGCTCGGAATGCGAGTGGCAGGGGGTGAGGACAGGTGATCAGAATGTGAGTGGCAGGGGGTGAGGGCAGGTGATCAGAATGTGAGTGACAGAAGGTTAGGACAGGTGATCACAATGTGAGTGGCAGGGGGTGAGGACAGGAGATCAGAATGTGAGCGGCAGGGGGTGAGGACAGGTGATCACAATGTGAGTGGCAGCGAGTGAGGACAGGTGATCAGAATGTGAGCGGCAGGGGGTGAGGGCAGGTGATCACAATGTGAGTGGCAGGGGGTGAGGACAGGTGATCAGAATGTGAGCGGCAGGGGGTGAGGACAGGTGATCAGAATGTGAGTGGCAGGGAGTGAGGACAGGTGATCAGAATGTGAGTGGCAGGGGGTGAGGACAGGTGATCAGAATGTGAGCGGCAGGGGGTGAGGACAGGTGATCAGAATGTGAGTGGTAGGGAGTGAGGACAGGTGATCAGAATGTGAGTGGCAGGGGGTGAGGGCAGGTGATCAGAATGTGAGTGACAGAAGGTGAGGACAGGTGATCAGAATGTGAGTGGCAGGGGGTTAGGACAGGATCACAATGTGAGTGGCAGGAGGTTAGGACAGGATCACAATGTGAGTGGCAGGGAGTGAGGACAGGTGATCACAATGTGAGTTGCGGGGGATGAGGACATCTGCTACAGATTGTTAGTTGCAAGGGGTGAGTCAGTGGCAAAGGGCGACTAATGCCCGCTGGGTGAATGTGTCATGCACAGGCGCATTACATAGGAGTCCGTCGCTTGAAGCGCTAGGCTACCAGCAGCTGAGCTGAGGACTTCGCCGGTGAGGAGGACTTCACTAGACCTCGCCGGAGGGGTAAATATTGATAAATACTAGTGGGATATTCATTTATGATACTGAACGAAAAATGCTGCTGGTATTTAGCTTCATTAATACATGGGGTCCATAATGTGCTAACTGGTGGTTCTGCCTCATCACTCGGAAATTACATACTTTATACAGTATTTTGCTGTGCTTTATTTCTGTCATATTATATTTGTATAATGTATCTACAGTATATAAACTTTAAAGATTTTATAGCAGCTAGTATTTTTTTAGAAAAAGATTAAAGAGTAAAGTTACTAAATGTTCTGAAAAGCAAAGTTTTCGCCCGTAGCAACCAATCTTATTGTAGCTACAGTATCTTTTTCTGCAAGGTACTAGATGTATGATACCTACAATCTGCTAGTTTATCATTGACAACAACCTTCACTACAGCAAACAAAGCATAGCTCATATTCAATATACTGTAGCCATGAAATGTTCAACTGCAATGAAATTATATGAGCGTTTGCTATTTAATGAAGCTGCGTTATCGCCTAAGAAAATAGTTTCCTGGGGGACCCCTCACCAGGACTCTCTATGTCCGCCTTCTATTTTCTAAGTAGCATGGCAGCTTTAAATGTCTTTCTAAGATCCATCCAGACAAGCTGCATTTGTTGGTGAATGATTTTACCAACTAATAGCTGGGACCATCAGGTCAATTTTAAAATCATTGCTACTCAACATTAAAAATGGACTCTGGTGGCGTACAGTATGTCTAAAAAAAAAGAATACAAGTTATCATTTGTTACATTCTCACAGCAAATAAAACCGGAATTTATTACCGGGGCCTTAATATTAAAATTCCTAATGTGACAGCAATTGAATTACTGGATCATTCTGTAGCGTTTATGTCATCTGCCTCTTTACCACTAAGAAGTATAAATGTTAATGGTTGCTAGCCTTCCATCCGGATATAAGAATACCATTACAGGGTCATTTAGACAGATGCCGGAGAGATTTATCTACAATTTGTTAGCAGAGGAAATTGAACCGTTTAAAGATTTAAGAAAAGGAAAAAAAGAAAAACACGTTGAACTGTTCCCGCTTAAGTACGCTTTGCTCCTTATGTCTGAGGTGGGCAATAAAACATGTTGCATAAAAAGCTTACAGGTCCTGTATGGCGGTGTTCCCGTACAAAAGGCGAGCATAAAATCAGAAGGGCGCTAAAGTGCTGAGTACTCCTCTGGCGCGGATGGGGGAACGAAGCAGAGGAACGTTGTAATGGGTAATGGTGTAATGTCAGCAACAACAGGGATCTGGGAGTTATAATTTGACATTATATTATATAGAAAGTTAAGTTGCATACACACACAACAATTTTTTTAATGAACGATTTTAGTAAATGATTTTTTCCCTTGAAAAAATTAACTAAAATCTTTTACTAAAGTTGTTCATTTACTAAATGTAATGAACGATTTTTATGAACTACAAACGATTTTTGCATATTAACTTAATGAAAATCGTTGAGTTGACAAGTCTGACTGAACTACAAACTACAAATGTGAACGCGCATGAACAATAATCGTTCATCGTTTGACTCAGAAAGTGAACGATTTTTACAAACGATTGTCGTTAAACGTTATCGTTTAACGATAATCATTAAAAAAATCGTTGTGTGTGTATGCACCTTAAGTAGTATAGTCATACAATCTAATATAATACTTCTATTAAGAGGGATTCTGCAAAATTACAAGAAGTTCATGTAAAATTCTTGAACAGAGCCTATATATACCTATATATATACATGAAGTTTCAGGAGAATTCCCAAAATGCCATTTTTTTCTGCAACATTCATACATACTGTAGTATATGGCATTGTTCTAAAATGAAAAAGTTCTGGCGTAAATTACAGAATTTTATAGTAGATATGACAGGAATAACGTTACTTTTCTTATGGGCTAAACTATTGGTGGTAGATTGTAACCTGGTTACTATTCAAAAGTCTCTACCTAAAATGTATACAGTATACCAGTCCTCTCGATGCTGATTACAATTGCTAGGAAGGCTATTCTACAAAAATGGCTTTTCCCAAATCCACCATCTATAACTATGGTGAGATCTGATCTGCTTTCTATATTATACTTCCATAGACGCAGAGCTCGTGTTGGTAAAGAGAAGGGGGTTATACGCTTTCACAAAAAATGGGAGCTCTATTTAGAGTAACTTCCCTCTGAGACGTTGGGACATATGATGAAGATTTTTGAAAACACTTCATGGTCACTATTGCGCAATATTACCTGAAGTGTGAACCATATATCCCCATATAGGAACATGAGTATTTCTGATAAAGCCTCTCCCTGACTGCTTCTACAGATACGCCCAGTTAAATTGCGGCTGATCGCGTCACAAAAGTGCGCACGTTTCGCGCCATGTGATTCCCAGCGACACCATACGCTATGGTACGCACTGCGATCACACCATTAATTTCTGTGGAGGCATGGTCGTATATGCAGTGCACTTACCCAATCACATGCGTGCGTCTTGTGCTATGCAAGGCACGCTTTGCCGCACCATCGGCTACTCCATAGCTGGGCATGTCTATATCTATCTTTCCCCTCTTTTTCTTCATCTACAATCTGTTATCTTCTCTTTATTTCTCCTTTCTCTGATTATAAAATAAACCAGTTTGGTACTCGTAATTACTTTTGAGATATCTAGCTCATTGGTTGTATATTTACATTTTATGTTATAATTATATTCAGTCCATCAACTTTTTTTCTACTATATATTCTACTATGTCACTATGGCTTTTTTCTCCTTACTTACAGTACACTGTTATAACGGCACTTTATCATACAAATGTAAATTTATTTTTATTCTCTTTCTGATACCAATAAAAACTGTTTGTTTTTTTTAAAAGAGGGAATAGAAGAAGGAGAGAGGTTGGAGGTTACAGTGCCTCTTCATAGATCACTGGTGAGGCCTCAAATAGAGAACTCACAATTCTACAGTTCTCCAAAAATACACTAATGTAATAGAAAAACCTTAGAGAGTGATATATACTGTATACAGGATAGATAGATAGATAGATAGATAGATATGAGATAGACAGACAGACAGATAGATAGATAGATAGATAGATAGATATGAAAGAGATATGAGATAGATAGACAGATAGATAGATAGATAGATAGATAGATAGATAGATATGAGATAGATAGATAGATAGATAGATAGATATGAGATAGATAGATAGATAGATAGATAGATAGATAGATAGATAGTTATGAGATAGACAGATAGATATGAGATTGATAGATAGATAGATAGATAGATAGATAGATAGATAGATAGATATGAGATAGATAGATAGATATGAGATAGATAGATAGATAGATAGATAGATAGATATGAGATAGATAGATAGATAGATAGATATGAGATAGATATGAGATAGATAGATAGATAGATAGATAGATAGATAGATAGATAGATAGATAGATAGACAGACAGATAGATATGAGATAGATAGATAGATAGATAGATATGAGATCGATATGAGATAGATAGATAGATAGATAGATAGATAGATAGATAGATAGATAGATAGATACATAGATACATAGATACATAGATACATAGATACATAGATAGATGAGGAGTTATAAAAATAACATCTTCACGTTGACAATCATGTAATGACAGTTGATGTGGACTCTCCCCAGTGTCAGTGATGTCACCTCCAGACAGTTGCAGCATAACAGTCTCTGTTATTTCATTTCCTTATCCTCACACGCCATCTCATGATGAAAGCACGGACACTCCTGACAATAACCCAATAACAACATCACAGCACTAACCACAACCAGACATGTCTAGCAGTATAGAAGAAAGGAAACGGTCACACAGGGATGCACAGACCACTTACAAATAGAAAAAACAATCGGTAGAGGAGGAAAGGTGAGGCTGTCCCAAACAGTACAATAGTAAGAATAAAAAGAAAAAAATTCATGCAAAGCATAATCTATATAATAAAATCAAGTACTGATAAGATAAATAAGGGCATATTTATTAAAACAAAATGCGCCAAGACCCCAAAAATTAAGAATAGCAGCAATAAGGAATTTTTGTTTGGGAGATTGTACTTATGAGAGTGTGCAATAAGTTTATGGATGTACAGTGCATAGATAGAGTAGACACAATCTGACTGGTTGTGAACTGTATTCTCTGACTAAAGTTCTTGTGAAATGTCTGGGCACAGAACCGTATATAAAAGCTGCACTGCACACCGAAGAAGTCAGCTTGTTCCCGTCCTTCACAAACTCATTATGGATCTCCACAGAGGCCACTGGAGACCCATGCTCTACTATGACTACAAGGGTGGTCTACAACAGCAGGATAATTTTTACCAACTGCAAGCTACTTTACGGAAATAAGCAATGTCCTGAGTGGTGTTTGAGTGGTTTGCAGAATATTTGCATGGGAGATGGTCCCTGGAAGATGAGGAGCGCTGCTACCGACCTGTGTGTGTTCCATCTCTACGGATAATGTTGCTGCTGTGTGGGCAATAGCTGAGGTGGGCACCAGGGTGACTGTGGCTCAGTTAGAGAAGGAGATAGGGATCTCATCAGGAGAAAATTTTGGCCTGAGCAAGGTTTCTGCACGTTGGGTGTCTCATCAGCTGACTAGCAAGCAGGAGGAGGCTCGGGTGACTTGGTGCCATAAAATGCTGGCCAGTTTTGATGGCGGTCATGCAAAATCGGTCTGGGAGATCATCAGTGGTGATGAATCATGGATCTACAGTTTTGACCCTGAGACCAAACAACAGTCAGTCCAGTGGAGGTGCACCACCACAGAAGATCCAATTTAAGCACATTGTGGCCAAGCAGATGGTGGCTGTTTTTGTGGCCAAGACTGGTCATGTAACTACCGTATTATTAATCCTAGAAAATAGCCTCAGGCGCTGGATGAAGTCACAAAACAATTATCCCCCTGCAGCTGTTCAATATGGTAGGAAACCATAAAAAGGAAAACAAAGTCTGTTACGTGTGTTCCAGTGCTGACACCGAGCCTCCAGCCCGGTTTTCTATTGTCGCACATTCCCCTCACAGACGGATGAGGATGGGGACTGTGCTTTAGTGCTGGTGCCAAATCTTACAACTTGGTATTCACCTGCCGCACACTCTCCGTATAGAGAGACAAGGACAGGGGTTGCATTCCCTTGTCGACGCCGAACCACCTTATCCGGTGTCCACCTCCCGTATGCTCTCCACATAGGGGGTCGAGGACGGAGATCGAGTTTCACAAAGTATGCTACCTCAGCAGTACAGCATCCCAACGATATCCCTATCAGGCTAACGAAGGGTGAGAGAACCAGGCACTCTGCTTAGTGTTACAATTCATCAAGCAATTAATGAGCGGTGTTCATACAGAGACCAATACCACCAACAGGATACTGCATTTCAGCTGTTTCAATTGGCAAGTACCACAAACTTCTAGAAAACTCAGAAGACAATTGATCCAAAACGCGCAAGACAAACCAAAAGCTGCCCGTGTGGCACAGAGAAAGCCTTCACCAAACTTAACAATAGTTACAAAATCTTCAACAAGGATATAAGGACTTCACAGGCAGTGGTGGAAACCCGGTTTGGGAACTCTGCTGCAGGTGTCCTGGACATGCTGTGGACAACTCAAAACGATTAACATCTGAGGGGCATCCTGGCTACACCCTTGATCCTGTGGACTACCAAAGAATTCACCATTTGGTGATATATGCTGTTTTTTTATATTTAAATGTGAGTGTGATATGTATCAATAAATGTGTGGTGTTTTATGACAGTTTTTTATCCTTCTTTCTTTGAGGTACCAAGTATATGGAAGGAACCCTATTGTTATCCTTCACATAACCTGATAAACAGAAGTCTGTTGTGAACAAACTACAGGAATCACTGTGTTAAAGAACTTTGAAATGAAAGTTCTTTTTTATTTAATCTCAAGCGCCACTGTGTGACACAATTTGTGTGTTTTAAGTACCACAAACTATTGTTTATATAAGTACATGTTGGATCATTGAATCTAATCTTAAACAACAAAGGGACTCTGGGCCTGATTCAGAGCCGGACGCTCTGACAGAGCACTCGCTCTGAATCAGGGCCGGCCCTCTGGTTTTTTTGAGCGGCCTCCTGGCCGCTCGCATAGCTGTGGGTGACCACCCACAGCTATAGCGAGCGGCCATGGTGATGGTTGCGATGGTCAAGACCATCGCGACTATCGGGCTTGCGACGAGACCCTTGTGGCAGGGTCTCGTTGCCGCAAACCCTAGAGTGCTTTTGGCTCTAACAGAGCCGAAAGCACTCCCACTGACATCACTTGTGATGTCAGTGGGGCCGGCCCCAGGCAGTAGGCATTCCCATGGGAACGCCTCCGTCTGGGCAGCCACGCCCCCGGCCCGCCCACCGAAGGGGGCGTGGTGACACTCAACATCGACAGCACGCCCCCTTTGGTACGAGACCCGGAGCGACGGTTTGCCCGTCGCTATCCGGGTCTTGCGCATGCGCACGATGGAGCCGGCTCCGTCGTGCGCATGCACACTGGGCCACCATCGACCCGCTTGCGAGTGCATAGCGCTCGCGAGCGGGTCTGAATCAGGCCCTCTGTCGGCTTACTTTGCAATTTCCCACGGAACAACTGATTACTGTTTCTACTTAAAGTGGATATATCTTTAATACTAAATTTCAGACTTTTTATTGCTGTTTTCGTGATTGACAGTGTACGATTTTTTTTTCTTGTGGCTGCTGGAACAAAAATGGAGTAACATCACACATTATAGTATTATTTTTTATATATTATTACAGTGTACATTTTAATTTATTTCATTTTTATTACTTTTCCATTTCTACATTTTATGTAAATAAGCATGTAGATCATGTTTATGAATATATATATATATATATATATATATATATATACTGTATATGACAATTGTGTATTTATTTTAATGTTATATTGTGTCAGAATTTAATTATTCATATAATAATTGTGATAAATTTGTACATATGGGCATTTTTCCAGATTACTTTCTATCTCATCAGGGCTGTTCATTGATTTCATTTAACCCTATCACTCATGCAGCGGAGCACCACCACTGGGTACTGGTACGCCAACCAAAGCCTGCCGCAAGCTCTGGAAACCATTTCCAAGCGCCGTCCAAGAACTTGTGCTCGTGGTGCCCTTCTCCATCATGACAATGCACCTGCTCACAAGTCCAAGACAGTGGTTTATTGTCTGGCCCATGAACACATCCAGGAGCTTGGTCATCCACCATACAGTCCAGATCTGGCCTCCAGCGACTATTTAGTGTTCCTACAAATCAAGCGCAAGATGCATGGGATTCGTTTTGAGTCCACAAAACTTGCAGTGGAGTCCATCATCCAGCATGCAGAAGACACACCTGCCTCGAACTGGTCCAGCTGCTTCACCATGTGGTTTGAGCTCATGCACCTTTGCATAGACTCTTCTGGCGAATGCTTTGAAAAATGTAATGTTCACTTTGTTTGTAAATATAATACTCTATGGGCATCTGGAAACTTATTGCACACCATGTCTAAGTTGTCAGGACACGCATGGACTTAGATAAGAGCCTGTCCCACCTATCAATAAGAAGTAGAGGGATTGCAAACAGGATCACTTTATGTCCTTGTCCAGAACCCGGCCACGCAACTGCATGTGTACAGCTATACAGCTGCCCATATATGCATAAATATCACAATTGGAATTGCAAACAGTTCAAGCCCACAGGAGAGGGATCTTTAGGCCTGTCCAGTTGAAGTTAACAGGCTAACGCCATCTGAAGATGGCATTAGCCCACTCATGCAAGATCTGAAAAGCTACACTTTATGAATCTTGTTGCGAATCATTCTCATAGAAAACTATGGGGGCGGCAGATGCATTAGCTGCCTACTGGAAAGCAGGAGATATTTCAGATATCTCCTGCTTTCTATCTTGTTACATTCTAATAACACTTATTTCTCTGATAAACATGTGGAAACAACTGATTCCAAACAGTATATTTTAAGGGCAGAATTGCTTGATAAATAATCCCCATAGAAAGATGAGGGAAAAGAGAGAGATACAGGAAGAGTGGGGAAGAGACAGATGGAGTAATAGGGGGAAGAGAGAGATGGAGTAAGAGGGAGAAGAGAGAGATAAAGTAAGAGTGGGGAAGAGACAGATGGAGTAAGAGGGGGAAGAGAAAGATGGAGTAAGAGGGGGAAGAATAAGATGCAGTAAGAGGGGAGAGAGATGGAGTAAGAGAGTGGAAGAGAGAGAAGGAGTATGAGAGGGGAAGAGAGAGATGGAGTAAGAGGGGGAAGAGAGAGATGGAGTAAGTGGGGGAAGAGAGAGATAAAGTAAGAGGGGGAACAGAGAGATGGATTAAGAGGGGTGAAAAGAGAGATGGAGTAAGAGAGGGAAGAGAGAGATGGAGTAAGAGGGGGAAGAATAAGATGGAGTAAGAGGGGAGAGAGATGGAGTAAGAGAGGGAAGATAGAGATGGAGTAAGAGGGGCAAGAGAGAGATGGAGTAAGAGAGGGAAGATAGAGATGGAGTAAGAGAGGGAAGATAGAGATGGAGTAAGAGGGGGAAGAGAGAGATGGAGTAAGAGGGGGAAGAGAGAGATGGAGTAAGAGGGGGAAGAGAGAGATGGATTAAGAGGTGGAAGAGAGAGATGGAGTAAGAGGGGGAAGAGAGATAAAGTAAGAAGGGTAAGAGAGATGGAGTAAGAGAAGGAAAAGAGAGATAGAGTAAGAGAGGGAAAAGAGAGATGGAGTAAGAGAGGGAAGAGAGAGATGGAGTAAGAGGGGGAAGAATAAGATGGAGTAAGAGGGGGAAGAGACAGATGGAGTAAGAGGGGCAAGAGAGAGATAAAGTAAGGGGGAGAAGAGAGAGATGTAGTAAGAGGCGGAATAGATAGATGGAGTAAGAGGGGGAAGAGAAACGTGGAGTAAGAAGGGGAAGTGAGAGATGGAGTAAGAGAGGGAAGAGAGAGATGGAGTAAGAGAGGGAAGAGAGAGATGGAGTAAGAGAGGGAAGAGAGAGATAGAGTAAGAGGGGGAGAAAATAAAGGTGGGGTTCTGCTGAATGACAGATGCAAAGATTAACAGGAAAGAGGAGAACTAAAGTGATACAGATATAATACTGCAAATATACTTTCAATTAGATCAAAGAAGGGTTGAATGTCAACATGGTCACTACATATTAACCATGCTGACATTGCAACCATGTAGGCAATCTCATGGTGACCTGATGCATGTCGAAATCATAACTATCGACCTAACATACATTACCACAACCATCTCCAGACAGCCCCATTTGGCCATCAGCCAACTTATAAGAGTCCCAGTAATGCCTATGGCCAATCCACTTCTGCAAATAACATTCTTAACTAACTCCTAGGAGAAGAGCCAAGGTTCTGGAGCTTCCCTCTTGGAACTCAGGATCACTCTGAAACTCCCAACAGCATCACCAGTTCATCTAACCACAAACTGGATTCCAAAAACACTTCCTTGGAAACTAGAATCACACTGGCAGTAGACAGTGGACTACAGTGTACATCGCTCACCCAAAATTGACAAGTATCTGTATCTCAGAGGTAAATGGTTTGACCTCGGGGGGAGGTGAGCTTGGCCCACCTCTCCAAGTACACCCCCTGGATTCAGAGCCAGATCACCAATTAGACAAACCAGGCCCTTGGATGTCCACCCATTACTGCAATGGGTGGGCACCACCATGGTGCTCGATACCTCAGAAATTTATCCACAATGACTTCACGGTCCCTCCCCTGGGACCACATGGTATCACTATGCTCTTCCTTTTTGACCATAGTGGGCCTACCTATCTTAAGTGCACTGGGTCCCTCTGTCTCAAGTGCCTCATGTCCCCCTGTCTTAAGTGCTCCTGGCCCGCTGAAGTCTGAATCCAGCTGTGTTCCATAACACATAGCAAAAAAAAAGAACACATTTGAATTATATTTATCAGTATATTTTAAAACAGGTAAAGAACGTAAATAGTTATTTATCGGTATATACTTATCGGAATCAGTGATGCGGAAAGTAACATCCATTTTCTATTTATTGCCACTGTACAAAATTAAATTTAAAGAAAGGAGAAGACTCAAATTCAATTCCTTCTAACACCGATGCATTACCATAAGTCATATATATCTGACAAGGCTCTCGCGGGGGCCTTTTACGTGTTTTTATTTTCATGAACAATTAAGTTCTGGAGTATTACAGTAAGTGCAGATATTCCACCCAGCATTGAATGATTAATGAGGAGCTCTTATCAGGGAGATTAATAATTCGCGAGAAGACACTGAACCTCGTTGCAAGGTCACTGTGGCTGCCAGGCGTATTTACTGGTCGATCATGTGATCAACTCATTTAGGTGTTTTTCCTGGTTTTCAACATGCAAAACACGCATCATTACAGGAATACTATTCCCAACTGGAAGTCCCTTCCTAAAATATTCATCTGAGCAAACTGCAGTAACTCACTGGTTTGTTTCACTTCAGACGCTGTAAACAGATTGAAATTTTCGTACGTTCTACCACAACTCACTCACTACAACATTATTTTCCAGTCTAAGATAGCAAAAATTAAGGAGAACAAAAGGTTGGCAGAGGCTTTTAAATTTCTCTCTAACTGAGACCTCATAGGAATTATTTTAGCCCTTTATTTAAAAATATAAGAGTCAATTGTGTAGGATGTGTGCCGGACCATTTTTGCTGGATTTGGATTTGGTTCTGATTCATTTGGATTTGGATTTGCCAAACCTGCCGTGACTGGTTATGGTTTTGGATTTATTTGCAAAAATTTTTGTTTCTAGAGTGTTATTAACCTCAATAACATTAATTTCCAGTAATTTACAGTCAATTTAGACCACCTCACAGCTCACAATATTGTTTTCACCATTATTGGCCAAAGGGTGCAGTGAGCTGGCTGGTTACTAAGCGACAGACACCGCAGTTTAAAGCACATCTTTGAAACATTGCCACTCACTACTGAGCCACAGTACTTGTGTGTTTTGGACACACAGAGGGCTAAGGCCCAAGGAGTCACGGTGCTTGTATACACAGAGGGCTACGGCCCAAGGAGTCACAATGCTTATACACACATTTGGCTATTGCCCAAGGAGTCACGGTGCTTATACACACAGAGGGCTAACTGCTCAATTGAGTCACCGTGCTTGTATACACAGTGTGGTACAGCACCAAAAATATAAATAAATATTTTTTAATTTTTTACTTTCTTGAAAGTTTTTTTTACTTTTATAAACATTTTTTTTGTACACAGCCACTTGTAAGTCTTGACACCTTAATCAGAGTATAGCCCAGCGTACATCAGTGTGCCGTGTGCCCCCTATACACAGTCACTTTGCCAGCACAGCCACTTGTGAAGGTGCCTACACACTACGCAATGTGCTTACGATGCGATATGATGAGCAATTTCCCTTGAACTCTCCCCGGCAGCTCCTCGGCATGATGTGTCAGTAGATCTATCATGCACGATCTAAACATTTGCCGATCTTTAGCAAAATAGCAGACAGATGCTTGCACGGATCAGGGATATATGTGATGCATGCATCTGTCTGTAAAAAAATAAACACAGATACATGGATGGGATCAGTGAGACCCGTCCATGCTGCCGTGTTTAAAAAATGAAAACCTGTGTAAAAAAATAAATAAATAATGGCATGACCCCTCCCCCAAAAGAGCAACCAGCCCTGGGATCTAGTGACCCTGTGCTGGTTGTGCAAAATACAGGGGGACAAACGACATAGGGGTCCCCCATACTTAAGCACAACCAGCACCGGGCTAGTCAGAACCAGTCCTGGTTGCCATAATACGGGCAACAAACGACGTAGGGTTCCCCCGTATTTTGAGCAACCAGCACTGGGCTCTGATCTGGTCCTGGTTCTGGAAGTACAGAAGAAAAAAATGTGTAGGGTCCCCCTGTATTATCCAGAATCAGCACCGAACTCTTTCTAGCGTGGGGCTAATGCCACAGCCAGGGGAACCCTTTCACCAGGCCCCCCAGCCAAAGCATTAACGCTGACCACTAGTTAGCCCAAGCTGGGGATCCCTGGGGTGCTGGGGACCCCATCAATAAAGGGGTCTGCCACTTCACGGCACCACTGGCCTAGGATGATAGCCCCGGCTATCCACACAATCCTGGTGGGTGGCGGGTTGATAGTGTAAGTGTAGTGTAAAAAAAGAAGAGTATAAACATTGTCTTTACAGTAGAACTGCAGGTCCCAGCAAGCCTCCCCCGCATGCTGGTACTTTGAGAACCAGAAGTACCAGCATGCGGGGCATTAAGGGCCTGCTGGTACCTGTGGTTCACCTGTAAAGAAATGTTTAAATAAACACAATACACAAACACTGTGATAGTAAAGTTTTAATACATACATACATACATACATACATACATACATACATACACACTCACACATACTCATCTACATTACCTGGACTGGTCCACTTCTCCCTGTAGGCATCCATGGTTTTGGTAAAATAAAAAAATGAGTAATGCGATCCACTCAACAAGCAATCCCCGCAACCCCTGGGCGGTGGGTATATATAGGGGAACCCTTCTCATATTTTTCCCCTGTATTTCCAGAACCAGGACCGGATCAGAGTTCAGAGCTGGTTACTCAAAGTACAAGGGACCCCTACATCGTTTGTCCCCCTTATTTTGCACAACCAGCATGGGGTCACTAAAGCTCGGGGCTGGTTGCTCTTTTGGGGGAGGGGTCACATCGTTTTTTTTTTTTTTCTTTTACATGCCTGCAAGCATTGGGAGAGAAATGGCTCCCAGTCCCGGTCTCGACGCCTTATGTAGAGCCGAACTCTCGCGGGAATCCGACGTCAGGAGGATGACGTTCGGCCTCGCAGTGGGTTACGAGTCAGGCGGGTACACCCGAGCCGCAGCTCGGGTGGACTCGGATCCCGGATGTTCGGAGCGGTTCAGGTTCCACAGAATCCAAACCGCTCAACCCTAATATTGTGTTACTTTACCTTCACACAGCAGTGACTGATATAGATGAATGCAGGACAATGTTACCGTTCGCTAACTATACTCTAGCACTTAATGATCATTTAACATTTGCAGACTTTTTTGTAAACTAAAATACGAGTAGGTATAATAAGTTCCAAAGTTTAATTTGTAAATTTTGTAAATCAATACCCTTCTGAAATGTTACTGTAGTTTAGTTTCCAATGGTATTTGTATCTGCAGACTGTCTTCTTCCGAGGGGGATTGTAATATTTAGCTCTATATTCGTTTAAGTCTCGTTTATAATGTCAAGTAAAATTAGCTGTTAATTTCTCTTTGTTCTTTGTTTTTCTTCATAAAATCAAAAATCTAAATTTTAAAAATAAGTTAATCCAATTGCACACATCAGAGATGTTGGCAGGTCACTATTATTGTAGGTGACTGAACCTGCTAAGTGCAGTAACGCATCAGCGGAGATGAAGGTATCTTTATATGTTGTGTTGTCATCAGTCACATTGATAGGGCATGTTCAGCATAATGGAACATTGCAGGCATCCGCCACGGGATCTGGTTACGATACCGGCGGAAACTATCCCCCATGGAGGGTTGGGTTTAGGGTGTGGGGAGGGGGGGGATAGGTTTAGGCTCTAACGGGGGGAGGATAGGGTTAGGCACTAAGGGGGGAGGTTAGGGTTAGGCACTAAGGGGGGGGTAGGTTTAGGCTCTAACGGGGGGAGGATAGGGTTAGGCACTAAGGGGGGGTAGGTTTAGGCACTAAGGGGGGAGGTTAGGGTTAGGCTCTAAGGGGGGGTTAGGTTTAGGCACTAAGGGGGGAGGTTAGGGTTAGGCACTAAGGGGGGGTTAGGTTTAGGCTCTAACGGAGGGAGGTTAGGGTTAGGCACTAAGGGGGGGGTAGGTTTAGGCTCTAACGGGGGGAGGATAGGGTTAGGCACTAAGGGGGGAGGTTAGGGTTAGGCACTAAGGGGGGGGTTAGGTTTAGGCACTAAGGGGGGAGGTTAGGGTTAGGCACTAAGGGGGGGTTAGGTTTAGGCTCTAATGGGGGGAGGTTAGGGTTAGGCACTAAGGGGGGGTAGGTTTAGGCTCTAATGGGGGAGGATAGGGTTAGGCACTAAGGGGGGAGGTTAGGGTTAGGCACTAAGGGGGGAGGTTAGGGTTAGGCACTAAGGGGGGGGGTAGGTTTAGGCACTAAGGGGGGAGGTTAGGGTTAGGCTCTAACGGGGGGAAGATAGGGTTAGGCACTAAGGGGGGGAAGATAGGGTTAGGCACTAAGGGGGAGAGGTTAGGGTTAGGCACTAAGGGGGGAGGTTAGGGTTAGGCACTAAGGGGGAAGGTTAGGGTTAGGCACTAAGGGGGGAGGTTTGGGTTAGACACACATAAGAGAGGGTTGGGAGGGGAGGGGAGGGTTAGACTACTTATAATTGCAATGGTTATTATGTATCCATCTCTCTCGTCTGGACAGCGGTTGCAGTAACTGCTGTCCCTGCGCGTAATATTCCCGGCATATTATAGTGAAAGACTTCTGCGGGGGAAGCTGACACTGTGCATGCTCTCAGTGTCAGCTTCCGGATCCGGCCGATTGCGATTAAAAGATCTCTCTCCTGCCTTCGATCGGGATGCCGGGCGTCGGGCTCCCGGCGTATGTCATATGACAGTCGGGAAGCCGGCAGTCGGGATTAGGTCCGCCGGCTTCCCGACTGCATACCGTGAAAACTACCAGGGCTAAACTCCAAAAATCTTTGCTTTTTGAAGTTTAGTACATACTGTAGGGGTCAGATCGTCGTCCCCATTGATAATAATGGGGACTGCAATCTGCAGTGCTAATTAGCACTCTGTGTGAGATTTCTGTGAAATCTCCTGCTTGCCATTAGTACATAGGAACAATACATAAAATTATGAAGGAACTGAAGTTTGATACATAGGCCCCACAGTCATTGAGCACTGCTTACATATAATGAAATGTTATTTCTGTTTTTAATTTGACACTGACGTCTAATTAAAAGTTGGACCTAAATCTCATGTAAACTAAAGGTGCGTACACACCAGACGATATTTTGCATGATTTGCCTGATTTCGATGAATCGGAACAACAAATCATGTAAAATATGTCCAAATTGTGAGTGACCATTAAACCAATCAAAAAGCAAAGTTTTCATTATCTCAGTCATGCCAAAAAAAAATAATCTGTATTTCGGAATATTTGAATATGGGAGACTCAACCTGTATAATGATTAGAGGTGAACGGTGAGGTTTTTCTGAAAACTGAACACACCCGAACTTTTGGGTTCTGAGTCAAACCAAGTCCTGACTGGGATCACTTTGGAGTTCCGAGTAGAACAGAGCGCCGACTTGGGTCTTCTCGCCAAGTTTGGAACTCCGATTTAAAGACCAGATCTCGTGTGTTTTGGATTTTATTTAAGTCCCTCCCTTGTGATTTCAGGTGCTGTGATGTGGTCAGAATTGACTGGAAATTAATGTTATCGATGTTAATAATACTGTAGGTACAAAAACAGATCCAAATTACATGATTTTAGCTGTTTTGATCAATTTTTAAAGAAATCCAAAAAACTGAAACCGAACCAAAACACTTGGGTGGTTTTGCCAAAACCAAAACACGATGATGATTTAGAACCAGAACTAAAACACGGGGGTGTGCTTACATCTCTAGTAGTCCCCAAATCGTTTTGTATAGCAGCAATAACGGATGTTAGTTTTCAGAGGATAGTGTTTTTTTTTTTGTTTTTTTTTAAAGTCCCCTTAATGTATACAGAGAGCCTGAAATGTATAGATGTGAATTGCAGCAAAATGTTTAATTGCATCATTTGAAAGGTTTTGCAGCTGTCTCAGAGCTGTCCAGCTCCTGTCCTCATGGACCAGTAATCGGCCAGGTTTTCGTGACACTGCACAGACCTCTGCTTACTGCTTAGTCGCACGTACAGCAACGGTACTCGGTTACCTACATCTACACTCAGGAAGCCTAAAAGTCTGGCAGGTTAGGGGTCCCAGATGAGGACTAAGCATGAATGTCTAGAACAGATAAAATAAACAGGCAAAGGGAAAACAAATACACACACACACAGTACTAAATAAACATCAAAATGTAAATGGCGATTGTTAAATCTAGCTTGTCTGTGTTATTTTTACTGATTCACCTTTAGAGCAGATTTGTATTTATCTTGCATGTTTACCGGTTTTTACAGCTGTTCGGCACCTCTTTGTGTCCAACATTAATCTCTGGGTGTAATATGTTTTGTCAACATTGACCCCAGAAAAATTCATCTTGTCAACACTGATGGCATGACGACATGATGATTATAATGTCAAATAAATATTTCTAGTGGCATAGTGTAGACAAACCTTGGATGGCAGGTCAGGTGGCTCTAGCTGTGTCTTACGCGTTCGGCGGTAATGTTCTGATGACTTCTGGTCGAACTCTCGATGCTTCCGATGTTGAGTAAATCCTTAAACCTAACCCTCTCCCTAGTGCCTTACCTTAACTCTCTGCTCCCGCAGCCTAACCCTATCCTCCCCTCCCACAGCCTAACCCTAACCTCCCACAGCCTAACCCTAACCCTCCCGCAGCCTAACCCTATCCTCCCACAGCCTAACCCTAACCCTCCCCTCCCTCAGCCTAACCCTATCCTCCCACAGCCTAAACCTCCCCTCCCGCAGCCTAACGCTATCCTCCCACAGCCTAACCCTAACCCTCCCCTCCTGCAGCCTATCCCTATCCTCCCACAGCCTAACCCTAACCCTCCCCTCCCGCAGCCTAACCCTATCCTCCCACAGCCTAACCCTAACCCTCCCGCAGCCTAATCCTATCCTCTCACAGCCTAACCCTAACCCTCCCGCAGCCTAACTCTATCCTCCCACAGCCTAATCAGCCTAACCCTAACCTCCCACAGCCTAACCCTAACCCTCCCCTCCCGCAGCCTAACCCTATCCTCCCACAGCCTAACCCTAACCCTCCCCTCCCGCAGCCTAACTCTATCCTCCCACAGCCTAACCCTAACCCTCCCCTCCCGCAGCCTAACTCTATCCTCACACAGCCTAACCCTAACCGTCCCCTCCCGCAGCCTAACCCTATCCTCCCACAGCCTAACCCTAACCCTCCCCTCCCGCAGCCTAACTCTATCCTCCCACAGCCTAACCCTAACCCTCCCCTCCCGCAGCCTGACTCTATCCTCCCACAGCCTAACCCTAACCCTCCAATCCCGCAACCTAACCCTAACCTTCCCCTCCTGCAGCCTAACTCTAACCCTCCAGTCCCTGCAGCCTAACCCTAACCCTCCGCTCCCGCAACCTAACCCTAACCCTCCGATCCCGCAGCCTAACTCTAGCCCTCCAGTCCCTGCAGCCTAACCCTAACCTTCCGCTCCCACTGCCTAACCCTAACCCTCTGCTCCTGCAGCCTAACCCTAACCTTCCCTTCCTGCAGCCTAACTCTAGCCCTCCAGTCACTGCAGCCTAACCCTAACCCTCCGATCCAGCAGCATAACTCTAACCCTCCAGTCCCTGCAGCCTAACCCTAACCCTCCGCTCCCGCAGCCTAACCCTAACCCTCCAGTCCCTACAGCCTAAACCTCCGCTCCCGCAGTCTAACCCTAACCCTCCGCTCTCGCAGCCTAACCCTGACCCTCCAGTCCCTGCAGCCTAACCAGGGGCTGGCTGGCAACTTTTTGCCTGGGGGACAAATGCATGCAGGCGGCCCTGGCAGAGGAGTAGCGTGTAGCCAGGGTGCCCGAAGAACGTGCGTGCTATGGCGCCGCCCCCCTCAAGTGTTTCAGGGAGGAGGCGGGTCCATATGGGATTAATGTAAGGTAAAAATAAAGATTAGGGGCAGCCCCCTGTCGTAGTGCCCATATGCAGTGCCCCCGTGTGCCACAGGAGATAACACCCTTATGCAGGCCTCCAGTAGTGCCCCCTGTAGTGATCCCCCCTATGCAGTGCCCCTTGTGCCCCCAGTAGTGGTCCCCCCTGTTCAGTGCCCCTTGTGCCCCCAGTAGTAAACCCCTTATATAGTGCCCCCAATAGTGGTACCCCCTATGCAGTGCCCCCAGTAGCAGTCCACCCCCCCATGCAGTGCCCCCAATAGTGGTAACCCTTATGCAATGTCCCTTATATAGTGTCCCCAGTTGTAATCTCCCCCCTATGCAGTACCCCCAGTATTGCCCTTTATATAGAGCCCCCAGCAGTGGTCCCTCGCAGTGCCCCCAGTGGTAGTCCCCTCCCCCTATGTAGTGCCCCTAGTAGTAGTCCCCTCCCCCCTATGAAGTGCCCCTAGTAGTAGTCCCCTCCCCTTGTAGTGCCCCCAGTAGTAGTAGTAGTCCCCCCTTGTAGTTCCCCCAGTAGTAGTAGTCCCCCCCTTGTAGTGCCCCCAGTAGTAGTAGTCCCCCCAGTAGTAATCCACCCCCCTGGTAGTGCCCCCAGTAGTAATTTCCCCCCGGTAGTGCCACCATAGAAATCCCCCCGTGGTAGTGCCCCCATAGTAATCCCCCCTGGCAGTGCCCCCATAGTAATCCCCCCTGGCAGTGCCCCCATAGTAATCCCCCCCTTGGTAGTGCCCCCAGTAGCCCACCCCCAGTAGAGACTTAATAAAAAAATAAAAAATAAAACACTTACCTGAAACTCCCGCTCCTGGTCCCGACGCTTCCACCGGCTCCTCTGGCCGCTTTGCATTATGGGAGAGACGTCGTCATGATGACGGCTCTCCCATTACCCACTGCGGGAGCCGGAAGATGGCTCCCGCAGTGGGAGCAGCGGCAGCCGATGAGAGTCTGACAGACTCTCAGCGGCTGATGATTACAGCAAACACACAGCTGCCGGCTCCGGCGGCTGTGTGTTTGTGCTGTGTAGCGCTGACCGGATTCCGTCCGGTCAGCGCTACACACGCGGTGCAGTCTGTGTCACAGTGACACAGACTGCACCGGCCCGCGTCACGCATGGCGCTACGGCCCGGGGGGCACATGGCACCCTGCCCCCCGGCCCAGCCCGCCACTGAGCCTAACCCTAACCCTCTGCCCCTGCAGCCTAACCCTAACTCTTCGCTCTCGCAGCCTAACCCTGACCCTCCAGTCCCTGCAGCCTAACCTTACCCTGACCGCTATTATGACACATTGAGCCGGTTGCGGAGAGGCAATTAATTGAGAACGACCTGGATTGCTGCGAACAGGTGTCATATTGCTGGACGATATTGCCAGGCCACACTCAGCCAGCTGCATGTGCGAGTTGTTACGGCAGATACTGGACCATCCTCCCTATAGCCCTGACCTGGCACCAAGTGATTTCCAGTTCTTTGGACCATCAAAGAACCACCTGGGCTGGAAAACGATTCGCAACCGACGGTAAAGTTCAGCAAGCCACCATGTCCTGGCTGTAGGTGCTTGACACGGATTCCTTCTATGCCGGGATAGATGCCTTGGTGTACAATTGGAACAAATGCTTAGACATGTATGGAGAATATGTACAAGTTGAATACATTTATGCAATGAGTGGTCTTGTTACCTTATTTTTTGAACCATCATCATATTAAATTTGTTGTCCTTCTGAGGAGCTGGGCACCCACCAGGACTCTACAAGAGACCTGGCCTGGGTAATCAGTACCCGGTGCCCCTGCCCTTGTTGCACGCAGTGAGTACTCAAGCTGCGTATGCCGTCGCACTGGCTAATTTATGCACACCCATGTAACGGCATTCAAGGCACACCTGCATTTCTCCAAATACCACCTGTCACTCACTCTGCGATGGTTTTCCGCGCTCTGCATAATTGCAGTGCGATCGCAGTGTAGCATTCGCGCACTGCGATGCGTATGCATGCGCAGCATGCAAGAATCGTCCAACTGCGTACGCTGTTGCGATCCATAATGAATCAGACCCATAGACTTGTCCAGCATTGATCTTGTCTGCAACGATTTTCCAGCAGACACTATGGGAATGTACACTGGGCCTGATTCAGAGCCGAACGCTCTGACCAGACCGCTCGCTCTGAATCAGGGCCCTCCTCCATGAAAATGGAGCGGCCTCCTTGTGACCACCCACAGCATATGCGAGCGTCCATGATGATGGCCGCGATGGTCTAGACCATCGCGACCATCGGGCTTGCGACGGAGACCCTGCGGTAGGGTCTCGCTGCCGCATGCCCTGGAGTGATTTTGGCTCTATCAGAGCCAAAATCACTCCCACTGACATCACTAGTGATGTCAGTGGGGCCGGCTTCAGACGGTAGGCTTTCCTATGGGAACGCCTCCGTCTGGCAGGCACGCCCCCGGAACGCCCACCAAAGGGGGCGTGCTGTCAATCAACATCGACAGCACGCCCCCTGTGGTGCGAGACCCGGAGCGATGGAGAGCCCGTCGCTCGCCGGGTCTCGCGCATGCGCACGACGGATCTCCCTCCATCGTGCGCATGCACAGTGGGGGAACATCGAACCGCTTGCGAGCGTCCTGCGCTCGCGAGCGGGTCTGAATGACCCCCACAGTTTGCAAGTGCAGCAAGCATGGCGCCCAAGCGGCGACGAGCGCAGATTTGTAAAAAGAAATACAGAATATAATTCTTGAACAGTTTTGTTATCAGAGATAACTGTTTTTTGCGTGTTTATGTACAGTTCTTCTCTCTAACGTAACGTGAGTATATTTCAGGGTACATCCAATGCTATGTCTTTGCGTTAGTACTATGGAGCTGATTCAGAGCCACTCGCTAGATGCGATCGCTCGCACGATGTGTATGCAAATTGCGTAGTCAGTGCTTCCGCACAGCAATACATTAGCACGCCCAGTATTTCTTAGAGCGCGATCACATAGTGTATGCAGACACCCACCAGCCTGTTTTAAGATGCCCACTTGTGCACGTCATGTCCAGGAAGCGTATGCAACCATCAGATGCGATCGCAGCACTTGAGGTTGACCATACCCTGCCGCAAGCACTGCGAGCACTTCAGTGTAAGAACCAGCCAGGTGACGTGTACTATGACGCTGTCTTATAATTATGCACACCTCTAAAACGCCGTTGAGATGCTCAGGTATGCCTGCGTATGCACCTCCACTCTCCCTGTTTTTAATGGCCAGCCCCTGTTACCACCTACAAACGGCTTCTCCTGTCACTCACTCTGCTATGCTGTCTGTGCGCAGCGAGCGAATGCATTGTGAACTTTCGCTAAGGTATACGCATGCGTACACATTGCATACCATCGGCAGCAGCGAGAATATGCATCTTAGCGAGCGGGTCTGAATGAGCTCCTGTGTGTCCTGCCGTACCTGTTAGCAAAGTATTGTCACTCAGACACCCACCCTAAGAGCTGGTTTACTGGCTTCTCCTCATAGCGACAGATGGCTTCCAGCACAGGGATATATGTATGTAAGTGTGTGAGAAGCAGGTGCTTTGCCCCATTACATTACAGATAATCCTGTCTATAGGAATTTGAGCCTTGGTTCCGCAGCTCAAGGTCAAACAGTTTTTTATGGGTTTCAAATGGATTTTTAAGGAGTTTTTTTTTTGTTCCTGAAATCTGTATACGAATAATGTACTTCCATAGTTTATCTTTTCATTTCTTCATATGTTAAGCGGATACATTATGTACTGTAGCTACATTTAAAATAAAATGTTTCTCTTTCATATTGAAATTATTGGCCAATGTCAACATGAGTAAAATGTAGTAATATTATGATTTATTATACTTTTCTGATTATTATTATTATTATTATTATTATTATTATTATTATTATTATTATTATTATCCTAAAAGCTTTGGAATTGTTTTTGTATTCTCAATATCTTCTGGGGTCTTTTAAGGTGTAATCGTACAGTCGTTCCCCATCCCCTGTAGTGCCTACACTGAACAATATGGAGTTCAGTGCAGACACCCTCCCTTATCCCCAAACATGCCCAATCTGTCGCTATGGGCAGATTGACCGGCATGTTCAGGCGATGATTGATGTCGGAAACGACCAGGGGGAGCGCGCATCACTGGTCGTTTCCATCATTATAGTGCACGATTAATGAGCGATTGAACGATTACGATGTCATAATCATTCGATGGCTCATTTAAATCGCCTAGTGGATACGTGGCATTATATTATAGAATGATGAAAGTATGGTAGAAAATTGTGACTGTAGAAAATACCTTGGGGTGACTTACTGACAGCTCGTACAGCGCACTTACTGACAGTGTCATAGGAAACGGGGACACAGCAGATGCAATTGTGACTGGGGCAAAGTGGAACAGGTGACCTTGTCAAGAACCTGTAAAAATCTGCCAACTTGTAAATAGAGGAGGCGCCAGAATCACTTGTTACCCTATCACAGTCCCACACCGGGCCCCCACAGACCCACTAATTGGCCAACATACCATTTTATATCACTGAGACCACCCATCACACTGACCACAAAATGTCACTCAAACCTCCACTTATAGTACCCCAACATACCTCTCACTCAGGGGTACATTTACTAAGATGGGAGTTCTATTTAAGAAGTGTTGTTGCCCATAGCAACCAATCAGATTCCAGGTATTATCTTCTAGAAGGTGCTAGATAAATGAGAAGTAGAATCTGATTGGTTGCTGTGGGCAACATCACTTCTTCAATAGAACTCCCATCTTAGTAAACTTACCCCTCAGAGTACAAGAGACCCTTCAATACTGATGAGCACTATTTAATACCATCTTGCCCCTTGACATTCTGAAATCGCTGCTTACCCAAAATGAGTGAATTGTGCTTCTTTTACCACTGAAAATCTATAATGTACAGCAAAAATATAATATAGATGATATAGAAGGGTTTGTGATCAGCGCTGTAATATACTGGGTTATGTAGAGCAGCTAGTACTCGAGATGTCCAGTTTCATATCGTGTGCATGGGTGGGATACATCAACACCAAGAATGCTGTCAAACTTCTGAAAATGCTGTTTTTGGAAGTTTTGTCCACATTTCCCAAATGCATCGAGATCCAGAAGGTAAAACTTTCCGGAGCTTGCCTAATGGAAGCCGATGGGCTTCTTTTCTGTGAATTTACCAAGAGGGATCCAATAGGATCCTTCCCAGGGTGCACTGCGGCTCACGCATGGTGCAGAAATCCCCACACTGTAAAGGAAAGCTCTAGCTGAAATGTACATGCATATTACGTTACTAAATGCCACTATGTATGCGACCAGTGGCAGGATGAATCCCACCCATCAGGTTAAAGGGTAAAAGGATGTAGCCAGAGCTGCACTGCCGCCAGAGACCTCACATAACCTCCCGCTAGAGGCAGCACAGTGTGACAATGTCCACCTATACGGAATGGCAGTCATGGCGGCATCTGCAGCCATCTGTGAGCCTGAGGGTGGTATAGTGGCGGTGTCCTGCACTGATGTGACCTTGCCAGGTAAGTATCTTGCAGGGTCTGCTACCGCTAGGTGTATTTAGGGAGTTACAGTGAGCAGGTTCTCAGAGTCCGCTCCTCCACTCCCGGGGCGTCTTCAATGAAGTCGCTGTCTGTGCTGGTGGGATCATCCACGATCCTGAGGGGTCCTGCAGCGGATTGTACTGTGGTTGGTGATGTGGTTCCTGGCTCTGGCTCCAGAGCTGGTGCAGTGTAACGGCATGTCCACCAATGCGTTTCAACCAATCTTAGGCCATTCTCAAGGAAGGGTATGTGGGTAATGGGTGTTCTTTTATCTCTATCCCACAGTCATCATCATTAGTGTTAGGACATACATCCACCCCGGCATTCGGTATGAAAGACCGGCTGACGCATGGCCGGCAGTTCGATTCTCGGCAGCATCAGCCCAACAGATGCAGAGATCCCGGCAGCGGCAGCACTGGAAATCAAGATCGTCCCTAGGTAAGTACAAACTAACCTCACCTAACCCCCTTAACCCTAACCCTCCTTAGGGGTGCGTAACCCTAACCTCCCCCATGTGCCTAACCCTAATCCCCCCTCTAAGTGCCTAAACCTAACCCCCCTTCCCCGCTGCCTGAACCTGTCCCCCGGGGGGGTGCCTAAACCTAACCCCCCTTCCCCGCTGCCTGAACCTGTCCCCCGGGGGGGTGCCTAACCCTAACCTCCCCCCGGGGGTGCCTAACCCTAACCCTCCCTCCCTCTAGCCTAACCCTAACCCTCCCGGGGGGGGTGCCAAACCCTGTCCCCCCCGGGTGCCCTAAACCTAACCCTCCCCCTATGGCTGACCGCTCGCGGTGCCCGGCATCCGCTCGATCGGGATGCCGGGCGCCGGTCTCCCGGCATCGTAAAAATGACAGGCGTCTAGATTTAGACGCCTGTCATTTAACCCTCACCTGGATAAAGCAATCGGGAAGCCGGCTGTCAGGCTTATGTCAACCAGTTTCCCGATTGAATCCCTCCACCCCGTACTCGGTCCGGGAGATCCGGCTGATATAGGCGCCCCACCTCTGTTCACATGCTTCAAATCATACAAGCACAGAAGTCATGCTACAGGCTCAAGATGATCCCACGGGAAGGATCAGTTCAGAGCAATCATATGGAAGCCATCAAGTTGCCGCCCACAAACACATATTTCATGGAGATAGTGGTCTGACAATAGTCGGGTCAGATCATCCGATCATTCTCTGTCTGCGTGTGTATGCATGGAAATGGTAAAGCACAGGCGCTGTCAGTGATGGCTTTCTATGGTGCATGAGCCATCCCAGAAGCACCCACCGAAAATTGCATAGATCTGCGTGTCATTTCCGTCTACGTCTTTGCGCAGTGACCATGGGAATGTTGACGCAGTGTGACACGGACGCATTGCGCAGAATGAAAAGATTGTTTGCTTGCGTCCAACATAGCCACTGCATCCACTTCCAGTTCAGAACAGATAAGGTAACATTTAAATATAAAATTTAATTAAATTTAATTAAATACAAACACACATGGAAAATAGAAATAGAAAGACATCAATGTGTGGTCAAGACCATCGCGACCATCGGGCTTGCGTCGAGACCCTTGTGGTAGGGTCTCGTTGCCGCAAGCCCAAGAGCACTCCCACTGACATCACTTGTGGTGTCAGTGGGGCCGACCCCAGACGGTAGGCGTTCCCATGGGAACGCCTCCGTCTGGGCAACCACGCCCCCGGCCCGCCTACCAAAGGGGGCGTGCTGTCACTCAACATCGACAGCACGCCCCCTTTGGTACGAGACCTGGAGCGAAGGTTTGCCCGTCGCTATCTGGGTCTCGCGCATGCGCACGAAGGTTCCTGCTTTGTCGTGCGCATGTGCACTGGGCCACCATAGACCCGCTTGCGAGCGCGTAGCGCTCACGAGAGGGTCTGAATCAGGCCCACAGTTCATAAAATAAAGGGTATAATAGAGGTCTATAGACCTGATTTAGTATTGCTGCCGCAGCTGCCATTTTATCAGCTGTGGTTGTGCGAAAAACATGCTAAATAAACAGCCACCGGGAATTGAGACGCCTGCCGGTGCCATTGCAGCTGTACGCAACATCGGACGCAGATACAGAAAACATCAACTCCTTGAGTGAGCATACCTCCAAACATGACCCTGTCCAGGAGGGACTCAATGCTCTGGTCCTGGACTTCCCTGGAAAGAGGCGGGGCTGCAGCACAGTTCAAAATTCAAATAGGGGAGTCACACCAACTGCCAGTGAGTCCCAGCCAGTGATGTTTGGCAGTGTGTGAGATGACAGTTGGTGTGACTCCCCTATTTGAATTTTGAACTGTGCTGCAGCCCCGCCTCTTACCGGGGAAGTCCAGGAGCAGAGCATTGTGTCCCTCCTGGAGAGGGTCATGTTGGGAGGTATGAGTGAGTCTATAGTCACTCAGAATGGATGACGTAATTGAGACGCTAGAGGAATGTTCCCTGCGTACGGGATCGCAGATGCAGGATGTGTCACGCCCCTGAAACGGTTAAGACACACATGCATTTTTTTTCCCTACACTGCTCATTGCCTCCCCAATATGCTCCCTGCCTGTGAATCACACTGTAATACAGACTTGCGCTTTGTGGCTCAGACACATGCACAGTCGCAAAAATATTGCTCGATTTGCAAAAACATCGGCATTGAGTACAACGCTGAAATGGGCCCTACGTTATTTCTTCTGCCCTTGCCACCCTAGCAATTAAAAAAACTGCTGAAAAGCTGCTTATTTATTACATAAAGTATTGCAGGAAAAAACGATCGGAAGAGACACAGCAACATATTCATTATGGTTTTCGGTCTCCGATAACAAACATTCTGTTTTGCCACGAATGCCAGAGCAATTCATCAATGCTCTGGAGCAAATGATGTCCCCGCGAATGCCTTCACCGCTAACGGTGAAAATTAGCATTGCCGAGTCAGGCAGAGAAAATATTGTATTTTTGGAACTTGATGAATTTAGGCCCCCATACTAGTGTATGGGAACAGCAGTACAGATCGGGGCTGAAAGGTAAGCAGGAGATATCTGTGATACTAGTGTACTATGGGAAAAGCGGTACAGATCGGGGCTGAAAGGTAAGCAGGAGATATCTGTGATACTAGTGTACTATGGGAACAGCGGTACAGATCGGGGCTGAAAGGTAAGCAGGAGATATCTGTGATACTAGTGTACTATGGGAAAAGCGGTACAGATCGGGGCTGAAAGGTAAGCAGGAGATATCTGTGATACTAGTGTACTATGGGAACAGCGGTACAGATCGGGGCTGAAAGGTAAGCAGGAGATATCTGTGATACTAGTGTACTATGGGAACAGCGGGTCAGATCGGGGCTGATAGGTAAGCAGGAGATATCTGTGATACTAGTGTATGGGAACAGCAGTTCAGATCGGGGCTGAAAGGTAAGCAGGAGATCTCTGTGATACTATTGTATGGGAACAGCAGTACAGATCGGGGCAGAAAGGTAAGCAGGAGATATCTGAGATACTAGTGTACTATGGGAACAGCGGTACAGACCGGGGCTGAAAGGTAAGCAGGAGATATCTGTGATACTAGTGTATGGGGACAGCGGTACAGACCGGGGCTGAAAGGTAAGCAGGAGATATCTGTGATACTAGTGTATGGGAACAGCAGTACAGATCAGGCTGAAAGGTAAGCAGGAGATATCTGTGATACTAGTGTACTATGGGAACAGCGGGTCAGATCGGGGCTGAAAGGTAAGCAGGAGATATCTGTGATACCAGTGTATGGGAACAGCAGAACAGATCGGGGCTGAAAGGTAAGCAGGAGATATCTGTGATACTAGTGTACTATGGGAACAGCGGGTCAGAACGAGGCTGAAAGGTAAGCAGGAGATATCTGTGATACTAGTGTACTATGGGAACAGCAGTACAGATTGGGGCTGAAAGGTAAGCAGGAGATATCTGTGTTACTAGTGTACTATGGGAACAGCGGTACAGATCAGGGCTGAAAGGTAAGCTGGAGATATCTGTGATACTAGTGTACTATGGGAACAGCAGTACAGATCGGGGCTGAAAGGTAAGCAGGAGATATCTGTGATACTAGTGTATGGGGACAGCGGTACAGATCGGGGCTGAAAGGTAAGCAGGAGATATCTGTGATACTAGTGTACTATGGGAAAAGCGGTACAGATCGGGGCTGAAAGGTAAGCAGGAGATATCTGTGATACTAGTGTACTATGGGAACAGCAGTACAGATCGGGGCTGAAAGGTAAGCAGGAGATATCTGTGATACTAGTGTACTAAAGGAAAAGCGGTACAGATCGGGGCTGAAAGGTAAGCAGGAGATATCTGTGATACTAGTGTACTATGGGAACAGCGGGTCAGATCGGGGCTGAAAAGTAAGCAGGAGATAACTGTGATACTAGTGTAAGGAAAAGCAGTACAGATCGGGGCTGAAAGGTAAGCAGGAGATATCTGTGATACTAGTGTACTATGGGAACAGCGGTACAGATCGGGGCTGAAAGGTAAGCAGGAGATAACTGTGATACTAGTGTACTATGGGAACAGCAGTACAGATCGGGGCTGAAAGGTAAGCAGGAGATATCTGTGATACTAGTGTATGGGAAAAGCAGTACAGATCGGGGCTGAAAGGTAAGCAGGAGATATCTGTGATACTAGTGTATGGGAACAGCAGTATAGATCGGGGCTGAAAGGTAAGCAGGAGTTATCTGTGATACTAGTGTACTATGGGAACAGCAGTACAGATCGGGGCTGAAAGGTAAGCAGGAGATATCTGTGATACTAGTGTATGGGGACAGCGGTACAGACCGGGGCTGAAAGGTAAGCAGGAGATATCTGTGATACTAGTGTACTATGGGAACAGCGGTACAGATCGGGGCTGAAAGGTAAGCAGGAGATATCTGTGATACTAGTGTAGGGGAACAGCAGTACAGATCGGGGTTGAAAGGTAAGCAGGAGATATCTGTGATACTAGTGTACTATGGGAACAGCGGTACAGATCGGGGCTGAAAGGTAAGCAGGAGATATCTGTGATACTAGTGTACTATGGGAACAGCGATACAGATCGGGGCTGAAAGGTAAGCAGGAGATATCTGTGATACTAGTGTATGGGGACAGCGGTACAGACCGGGGCTGAAAGGTAAGCAGGAGATATCTGTGATACTAGTGTACTATGGGAACAGCGGTACAGATCGGGGCAGAAAGGTAAGCAGGAGATATCTGTGATACTAGTGTATGGGAACAGCATTACAGATCGGGGCTGAAAGGTAAGCAGGAGATCTCTGTGATACTAGTGTACTATGGGAACAGCGGGTCAGATCGGGGCTGAAAGGTAAGCAGGAGATATCTGTGATACTAGTGTATGGGAACAACAGTACAGATCGTGGCAGAAAGGTAAGCAGGAGATATCTGTGATACTAGAGTACTATGGGAACAGCGGTACAGATCGGGGCTGAAAGGTAAGCAGGAGATATCTGTGATACTAGTGTACTATGGGAACAATGGTACAGATCGGGGCTGAAAGGTAAGCAGGAGATATCTGTGATACTAGTGTATGGGAACAGCGGTACAGATCGGGGCTGAAAGGTAAGCAGGAGATATCTGTGATACTAGTGTACTATGGGAACAGCGGTACAGATCGGGGCTGAAAGGTAAGCAGGAGATATCTGTGATACTAGTGTACTATGGGAACAGCGGTACAGATCGGGGCTGAAAGGTAAGCAGGAGATATCTGTGATACTAGTGTATGGGGACAGCGGTACAGACCGGGGCTGAAAGGTAAGCAGGAGATATCTGTGATACTAGTGTACTATGGGAACAGCGGTACAGATTGGGGCTGAAAGGTAAGCAGGAGATATCTGTGATACTAGTGTATGGGAACAGCAGTACAGATCGGGGTTGAAAGGTAAGCAGGAGATATCTGTGATACTAGTGTACTATGGGAACAGCGGTACAGATCGGGGCTGAAAGGTAAGCAGGAGATATCTGTGATACTAGTGTACTATGGGAACAGCAGTACAGATCGGGGCTGAAAGGTAAGCAGGAGATATCTGTGATACTAGTGTATTGGAACAGCATGACAGATCGGGGCAGAAAGGTAAGCAGGAGATATCTGTGATACTAGTGTACTATGGGAACAGCGGAACAGATCGGGGCTGAAAGGTAAGCAGGAGATATCTGTGATACTAGTGTATGGGGACAGCGGTACAGACCGGGGCTGAAAGGTAAGCAGGAGATATCTGTGATACTAGTGTACTATGGGAACAGCGGTACAGATCGGGGCTGAAAGGTAAGCAGGAGATATCTGTGATACTAGTGTATGGGAAAAGCAGTACAGATCGGGGCTGAAAGGTAAGCAGTAGATATCTGTGATACTAGTGTACTATGGGAACAGCGGTACAGATCGGGGCTGAAAGGTAAGCAGGAGATATCTGTGATACTAGTGTACTATGGGAACAGCGGTACAGATCGGGGCTGAAAGGTAAGCAGGAGATATCTGTGATACTAGTGTACTATGGGAACAGCGGGTCAGATCGGGGCTGAAAGGTAAGCAGGAGATATCTGTGATACTAGTGTATGGGATCAGCGGGTCAGATCGGGGCAGAAAGGTAAGCAGGAGATATCTGTGATACTAGTGTATGGGAACAGCAGTACAGATCGGGGCTGAAAGGTAAGCAGGAGATCTCTGTGATACTAGTGTACTATGGGAACAGCGGGTCAGATCGGGGCTGAAAGGTAAGCAGGAGATATCTGTGATACTAGTGTATGGGAACAGCAGTACAGATCGGGGCTGAAAGGTAAGCAGGAGATCTCTGTGATACTAGTGTACTATGGGAACAGCGGGTCAGATCGGGGCTGAAAGGTAAGCAGGAGATATCTGTGATACTAGTGTATGGGAACAGCAGTACAGATCGGGGCTGAAAGGTAAGCAGGAGATATCTGTGATACTAGTGTACTATGGGAACAGCGGTACAGATCGGGGCTGAAAGGTAAGCAGGAGATATCTGTGATACTAGTGTATGGGGACAGCGGTACAGATCGGGGCTGAAAGGTAAGCAGGAGATATTTGTGATACTAGTGTACAATGGGAACAGCGGTACAGATCGGGGCTGAAAGGTAAGCAGGAGATATCTGTGATACTAGTGTACTATGGGAACAGCGGTACAGATCGGGGCTGAAAGGTAAGCAGGAGATATCTCTGATACTAGTGTATGGGAAAAGCTGTACAGATCGGGGCTGAAAGGTAAGGTGGAGATATTTGTGATACTAGTGTACTATGGGAACAGCGGTACAGATCGGGGCTGAAAGGTAAGCAGGAGATATCTGTGATACTAGTGTACTATGGGAACAGCGGTACAGATCGGGGCTGAAAGGTAAGCAGGAGATATCTGTGATACTAGTGTACTATGGGAACAACGGTACAGACCGGGGCTGAAAGGTAAGCAGGAGATATCTGTGATACTAGTGTACTAAGGGAACAGCGGTACAGATCGGGGCTGAAAGGTAAGCAGGAGATATCTGTGATACTAGTGTATGGGAACAGCAGTACAGATCGGGGCTGAAAGGTAAGCTGGAGATATCTGTGATACTAATGTACTATGGGAACAGCGGTACAGATCGGGGCTGAATGGTAAGCAAGAGATATCTGTGATACTAGTGTATGGGAAAAGCAGTACAGATCGGGGCTGAAAGGTAAGCAGGAGATATTTGTGATACTAGTGTACTATGGGAACAGCGGTACAGATCGGGGCTGAAAGGTAAGCAGGAGATATCTGTGATACTAGTGTACTATGGGAACAGCGGTACAGATCGGGGCTGAAAGGTAAGCTGGAGATATCTGTGATACTAGTGTATGGGGACAGCGGTACAGACCGGGGCTGAAAGGTAAGCAGGAGATATCTGTGATACTAGTGTTCTATGGGAACAGCGGTACAGATCGGGGCTGAAAGGTAAGCAGGAGATATCTGTGATACTAGTGTACTATGGGAACAGCGGTACAGATCGGGGCTGAAAGGTAAGCAGGAGATATCTGTGATACTAGAGTATGGGGACAGCGGTACAGACCGGGGCTGAAAGGTAAGCAGGAGATATCTGTGATACTAGTGTACTATGGGAACAGCGGTACAGATCGGGGCTGAAAGGTAAGCAGGAGATATCTGTGATACTAGTGTATGGGAACAGCAGTACAGATCGGGGTTGAAAGGTAAGCAGGAGATATCTGTGATACTAGTGTACAATGGGAACAGCGGTACAGATCGGAGTTGAAAGGTAAGCAGGAGATATCTGTGATACTAGTGTACTATGGGAACAGCGGTACAGATCGGGGCTGAAAGGTAAGCAGTAGATATCTGTGATACTAGTGTACTATGGGAACAGCGGTACAGATCGGGGCTGAAAGGTAAGCAGGAGATATCTGTGACACTAGTGTATGGGAACAGCAGTACAGATCGGGGCTGAAAGGTAAGCAGGAGATATCTGTGATACTAGTGTACAATGGGAACAGCGGTACAGATCGGGGCTGAAAGGTAAGCGGGAGATATCTGTGATACTAGTGTACTATGGGAACAGCGGTACAGATCGGGGCTGAAAGGTAAGCAGGAGATATCTGTGATACTAGTGTATGGGGACAGCGGTACAGACCGGGGCTGAAAGGTAAGCAGGAGATATCTGTGATACTAGTGTACTTTGGGAACAGCGGTACAGATCGGGGCTGAAAGGTAAGCAGGAGATATCTGTGATACTAGTGTATGGGAAAAGCAGTACAGATCGGGGCTGAAAGGTAAGCAGGAGATATTTGTGATACTAGTGTACTATGGGAACAGCGGTACAGATCGGGGCTGAAAGGTAAGCAGGAGATATCTGTGATACTAGTGTATGGGAAAAGCAGTACAGATCGGGGCTGAAAGGTAAGCAGGAGATATTTGTGATACTAGTGTACTATGGGAACAGCAGTACAGATCGGGGCTGAAAGGTAAGCAGGAGATATCTGTGATACTAGTGTACTATGGGAACAGCGGTACAGATCGGGGCTGAAAGGTAAGCAGGAGATATCTGTGATACTAGTGTATGGGGACAGCGGTACAGACCGGGGCTGAAAGGTAAGCAGGAGATATCTGTGATACTAGTGTACTATGGGAACAGCGGTACAGATCGGGGCTGAAAGGTAAGCAGGAGATATCTGTGATGCTAGTGTACTATGGGAACAGCAGTACAGATCGGGGCTGAAAGGTAAGCAGGAGATATCTGTGATACTAGTGTATGGGGACAGCGGTACAGACCGGGGCTGAAAGGTAAGCAGGAGATATCTGTGATACTAGTGTACTATGGAACAGCGGTACAGATCGGGGCTGAAAGGTAAGCAGGAGATATCTGTGATACTAGTGTATGGGAAAAGCAGTACAGATCGGGGATGAAAGGTAAGAAGGAGATATCTGTGATACTAGTGTATGGGAACAGCAGTACAGATCGGGGATGAAAGGTAAGCAGGAGATATCTGTGCTACTAGTGTACTATGGGAACAGCGGTACAGATCGGGGCTGAAAGGTAAGCAGGAGATATCTGTGATACTAGTGTACTATGGGAACAGCGGAACAGATCGGGGCTGAAAGGTAAGCAGGAGATATCTGGGATACTAGTGTACTATGGGAACAGCGGTTCAGATCGGGGCTGAAATTTAAGCAGGAGATATCTGTGATACTAGTGTACTATGGGAACAGCGGTACAGATCGGGGCTGAAAGGTAAGCAGGAGATATCTGTGATACTAGTGTACTATGGGAACAGCGGTACAGATCGGGGCTGAAAGGTAAGTAGGAGATATCTGTGATACTAGTGTATGGGGACAGCGGTACAGACCGGGGCTGAAAGGTAAGCAGGAGATATCTGTGATACTAGTGTACTATGGGAACAGCGGTACAGATCGGGGCTGAAAGGTAAGCAGGAGATATCTGTGATACTAGTGTATGGGAAAAGCAGTACAGATTGGGGCAGAAAGGTAAGCAGGAGATATCTGTGATACTAGTGTACTATGGGTACAGCGGTACAGATCGGGGCTGAAAGGTAAGCAGGAGATATCTATGAAACTAGTGTACTATGGGAACAGCGGTACAGATCGGGGCTGAAAGGTAAGCAGGAGATATCTGTGATACTAGTGTATGGGGACTGTGGTACAGACCGGGGCTGAAAGGTAAACAGGAGATATCTGTGATACTAGTGTACTATGGGAACAGCGGTACAGATCGGGGCTGAAAGGTAAGCAGGAGATATCTGTGATACTAGTGTATGAGAACAGCAGTACAGATCGGGGCTGAAAGGTAAGAGGAGATATCTGTGATACTAGTGAACTATGGGAAAAGAGCTACAGACCTGTGCTGAAAGGTAAGTAGGAGATATCTGTTATACTAGTGTAGGAGGACAGCGGCTATTCCGGGAGAGGAAGGTAAGCAGGAGATATCTGTGATACTAGTGTACTATGGGAACAGCGGTAAAGATCGGGGCTGAAAGGTAAGCATGAGATATTTGTGATACTAGTGTACTATGGGAACAGCGGTACAGATCGGGGCTGAAAGGTAAGCAGGAGATATCTGTGATACTAGTGTACTATGGGAACAGCGGTACAGATCGGGGCTGAAAGGTAAGCAGGAGATATCTGTGATACTAGTGTATGGGGACAGCGGTACAGACCGGGGCTGAAAGGTAAGCAGGAGATATCTGTGATACTAGTGTACTATGGGAACAGCGGTACAGATCGGGGCTGAAAGGTAAGCAGGAGATATCTGTGATGCTAGTGTACTATGGGAACAGCGGTACATATCGGGGCTGAAAGGTAAGCAGGAGATATCTGTGATACTAGTGTATGGGGACAGCGGTACAGACCGGGACTGAAAGGTAAGCAGGAGATATCTGTGATACTAGTGTACTATGGAACAGCGGTACAGATCGGGGCTGAAAGGTAAGCAGGAGATATCTGTGATACTAGTGTATGGGAAAAGCAGTACAGATCGGGGCTGAAAGGTAAAAAGGAGATATCTGTGATACTAGTGTATGGGAACAGCAGTACAGATCGGGGCTGAAAGGTAAGCAGGGGATATCTGTGCTACTAGTGTACTATGGGAACAGCGGTACAGAACGGGGCTGAAAGGTAAGCAGGAGATATCTGTGATACTAGTGTACTATGGGAACAGCGGTACAGATCGTGGCTGAAAGGTAAGCAGGAGATATCTGTGATACTAGTGTACTATGGGAACTGCGGTTCAGATCGGGGCTGAAATGTAAGCAGGAGATATCTGTGATACTAGTGTACTATGGGAACAGCGGTACAGATCGGGGCTGAAAGGTAAGCAGGAGATATCTGTGATGCTAGTGTACTATGGGAACAGCGGTACAGATCGGGGCTGAAAGGTAAGCAGGAGATATCTGTGATACTATTGTATGGGGACAGCGGTACAGACCGGGGCTGAAAGGTAAGCAGGAGATATCTGTGATACTAGTGTACTATGGGAACAGCGGTACAGATCGGGGCTGAAAGGTAAGCAGGAGATATCTGTGATACTAGTGTATGGGAAAAGCAGTACAGATTGGGGCAGAAAGGTAAGCAGGAGATATCTGTGATACTAGTGTACTATGGGAACAGCGGTACATATCGGGGCTGAAAGGTAAGCAGGAGATATCTATGAAACTAGTGTACTATGGGAACAACGGTACAGATCGGGGCTGAAAGGTAAGCAGGAGATATCTGTGATACTAGTGTATGGGAACAGCAGTACAGATCGGGGCTGAAAGGTAAGAGGAGATATCTGTGATACTAGTGAACTATGGGAAAAGAGCTACAGACCGGGGCTGAAAGGTAAGTAGGAGATATCTGTTATACTAGTGTAGGAGGACAGCGGCTATTCCGGGAGAGGAAGGTAAGCAGGAGATATCTGTGATACTAGTGTACTATGGGAACAGCGGTACAGATCGGGGCTGAAAGGTAAGCAGGAGATATCTGTGATACTAGTGTATGGGGACAGCGGTACAGACCGGGGCTGAAAGGTAAGCAGGAGATATCTGTGATACTAGTGTACTATGGGAACAGCGGTACAGATCGGGGCAGAAAGGTAAGCAGGAGATATCTGTGATACTAGTGTATGGGAACAGCATTACAGATCGGGGCTGAAAGGTAAGCAGGAGATCTCTGTGATACTAGTGTACTATGGGAACAGCGGGTCAGATCGGGGCTGAAAGGTAAGCAGGAGATATCTGTGATACTAGTGTATGGGAACAGCAGTACAGATCGTGGCAGAAAGGTAAGCAGGAGATATCTGTGATACTACAGTACTATGGGAACAGCGGTACAGATCGGGGCTGAAAGGTAAGCAGGAGATATCTGTGATACTAGTGTACTATGGGAACAACGGTACAGATCGGGGCTGAAAGGTAAGCAGGAGATATCTGTGATACTAGTGTATGGGAACAGCGGTACAGATCGGGGCTGAAAGGTAAGCAGGAGATATCTGTGATACTAGTGTACTATGGGAACAGCGGTACAGATCGGGGCTGAAAGGTAAGCAGGAGATATCTGTGATACTAGTGTACTATGGGAACAGCGGTACAGATCGGGGCTGAAAGGTAAGCAGGAGATATCTGTGATACTAGTGTATGGGGACAGCGGTACAGACCGGGGCTGAAAGGTAAGCAGGAGATATCTGTGATACTAGTGTACTATGGGAACAGCGGTACAGATCGGGGCTGAAAGGTAAGCAGGAGATATCTGTGATACTAGTGTATGGGAACAGCAGTACAGATCGGGGTTGAAAGGTAAGCAGGAGATATCTGTGATACTAGTGTACTATGGGAACAGCGGTACAGATCGGGGCTGAAAGGTAAGCAGGAGATATCTGTGATACTAGTGTACTATGGGAACAGCAGTACAGATCGGGGCTGAAAGGTAAGCAGGAGATATCTGTGATACTAGTGTATGGGAACAGCATGACAGATCGGGGCAGAAAGGTAAGCAGGAGATATCTGTGATACTAGTGTACTATGGGAACAGCGGAACAGATCGGGGCTGAAAGGTAAGCAGGAGATATCTGTGATACTCGTGTATGGGGACAGCGGTACAGACCGGGGCTGAAAGGTAAGCAGGAGATATCTGTGATACTAGTGTACTATGGGAACAGCGGTACAGATCGGGGCTGAAAGGTAAGCAGGAGATATCTGTGATACTAGTGTATGGGAAAAGCAGTACAGATCGGGGCTGAAAGGTAAGCAGTAGATATCTGTGATACTAGTGTACTATGGGAACAGCGGTACAGATCGGGGCTGAAAGGTAAGCAGGAGATATCTGTGATACTAATGTACTATGGGAACAGCGGTACAGATCGGGGCTGAAAGGTAAGCAGGAGATATCTGTGATACTAGTGTACTATGGGAACAGCGGGTCAGATCGGGGCTGAAAGGTAAGCAGGAGATATCTGTGATACTAGTGTATGGGATCAGCGGGTCAGATCGGGGCAGAAAGGTAAGCAGGAGATATCTGTGATACTAGTGTATGGGAACAGCAGTACAGATCGGGGCTGAAAGGTAAGCAGGAGATCTCTATGATACTAGTGTACTATGGGAACAGCGGGTCAGATCGGGGCTGAAAGGTAAGCAGGAGATATCTGTGATACTAGTGTATGGGAACAGCAGTACAGATCGGGGCTGAAAGGTAAGCAGGAGATCTCTGTGATACTAGTGTACTATGGGAACAGCGGGTCAGATCGGGGCTGAAAGGTAAGCAGGAGATATCTGTGATACTAGTGTATGGGAACAGCAGTACAGATCGGGGCTGAAAGGTAAGCAGGAGATATCTGTGATACTAGTGTACTATGGGAACAGCGGTACAGATCGGGGCTGAAAGGTAAGCAGGAGATATCTGTGATACTAGTGTATGGGGACAGCGGTACAGATCGGGGCTGAAAGGTAAGCAGGAGATATTTGTGATACTAGTGTACAATGGGAACAGCGGTACAGATCGGGGCTGAAAGGTAAGCAGGAGATATCTGTGATACTAGTGTACTATGGGAACAGCGGTACAGATCAGGGCTGAAAGGTAAGCAGGAGATATCTCTGATACTAGTGTATGGGAAAAGCTGTACAGATCGGGGCTGAAAGGTAAGCAGGAGATATTTGTGATACTAGTGTACTATGGGAACAGCGGTACAGATCGGGGCTGAAAGGTAAGCAGGAGATATCTGTGATACTAGTGTACTATGGGAACAGCGGTACAGATCGGGGCTGAAAGGTAAGCAGGAGATATCTGTGATACTAGTGTACTATGGGAACAACGGTACAGACCGGGGCTGAAAGGTAAGCAGGAGATATCTGTGATACTAGTGTACTAAGGGAACAGCGGTACAGATCGGGGCTGAAAGGTAAGCAGGAGATATCTGTGATACTAGTGTATGGGAACAGCAGTACAGATCGGGGCTGAAAGGTAAGCTGGAGATATCTGTGATACTAATGTACTATGGGAACAGCGGTACAGATCGGGGCTGAATGGTAAGCAAGAGATATCTGTGATACTAGTGTATGGGAAAAGCAGTACAGATCGGGGCTGAAAGGTAAGCAGGAGATATTTGTGATACTAGTGTACTATGGGAACAGCGGTACAGATCGGGGCTGAAAGGTAAGCAGGAGATATCTGTGATACTAGTGTACTATGGGAACAGCGGTACAGATCGGGGCTGAAAGGTAAGCTGGAGATATCTGTGATACTAGTGTATGGGGACAGCGGTACAGACCGGGGCTGAAAGGTAAGCAGGAGATATCTGTGATACTAGTGTTCTATGGGAACAGCGGTACAGATCGGGGCTGAAAGGTAAGCAGGAGATATCTGTGATACTAGTGTACTATGGGAACAGCGGTACAGATCGGGGCTGAAAGGTAAGCAGGAGATATCTGTGATACTAGTGTATGGGGACAGCGGTACAGACCGGGGCTGAAAGGTAAGCAGGAGATATCTGTGATACTAGTGTACTATGGGAACAGCGGTACAGATCGGGGCTGAAAGGTAAGCAGGAGATATCTGTGATACTAGTGTATGGGAACAGCAGTACAGATCGGGGTTGAAAGGTAAGCAGGAGATATCTGTGATACTAGTGTACAATGGGAACAGCGGTACAGATCGGAGTTGAAAGGTAAGCAGGAGATATCTGTGATACTAGTGTACTATGGGAACAGCGGTACAGATCGGGGCGGAAAGGTAAGCAGTAGATATCTGTGATACTAGTGTACTATGGGAACAGCGGTACAGATCGGGGCTGAAAGGTAAGCAGGAGATATCTGTGACACTAGTGTATGGGAACAGCAGTACAGATCAGGGCTGAAAGGTAAGCAGGAGATATCTGTGATACTAGTGTACAATGGGAACAGCGGTACAGATCGGGGCTGAAAGGTAAGCAGGAGATATCTGTGATACTAGTGTACTATGGGAACAGCGGTACAGATCGGGGCTGAAAGGTAAGCAGGAGATATCTGTGATACTAGTGTATGGGGACAGCGGTACAGACCGGGGCTGAAAGGTAAGCAGGAGATATCTGTGATACTAGTGTACTTTGGGAACAGCGGTACAGATCGGGGCTGAAAGGTAAGCAGGAGATATCTGTGATACTAGTGTATGGGAAAAGCAGTACAGATCGGGGCTGAAAGGTAAGCAGGAGATATTTGTGATACTAGTGTACTATGGGAACAGCGGTACAGATCGGGGCTGAAAGGTAAGCAGGAGATATCTGTGATACTAGTGTATGGGAAAAGCAGTACAGATCGGGGCTGAAAGGTAAGCAGGAGATATTTGTGATACTAGTGTACTATGGGAACAGCAGTACAGATCGGGGCTGAAAGGTAAGCAGGAGATATCTGTGATACTAGTGTACTATGGGAACAGCGGTACAGATCGGGGCTGAAAGGTAAGCAGGAGATATCTGTGATACTAGTGTATGGGGACAGCGGTACAGACCGGGGCTGAAAGGTAAGCAGGAGATATCTGTGATACTAGTGTACTATGGGAACAGCGGTACAGATCGGGGCTGAAAGGTAAGCAGGAGATATCTGTGATGCTAGTGTACTATGGGAACAGCGGTACAGATCGGGGCTGAAAGGTAAGCAGGAGATATCTGTGATACTAGTGTATGGGGACAGCGGTACAGACCGGGGCTGAAAGGTAAGCAGGAGATATCTGTGATACTAGTGTACTATGGAACAGCGGTACAGATCGGGGCTGAAAGGTAAGCAGGAGATATCTGTGATACTAGTGTATGGGAAAAGCAGTACAGATCGGGGATGAAAGGTAAGAAGGAGATATCTGTGATACTAGTGTATGGGAACAGCAGTACAGATCGGGGATGAAAGGTAAGCAGGAGATATCTGTGCTACTAGTGTACTATGGGAACAGCGGTACAGATCGGGGCTGAAAGGTAAGCAGGAGATATCTGTGATACTAGTGTACTATGGGAACAGCGGAACAGATCGGGGCTGAAAGGTAAGCAGGAGATATCTGGGATACTAGTGTACTATGGGAACAGCGGTTCAGATCGGGGCTGAAATTTAAGCAGGAGATATCTGTGATACTAGTGTACTATGGGAACAGCGGTACAGATCGGGGCTGAAAGGTAAGCAGGAGATATCTGTGATACTAGTGTACTATGGGAACAGCGGTACAGATCGGGGCTGAAAGGTAAGTAGGAGATATCTGTGATACTAGTGTATGGGGACAGCGGTACAGACCGGGGCTGAAAGGTAAGCAGGAGATATCTGTGATACTAGTGTACTATGGGAACAGCGGTACAGATCGGGGCTGAAAGGTAAGCAGGAGATATCTGTTATACTAGTGTATGGGAAAAGCAGTACAGATTGGGGCAGAAAGGTAAGCAGGAGATATCTGTGATACTAGTGTACTATGGGTACAGCGGTACAGATCGGGGCTGAAAGGTAAGCAGGAGATATCTATGAAACTAGTGTACTATGGGAACAGCGGTACAGATCGGGGCTGAAAGGTAAGCAGGAGATATCTGTGATACTAGTGTATGGGGACTGTGGTACAGACCGGGGCTGAAAGGTAAACAGGAGATATCTGTGATACTAGTGTACTATGGGAACAGCGGTACAGATCGGGGCTGAAAGGTAAGCAGGAGATATCTGTGATACTAGTGTATGAGAACAGCAGTACAGATCGGGGCTGAAAGGTAAGAGGAGATATCTGTGATACTAGTGAACTATGGGAAAAGAGCTACAGACCTGTGCTGAAAGGTAAGTAGGAGATATCTGTTATACTAGTGTAGGAGGACAGCGGCTATTCCGGGAGAGGAAGGTAAGCAGGAGATATCTGTGATACTAGTGTACTATGGGAACAGCGGTAAAGATCGGGGCTGAAAGGTAAGCATGAGATATTTGTGATACTAGTGTACTATGGGAACAGCGGTACAGATCGGGGCTGAAAGGTAAGCAGGAGATATCTGTGATACTAGTGTACTATGGGAACAGCGGTACAGATCGGGGCTGAAAGGTAAGCAGGAGATATCTGTGATACTAGTGTATGGGGACAGCGGTACAGACCGGGGCTGAAAGGTAAGCAGGAGATATCTGTGATACTAGTGTACTATGGGAACAGCGGTACAGATCGGGGCTGAAAGGTAAGCAGGAGATATCTGTGATGCTAGTGTACTATGGGAACAGCGGTACATATCGGGGCTGAAAGGTAAGCAGGAGATATCTGTGATACTAGTGTATGGGGACAGCGGTACAGACCGGGACTGAAAGGTAAGCAGGAGATATCTGTGATACTAGTGTACTATGGAACAGCGGTACAGATCGGGGCTGAAAGGTAAGCAGGAGATATCTGTGATACTAGTGTATGGGAAAAGCAGTACAGATCGGGGCTGAAAGGTAAGAAGGAGATATCTGTGATACTAGTGTATGGGAACAGCAGTACAGATCGGGGCTGAAAGGTAAGCAGGGGATATCTGTGCTACTAGTGTACTATGGGAACAGCGGTACAGAACGGGGCTGAAAGGTAAGCAGGAGATATCTGTGATACTAGTGTACTATGGGAACAGCGGTACAGATCGTGGCTGAAAGGTAAGCAGGAGATATCTGTGATACTAGTGTACTATGGGAACAGCGGTTCAGATCGGGGCTGAAATGTAAGCAGGAGATATCTGTGATACTAGTGTACTATGGGAACAGCGGTACAGATCGGGGCTGAAAGGTAAGCAGGAGATATCTGTGATGCTAGTGTACTATGGGAACAGCGGTACAGATCGGGGCTGAAAGGTAAGCAGGAGATATCTGTGATACTAGTGTATGGGGACAGCGGTACAGACCGGGGCTGAAAGGTAAGCAGGAGATATCTGTGATACTAGTGTACTATGGGAACAGCGGTACAGATCGGGGCTGAAAGGTAAGCAGGAGATATTTGTGATACTAGTGTACTATGGGAACAGCGGTACAGATCGGGGCTGAAAGGTAAGCAGGAGATATCTTTGATACTAGTGTATGGGAACAGCAGTACAGATCGGGCTGAAAGGTAAGAGGAGATATCTGTGATACTAGTGTACTATGGGAACAGCGGTACAGACCGGGGCTGAAAGGTAAGTAGGAGATATCTGTGATACTAGTGTATGGGGACAGCGGCTATTCCGGGAGAGGAAGGTAAGCAGGAGATATCTGTGATACTAGTGTATGGGAACAGCGGTACAGATCGGTGCTGAAAGGTATGCAGGATATATCTGTGATACTAGTGTACTATGGGAACAGCGGGTCAGATCGGGGCTGAAAGGTAAGCTGGAGATATCTGTGATACTAGTGTACTATGGGAACAGCGGGTCAGATCGGGGCTGAAAGGTAAGCAGGAGATATCTGTGATACTAGTGTATGGGAACAGCGGTGCAGACCGGGGCTGAAAGGTAAGCAGGAGATATCTGTGATACTAGTGTATGGGAACAGCAGTACAGATCGGGGCTGAAAGGTAAGCTGGAGATATCTGTGATACTAGTGTACTATGGGAACAGCGGTACAGATCGGGGCTGAAAGGTAAGCAGGAGATATCTGTGATACTAGTGTACTATGGGAACAGCGGTACAGATCGGGGCTGAAAGGTAAGCAGGAGATATCTGTGATACTAGTGTATGGGAACAGCAGTACAGATCGGGGCTGAAAGGTAAGCTGGAGATATCTGTGATACTAATGTACTATGGGAACAGCGGTACAGATCGGGGCTGAAAGGTAAGCAGGAGATATCTGTGATAGTAGTGTACTATGGGAACAGCGGTACAGATCGGGGCTGAAAGGTAAGCAGGAGATATCTGTGATACTAGTTTATGGGAACAGCAGTACAGATCGGGGCTGAAAGGTAAGCAGGAGATATCTGTGATACTAGTGTACTATGGGAACAGCGGTACAGATCGGGGCTGAAAGGTAAGCAGGAGATATCTGTGATACTAGTGTACTAGGGGAACAGCGGTACAGATCGGGGCTGAAAGGTAAGCAGGAGATATCTGTGATACTAGTGTATGGGGACAGCGGTACAGACCGGGGCTGAAAGGTAAGCAGGAGATATCTGTGATACTAGTGTACTATGGAACAGCGGTACAGATCGGGGCTGAAAGGTAAGCAGGAGATATCTGTGATACTAGTGTATGGGAAAAGCAGTACAGATCGGGGCTGAAAGGTAAGCAGGAGATATCTGTGACACTAGTGTGCTATGGGAACAGCGGTACAGACCGGGGCTGAAAGGAAAGCAGGAGATATCTGTGATACTAGTGTACTATGGGAACAGCGGTACAGATCGGGGCTGAAAGGTAAGCAGGAGATATCTGTGATACTAGTGTACTATGGGAACAGCGGTACAGATCGGGGCTGAAAGGTAAGCAGGAGATATCTGTGATACTAGTGTACTATGGGAACAGCGGTACAGATCGGGGCTGAAAGGTAAGCAGGAGATTTCTGTGATACTAGTGTACTATGGGAACAGCGGTACAGATCGGGGCTGAAAGGTAAGCAGGAGATATCTGTGATACTAGTATATGGGGACAGCGGTACAGACAGGGGCTGAACGGTAAGCAGGAGATATCTGTGATACTAGTGTACTATGGGAACAGCGGTACAGATCGGGGCTGAAAGGTAAGCAGGAGATATCTGTGATACTAGTGTATGGGAACAGCAGTACAGATCGGGGCTGAAAGGTAAGCAGGAGATATCTGTGATACTAGTGTACTATGGGAACAGCGGTACAGATCGGGGCTGAAAGGTAAGCAGGAGATATCTGTGATACTAGTGTACTATGGGAACAGCGGTTCAGATCGGGGCTGAAAGGTAAGCAGGAGATATCTGTGATACTAGTGTACTATGGGAACAGCGGTTCAGATCGGGGCTGAAAGGTAAGCAGGAGATATCTGTGATACTAGTGTACTATGGGAACAGCGGTACAGATCGGGGCTGAAAGGTAAGTAGGAGATATCTGTGATACTAGTGTATGGGGACAGCGGTACAGACCGGGGCTGAAAGGTAAGCAGGAGATACCTGTGATACTAGTGTACTATGGGAACAGCGGTACAGATCGGGGCTGAAAGGTAAGCAGGAGATATCTGTGATACTAGTGTATGGGAAAAGCAGTACAGATTGGGGCAGAAAGGTAAGCAGGAGATATCTGTGATACTAGTGTACTATGGGTACAGCGGTACAGATCGGGGCTGAAAGGTAAGCAGGAGATATCTATGAAACTAGTGTACTATGGGAACAGCGGTACAGATCGGGGCTGAAAGGTAAGCAGGAGATATCTGTGATACTAGTGTATGGGGACTGTGGTACAGACCGGGGCTGAAAGGTAAACAGGAGATATCTGTGATACTAGTGTACTATGGGAACAGCGGTACAGATCGGGGCTGAAAGGTAAGCAGGAGATATCTGTGATACTAGTGTATGAGAACAGCAGTACAGATCGGGGCTGAAAGGTAAGAGGAGATATCTGTGATACTAGTGAACTATGGGAAAAGAGCTACAGACCTGTGCTGAAAGGTAAGTAGGAGATATCTGTTATACTAGTGTAGGAGGACAGCGGCTATTCCGGGAGAGGAAGGTAAGCAGGAGATATCTGTGATACTAGTGTACTATGGGAACAGCGGTAAAGATCGGGGCTGAAAGGTAAGCATGAGATATTTGTGATACTAGTGTACTATGGGAACAGCGGTACAGATCGGGGCTGAAAGGTAAGCAGGAGATATCTGTGATACTAGTGTACTATGGGAACAGCGGTACAGATCGGGGCTGAAAGGTAAGCAGGAGATATCTGTGATACTAGTGTATGGGGACAGCGGTACAGACCGGGGCTGAAAGGTAAGCAGGAGATAGCTGTGATACTAGTGTACTATGGGAACAGCGGTACAGATCGGGGCTGAAAGGTAAGCAGGAGATATCTGTGATGCTAGTGTACTATGGGAACAGCGGTACATATCGGGGCTGAAAGGTAAGCAGGAGATATCTGTGATACTAGTGTATGGGGACAGCGGTACAGACCGGGACTGAAAGGTAAGCAGGAGATATCTGTGATACTAGTGTACTATGGAACAGCGGTACAGATCGGGGCTGAAAGGTAAGCAGGAGATATCTGTGATACTAGTGTATGGGAAAAGCAGTACAGATCGGGGCTGAAAGGTAAGAAGGAGATATCTGTGATACTAGTGTATGGGAACAGCAGTACAGATCGGGGCTGAAAGGTAAGCAGGGGATATCTGTGCTACTAGTGTACTATGGGAACAGCGGTACAGAACGGGGCTGAAAGGTAAGCAGGAGATATCTGTGATACTAGTGTACTATGGGAACAGCGGAACAGATCGGGGCTGAAAGGTAAGCAGGAGATATCTGTGATACTAGTGTATGGGGACAGCGGTACAGACCGGGGCTGAAAGGTAAGCAGGAGATATCTGTGATACTAGTGTACTATGGGAACAGCGGTACAGATCGGGGCTGAAAGGTAAGCAGGAGATATCTGTGATACTAGTGTATGGGAAAAGCAGTATAGATCGGGGCTGAAAGGTAAGCAGTAGATATCTGTGATACTAGTGTACTATGGGAACAGCGGTACAGATCGGGGCTGAAAGGTAAGCAGGAGATATCTGTGATACTAGTGTACTATGGGAACAGCGGTACAGATCGGGGCTGAAAGGTAAGCAGGAGATATCTGTGATACTAGTGTACTATGGGAACAGCGGGTCAGATCGGGGCTGAAAGGTAAGCAGGAGATATCTGTGATACTAGTGTATGGGATCAGCGGGTCAGATCGGGGCAGAAAGGTAAGCAGGAGATATCTGTGATACTAGTGTATGGGAACAGCAGTACAGATCGGGGCTGAAAGGTAAGCAGGAGATCTCTGTGATACTAGTGTACTATGGGAACAGCGGGTCAGATCGGGGCTGAAAGGTAAGCAGGAGATATCTGTGATACTAGTGTATGGGAACAGCAGTACAGATCGGGGCTGAAAGGTAAGCAGGAGATCTCTGTGATACTAGTGTACTATGGGAACAGCGGATCAGATCGGGGCTGAAAGGTAAGCAGGAGATATCTGTGATACTAGTGTATGGGAACAGCAGTACAGATCGGGGCTGAAAGGTAAGCAGGAGATATCTGTGATACTAGTGTACTATGGGAACAGCGGTACAGATCGGGGCTGAAAGGTAAGCAGGAGATATCTGTGATACTAGTGTATGGGGACAGCGGTACAGATCGGGGCTGAAAGGTAAGCAGGAGATATTTGTGATACTAGTGTACAATGGGAACAGCGGTACAGATCGGGGCTGAAAGGTAAGCAGGAGATATCTGTGATACTAGTGTACTATGGGAACAGCGGTACAGATCGGGGCTGAAAGGTAAGCAGGAGATATCTCTGATACTAGTGTATGGGAAAAGCTGTACAGATCGGGGCTGAAAGGTAAGCAGGAGATATTTGTGATACTAGTGTACTATGGGAACAGCGGTACAGATCGGGGCTGAAAGGTAAGCAGGAGATATCTGTGATACTAGTGTACTATGGGAACAGCGGTACAGATCGGGGCTGAAAGGTAAGCAGGAGATATCTGTGATACTAGTGTACTATGGGAACAACGGTACAGACCGGGGCTGAAAGGTAAGCAGGAGATATCTGTGATACTAGTGTACTAAGGGAACAGCGGTACAGATCGGGGCTGAAAGGTAAGCAGGAGATATCTGTGATACTAGTGTATGGGAACAGCAGTACAGATCGGGGCTGAAAGGTAAGCTGGAGATATCTGTGATACTAATGTACTATGGGAACAGCGGTACAGATCGGGGCTGAATGGTAAGCAAGAGATATCTGTGATACTAGTGTATGGGAAAAGCAGTACAGATCGGGGCTGAAAGGTAAGCAGGAGATATTTGTGATACTAGTGTACTATGGGAACAGCGGTACAGATCGGGGCTGAAAGGTAAGCAGGAGATATCTGTGATACTAGTGTACTATGGGAACAGCGGTACAGATCGGGGCTGAAAGGTAAGCTGGAGATATCTGTGATACTAGTGTATGGGGACAGCGGTACAGACCGGGGCTGAAAGGTAAGCAGGAGATATCTGTGATACTAGTGTTCTATGGGAACAGCGGTACAGATCGGGGCTGAAAGGTAAGCAGGAGATATCTGTGATACTAGTGTACTATGGGAACAGCGGTACAGATCGGGGCTGAAAGGTAAGCAGGAGATATCTGTGATACTAGTGTATGGGGACAGCGGTACAGACCGGGGCTGAAAGGTAAGCAGGAGATATCTGTGATACTAGTGTACTATGGGAACAGCGGTACAGATCGGGGCTGAAAGGTAAGCAGGAGATATCTGTGATACTAGTGTATGGGAACAGCAGTACAGATCGGGGTTGAAAGGTAAGCAGGAGATATCTGTGATACTAGTGTACAATGGGAACAGCGGTACAGATCGGAGTTGAAAGGTAAGCAGGAGATATCTGTGATACTAGTGTACTATGGGAACAGCGGTACAGATCGGGGCTGAAAGGTAAGCAGTAGATATCTGTGATACTAGTGTACTATGGGAACAGCGGTACAGATCGGGGCTGAAAGGTAAGCAGGAGATATCTGTGACACTAGTGTATGGGAACAGCAGTACAGATCGGGGCTGAAAGGTAAGCAGGAGATATCTGTGATACTAGTGTACAATGGGAACAGCGGTACAGATCGGGGCTGAAAGGTAAGCAGGAGATATCTGTGATACTAGTGTACTATGGGAACAGCGGTACAGATCGGGGCTGAAAGGTAAGCAGGAGATATCTGTGATACTAGTGTATGGGGACAGCGGTACAGACCGGGGCTGAAAGGTAAGCAGGAGATATCTGTGATACTAGTGTACTTTGGGAACAGCGGTACAGATCGGGGCTGAAAGGTAAGCAGGAGATATCTGTGATACTAGTGTATGGGAAAAGCAGTACAGATCGGGGCTGAAAGGTAAGCAGGAGATATTTGTGATACTAGTGTACTATGGGAACAGCGGTACAGATCGGGGCTGAAAGGTAAGCAGGAGATATCTGTGATACTAGTGTATGGGAAAAGCAGTACAGATCGGGGCTGAAAGGTAAGCAGGAGATATTTGTGATACTAGTGTACTATGGGAACAGCAGTACAGATCGGGGCTGAAAGGTAAGCAGGAGATATCTGTGATACTAGTGTACTATGGGAACAGCGGTACAGATCGGGGCTGAAAGGTAAGCAGGAGATATCTGTGATACTAGTGTATGGGGACAGCGGTACAGACCGGGGCTGAAAGGTAAGCAGGAGATATCTGTGATACTAGTGTACTATGGGAACAGCGGTACAGATCGGGGCTGAAAGGTAAGCAGGAGATATCTGTGATGCTAGTGTACTATGGGAACAGCGGTACAGATCGGGGCTGAAAGGTAAGCAGGAGATATCTGTGATACTAGTGTACTATGGAACAGCGGTACAGATCGGGGATGAAAGGTAAGCTGGAGATATCTGTGATACTAGTGTATGGGAAAAGCAGTACAGATCGGGGATGAAAGGTAAGAAGGAGATATCTGTGATACTAGTGTACTATGGGAACAGCAGTACAGATCGGGGATGAAAGGTAAGCAGGAGATATCTGTGCTACTAGTGTACTATGGGAACAGCGGTACAGATCGGGGCTGAAAGGTAAGCAGGAGATATCTGTGATACTAGTGTACTATGGGAACAGCGGAACAGATCGGGGCTGAAAGGTAAGCAGGAGATATCTGGGATACTAGTGTACTATGGGAACAGCGGTTCAGATCGGGGCTGAAATTTAAGCAGGAGATATCTGTGATACTAGTGTACTATGGGAACAGCGGTACAGATCGGGGCTGAAAGGTAAGCAGGAGATATCTGTGATACTAGTGTACTATGGGAACAGCGGTACAGATCGGGGCTGAAAGGTAAGTAGGAGATATCTGTGATACTAGTGTATGGGGACAGCGGTACAGACCGGGGCTGAAAGGTAAGCAGGAGATATCTGTGATACTAGTGTACTATGGGAACAGCGGTACAGATCGGGGCTGAAAGGTAAGCAGGAGATATCTGTGATACTAGTGTATGGGAAAAGCAGTACAGATTGGGGCAGAAAGGTAAGCAGGAGATATCTGTGATACTAGTGTACTATGGGTACAGCGGTACAGATCGGGGCTGAAAGGTAAGCAGGAGATATCTATGAAACTAGTGTACTATGGGAACAGCGGTACAGATCGGGGCTGAAAGGTAAGCAGGAGATATCTGTGATACTAGTGTATGGGGACTGTGGTACAGACCGGGGCTGAAAGGTAAACAGGAGATATCTGTGATACTAGTGTACTATGGGAACAGCGGTACAGATCGGGGCTGAAAGGTAAGCAGGAGATATCTGTGATACTAGTGTATGAGAACAGCAGTACAGATCGGGGCTGAAAGGTAAGAGGAGATATCTGTGATACTAGTGAACTATGGGAAAAGAGCTACAGACCTGTGCTGAAAGGTAAGTAGGAGATATCTGTTATACTAGTGTAGGAGGACAGCGGCTATTCCGGGAGAGGAAGGTAAGCAGGAGATATCTGTGATACTAGTGTACTATGGGAACAGCGGTAAAGATCGGGGCTGAAAGGTAAGCATGAGATATTTGTGATACTAGTGTACTATGGGAACAGCGGTACAGATCGGGGCTGAAAGGTAAGCAGGAGATATCTGTGATACTAGTGTACTATGGGAACAGCGGTACAGATCGGGGCTGAAAGGTAAGCAGGAGATATCTGTGATACTAGTGTATGGGGACAGCGGTACAGACCGGGGCTGAAAGGTAAGCAGGAGATATCTGTGATACTAGTGTACTATGGGAACAGCGGTACAGATCGGGGCTGAAAGGTAAGCAGGAGATATCTGTGATGCTAGTGTACTATGGGAACAGCGGTACATATCGGGGCTGAAAGGTAAGCAGGAGATATCTGTGATACTAGTGTATGGGGACAGCGGTACAGACCGGGACTGAAAGGTAAGCAGGAGATATCTGTGATACTAGTGTACTATGGAACAGCGGTACAGATCGGGGCTGAAAGGTAAGCAGGAGATATCTGTGATACTAGTGTATGGGAAAAGCAGTACAGATCGGGGCTGAAAGGTAAGAAGGAGATATCTTTGATATTAGTGTATGGGAACAGCAGTACAGATCGGGGCTGAAAGGTAAGCAAGGGATATCTGTGCTACTAGTGTACTATGGGAACAGCGGTACAGAACGGGGCTGAAAGGTAAGCAGGAGATATCTGTGATACTAGTGTACTATGGGAACAGCGGTACAGATCGTGGCTGAAAGGTAAGCAGGAGATATCTGTGATACTAGTGTACTATGGGAACAGCGGTTCAGATCGGGGCTGAAATGTAAGCAGGAGATATCTGTGATACTAGTGTACTATGGGAACAGCGGTACAGATCGGGGCTGAAAGGTAAGCAGGAGATATCTGTGATGCTAGTGTACTATGGGAACAGCGGTACAGATCGGGGCTGAAAGGTAAGCAGGAGATATCTGTGATACTAGTGTATGGGGACAGCGGTACAGACCGGGGCTGAAAGGTAAGCAGGAGATATCTGTGATACTAGTGTACTATGGGAACAGCGGTACCGATCGGGGCTGAAAGGTAAGCAGGAGATATCTGTGATACTAGTGTATGGGAAAAGCAGTACAGATTGGGGCAGAAAGGTAAGCAGGAGATATCTGTGATACTAGTGTACTATGGGAACAGCGGTACATATCGGGGCTGAAAGGTAAGCAGGAGATATCTATGAAACTAGTGTACTATGGGAACAACGGTACAGATCGGGGCTGAAAGGTAAGCAGGAGATATCTGTGATACTAGTGTATGGGAACAGCAGTACAGATCGGGGCTGAAAGGTAAGAGGAGATATCTGTGATACTAGTGAACTATGGGAAAAGAGCTACAGACCGGGGCTGAAAGGTAAGTAGGAGATATCTGTTATACTAGTGTAGGAGGACAGCGGCTATTCCGGGAGAGGAAGGTAAGCAGGAGATATCTGTGATACTAGTGTACTATGGGAACAGCGGTACAGATCGGGGCTGAAAGGTAAGCAGGAGATATTTGTGATACTAGTGTACTATGGGAACAGCGGTACAGATCGGGGCTGAAAGGTAAGCAGGAGATATCTTTGATACTAGTGTATGGGAACAGCAGTACAGATCGGGCTGAAAGGTAAGAGGAGATATCTGTGATACTAGTGTACTATGGGAACAGCGGTACAGACCGGGGCTGAAAGGTAAGTAGGAGATATCTGTGATACTAGTGTATGGGGACAGCGGCTATTCCGGGAGAGGAAGGTAAGCAGGAGATATCTGTGATACTAGTGTATGGGAACAGCGGTACAGATCGGTGCTGAAAGGTATGCAGGAGATATCTGTGATACTAGTGTACTATGGGAACAGCGGGTCAGATCGGGGCTGAAAGGTAAGCTGGAGATATCTGTGATACTAGTGTACTATGGGAACAGCGGGTCAGATCGGGGCTGAAAGGTAAGCAGGAGATATCTGTGATACTAGTGTATGGGAACAGCGGTGCAGACCGGGGCTGAAAGGTAAGCAGGAGATATCTGTGATACTAGTGTATGGGAACAGCAGTACAGATCGGGGCTGAAAGGTAAGCTGGAGATATCTGTGATACTAGTGTACTATGGGAACAGCGGTACAGATCGGGGCTGAAAGGTAAGCAGGAGATATCTGTGATACTAGTGTACTATGGGAACAGCGGTACAGATCGGGGCTGAAAGGTAAGCAGGAGATATCTGTGATACTAGTGTATGGGAACAGCAGTACAGATCGGGGCTGAAAGGTAAGCTGGAGATATCTGTGATACTAATGTACTATGGGAACAGCGGTACAGATCGGGGCTGAAAGGTAAGCAGGAGATATCTGTGAAAGTAGTGTACTATGGGAACAGCGGTACAGATCGGGGCTGAAAGGTAAGCAGGAGATATCTGTGATACTAGTTTATGGGAACAGCAGTACAGATCGGGGCTGAAAGGTAAGCAGGAGAGATCTGTGATACTAGTGTACTATGGGAACAGCGGTACAGATCGGGGCTGAAAGGTAAGCAGGAGATATCTGTGATACTAGTGTACTAGGGGAACAGCGGTACAGATCGGGGCTGAAAGGTAAGCAGGAGATATCTGTGATACTAGTGTATGGGGACAGCGGTACAGACCGGGGCTGAAAGGTAAGCAGGAGATATCTGTGATACTAGTGTACTATGGAACAGCGGTACAGATCGGGGCTGAAAGGTAAGCAGGAGATATCTGTGATACTAGTGTATGGGAAAAGCAGTACAGATCGGGGCTGAAAGGTAAGCAGGAGATATCTGTGACACTAGTGTGCTATGGGAACAGCGGTACAGACCGGGGCTGAAAGGAAAGCAGGAGATATCTGTGATACTAGTGTACTATGGGAACAGCGGTACAGATCGGGGCTGAAAGGTAAGCAGGAGATATCTGTGATACTAGTGTACTATGGGAACAGCGGTACAGATCGGGGCTGAAAGGTAAGCAGGAGATATCTGTGATACTAGTGTACTATGGGAACAGCGGTACAGATCGGGGCTGAAAGGTATGCAGGAGATATCTGTGATACTAGTGTACTATGGGAAAAGCGGTACAGATCGGGGCTGAAAGGTAAGCAGGAGATATCTGTGATACTAGTATATGGGGACAGCGGTACAGACAGGGGCTGAACGGTAAGCAGGAGATATCTGTGATACTAGTGTACTATGGGAACAGCGGTACAGATCGGGGCTGAAAGGTAAGCAGGAGATATCTGTGATACTAGTGTATGGGAACAGCAGTACAGATCGGGGCTGAAAGGTAAGCAGGAGATATCTGTGATACTAGTGTACTATGGGAACAGCGGTACAGATCGGGGCTGAAAGGTAAGCAGGAGATATCTGTGATACTAGTGTACTATGGGAACAGCGGTTCAGATCGGGGCTGAAAGGTAAGCAGGAGATATCTGTGATACTAGTGTACTATGGGAACAGCGGTTCAGATCGGGGCTGAAAGGTAAGCAGGAGATATCTGTGATACTAGTGTACTATGGGAACAGTTGTACAGATCGGGGCTGAAAGGTAAGCAGGAGATATCTGTGATACTAGTGTACTATGGGAACAGCGGTAGAGATCGGGGCTGAAAGGTAAGCAGGAGATATCTGTGATACTAGTGTATGGGGACAGCGGTACAGACCGGGGCTGAAAGGTAAGCAGGAGATATCTGTGATACTAGTGTACTATGGGAACAGCGGTACAGATCGGGGCTGAAAGGTAAGCAGGAGATATCTGTGATACTAGTGTATGGGAACAGCAGTACAGATCGGGGCTGAAAGGTAAGCTGGAGATATCTGTGACACTAGTGTACTATGGGAACAGCGGTACAGATCGGGGCTGAAAGGTAAGCAGGAGACATCTGTGATACTAGTGTACTATGGGAACAGCGGTACAGATCGGGGCTGAAAGGTAAGCAGGAGATATCTGTGATACTAGTGTATGGGAACAGCAGTACAGATCGGGGCTGAAAGGTAAGCTGGAGATATCTGTGATACTAGTGTACTATGGGAACAGCAGTACAGATCGGGGCTGAAAGGTAAGCAGGAGATATCTGTGATACTAGTGTACTATGGGAACAGCGGTACAGATCGGGGCTGAAAGGTAAGCAGGAGATATCTGTGATACTAGTGTATGGGGACAGCGGTACAGACCGGGGCTGAAAGGTAAGCAGGAGATATCTGTGATACTAGTGTACTATGGGAACAGTGGTACAGATCGGGGCTGCAAGGTAAGCAGGAGATATCTGTGATACTAGTGTATGGGAAAAGCAGTACAGATCGGGGCTGAAAGGTAAGCAGGAGATATCTGTGATACTAGTGTTCTATGGGAACAGCGGTACAGATCGGGGCTGAAAGGTAAGCAGGAGATATCTGTGATACTAGTGTATGGGAACAGCAGTACAGATCGGGGCTGAAAGGTAAGCAGGAGATATCTGTGATACTAGTGTACTATGGGAACAGCGGTACAGATCGGGGATGAAAGGTAAGCAGGAGATATCTGTGATACTAGTGTACTATGGGAACAGCGGTACAGATCGGGGCTGAAAGGTAAGAGGTAAGCAGGAGATATCTGTGATACTAGTTTACTATGGGAACAGCGGTTCAGATCGGGGCTGAAAGGTAAGCAGGAGATATCTGTGATACTAGTGTATGGGGACAGCGGTACAGATTGGTGCAGAAAGGTAAGCAGGAGATATCTGTGATACTAGTGTACTATGGGAACAGCGGTACAGATCGGGGCTGAAAGGTAAGCAGGAGATATCTATGAAACTAGTGTACTATGGGAACAGCGGTACAGATCGGGGCTGAAAGGTAAGCAGGAGATATCTGTGATACTAGCGTATGGGGACAGTGCTACAGACCGGGGCTGAAAGGTAAACAGGAGATATCTGTGATACTAGTGTACTATGGGAACAGCGGTACAGATCGGGGTTGAAAGGTAAGCAGGAGATATCTGTGATACTAGTGTATGGGAACAGCAGTACAGATCGGGGCTGAAAGGTAAGAGGAGATATCTGTGATACTAGTGAACTATGGGAAAAGAGCTACAGACCGGGGCTGAAAGGTAAGTAGGAGATATCTGTTATACTAGTGTAGGAGGACAGCGGCTATTCCGGGAGAGGAAGGTAAGCAGGAGATATCTGTGATACTAGTGTACTATGGGAACAGCGGTACAGATCGGGGCTGAAAGGTAAGCAGGAGATATCTGTGATACTAGTGTACTATGGGAACAGCGGTACAGATCGGGGCTGAAAGGTAAGCAGGAGATATCTGTGATACTAGTGTATGGGAACAGCAGTACAGATCGGGCTGAAAGGTAAGAGGAGATATCTGTGATACTAGTGTACTATGGGAACAGCGGTACAGACCGGGGCTGAAAGGTAAGTAGGAGATATCTGTGATACTAGTGTATGAGGACAGCGGCTATTCCGGGAGAGGAAGGTAAGCAGGAGATATCTGTGATACTAGTGTATGGGAACAGTGGTACAGATCGGGGCTGAAAGGTAAGCAGGAGATATCTGTGATACTAGTGTACTATGGGAACAGCGGGTCAGATCGGGGTTGAAAGGTAAGCTGGAGATATCTGTGATACTAGTGTACTATGGGAACAGCGGGTCAGATCGGGGCTGAAAGGTAAGCAGGAGATATCTGTGATACTAGTGTATGATAACAGCGGTGCAGACCGGGGCTGAAAGGTAAGCAGGAGATATCTGTGATACTAGTGTATGGTAACAGCAGTACAGATCGGGGCTGAAAGGTAAGCAGGAGATATCTGTGATACTAGTGTATGGGAACAGCAGTACAGATCGGGGCTGAAAGGTAAGCTGGAGATATCTGTGATACTAGTGTACTATGGGAACAGCGGTACAGATCGGGGCTGAAAGGTAAGCAGGAGATATCTGTGATACTAGTGTACTATGGGAACAGCGGTACAGATCGGGGCTGAAAGGTAAGCAGGAGATGTCTGTGATACTAGTGTACTATGGGAACAGCAGTACAGATTGGGGCTGAAAGGTAAGCAGGAGATATCTGTGATACTAGTGTACTATGGGAACAGCGGGTCAGATCGGGGCTGAAAGGTAAGCAGGAGATATCAGTGATACTAGTGTACTATGGGAACAGCGGGTCAGATCGGCGCTGAAAGGTATGCAGGAGATATCTGTGATACTAGTGTACTATGGGAACAGCAGTACAGATCGGGGCTGAAAGGTAAGCAGGAGATATCTGTGATACTAGTGTACTATGGGAACAGCAGTACAGATTGGGGCTGAAAGGTAAGCAGGAGATATCTGTGATACTAGTGTATGGGAACAGCAGTACAGATCGGGGCTGAAAGGTAAGCTGGAGATATCTGAGATACTAGTGTACTATGGGAACAGCAGTTCAGATCGGGGCTGAAAGGTAAGCAGGAGATATCTGTGATACTAGTGTACTATGGGAACAGCGGTACAGATCGGGGCTGAAAGGTAAGCAGGAGATATCTGTGATACTAGTGTATGGGAACAGCAGTACAGATCGGGGCTGAAAGGTAAGCAGGAGATATCTGTGATACTAGTGTACTATGGGAACAGCGGTACAGATCGGGGCTGAAAGGTAAGCAGGAGATATCTGTGATACTAGTGTACTATGGGAACAGCGGTACAGATCGGGGCTGAAAGGTAAGCAGGAGATATCTGTGATACTAGTGTACTATGGGAACAGCGGTACAGATCGGGGCTGAAAGGAAAGCAGGAGATATCTGTGATACTAGTGTATGGGAACAGCAGTACAGATCGGGGCTGAAAGGTAAGCAGGAGATATCTGTGATACTAGTGTACTTATGGGAACAGCGGTACAGATCGGGGCTGAAAGGTAAGCAGGAGATATCTGTGATACTAGTGTATGGGAAAAGCAGTACAGATCGGGGCTGAAAGGTAAGCAGGAGATATCTGTGATACTAGTGTACTATGGGAACAGCGGTACAGATCGGGGCTGAAAGGTAAGCAGGAGATATCTGTGATACTAGTGTACTATGGGAACAGCGGTACAGATCGGGGCTGAAAGGTAAGCAGGAGATATCTGTGATACTAGTGTATGGGAAAAGCAGTACAGATCGGGGCTGAAAGGTAAGCAGGAGATATCTGTGATACTAGTGTACTATGGGAACAGCGGTACAGATCGGGGCTGAAAGGTAAGCAGGAGATATCTGTGATACTAGTGTACTATGGGAACAGCGGTACAGATCGGGGCTGAAAGGTAAGCAGGAGATATCTGTGATACCAGTGTATGGGGACAGTGGTACAGACCGGGGCTGAAAGGTAAACAGGAGATATCTGTGATACTAGTGTACTATGGGAACAGCGGTACAGATCGGGGCTGAAAGGTAAGCAGGAGATATCTGTGATACTAGAGTATGGGAACAGCAGTACAGATCGGGGCTGAAAGGTAAGAGGAGATATCTGTGATACTAGTGAACTATGGGAAAAGAGCTACAGACCGGGGCTGAAAGGTAAGTAGGAGATATCTGTTATACTAGTGTAGGAGGACAGCGGCTATTCCGGGAGAGGAAGGTAAGCAGGAGATATCTGTGATACTAGTGTACTATGGGAACAGCGGTACAGATCGGGGCTGAAAGGTAAGCAGGAGATATCTGTGATACTAGTGTACTATGGGAACAGCGGTACAGATCGGGGCTGAAAGGTAAGCAGGAGATATCTGTGATACTAGTGTATGGGAACAGCAGTACAGATCGGGCTGAAAGGTAAGAGGAGATATCTGTGATACTAGTGTACTATGGGAACAGCGGTACAGACCGGGGCTGAAAGGTAAGTAGGAGATATCTGTGATACTAGTGTATGAGGACAGCGGCTATTCCGGGAGAGGAAGGTAAGCAGGAGATATCTGTGATACTAGTGTATGGGAACAGTGGTACAGATCGGGGCTGAAAGGTAAGCAGGAGATATCTGTGATACTAGTGTACTATGGGAACAGCGGGTCAGATCGGGGTTGAAAGGTAAGCTGGAGATATCTGTGATACTAGTGTACTATGGGAACAGCGGGTCAGATCGGGGCTGAAAGGTAAGCAGGAGATATCTGTGATACTAGTGTATGATAACAGCGGTGCAGACCGGGGCTGAAAGGTAAGCAGGAGATATCTGTGATACTAGTGTATGGTAACAGCAGTACAGATCGGGGCTGAAAGGTAAGCAGGAGATATCTGTGATACTAGTGTATGGGAACAGCAGTACAGATCGGGGCTGAAAGGTAAGCTGGAGATATCTGTGATACTAGTGTACTATGGGAACAGCGGTACAGATCGGGGCTGAAAGGTAAGCAGGAGATATCTGTGATACTAGTGTACTATGGGAACAGCGGTACAGATCGGGGCTGAAAGGTAAGCAGGAGATGTCTGTGATACTAGTGTACTATGGGAACAGCAGTACAGATTGGGGCTGAAAGGTAAGCAGGAGATATCTGTGATACTAGTGTACTATGGGAACAGCGGGTCAGATCGGGGCTGAAAGGTAAGCAGGAGATATCAGTGATACTAGTGTACTATGGGAACAGCGGGTCAGATCGGCGCTGAAAGGTATGCAGGAGATATCTGTGATACTAGTGTACTATGGGAACAGCAGTACAGATCGGGGCTGAAAGGTAAGCAGGAGATATCTGTGATACTAGTGTACTATGGGAACAGCAGTACAGATTGGGGCTGAAAGGTAAGCAGGAGATATCTGTGATACTAGTGTATGGGAACAGCAGTACAGATCGGGGCTGAAAGGTAAGCTGGAGATATCTGAGATACTAGTGTACTATGGGAACAGCAGTTCAGATCGGGGCTGAAAGGTAAGCAGGAGATATCTGTGATACTAGTGTACTATGGGAACAGCGGTACAGATCGGGGCTGAAAGGTAAGCAGGAGATATCTGTGATACTAGTGTATGGGAACAGCAGTACAGATCGGGGCTGAAAGGTAAGCAGGAGATATCTGTGATACTAGTGTACTATGGGAACAGCGGTACAGATCGGGGCTGAAAGGTAAGCAGGAGATATCTGTGATACTAGTGTACTATGGGAACAGCGGTACAGATCGGGGCTGAAAGGTAAGCAGGAGATATCTGTGATACTAGTGTACTATGGGAACAGCGGTACAGATCGGGGCTGAAAGGAAAGCAGGAGATATCTGTGATACTAGTGTATGGGAACAGCAGTACAGATCGGGGCTGAAAGGTAAGCAGGAGATATCTGTGATACTAGTGTACTTATGGGAACAGCGGTACAGATCGGGGCTGAAAGGTAAGCAGGAGATATCTGTGATACTAGTGTATGGGAAAAGCAGTACAGATCGGGGCTGAAAGGTAAGCAGGAGATATCTGTGATACTAGTGTACTATGGGAACAGCGGTACAGATCGGGGCTGAAAGGTAAGCAGGAGATATCTGTGATACTAGTGTACTATGGGAACAGCGGTACAGATCGGGGCTGAAAGGTAAGCAGGAGATATCTGTGATACTAGTGTATGGGAAAAGCAGTACAGATCGGGGCTGAAAGGTAAGCAGGAGATATCTGTGATACTAGTGTACTATGGGAACAGCGGTACAGATCGGGGCTGAAAGGTAAGCAGGAGATATCTGTGATACTAGTGTACTATGGGAACAGCGGTACAGATCGGGGCTGAAAGGTAAGCAGGAGATATCTGTGATACCAGTGTATGGGGACAGTGGTACAGACCGGGGCTGAAAGGTAAACAGGAGATATCTGTGATACTAGTGTACTATGGGAACAGCGGTACAGATCGGGGCTGAAAGGTAAGCAGGAGATATCTGTGATACTAGAGTATGGGAACAGCAGTACAGATCGGGGCTGAAAGGTAAGAGGAGATATCTGTGATACTAGTGAACTATGGGAAAAGAGGTACAGACCGGGGCTGAAAGGTAAGTAGGAGATATCTGTGATACTAGTGTATGAGGACAGCGGCTATTCCGGGAGAGGAAGGTAAGCAGGAGATATCTGTGATACTAGTGTACTATGGGAACAGCGGTACAGATCGGGGCTGAAAGGTAAGCAGGAGATATCTGTGATACTAGTGTACTATGGGAACAGCGGTACAGATCGGGGCTGAAAGGTAAGCAGGAGATATCTGTGATACTAGTGTATGGGAACAGCAGTGCAGATCGGGCTGAAAGGTAAGAGGAAATATCTGTGATACTAGTGTACTATGGGAACAGCGGTACAGACCGGGGCTGAAGGGTAAGTAGGAGATATCTGTGATACTAGTGTATGAGGACAGCGGCTATTCCGGGAGAGGAAGGTAAGCAGGAGATATCTGTGATACTAGTGTATGGGAACAGCGGTACAGATCGGGGCTGAAAGGTAAGCAGGAGATATCTGTGATACTAGTGTACTATGGGAACAGCGGGTCAGATCGGGGCTGAAAGGTAAGCTGGAGATATCTGTGATACTAGTGTACTATGGGAACAGCGGGTCAGATCGGGGCTGAAAGGTAAGCAGGAGATATCTGTGATACTAGTGTATGGGAACAGCGGTACAGACCGGGGCTGAAAGGTAAGATGGAGATATCTGTGATACTAGTGTATGGTAACAGCAGTACAGATCAGGGCTGAAAGGTAAGCAGGAGATATCTGTGATACTAGTGTACTATGGGAACAGCGGGTCAGATCGGGGCTGAAAGGTAAGCAGGAGATATCTGTGATACTAGTGTACTATGGGAACAGCAGTACAGATCGGGGCTGAAAGGTAAGCAGGAGATATCTGTGATACTAGTGTACTATGGGAACAGCGGGTCAGATCGGGGCTGAAAGGTAAGCAGGAGATTTCTGTGATACTAGTGTACTATGGGAACAGCGGGTCAGATCGGGGCTGAAAGGTAAGCAGGAGATATTGGTGATACTAGTGTACTATGGGAACAGCAGTACAGATCGGGGCTGAAAGGTAAGCAGGAGATATCTGTGATACTAGTGTACTATGGGAACAGCAGTACAGATCGGGGCTGAAAGGTAAGCAGGAGATATCTGTGATACTAGTGTATGGGAACAGCGGGTCAGATCGGGGCAGAAAGGTAAGCAGGAGATATCTGTGATACTAGTGTATGGGACAGCGGGTCAGATCGGGGCTGAAAGGTGAGCAGGAGATATCTGTGATACTAGTGTATTTGGACAGCGGTACTGACCGGGGCTGAAAGGTAAGCAGGAGATATCTGTGATACTAGTGTACTATGGGAACAGCGGGTCAGATCGGGGCTGAAAGGTAAGCAGGAGATATCTGTGATACTAGTGTATGGGAACAGCGGGTCAGATCGGGGATGAATGGTAAGCAGGAGATATCTGTGATACTAGTGTATGGGGACAGCGGTACAGACCGGGGCAGAAAGGTAAGCAGGAGAAATCTGTGATACTAGTGTACTATGGGAACAGCGGTACAGTTCGGGGCTGAAAGGTAAGCAGGAGATATCTGTGATACTAGTATATTGGGACAGCGGTAGAGATCGGGGCTGAAAGGTAAGCAGGAGATATCTGTGATATCCCCTGCTTACCTTTATAATGAATAGTCCCGATACTTTAATTATTAAAATGTAGGTGAAACCCAGTTGCTTTTCTGCTGTGTAAAAATAACTTGTGTGACACCACCACAAGGCAGTCCTCAACCCGTGCTACCATACTGCCCATTCTCCATAATTGTCAGGGAGATTCCCTCCCTGAAATAGCAGCAATCTTCCTGTCTTCCCAATCTCCCTGATTGCACCTTACCCAATTTATGAAGCTGTTATATAAATACAAATGGAGATATATACATTCAAATGGGAATATTAGTATGATTTCCCTGCTTTGGGTATAAGGCACAATGATCCCTATGGCTACATGCCTTTTCATGAAAAGGATCAGTGTTTTTCATCAACAAGTAGCTCCTACTAACTGCTTTGGGGCTCATCTACATTTGGATTTATGGCACGCCATTTTAACGCACGCTCATAGATTGTTACTTTTAAAATCTCCCTGAAATGCTTTTTCAAAAGTAGGCAAGTATACAGTGCAACTGCCAAAATTGACTGTTGCCCCTTCGACCTCGAAGACCACCCATGCATAGGTAAATGCAGAGGGGGGTTACGGTTGCCTGGAAACTCCCCTCCCTAGCCCACATGATGATGACCACAATAGAAATAGCATATAATACTAAAGTTGCATGTTTTTTTAAGATCCCCTCAGTGTCACAGATGAAATATTTAACACTACAGTACCTGTTGATCTTTTAAAATGTAATGAATATAATTGTCCACCAACTAGGAGATCTGGAAATCATGCACTGTTAGGGGTGCACTGATATAGAGCATCTACAGGATCAATTATTAATACTGTATAATAATACACTATCCAGTACATAGGGAGACCAATCTATACATATATGTCCAGGGCAGTGCTAGGTACTTTTTCTGCCCACCCCACCCCCCACTGCAAAGATATGCTAATGATTGCAATTGCTAGGCCATCACAGCCTAACATAAGGACACCCACTTTACCTTACACACATCTGTAATACTTAGCAAGTCTGCAAAACCATCGGTAACAGTGAGTACCATTGCAGCCTGACGCACACTTACACAAGGCCTGACCTTACTCAAGAATTGCTAACCTCATCGCACGCAGTGAAAGTCCAAGCTGCGTATAGCATCACAGTGGATAATTTATGCACGCCACTGTAACGGCGTTCAAATGCACTGGCACACCTGCTTTTCGCTGACCACCCCCAAATGGTACTTCCTGTCAACCACTCTGCAAAGGTTCTGCATAATTACTGCGATCGCAGTCCAAATCACAGTGGAGTCTTCTCACACTGCGATGCCTACGCATGCGCAGAAAGTAACAATCGCTGATTGCATGCGTAATTGCAGTTGCGATCGTTAGTGAATCAGACACTTAAGTTCTTTTCAATACCATGTTAAGTTCTAAAAGCAGGCTGAAGTTGTGTGATTATCATTGCCGAGCATGTCTGTTTCATTTGTCTTAATCAACCTACTACAGGTTGAGTCTCCCATATCCAAATATTCCGAAATACGGAATATTCCGAATTACGGAATATTTTTAGTATGACTGAGATAGTGAAACCTTTGCTTTCTGATGGTTCAATGTACACAAACTTTTTTTAAAGCACAAAATCATTAAAATACAATATAAAATAACCTTCAGGCTGTGTGTATAAGGTGTATATGAAACATAAATGAATTTCATGTATGTACACAAACTTTTTTTGATGCTCAAAATTATTAAAAATATAGTATAAAATGACCTTCAGGCTATGTGTATAAGGTGTATATAACACATAAATGCATTATGTGTTTAGATTTGGGTCCCATACCCAAGATATTTAATTATTTTATGCAAATATTCCAAAATACGGAATATTCCGATATCCAAAATACCCCTGGTCCCAAGCATTTTGGATATGGGAGACTCAACCTGTATACTATACATTACCGATATAAAATGCATTTCCTAAAAATTAATTGCATATTTTACAAACATGATACAAATCCCATTTTTTGATAGGCATGGTACTAATGGTATTTCAGGTGCCCATTTACAAAATGTGCTTTGATTCTAGCATAAATCTCCTCACGGTGAATATAAAACATACTGTGGTCCCTAATTATGCTTCATGAATATATTTGCTCTGGGTTTGAATACATAAAAAATGATTAACTATGGAAATGAGATTCGCTTCTATGGTGTTATGAGCCAAAGGGGCAGATTCAATTAGCCACGAAAAGTTGCATTTTGTCGAAAAGCGTTCGTAGGTGCTAACTTTTCGCTCAAGGCTGCGTATCGTGCAATCCTATTGCTGAAGTTTTCACATGTGCGACAACTCCATAGACAAGAAACTGCAAACTGATTTCACCATCTCAGAGCAAGTGAAAAAATGTGCAAAACCCCTATTTTTAGCTAAAAATGTGGTCACTTGGTTCAGAACCCCTTGGACACTCCCCCTATTGACTAATCTGGCAATAATAATTTTTTAATTAGCTTAATTTGGCCAATAATGAAATTACAATTTTGGGGTGAAAAAAAATAAATAGTGGAAAATGGATTTAATTTACTGGGTCAGGTATTTTTTTGGGGGGGATGTGTGGATGGGACATGTGTTTTTAGGGGGATCAGTATGAAATACCGACAGACAGGATCCTGACAGGGTTAACATATCGACACTTGTTGGTTGGTATGCTAACCCTCCCCCTCTCCCTACCCTAGCCCTCCCACTTTGGTGCCTAACCCTAACCTCCCCCTCTAGTGCCTAAACCTAACCTAGCCCTCCCCGCACCCTAAACTTAACCCTCCCCCTTAGTGCCTAACCCTAACCCTCCCCCTAGTGCCTAACCCCTAACCCTCCCCCAAACACCGCTACTTACCATCGGCATCCCAGTGTTTGGGATGCTGGCGCTGAGATTCTGACTGGCGTCGGTATACCGGTGCCGGTAATGTAAACATCGGCTTCCCGCCTGCCGAGATGTTAGCAGTGTAGGTGACTGCAGCAGGTGTATTTTTAACATTTCTTCAGGGTCCATAGGGCTCCACAGGGAGACATTGGGGTGTAGGCGGGACCTGGAGGACCGGACACCAACAGCAAAGCTTTACCACCCCAGGATGCTCCGGTCCTTCCCCCTATACCCTGCCCACAGCCTGAGGGCACTTCAGTTTCATTGGTGTCCGGCAAGGAGCTGGACCACCAGTATAACAAGGGGCTGCCTTATACAGCCCAAGCTTTTATTTTTTTTCATTTAATTTTTATTTCTACCAGAAGGGTGAGCAGCACCAGACTGCATCCCAGAATACAGGGGACAGGTAAGGCGGAACTCCATTTGCGGGGACCCGCAATAATAGTGCAGTCTTGCCTCCGGTCTCCGGAGACAGACTGGAGGCGCTGATGTGGACACTGGGGAGGCAGCCCACTACTCCACTAGACCACCAGGGCATTAACATACTGGCGCAGAGGCATATATTAAGGCCACGGGACCCGGTGGTTAACGTCAGCCAGGGGAAAAAGGTGCTCTCCCTGCAGCCCCTCCCCCAGCTCAGGGCGCCATTCCACTGCGGTCCTGGTGTTCCCTGAGCTGCTCCTCTTTCACCCTCCGCCCCCTCTGAGACACGCGGCAGCCATATTTGGCAAGCAGGTCTCCAGGAATCGCTGGGCCCAGTCTCCCTGTATACCTCTTCCAAGGGCCAAGTCATACAGCGCTATATCCTACCAGCCACTGTGGTCTGTGTAGTTGATATTAGTGCCCATTGCAGATTTGTATGTGACTTGTGCTAGCGCTAACTTCTCCTTTTCTATACTTTCTGTTATAACTATCCCTTTCTTCTACTGTGCCCTGGCATACAATGGTATACAGGGTCATTGTACCTCACATTTGTGAGGGCTATCACATACTTTACACCGCATTGCACACTACATGGTGCCATATCTAACGCAATTGCACGCTCCCTGGTATCATACTGTATGCAGCGCTTTTGCAACTAACTTGTGCCTTGTAAACACTGACCTATACTCCTCTACCTTCTCGCTCCCAGCTTAAACTTGGACTACGGCAATTTTTTTGTGCAAGATATAAGTACAGAAATGATGAGTCTACGTAACTGTGACACAACTAACCCATACTTACCTACATTGCTGGGCAGCTTTCCGGGAGCAGCAGGAGGGGACCTGCTGCTCTCCTCTTCGGGGGGCGGGGCCAGACGATAGACAGCATTAGGCCCCGCCCCTTTACATAAACCCCGTGATTCGTGGGTCCGTGAGGAGGGGGCGGGGCTAAATGACGCGATTTGCCTAATTTAGCCCCGGCCCTTCCCGACGGACCCGATAATTTCAGGTAAAATCTCCCCATCCTGCCCACTTCACTAGGAGGTGGGCGGGATGCGGGAGATATGCCTACTCTTCCGGGATCGCGGGGGGTTACCCAAAAAATCGGGAGCCTCCCACGATTCACGGGAGAGTAGGCATGTATGAACTAACCATGAACACAACTACTGATATTGCTCTTAGGAGGTGAATCTCTTATGGGCACTGGAGGCCTGGTACAACAGCACACTATAATGGTAACTATGTAGCTCAGGGTTGCCGACATTTAACTATCTCCTTCCGGGAGGGAGCTATCGGGCAATCACAGGGGAAAGTATCACGGCAAAAAGGGGGCGTGTCGCGGGAGAAAGGGGGCGTGGCTAGGAGGATGACACACCATTGGGGGCGGGACATGGGCGTGGCAGCGATATTAATGGCATTGTGATGCAGGGGGCGGGACTACGATGACGCGATTCAGCGCAAATCGCGTCATCGGCCCCCCCGCTGCCGGGGTTTATGCAGGTGGGTCGCTGGGGCCGGGAGACTTGCCTACCTTTCCGGGGGTCAGGAGCGGCACCCGATTGTCGGGAGGCTCCCGGCCGAATCGGGCGGGTAGGCAAGTATGATGTAGCTGCTTCTTATTGGCGGATTATGTACCAACCCCTGCAGCTGAAACTAATACCCACCAGTAACCCTAACCTACTGTATTACAGAGTTCTTTGATAGGGTATCCACTAATATAACCAGAACCTCTATATAAATTATAAACTTGTTTCCCTATCTGGTAATAGTGATGAGGGGGAGTAACGGTGGAACCTAACTACACATGTGCAGCCCTGTATACAGATGCGTCCTGTTACATCATTTCTGATCGTGCTACAAGCGTGCACATGCACCGCGCCATGTGATTACCTACGGCTGCATATGCTACGGTGCGCTAAGGCGTACACTGCATTCGCACCATGCAATCTTGCGTGTGAACGCAGCAAGCATACCCGTTCGCGGGCGCGCGACTCGCGCCATACGTGCCACGATTTGCCGTGCAAGTGGCAAAGATGTAACTGGGCATATCTGTACATATACTGTATGTGCTACATAGCATTGGTGACAGTGGATACTGGGGCAGCTCATACGACATATACAGACTCATTATTAACACTACGCAAACAACTGAATAGCTGTAACAAAGCTCAGGAACCCCCCTGTTATTGTGATAGTGGGGGGCGTGGGGGAAAGTTCTGTATTACCATGTGCTGGCAGAGCAGTGTCAGCAGGACACATCCGGGATATCCAGCAAGAGGAAATCTATGGGGAACTCCTGAGGTCGCTGTTGGTGAGAGCAGAGCTGCTCCTTCTGGCCGTGTGACCGGAACGGTAGCCAGAGACCGGGACATCCTGCTGTGACTGCCAAGCTGCGTCATCTGAGGAGTAGAGATGGCTACTGAGTGAATGTCTCGACACAATGGCTTGAATCATTTAGTTGTTCAGTTGTCAGTGGGAACTGCTCGCAGCGGGGTCGGGGTGTGTGTGCGCTCACACTGCAGTGTGCAGAAGTATATGATCAGCAGCGCGGGGGGCGGAGCTGTCAGTGACTCACTCAGAGTCGCGCTGCTACTGCCGGGACTCGGTGTGTGCACTGACTCTCCTGAGTATGATCTGCAGTGTGCAGAAGTATATGATCTGCAGCGCGGGGGGCGGAGCTGTCAGTGACTCACTCAGAGTCGCGCTGCTACTGCCAGGGCTCGGTGTGTGCACTGACTCTCCTGAGTATGATCTGCAGTGCTGGGCTGCAGGGACGGAGAGACTGTCACCCACAGAGGCAAACGCAGGATTTTGAAAGGAGGGTTTCCAAATCCTTGGTTACCGAACCATCGCGACCATCATCATGGCCGCTCGCATAAGCTGTGGGTGGTAACCCACAGCTATGCGAGTGGCCAAGAGGCCGCAAAAAAAAAAAACGCCCTGATTCAGAGCGAGCGCACGCTTTTTGCGAGCATCTCTGAATCAGGTCCTCTGTCCAAGGTGCTGAACTGTATTCTAGCTGTTGGCAATCAGGTCTGTGAACTGCTTCTCAGCACACAAATCACTTAATCATTCTGCTATGCCATGCAGGCACACTCTATTAAGAGTTCTGGAGTACTGTAGCTAGTCATTCCCCTATGTATGTGACTGTTACTATACCCAGCCAGCATTGTTAATTGAAGCAGCTCTCACAGCTTGGTTAGAAAAAAACTGACCTCCTCGCTCAGTCTATAGACAGCTCTCTCATCAAGTATAGAGACTAATTAAGTTGGCTGTCAAATCGAATTTGTGGTAATTAACCTGGCTGTCAGGGTTAAAACAGTACAAAGTGCACTGAAATTCTGGGTAAGTTAATAACTTAGCTGTTCTAAGGAAGGAATCTGCTCCACTAGACGATTAAGTTGAACGATAACGATCATTCGATCGTTCAATCGTTTGCAAATAGTTTCCAAAAGTGTCTAAAATGACCAACGATGCGCCTGCCCGCTGGTCGTTTAGACATCTATCATCTTTCCAACATGCTGGTCAACCTGACGATATCGTCAGGCTCAGCATGTGTCCAGATGATGGATGAGCCTGCACTGAATGTCTGCTCGGTCAGTGCAGGCTCATCACACGACTGACAAACGACTGAACAATTACAATGTCGTAATCGTGCAGTCGTTTTCAGATCTTGTAGTGGGTACCCCCCTTAAATTTGCACATCTTGCAGCTCATAATTAGAGGAAGTTACCAGAAGTTGTTAATTTCACAGAGATTGAGGTGGATAGCGGGTCTAGGGGCAGATGTACTAAGCTCTAGAAAGTAATATATTGGATAGTGATAAACTACCAACCAATCAACTCCTAACTAATTTTTTAAACACAGCCTGAACTGTAAGGTGACAGTTAGGAACTGAGTAACAGGTAGTTTATCAAGTAGTTCCACAAGTGCCAAAGGGCAGGCATGGTGGCACCTGTAGTTCCACTGTAAATTACAATACTTTTAAACTATATACCACATTATTATCCCCGTACCCACGGGACAGGGTTGTGGGGAAGAGCCACGGACTTCAGCCTAAGCCTGGGGTTTCAGGAGAGGGGGGACCCCTTCTTGGGGAGTCCCAAGTCCCGAGATCCCCAGCTTGGGCTGCCCGGCTTGGGTTGATAATGCTTTGGCCCTGGAGACTTGGTGATAGGGTCTCCTGGCTGTGGCATAACACCCCGGTCGGTTTGGGTCCGGAGCTGGTTTTAAATATAAGGGGACCCCTACATATTTTTACTCCCTATATGTAAAACCAGGACTGGCCCTGCAGCCAGGTGCTGGTTCCTAAATTACGGAGGTACCCTACACATTTTTTCCCCCATAATTTTAGGCACCAGGACTGGCTGACCAGTCCGGGGCTGGTATATGCTTTTGGAGTGGGACCCCACATCATTTTGTTTTTTTTTAAATTAACCCTTACAACACTGATTTTAGTAAATAATTTTCGTTCATTTTTCCCTTGAAAAAATGACCGAAAATCGTTTACTAAAATCGTTCATTTACTAAATGTACTGAACGATTTTTTTGAACTACAAACGATTTTTGCATATTCCCTTAATGAAAATCGTTCAGTTGTTTCCGTCTGTCTGAACTACAAGCTTGAAAACAGGGAGTGGAGATCCGAACGCAGGCGTGCCAAATGGTCAAAACGGGCGTTTAATGGGAGTGCATAATTAACAAAGCAGCATCATCGACCACGTCACTTGGTTGTCTTTTAGCCTGAACTGCTCGCAGTGATTGTGGTAGGAAAATGCTACCACAAGAATAGCGAGCAGTTCATACGCCTTTCGATGTACTCGATTAATCTAATAAATAGCGGAGATGACGCATGATGCGAGCGGCCAAGGGGCGTCTTTACAAAATAGCGAGCGCATGTTTCGGACGCTCGCTCAGACATAGAGGCGTCAACAGACCGCAAAGAGCGAGCGCTCAATTTTAATAGCTAGCCCCTTTTTCTGAACGACCGTCCGCAAATAGCGTCCGGCTCTGAATCAGGCCCATAGTTCAGAAAAATGTGTGGAACCGTATTGTGCAAAGCTGTAACCATCACCGCGGCAAACGCAGGATTTCTAGAGGGGGGTTTCCAAATGCTTGATTTTAGAGCGATTGTGGCCTGCCCACGAAGAGGGCATTATTAGCACTTAGCCAGCGAGAGTCTGGGGGAGCAGCAGAAGAACTTGGCACTGCCCTGGATATATACCTACATATTGGTTTCCTTATGTACTGGATAGTGTATTATTATACAGCATTAATTATTAACCCTATTGATGGTTTATAGCAGTGCACCCTTAACAGTGCATGTTTTCCACATCTCCTAGTTGGTGCACAGGTATATTTATTCTGGCTGGCACATTTTAAAGATTCACAGGTGGTGCTAATCATTTCATTTGTGATACTGAGAAGAACATGCAGCGCTAGTAACATTGTATTATATTACTATTTCTATTGTGGTCATGATGTGTGCTGGGGAGGGGGGTTTCCAGGCAGACGGAAACCCCCCCTGCGTTTGCCTATGCATCACTCTAAGGGCCTGATTCGCACAGACGCAGTTGAGCGATGCATCTAAGTCGCGATTGTGTCCGTACAGAGTCGCAGTAGCGATTTTAGATGCATGCAGCAGAAGTGCATTGAAATTGTTTTGTAGCAAATTGTTTTGGGGGCTCCTAGGCAGTGACTGTGAGCATGGCTGGATTAAGGTTTGTGGGGGCCCAGGCTACTGAGATGTGGGGGTCCCCCAATAAAATTGACAACACATTTGCCACCATTATTAGTATGTCCAGGGCTTTTACCTTGGCTGCGGTTGCGCTGACTGGCAACGTTGCATTACATGTCTATGATGCTGCACGCCACCCACTGCCACTACTAGCATTGACTGCACTAATTGGCACATGATATTATATCATGTCTGTGGTGCTGCCGGGAAGTGGAACCAGCTATCGTCAGCAGACGTGTTATAATGATAAAAAGGAGCATATATATATAGTGTTCACCCATAGGTACTGTAGCAGATAAATTATCTTAAATGCGAGATCATTTGTTAGGGGGGGGGGGTCCTGGAATGAATAAATGGATTGTTATAGTACCAGTGTAATGTGATTTGTGGTGGAAACCCCCCTCCCCAGCTCACACCATTACCACAATAGAAATAGTAATGTAATAGAATTTTACTAGTGCTGCATGTTCTTGGAGTGGTGTCCACATCTAAAATAAAAGCATTCAGCTCAGGCAGGATGGACCTAGTGTCGCATATAATGGCTTATTGTGATCACTGGTCCTCTATATGCTGGAATTATGACACACAATATACTATGTATGACACATATAATGGGTTACTGTGATCGCTGGTCCAGTATCTGCTGGAACTATGACACACAATACACTATGTATGACACATATAATGGCTTATTGTGATCACTGGTCCTCTATATGCTGGAATTATGACACACAATATACTATGTATGACACATATAATAGGTTACTGTGATCACTGGTCCTGTATATGCTGGAATTATGACACACAATACACTATGTATGACACATATAATGGGTTACTGTGATCGCTGGTCCAGTATCTGCTGGAACTATGACACACAATACACTATGTATGACGCATATTAAAGCTGGTGAACTGCAAATTCTGCCCTCTTCATGGACTGGCCACACTCACTCTAAAATCGAGCATTTGGAAACCCCCCTCTAGAAATCCTGTGTTTGCCACTGGAGGTGTCTTTACTGGCACACGGTGATGGTCCATCTTATTAGTGTGCTATGGGAGTGTCACAGGTGTGTGTCACTGAAGTGGTTGTGTAAACAGATCTACAATCTATTACATTGGTGGCAATCTGCACCCATCACAGGGCTGTTGCAAGTTTCGATGGTGCAGCTAATGATGGCGTCTACAGAGGCACCATGCGGTATTACAGCGTCTAAAGACACTCAATGTGGGCATCTCAGTCCTTGCACATTGTGATGCTGTACACCAGGGGAATGGCTTTTAATAGCATTAGCGTATAGTTGCAGGCACGACTATGGAAAATGACACTAAAGTGGTCGCAACAGTATGCAAATTGGAATCAGCCTCTAAACCTCCACTCGAAACTCAAAATCCCATAGCTGGAACTTTGCACCTGTGCAAATCCTCCTGTATCCCTGTGAAAATTGATTTAACAAGTTTCTGCCACAACTGGATACTATTCCTACAATAAGAATGTTTATTGGTCTTCATCTGCAACCTCCCATATATTTATAGGTTTATTAATGTAATTGGGAGTCTGTACTATTCTGCATCTCTAATTACTCTGTAATGACTTGCACCCCGGGGAATGGCAGCCTCCCCGTCCTCCTCCGCAGTGCCGTAGTTTGGTCACACCAGGCATTGCTCTTACTGAGTCATAACAGTTCAAAGACCTCAGTCCATAAGAAACTTTTAACTGTTATTCATTATAAAAACAAACGTACAAGAATTTACCAGGTATTTGCTGTATTACGTCTAGGTTCAGATTAATCCTATATTAGTAATTAATGTAGCAGAGAGTTACTCATTATGTATTTCCCTGACAGACCTGTAACTCTTAATGCTCAATGTGTCTTGTCTCGAATTGGAATTAAGGGGATCTGACCATAACTATTGGTATTTTGCTTACGTTACGTGGTAATATCATGTTACAGATCCCTTCTTGTTCCATATTTGTATTGACCACACACATCCAGAAGCTTTCTGAACAAAAGGTTTTTCTGTGGCAAAAACTTATAGGGGGAGATTTATCAAAGTTTGAAAAGATATAGGGGTCTACTGCAGGGCCGAAACTAGGATATCTGTCACCCGGTGCAAGGCAGTCATTTTGCGCCCCCTCCCTTCCTGTACCTGGATTTTGTCCTTGCTCCTCCATAAGGCAGTGCACTACTCAGACGTCCCTGATATAGTGACTTACATTATTCCACACACCATAATGCCCATTACACATTATGCCACACACTGTAATGCCTATTACCAAAGTGCCACTTACATACTTGCCCGACACCATTTTATATCCCACAGTAAGGCTTCTAATTACTTTAAAATTACCTGCTCATTGTCAGGGGTTACATGTTCATTGCCATGGGGTTACATGCTCGTTGCCATGGGGTTTCATGCTTGTTGCCAGGGAGTTTCATGCTCGTTGCCAGGGGGTTTCATGCTCGTTGCCAGGGGGTTTATGTTCGTTGCCAGGGGGTTTATGTTCGTTGCCAGGAGGTTTATGCTCATTGCCAGGGGTTACATGCTCGTTGCCAGGGGTTACATGCTCGTTGCAAGGAGGTTTATGCTTCTTGCCATGGGGGTTTATGCTTGGTGCCAGGGGGTTTATGCTCATTGCCAGGGGTTACATGCTCATTGCCATGAGGTATGTACTTCTTGCCATGGGGGTTTATGCTCGTTGCCAGTGGGTTTCATGCTCGTTCCCAGGGGTTATGCTCGTTGCTATGAGGTTTATGCTTCTTGCCATGGGGGTTTATGCTCATTGCCAGGGGTTACATGCTCGTTGCCAGGGGTTACATGCTCGTTCACAGGGGTTACATGCTTGTTGTCATGGGGTTACGCTCATTGCAATGAGGTTTATGCTTCTTGCCATGGGGGTTATATGCTCATTGCCATAGGGTTACGCTCGTTGCCATGAGGTTTATGCTTCTTGCCATGGGGGTTATGGTCTTTGCCAGTGGGGTTTATGCTCATTGCCAGGGGAGTTTATGCTTGTTGCCAGTGGATTTAACGGGAGAAGATGCAGCTTTCAGCATCTTCTCCCGGCAGCGCCAGCGTTCCCGGTGCCGGGAATGCTGTGTGCATTGTGCTGGCCTAACAGACACTACAGATCCAGTAGGACCTCTAGCATCTGTCTCCTCCTAGGCGGCGGACATTTTTGGATGGCCGGTTTCAGCAGAGTCCATGCGGACGGCTAGTCCGCATGGAATTTGCTGAAAATGGCCATCCAAAAATTGGCAACACCAAGGAGGAGACAGACACTAGAAAGCCAGTAAAGACCTCTAGCATTTGTCTCCTCATTGGCGGCGGTCATTTTTGGATGGCCGTTTTCTAAGTCTGCAGCCCCCAAGCCACATCGAGTCAGCTTTTTTCACCCCCTGCAACCCAGTGCACGTGCACCTCAAGCCCCCCCTAGTTGCTGCCCTGTCTACTGTATTTACTAAGCTTTGTTAGGAGATAAAGTGAACAGAGATAAGGTACCAGCCAATCAGCTCCTAACTGCTAAGTCACAGGCTGTGTTTGAAAAATGACAGTTAGGAGCTGATTGGCTGGTACCTTATCACCGTTCACTTTATCTCCTAACACAGCTTAGTAAATAGACCCCATAAAGTGGAAAGAGACAAATGGGGAGTTTTATCAAAGCTTGGAGAGAGATAAAGTACCAACCAATCAGCTTCTAACTGTCATATTTCAAACAGAACCTGTAACATGACAGAAGCTGATTGGATATATTTCCTGGTTATGTCCGTTAAAGCATGACTGGCTCTCTATTCTTTAATAAAATATAATTACATTATACAAGGGTGAGTCAAAAATGATCCGCACTCTGGCTGTAGAATGTATTTTAATCAACTTTCGGAAAAGACAAATGCATTATTTTTCGACATATTCTCCCTTTTTTTCAATACACTTTGCCCATCTGTCAACAAGCTTTCGTATTCCCCCATTCAAAAATGTTTTAGGCTGAGCTGCGAGCCAAGAATGCACCGCTGTCTTCACACCCAAGTCTGTCGTGGATTATTGCATAGGCAGAGCCATGGCTGATTTGCAAATGATTTGCAACAAAATTCACTGTCATTCGTCTGTCCAACAGAATCAGTTCACGTGCGCGCTCAAAGTTCTCATCAGTTGTGGATGTGGCCGGATGTCCGGCTCCTTCTTCATGGCTGACACTTGTGCGACCTACTTTGAACTTCTCTGTCCATTCATACACACTTCTTCACAACAAAACACTTTCTCCATACTGTGCACAAAGTCTTCGATAAATATCGGCACCAGAGGCACCCTCAGACCACAAAAAATGAATCACTGCGAACTGCTCTTCTTTAGTGCGAATCACAAGTGGGGCAGCCATTTTTTCTTGCACCGCAGCCACAAGTGAACTGACGTAACACGTTCAAACCTGCACAGCAGTGACTGGGGAGACAGCGACCTAGTACATACGCGGACACGCTAGTCGCGCCATCAGACGTGGATAAGCTAGTCACGCCATCCATGCCACGATGCGCTCACATCGTGGGATAGATGAGTGTGGCTACATCTGTATGTCAAATATAGGGACATTTCCAGAAACACATTTTTGGAAACCGGGACTGTCCCTGGAAATGAGTTGGTAATTATAGAATATAAGAAAAGCCTATTCCCAATACCTTAAAGAAAGAAATACAACGAAAAAAAAAAAAAACATACTCATAATGGTGTAACTAAATTTACATCGCAAACATTTTGAAATCAACAAAAATGAACAAAGCAAGATAATTTATATACCTGAGCCCGCTGCTCCGTAATTATATGATTTGCAACATACTGTACATAATGCAAAGATTCTCACACCTGCTAAACAGCTGACAATATTTCACTAAACAATGAAGTTACAGAGGCTGCATCTGCTCTGAGGGGTTCAGGCTTGGATGAAGTGTTGTGATGTAGGGGACGTCTACATATGTTGTGATGTACAGGAAGTTTGCATATAGTAAAAATAAAATGTGCGTTTGAAAGTGTTTTTCATTAACTCCACAGAAAGTCTACAATCTGTTAAATATATCAGCATAATTGATAGAAGGTTACGCATCCGGGCAACCTCAGACACGACGGTGGCACACTAATGATTACGCTGAAAATGTAGCAACTACCGTTTCTCAGGGAAAGTTTGTCATTTCCACTTTGGAGGAAGCGTTTGATGAGCATATGGTATATTCAAATATAAATATTAGTGTGGTTTCTGATCCCCTGAAATAAAAAAAAAAATTGCTGCAAAAACTCCAAATAATATAATAGTTGTTTGTCGCTCAGTGATCTGATTATACATCCAGGCAGCATACCTCTACTTATTGGTCCATTGTACTGACATACTGTATGTGGAGAGGAGTGGGGGGGGGGGTTATACAGTATATATAGCAGTGGGGCTATGTATTTTTTATTTTACAAAATATATCTTAAAGCCTGTAGTTCATTATTAATGGCAGTTGCCAACAAGTTGGTAGGTGCGTAGCGGATGGGAGCAAGGAGGTTGTTCCACATGTTGTTTCAAAGCCAAAGTAGGATTTATTGAAGATAACAGGATACAGGTGATAAAAAGATAACCAGCAGTCAATATGATAAGATATCAATCCCTCTTGGGCTGAATACTGTACAGCCGTACAGCACTGTGAGGCTCCAATAACACAGTGACAAGCTTAGGTACATGCAGACACTGTAATAGAGCCAAGTAAACAAGTCTTACACTGGCTGTCTTAATTGACCTGACCATTAAGTCTGGTGAATCAGACATGTGACGAGTTATGCACAATAGAAGTGACGTTATTGTGGCTGTTGAGTCATGCACAATCAATAACACAAACATGTGATGCTGTTGAGTCAGATGAGTCATACACAGTTAAGAGACAGCTTGTAGCATTTAACTACACGTCAACAATTATAAATAAATACCCTCGCCAGCACACTAACAAGTCCACTTGAAGTAAAGTTTACATGCCCAATTATCCAGAATATACCAGTGTATATTAGACAGAATTTGTACACATTATTCACCCAAGTTATTCTCATGGTTTTTGCTATTGATCTCATCACACTGTTATAGTGGTATGCAGTCAGGATGTCTACGTTTAGTAGAAGGTGGTTCGCCTGTAGGTACAAGCAGATGTAGAGTTCCTTGCAGGAGGTGTCTGTAAGGCGATTGCTCAAGGTTTCCAGTGGCAATTAAATCTGACTTTGGTACTAGATCAAAATGGTGCCATAGATATCACTTGCAGTATCTATATTTTGGTAAGGTCTTTGACACTGTCAAATCGAAACCTTTGAGATTGGATTTAAAGGTGGGTAGGTGGATACATTTAGGTTGAAAGTAGGGACGTGCAGGTTTGGTTTTATCTGGTACTTATCGCCAAATGAGCGCAAATTTGGATTAGCGCGGATTTATTTTATTGGCTATCCAAAACATGTGAGAGCCGGATAGCCAATAGGGTGCCTTTTTGAGATCCAAACATATCCGAGTAAAACCGAGCCGCACATCTCTATTGAAAGATACTGTACAGTACATGACAGTGAGCTTTAGTGAATGAGATACAGTACATTTGAAAGAGTGAAAGGTTACTAGTGAAATTTCATAAGAATCTACAGTACACTAGGACTTGTCCTTGTTAATATTTTTATTGAAGATATTATTACAGATATCGATGGGAAATTGGACTTCTTTTGTAGATGACACAAGGATATATAAAAGGATAGACTAACCAGGGTTAGTGAGCCAAAGAACAGATGCTCTAGGAAGATTAGAAGAATGGTCGACAATGTACTGCTCCTAAATGACATAAATGCAAGCTGATGAACTTATCAAATTGAACAGGATCCTTATCTAGCATGACAGAAAATTTTGTTTGAAGATAACCGCTGTTGCTGTTGGCAGGGCCAGATTAACAATGGGTAGGATGGAGCTCCAGCTCCAGGTCTCCTCATAAAAATACGACCATCATCTTGACAGCATGATAATGATTGGCCATCAAGCACTATTTTCCTCACAAAATAATAAAATGTTTATATTTTTTTAACATGTTTAGAAATACATTGGGGCTGATAGTGTAGGGGGTGTAATCACCCTCACATGGCTCTGGCCACACCCATGCAGAACTGGCCACACCTCTGCTGCTCACAGTAAGCCTGTGATACCCTCACATGGCTCTGGCCACGCCCATGCAGAACTGGTCACACCTCTGCTGCTCACAGTAAGCCAGTGATCATTTTTGAGTGGCGCTTAATCCTACCCTGGCTATTGGCCTATATGTGTGCTTATCTTCAAACCGCCATTACAGGATGCAGTTAATCTGTAAATAAGTTGGGCATTCACCCCAAACTGATCAGTCGCCCACAGGGGTGGTCAAAGTCATTTTCCTGGAGCTCAGCTCAGGCGCCAAGCGGTTGGAAGTACCATGCCTGAGCAACGTACTGTAAGCCGGATCGCAAGAAAACAAACACTTCTATAAGATAATGGATGTAAGTTAAAATACCAAGCAAGTCATTAGTGATTTCAACATCTGCACTAAGCTACAGTACAGTACTTAGGCAGATGCGTTCATTTTCTATACAAAGTGTCCTTCCTACAGTTGTTTTCCATTCCTCGTGGAGAATGAATCTATTTAGCGTGATTGTCTTTTTTTTTTTCATAACGGCAAGTGAAATTAAGTCAGATTCTTTGTGAAGGTGGAAAATACAAGACATTTAAAACCGCCGTTCATCATCCAACTAAATTACAATATGAAAGGAAAGGTAGCTGCGATGATTTTATCCCCGCACATATGGAAAAGAGCCCTATTCCATCAAGGTTAATATGTTTCTACTTACGCCAGGAGTAATGCAGGAGAGGTTTCCTATTCTATAGATCTACATATCTACCTGATATCCAGAGCCAAGGCTAATGAGCACTGCGTCCTATTGAGGAGAATGATACTTTCTCATATCCAAAACTTCTCGACTCCCTATTTTACCAGCTGTTCTGTTTTTTTTCACCTGACATCGCTATGTAAAGATAAGCAAAACATTTTTTTTTAATCATTTTGGCAATTTCAAGAAACTCAAATCAACCTGTCAAATGATTATTTAAACAGTGGAATAGATAAAGATTAAATAATGTAATTTATAAAGTTAGTTTTTTGAACAAGAAGTGAAAAGAGTAAATAATTAAATAAAACTGAAATATCCCTAAAGTACATACATCATCATTTATCCTTATACATTCACAGTATTTTTAACAATTATTTTTTTTATCCACAAAGTTAGGAGTTGCGCATTAATCACAATGACACCATTTTGCAATAGGAACTGGGGGTAGACAGAATCACTGAACACAGAAAGCAGATACTGGTGGTAACTGGTAACCTGTCCTTCAGTGTCCTGTATAATACAGAGCAGATCAGTTACACCAGCAAATATCTCTGTCATATCTCAAAAGAGAACGTGAGAGAGAAAGAAAGAGAAGAGATTCACAACTGCCTGAGTATAGAGGCATGGGCGTAGGGACATGGGTATAGAGGCATGGGTGTAGGGACATGGGTATAGAGGCATGGGTGTAGGGACATGGGTATATAGGCATGGGTGTAGGGACATGGGTATAGAGGCATTGGCGTAGGGACATGGGTGTAGTGGTATCGGTGTAGAGGCATTGGTACAGAGGCATGGGTGTAGGGAAATGGGTACAGAGGCATCGGTGTAGAGGCATGGGTACAGAGGAATGGGTGTAGGGACATGGGTATAGAGGCATTGGAGTAGAGCCATGGGTACAAAGGTATCAGTGTAGAGGCATGGGTACAGAGGCATGGGTGTAGGGACATGGGTATAGAGGCATGGGTGTAGTGGCATGGGTGTAGAGGTATGGGGACAAGGGAATGGTGATAGATGCATGGATGTAGAGACATGGGGGTAGTGGCATGGGGTAGTGGCATGGGAACAGAGGAATGGTGATAGATGCATGGATGTAGAGACATGGGATTAGAGACATGGGGGTAGAGACATGGGGGTAGAGACATGGGGGTAGAGACATGGGGGTAGAGACATGGGGGTAGAGACATGAATACTAAGGCATCAGTTTTTAAATCTGAGTTCCGAATTTACAGCAGAACAGAAAAAGGACTCGGCTCTACTTGAAATCCCAAAAGTGATCCAAGCTAGGACTCAATTCAACTCAGAAGTCGGAACCCCAAAGTTCCGGTGTGTTCGTTTTTGAGGAAGCCCGAACCGCACATCTCTAGTATAGATAGATAGATAGATAGATAGATAGATAGATAGATATGAGATAGATAGATAGATATTTAGATAGATAGATAGACATATATAAATATGAGATAAATAGATATGAGATAGATAGATATGAGATAGATAGATATGAGATAGATAGATAGATATGAGATAGATAGATATGAGATAGATAGATATGAGATAGATAGATAGATATGAGATAGATAGATAGATAGATATGAGATATATAGATAGATAGACATATATATGAGATAAATAGATATGAGATAGATAGATAGATATGAGATAGATAGATATGAGATAGATAGATAGATAGATAGATAGATAGATAGATAGATAGATAGATAGATAGATAGATAGATAGATAGATATGAGATAGATAGATAGATAGATAGATCGATAGATATGAGACAGATAGATAGATAGATAGATATGAGATAGTTATGGGCACCATTTACATAATTAAACTCCGATATGATTTACAAATGCCATGTTTTCCAGTAGTTCTAGTTAAATAAAAGATCTGTGTTTGGATATGATGATTGCAGCCTGTTGTGATCAGTATTGTGCTATGGGGTAGATATATGAAGCAGGGATAAGAGTGGAGAAGTGTGCCAGGGGAGAAGTTGCCCATGGCACTGGACTTGAGGAGTAGTGGGCTGCTGCATTGTCACTACAATGGGTCACATTTGATTTACTCCATATCGATAATGATTTAACTAGATTTGAAATGTCAAAAAGTATTCCCCCAGCACTCAGAATGAAATCAGCAATAAGATTTGAAAAACTACATGGTGGTAGATAATTCAGAGATCTCAGTTGCATATATTTGCAAAGATATGGCTAAGCCTCCGGGCCGCGTCACGGCGTCTCTGATACCGGAGGTCCCTATCACTTGGTCAGAATCTGGGGTGCAGAACCCCAAAAAAGCCGGCGATAGCCAGCCACCCCAGTGAAGCACACCAGTGGGAGACTAAAGTGTTAATATAGGATGAAAGGAAAAACTATGTGTTAATAAGTGAAGGTGTAATTAAAAAACTAAGAAAAAAAAAAAAATATATATATATATATATATATATATACACAAAATATATTGGAAAGTGTAAAAGTGCTAAATAAAGTGTTAATATGTGCCTCACCAGAGCAGCCCAGCCACACCAACCCCAAGGGGCACCGCACCCCAAACTCATCCCCAAAACTGATAACTATATCCAATTTGGGTAATAATTGCCCAATATAAGGCCACATGATAATGGCACATACAAATATACCTGAATTGAGAGCTAGCTTACCTTGGAGTCACCCCTAAGTCCTCCTAATGGCACTACAAGAACCAGCACGCCCTCCTAACACTGGTCCCATCTATGCCTCTCAATACAGAAATACAAGTTGGAAGCTGCTCAATCACCTCAGTAATATCACTCAGGTGCATGTAAGGGATATATATAGAATAACCCCTCCCTTACATGCACCTGAGTGATATTACTGAAGTGATTGAGCAGCTTCCAACTTGTATCTCTAGATTTGAAATGTGTTTACACCACAATCTATAATTGCTGTTTATAGTGTACTGGGATATTCTGCTTATATATTGCTAATCAATAATTTCTAACAATACTTTAAAGCATCTACAATTGATATAGCAGAAAATACCCTACAGCACTTAAGCTACTTTTGTCTCAGCTACAAAGTGTATATGTCATACAGTAGTTCATATTATGTTTGTCTAAAGGTTTTATATGTATGTTACTTCTTTAACCCATGGAGAATCATTTAAATTCAGATGAATAATATCCATGACGTTGAGCTGTATTAACTCTTCGTGCACTTGTCAGTTCATTAGAGCATCTATTTAGCACAACTATAGATAGCTGGCAATATGTATAAGAATCTCACAGGAGACGATTACTAAACGCGTCACTGGGCGCATATTTTATGTTTAGATCCCCCCAGGGCTACAACCCCCCCCCCCCCCAGTAAACACAGAGATTTGTATTTTTACAAAATAAAGTATTTTCAGCACTTCTAATGTAGCCACTGGTGGTTTCTGTATTTATTAGAAGCAATCACTGTATTTAATCTTACATTAAAATGAGTGATAGTTAAACAGTTTAGGAGGCGAGAAATGTAATAAAAATGCATTTGGAATTTTTGGCTATATAAATATTGGAGAAGGTACAGTATAGAGGTATTTGCTACAAACATAAATAAAACTGTTCCTAATTTGTTTACTCTTTTGTTGCCTACAGTGTACAACATTCTGTCATTTTGTAAGGAAATCCCTGAAAAGTTGGCGCATTTCTCCGATAAACATGTTTTTGCCAGAAACTAGGATTTCTGTCATCTGGAGCAAGGCAGTAACTTGGCAAAAAATACTTTCCCCCCCCTCCCCGCCCACAAAAAATAAAATAAAAACAACAACAAAAAAGGTGATTCTTCTGAAAAGGGGGTGTGCCCCTTAGACATTATGCCACACTAAGTAATGCCCCTTGTAAAACATTATGCCACACAGTAGTACCCCTTATACATGGTTATGCCACACAGTAGAGCCCATTATACACTGTACACTACAGTAGAGCTGCTTAGTTACTTTACACCACAGGTAGAGCCCCATATACACTTTACATCACAGTAGAGCCGCTTATATATGTTACGCATAGTAGTGCACCTTATACACATTAGACCACGGTAGAGCCCCATATACACTTTTGCCATGAGCCCCTTATACACATATACCATGGTAGAACCTCTCCACCTCATTCCTCCTTTGCATCATTCCTCCTTCTCATCATTCCTCTTCCTCCTCCTCCTCATTCTCATCATTCCTCTTCATCATTCCTACTTCTCATCATTCCCCCTCCTCCTCCACCTCATCATTCCTCCTCTTCCTCCTCCTCATTCCTCCTTCTCATCATTCATACTGCTCATCATTCCCCCTCCTCCTTCTTATCAATCCTCCTCTTCCTCCTCCTCATTCCTCCTGCTCTTCACTCCTCCTCTTCCTCCTCTTCATTCCTCCTGCACCTCATTCCTCCTTCTCATCATTCCTCCTCCTCATTCCTACTTCTCATCATTCCTACTTCTCATCATTCCCTCTCCTCCTCCTTCTCATAATTCCTCCTCTTCCTCCTCCTCATTCTCATCATTCCCTCCTCCTCCTTCTCATCATACCTCCTCCTGATACCTCCTGCTCCTCATTCCTCCTTCTCATCATACCTCCTCCTCATTCCTCCTGCTCCTCATTCCTCCTTCTCATTATACCTCCTCCTCATTACTCCTGCTCCTCATTCCTCCTTCTCATCATACCTCCTCCTCATTCCTGCTCCTCATTCCTCCTTCTCATCATACCTCCTCCTCATTCCTCCTGCACCTCATTCCTCATCATTCCCTCCTCCTCCTTCTCATCATATCTCCTCCTCATTCCTCCTGTTCCTCATTCCTCCTGCTCCTCATTCCTCCTCTTCCTCCCCTCATTCCTCCTTCTCATCATTCCCTCCTCCTTCTCATCATACCTCCTCCTCATTCCTCCTGCTCCTCATTCCTCCTCTTCCTCGCCCTCATTCCTCCTTCTCATCATTCCTCCTCCTCATCCCTCCTTCTCATTATTCCTCCTCATCATTGCAGCCCTGTTTTTGAATTAATACATTAAGTGAAATTTTGCAGTGGGCTCCAATAACGGAGTGTTCCACCTTGGGGCAGAAATGGACATTTCCTGGTATACACCATGCGGTTGAAGGGCTTGATTTTCAGTTGGATGGAAAGCGGTGACGTGTGCAGAATTCTGAGGCAGGCACCTTATGCTGATGCCATCATCCGTCCATCTGTGCCAGTAACTGACCACCTTCATGTGTATGGTCAAACTGCCAACTGTTTTTACATCCGCAGCCACAGCCGCCCCTCCTCCGTATGCTCCAAACAAGCAATGAAGTCAGCCTTCACGCCCACAAGATGGATCTGTTTCGCACATCCTCACGGTAACTGTCCGTTTGCCACCCAGGAAGGGTAAAGCAGCCACGCGTGGAGCATATTCTCCGTCATTATGCGTATGCACGGTGCTGTGGATGCGCAGTCTGACATTTTTTTAAGAACATTCGCTGTCTGCCAGTAATTTCCAGTTGCATTAGCTTTTTTTTTTTAAAGATGTGGGAATAAAGAGATATAAGGCTGGACCAATGTTTTATTTTTAATCAGTGCATCTCTGGAATTTTGTTTCATTTCTTCGCTAGGCTTGGTGTACTAAGGTTCCGGTGTTGTCTTCCAGCAATGGGGAGAGGGGTGTGTGTGTGTGTGTGTGTGTGTGTGAGTGCGTGCGTGTAGGTGTGTGTGTGTGTGTGTAGGGAATGCACCATGAAGTATGTATGGTGGACCATTTATGCACCATGGAAGGGCTTTGTAGCGCCATTTGCATGTCGCAGACGGGCGACCGCCAATAGATGCAGCCGCGGACCCTTCTGCGCCCACATCTGAGTCAGTCATATAATGCTCCATAAAAATTAATCTATTTGCTATGTCCACACAATATATTAAATATATTGGTGAATACACTTCCTTAAAACAGCAATACCAAATATTATATATGCTAAAATTATATATAGAAAGCTAAAACATGCACATAATCCAAACAAATTTACTGCACTGTATCCATAATGATGTGTAAAAGAGTATATGTGATATTCTCCTATATGTTCCATTACTCCCACTCTCCACCAGTAACGCTTTATGGGATCATTCAGACACTTGTATCCAATATACAGTTACGGTATCCAAGAGGTTGCCAAATATAAATCAGAATAAAAGATATATTAGATTCAATGTACTTGTAGATCTGTGAATTTCTCACAGTAGCTCTGTAATCAGTGAGCAGAGAACATAATGACACCTTAGCAATGGTTCAGTTCCTTTGAATAATACAAAACATTATTGCAAAGTAGATTTCCAATATGTGCACAGAGGCCGCCAGTAATGAAGCTTTTTAAAGCATCTCAGTGAGGTTTTACGCATGTGCGCACACACATACACACACACACTCAAACACACACACATACCAACACACACACACCAACACACACACACACAAACCAACACACAACACACACACACATACACACACAACACACACACCAACACACACGCTCAACACACCAACACATACACATACCAACACACACCAACACACATACCAACACACACACACCAACACACACATACCAACACACACACATACCAACACACACACACACAAACCAACACACACCCACCAACACACACACATACCAACACACACACACAAACTCACACACATACCAACACACACACACCAACACACACACAAACCAACACACAACACACCAACACACACACATACACACACAACACACTCACCAACACACACACCAACACACACACTCAACACACCAACACACACAACACACACAGACCAACACACACACATACACACACAACACAAACACCAACACACACACACATACTAACACACACATAGCAACACACAAACACCAACACACATACACACATACACCAACACACACACCAACATACACACACACCAACACATACGCCAACACACACACACACCAACGTACACACACACCAACACACACATACACACACACCAACACACATACACCAACACACACACATACCAACATACACACACACCAACACATACGCCAACACACACACACACCAACGTACACACACACCAACACACACACACACACCAACACACACACCAACACACACACAGCACTGAACCCCACCAACAAAACAATTCAATTGTTGCTTGGTTTGGGCGCAAATAACTGCTGGCGACGCATTTTTACTCATCCCCAGCATAAATGTGCTAAAAGTCTGTCATTTGGGTGCCCTAACCAAGACTTTAGATGGGTTAAGTCGCTATATTCGCCTAAACCCTGTTTAATTGGGGACAACAAGCACAATAATTAATGGGTGGCTGAAATCAATTGAATTGCTACATTGGGCACCCAAAGCAATTGAATTGCCCCCTATGTATCTTTTACTGGATTGCCCTTCACCACCTTTCTGAGAGACTTGGAAAGCCAAACTGTCCTTCACTCTCCTCAGTGCCTGCTCATTGGGCGCACTTTGGGCCAGATTCAGACCTGCTCGCTAAGCCGCGGACGCACGCTTTTGGCGATAGTCACCCGTTTGCGCATGCATATGCGTCAATATGTGCATGCGTGCGTCACTCAATGTGATCGGAAATCATGCGCTCGTAGTACACAGACTGGATGCTAATTTGAGTGACAGATAGCGCCGTTTGTGGGTGGTAACGGGGGAAGGTGCTTCTGAACGGGGGAGTGGTGCTGCGAACGCAGGCGTGTCTGGTCGTCAAAATGGAGTGTTATGGGTGTGCATAATTAGTATGGAAGCATCATTGTAAAAGTCACTTGGTTGTATTTCAGCCTGCAGTGATCGCAGTGCTTGCGGCGGGGTAGGGTCTACCTCAAGCGCTGCGTGCAGCTCCGATGGCTCTCGATGGTTCCGATTGTTCAGACACTTCCTGGAGATGACGTGTGTTAAGAAAGAAATGTGGGCGGCTTTATACCGGCATGCGTTCGCTCTGCCATCGCTCTCTAACAAATAGAGGGCGTCCTTACACCAGACAGTGTGATCGCAGCATTTGCATACCCGGCCCCTTTTAGCTGTGTGAGAGCGCAGCTTAGCGTCCGGGTCTGAATGAGCTCCTTTGTTCCACTCATAATAATTGCCCAAGGTCAGTAATTCTCACGAAGGTGCAACCAATGAGCAGGCGCTGAGGACACTCTTCATTTCACGCAGACTGGACTGGATGTGAATCTTCCCACTTTGGACAAGACTGGATTTGCACCTCTTCCCTTTGAACTGGGCTAGATGTAGAGCTCTACATTTTGGACTGGACTGGATGTAGACCTTGACTCATAGATTTTTGCCACGTACAGCATGTCCTCCCTTGTCTCTCCCCTGACCTCATTAACTCACAATATTGTCCTTGTATCTTGGCTTAAGCCTTGAGTTCCTGCTTTGTGGAGGGTCAAATTCCAATTGGTCAGTTGGTGGTACTGTGAAACTGCTGATCCACATCTGTCTTTCCCTTTATGCTAAGGAATATTGCGCCTACTGGCATGCATAACCTTCATTCTTAAGATGGCAGGGATAAGCTGGGCAAAAGCTTAACCCCCCTTTAAAGTTTGATGTTCATTTCGTGAACTGATTAAGCACTCACTTTCTATTGTCTACAAACGCCTTCTTTAACATACATTGAGCACAATCTTGCTGGTTTTATTAGTTCCTGGAATGACGGTCTTCCCTCAGAGTTAGCTGATGATCAATGGGTCAAGATATTTCAGATTACCCATGTGACTTGACACAATACTTCTGTGAAGGAAACACACTTCAAGTTTCTGTCCAGATGGTACTGTATACGACCGCCTTCAGAAAGTGTTCCTGGGTGTGTTGGAGATGTCTTCTGCTGCATTATCCTGTATTTGATGGGACTTCCCCACATTGTCCTCTTTCTGGCAAGTGATACTTACGATTTCTAGAAGCAGAGTTGCCAAAAAGATCCCTTACCGATTTTAGCTGCTGGCTAATTAATAATGTTAGGATGGCTATTTCCAAATACAACTAGTAACTAATTAAACATCTCGTCAATGCAGCCAAGGCTATAATCCTCATGCATTCCTCCTATTAGTGATTGGTTCAATAGAATTGATCAATATATGGAAATGAAAGACATCATACTGTCCACGGTAGATAGGTGCTCAGAATTCATGGCTACCTGATTTTACTGGTTAGGGTTCAAAGCCTTTAGGTGGTTACCGGGGATATGCCAGAGTAACATAACTCCGATACTCTCCGATTGTCTTTGTATTCTTCTGTCTTTATACATTCCCACTCTGGCTGTTTACATTTTGTTGCTAGTTTACTTGGGAATTGAATGTTTTGTTCCTGTTTCTCTACGTAAAATAGTGTCAGTGGCTTTGTAACCTCTGGTACTTGCCTTTCTGTATTGTACTGTTTCTACTTACAAAAACGGATTATAATGCATGCAGAATACAAACACAGTTAATTTATGGTCTGTCTATACTCTACACTCCAGAATCTAAATGAGATCACACATTTTACATTTAGACCCCTGGGGCCACAACATATCTAATTAATGTATGTAGCGACATCATACCATATGCTATTAAATATTATGGGGTTTATTTACTAAGTGTCGGGTTGTAAAACCTGACACAACTGTTCGTGTTTATGCCCGATATTTAAAAGGGCAATGCTTTTGCTATCAAGACACGGTTAGTAAAAGCACTGCCCTTTTAAATATCGGCATTAACACGAAGAGAAGTGTTGGGTTTTACAACATGACACTTAGGAGCTCATTCAGAGCCGCTCGCTCGTTTGCGGCCGATGGGAAGCGACCGCACATGCGTACACTTCGATCTGAGCGTGCGCAAACTACTCGGAGTGATCGGAAACCGCTTGCTCGCCTAGCAAAGACAGCGCAGTGTAATGAGTGACAGGAGAGGCCATTTGTGGGTGGTAACAGGGGCAGGACGGGGGAGTGGAGGTGCGAACGCAGGCGTGCCTGAGTGGTTCAACGCCATTTCAAAGGCGTGCATAATTAACAGCCAGCGTCATAGTACATGTCACATGCTTGTTTTTTACACTGAAGTCCTCGCAGTGCTTGCAGTAAGGTAAGGTAACCACAAGTTGATGTGCGCTAGTGGGCATCTCTACATAAGCTAAAGGGCGTCTATAGACACAAAGTGATCGCTCGCCAAAACAAAGTGGGTGTGCTTATGCCTTTCTGAGCGAGCGCCTGCCATGCCGTCACTTAGCCGAATTTGCATACGCTGAGGGCAAGCGATCGCATCTAGCAAGCGTGTCTGAATCAGGCCCTTAGGCCCTGATCCAGACTTGCTTGCTGCCGGAGGCAGCTCGCAGGGTCTGATGGGCGTGTTTTTATTTTTTCTCTGGCCACTTACACAGCTTGTGCGAGCAGGCAGTAGGCCATCGAGATTATCGCGACCATCGGCCTTGCGATGAGACCCTGTGGTAGGGTCTCGGCTACTGCAAGGCCGAGTGGACTTCCTGCTCTAACAGAGCAGGAAGTCCACTACTGACATCACTAGTGATGTCAGTAGGGCCTCCCACAAACACCAGGCGTTCCTAAGCCAACGCCTGCATTTGTGCAGCCACCCCCCATCCTCGCCTACAAAATGGGACGAGCTGTCACTCACCATCGACAGCCGCCTAATCTTGTAGAGAGCCCCGCAAGAGACTGAAGTTCAGTTGCTCGGCAAGGCTCGCGCATGCGCACGCCGGACATGGCGCATGCGCAGGGGGGAAACATTGAGCCGCTTGCGAGCGGCTCTGAATCAGGCCTTTAGTAAATAAACCCCCATTAAGACTATAAATCCACTCTATTGGTAAATGTATTATAAGGGTGAAAGGCTAAACTTGCAAACTGTATTACACCTGATCTGCGTATTAGAGCAAAGTCCAACTCTATTCTGACATCGGTATCTAAATATAAATATTTGGGTTTATGGATTGATCCTACACTTTCCATCGGTCTGCATATAGCACCTGATTCAGACTTTTATGCAAACCCGATGGTTTGTGTACAACTACGATAGTGGTTGATCGGCGCACGTGCAGGATCTGTACTGTGCATATGTCAATTGATGTCTGCGTCGATGGTCGCAGAACTCCCTAAGCTCCTGCACCACTGACATGCAGCGGTCGTTTGGGGACAGTGACGGACAGCATCCCTGAAAACTGTGGCGTGTCGGCCCTGTTTCCTGAGCACGCCAAGGCCAGTGTCTGTGTCTTCCGACGCAGCTTCACTGGCCCCAGCAGTATAAATTTCACAGCCATCCGCAGTAACCTGAGGATTACTCAGATCGCCGATGTTCAGGCAAGTGATCCGATGGCTGTGTCCTCGGACGCGGCAGCGAACCACGGAAGCTGGCAGGAGGCACCTATTTACACAAGATGCCTCCTGCGTCATTAGTGTAATCTCTCTACCCTAACCCTCCCTCCCAGGTGCCTAAACCTAACCTCCCCCTCCCCGCACCCTAACCCTCCCCCTAGTGCCTAATCCTAACCCCTAACTCTCCCCTAACCCCGCTACTTACCTTCGGGATTCCAGCGGTCAGGTGCTGGGATTCTGACAAGTGTCAGGATTCTGGTGCCGGCATTCGGACCGCCGGAATCCCATATGCCGGCATATTGAATGTATCCCATCTAGAGATGAGTGGTTCGGGTTCCTTGAAATCCTAACGTGCCCGAATATCCGAGATCCGAGGCAATCGGAGCTGCAGCTCGGATCTCCCTGTCCGCCTCGGATCCCTACCAGAGCCAAAACCTCGAGATCTCACTGTTGGATCTCGCGGTTTTGGCTCAGGCGCCAATTTCAAAAGTCCCATTGAAATCAATGGGCTGACCGCTGATTGGCTTAGAGAGCCATCTGTCACAGCTCTAAGCCAATCAGTGCTTATCCATAGACTTCAATGGGGCAAGGATGCAAGATGGCAGCCCCCACCGCACCAAGGACACCGCTATCCGCAGTGCCAAAACCGCCGTCACCCCCCACAGTGCCAACATCGCCGCACCCCAGCACTGCTGAAACTGACAGAAACCCAACTCTGAGGACATCGCCGGCACCCCTACAATGCTGACACTGCCAGCACTTATGCACTGCTGCACACCATACTGCCGACACCACAAGCACCCTCTAACTGAGAACACTGCTGCCATCCCCTCACGGCCGACACCACAGGCACAGCCAACACCGCCAGCACACCCGCACTGAGGACAATGCCGACACCCTGTGTCACAACGCCTACAACCTCTGTCACTATTGGTGTATGTATCCAAACCTGCACTGTATCCGACCCGCTCTGTATCCGACCCGTACTGCAACCGACCCGCACTGTGGGCCTGATTCAGAGACGGGCGCTAATGCAATTTTCTCGCAGATCGAGCAATGGGTTGCCATTGCGCATGCGTATGCACCGTGCTGCACATGCACTGTGGTCACATCGTGATTACGCATGCAAAAGAGGAATCCATCGCTAACCGAGTGACAGACTGCCAGCGTTTGGGGGTGGTAATGGGGAATGGTCACAAAAATGCAGGCGTGCCTGTCCGTTTAAACACTGTTACATGGGCATGAAGAAATTAGACACTGCGATTGCATACACAGCTCTGCGTGCCAGATCTTCCGCAAGGGTAAGATGGTCACCGATGTGCTTCAATGTTACCGATTTTTACGTAGGTATGCTAATCGCACGCAGGTGAGAAGGCAGCAGTGGGCACCTTAATGCTCAGGTGATCTTTGCTGACATTTGCATATTTTTGCAACTGCGTTGCATACAAATATGCAGCTGCGATCACATTAGCATCCGTCTCTAAATCAGGCCCTGTATGCGACCAGGACTATATGCGACCCGCACTCTATCCAATTTGCATTGTATCCAACCCATACTGTATCCCGCACTGTGGGCCTGATTCAAAGCCGGACGCTCTGACAGAGCGCTCGCTCTGAATCAGGGCCGTCCTTCCTACTTTTTGGAGCAGCCTCCTGGCCGCTCGCATAGCTGTGGGTGACCACCCACAGCTATAGCGAGCGGCCAAAATGATGGTCGCGATGGTCAAGACCATCGCGACCATCGGGCTTGCGACGAGACCCTTGCGGTAGGGTCTCGCTGCCGCAAGCCCTGGAGTGCTTTTGGCTCTATCAGAGCCAAAATCACTCCCACTGACATCACTTGTGATGTCAGTGGGGCCGGCCCCAGACGGTAGGCGTTCCCATGGGAACGCCTCTGTCTGGGCAGCCACGCCCCCGGCACGCCCACCAAAGGGGGCGTGCTGTCAATCACCATCGACAGCACGCCCCCTTTGGTGCGAGACCCATAACGACGGCTTGGCCGTCGTTATTCGGGTCTCATGCATGTGCCTCCGTTGTGCGCATGCGCACTTGGGCAACATCGACCCGCTTGCGAGCGCTCAGCGCTCGCGAGCGGGTCTGACTCAGGCACTGTATCTGACCAACACTGTGGACCTCATTCAGACCCGCTGGCAAGCACCTGAGCACTTGCAAGGGGGTTGATATATGGCTGTGCGCACTGCGCGTGCGCAAGCCCTGGAGCGAGAGAGAAATTCTCTCGCTCCGGGGCTCACTACAAAAGGGGCGGCTGTCGATGTTGATCGACAGCTTGCCACGTTTTGTAGGCGTGGCGGGGGGTGGTTTCACAAACGCAGGCGTTCCCAAGCAAACCCTTGCCGTTTGTGGGCGGCCCCACTAACATCACCAGTGTTATCAGTGGGAGAGCTGCCGGCTCTATTAGAGCTGAAAGCTCTCTGGGGCTTGCGGCAGCCGAGACCCTACCTCAAGGGTCTCGTCGCAAGCCCCGATGGTAACCCACAGCCTAGCGAGCAGCCAGGAGGCCGGATCATTTTTTAAATGCGGCCGTCCTCATTCAGAGCGAGCGCTCGCATTTTGCGAGCGGCTCTGAATGAGGTCCTGTATCCAACCAACACTGTGTCCCACACTGTGGACCTGATTCAGAGTTGGGAATAGAGGGCCTGATTCAGAGCCGGACGCTATTTGCGGACGGTCGTTCCAAAAAAGGGGCCAGCTATTTAAATTGAGCGCTCGCTCTTTGCGGTTTGTTGACACCTCTATGTCTGAGTAAGCGAACGAAAAATGCTCTCGCTATTTTGTAAAGACGCCCCTTTGCCGTTCGCATCACACGTCATCTCCGGTATTTATTAGATTAATCGGGTACATCGAAAGGCATCTGAACTGCTCGCAGTGCTTGTGGTAGGTTTTTCTGATCGCTATCACTGCGAGCAGTTCAGACTAAAAGACAACCAAGTGACGTGGTCGATGACGCTCCTTTACTAATTATACACTCCCATTAAACGCCCTTTTGACCGTTTGGCACGCCTGCGTTCAGATCTCCACTCCCCCGTTTTCAAGCACCTTCCCGTTACCACCCACAAACGGTACATTCTGTCAATCAAATTAGCAGCCCCTCCCTGTTTTGCGAGAGCACGATTGCAGACCGCAATGACTGGTTTGCGCATGCGCATTACGACCCATACGCATGCGCAGTTGTGCGAACATCGCTCGGAGCGAACGAGCGACCGCTTACGAGCGGCTCTGAATCAGGCCCAGAGTGAGATATCTTTCTCAACTGCGAACCTGAACAAACCATTTTGCAATGTAAGGGGTGTAAATACATACATTTTTTTACATGTGGGGTAAATACTGGCTGCTTTTGCATGTAGCCCACGAATACTGCACAGCTTTATTATTACTCTACAATTAGATGTCTGTTTGGAAACACTCCTCCCAAATCTAAATCTCTCTGCACATTATAAATCTGCCCCCCCCCTGCAGTGCAGCATGGTTTCACCAAGATGATCAGTTGAGAGAGATATCTCTCTTTGGGCCTGATTCAGACCCACTAGCGAGCGCTGAGCGCTCGCAAGCGGGTCGATGTTGGCCAAGTGCGCAAGCACACGAGGCAGCCAGCTCCGTTGTGCGCATGCGCGAGACCCGCATAGCGACGGGCAAGCCGTCGCTATGGGTCTCGCTACAAAGGAGGCGTGCTGTCGATGGTGAGTGACAGCAAGCCCCCTTTGGTAGGCGTGCCGGGGGCGTGGTTGGCCAGATGGAGGTGTTCCCATGGGAACGCCTACCGTCTGGGGCCGGCCCCACTGACATCACAAGTGATGTTAATGGGAGTGCTTTTGGCTCTGATAGAGCCAAAAGCACTCCAGGGTGTGCGGCAACGAGACCCTACCACAAGGGTCTCGTCGCAAGCCCGATGGTCGCGATGGTCTTGACCAACGCGACCATCTTTTTAGCCGCTCGCTATAGCTGCGGGTGGCGTCCGGCTCTGAATCAGGCCCTCTATTCCCAACTCTGAAACAGGCCCTGTATCAGACTAACACTGTGTCCAACCCACTGTATCCAGCACTGTATCCGACCAACACTGTGTCCAGCACTGTATCCAGCACTGTATCCGACCAACACTGTGTCCAGCACTGTATCCAGCACTGTATCTGACCAACACTGTGTCACGCCATGCATCCAGCCCACACTGTATCCCACACTGTATCAAACCAGCACTGTATCCAACCCGCACTGTATACTGCACTGTAACCGACCCTCACTGTGTCCAACCCACACTGTATGTAACCCGATCTGTATCCAACCCACATTATATCCCGCACTGTATCCAACCCGCACTGTAACCTGCACTGTATCCAACCCGCACTGTATCCAACCCACACTGTATCTAACCTGCACTGTATCCACCCCACATTGTATCCAACCTATACTTTATCTACCCCGCACTGTATGCGACCCAAACTGTATCCAACCCACATTATATCCCAGACTGTATGCGACCCACACTGTAACCTGCAATGTATCCAACCTGCAGGTACTGAATGCTGTGTTTATGGTTGGGGAGATTTTGGGGACCTGTTTAGCAAAAAGGCTGATTGATCACATTACTAATTTGCAAAACATTTGTAAACATAAATAACTGCCGTGTGTCTGTGCTGCTGCTCTGTTGCTTAGTTTAGTCAGCCAGCCTTTGGCTTATATTGGTGAGCAATATTGTTAGCTGTGAGGTGGTCAAAATTAGCTGCACCTGTGGATCTTTTAAAACGTGTCAGTGAGGAATGACTACCCCTGTGCACCTGCTGAGTGACCTGGAAAACATGACCTGCGGTCCTGATTCAGACCCAGACGCTAAGCCACGATCCCTCGCTATGGAGCGATTGTCGCCTGTCTGTGCATGCGTATGCATTGCAGTGCATGTGCGCAAACCAGTCACTGCGATTGAGAATCGTGCGCTTGTAGCACGAAGACTGAGCGCTATTTTGAGTGACAGATAGCGCCGTTTTGTGGGTGGTAACGGGGGAAGGTTCTTGTGAACGGAGGAGTGGTGCCGCCAACGCAGGCGTGTCTGGGCGTCAAAACGCAGTTTTATGGGTGTGCATAATTAGCATGGAAGCGTCATTGTACACGTCACTTGGTTGTATGTCAGCCTGCAGTGATCGCAGTGCTTGCGGCGGGGTAGGGTCTACCTCAAGCGCTGCATAGTGTTCCAATGGCTATCGATGGTTCTGATTAATCATACACTTCCTGGAGATGACGGCGTGTGCTCACTCTGCCGTCGCTCTCTAATACATAGAGGGCATCCTTACACCAGACAGTGTGATCGCAGAATTTGCATATGTGGCCCCTTTGGATGCGAGCGATCGCGGTTTAGTGTCCAGGTCTGAATCGCCCCCTGTGTGTGGTCCTGAGGACCAAATTTGAGAACAACTGAATGAGAACCAAAACCAGCAAAAATGGCCCGGCGCACATCTCTAATCCAGTCTGTATCATATCCAAACAGTGGAACAACAAGGAGTATGACACCAGAATAGAAAAGGATCAAATACAAGGTGACAAGTAAAACATTGTACTCTCAGAGACGACCAGTAGTCAGTTACACATAACTATCCGCACGGTAGGTGTTGCGGGATGATCTCTCCCTACTGGAACTGTAATGCCCCTCACTAGTCTGGACATAGCTCTGGCCTTACCCAGCTTCAACTTATTGATCCACTGCCACTAGGCCACAGGGGAGTTAGGGCAGCAACACCAGCACTAGGCTGTGGGCATTTAACTTTATAATATGCTAGTGCTATTTTGGATAATAGCAATAACTGCAATCCCTATATTATTATTATTATTATTATTATTATTATTATTATAATAATCCATCCCCCGGCTACTGGTGGGAAGTTAAGCCCTATCATAGCCCCAAATAGTTTACAGCTCTTGGGGCCAATATAAGGCCCCGAAGACTAGGCTGGGGTCAAAGCCAAGATGCTCCTTCACAGTGGACTCGGGACCTGATTCAGACCCACTCGCCAGATGCGTTCACACGCACCCAGCGTATGCAAATCTACCAATTGCAAGCGATCGCATGGCAAGGCATTAGCACGCTCACTATGTCTTGGCATGCGATCACTTTGTGTATGCAGATGCCCACTAGCCTGACTTAAGACACCCACTTGCGCACGTTATCTCCAGGAAGTGTATGCAACCATTGGTACATGGGGTACCATCGGATGGGATCGCAGCGCTTGTGGTTGGCCATACCCTGCCACAAGCACTGCGAGCACTTCAGTGTAAAATCCAACCAGGTGACGTGTACTATGACGCCGCCTCTAAATTATGCATGCCTCTGAAATGGCGTTCAGATGCTCAGGCACGCCTGCGTTCGCACCTCCACTCCCCCGTTATTACTTGCCAGCTCCTGTCACCACCCACAAATGGCCTCTCCTGTCACTCTCTCTGCTGGGCAGTATATGTGCAGTGAGTGAACGCTTCCTGATCTCTCGCAGTGGTTCACGCTGGAGCACTACGATGCGTACGCATGCGCACAATGCGAACCATCGGTTGCTACGAGCGAACGCATCCTAGCGAGCGGTTCTGAATCAGGTCCTTGGTGTGGTAGTTAAGCTTTCTTCAGGTTCTTTTCTTTATGCCACCTGCCGAGGGCACCCGTGGGTACATAGGCATCTGCTCACAGCACCACACTGCTCTTAATGGGGACAATTAAAGCTCATGACACAAAGTTGTTCATTATTTTTTGAGGGTGAGTCAAAAATTATATATTAAAACTTCTGTTGACCGCACTGTCTTATCAACGCTTACCGTACTAGGTCGCTGTCTCCCCAGTCACTGCTGTGCAGGTTTGTACGTGTTACGTCAGTTCATTTGTGACAGCAGTGCAAGAAAAAATGGCTGCCCCACTTGTGATTTGCACGAAAGAAGAGCAGTGCGCAGTGATTCGTTTTTTTGTGGTCTGAGGGTGCGTCTGGTGCCGGTATTTATCGAAGGCTTTGTGCACAGTATGGAGAAAGTGTTTTGTCGCGAAGAAATATGTATGAATGGATAGAGAAGTTCAAAGGAGGTCGCACACGTGTCAGCCAGGAAGAACGAGCCGGACGCCTGTCCACATCCACGACTGGTGAGAACACTGAGCGCGCACATGAACTGATTCTGTTGGATAGATGAGTGACAGTGGATTATATTGCAAATTAGCCCTAAGAGGACGAAGATTCACGTCTGATGAAGAGGTGAAGACAGTGGTGCACTTGTAGTTCGCTGCACAGCCTTTTTAATGGGAGAATATGAAAGCTTGTTGACAGATGGACAGTGTGTATTGAAAAGCAGGGAGATTATGTCAAAAAATAATGTATTTGTCTTTTCTGAAATTCGATAAAAAAAAATTCTACAGCCAGAGTGCGGATCATTTTTGACTCACCCTCTTATATCAGTCAGAGTGAACTTTATGTAACAACTAGCTGAAGTACCAGGCGTTGCCCGGGTTTAAATCATCAAGTTATTAAGTTTATTATGTGGTATCATCCAAATCCATCCAGTGGAAGGCCCAGAACAGGCTCCCTGGGTCAATCTTCAGCCCAGCAAACACCAACAGGAGGTCTGACCAGGACCCTAACCCCCTTCAACCTGGCCAGGATGCTACTGGACCACCTTGCATTGGTTTCATCCCAAATCGGTGCAGGGGTGTCCGAATGCATAAGACGGACAAATAAACCAATCCATTTTATGTATAAGATGAAAAAGATGAAACAAGTGTATCACACTTACACACACATATACTGTATATATACAGTGTGTATATATATATATATATATATATATATTAGGGGTGAGCGGGTTCGGATTTCTGAAATCCGAACCCCCCCGAGCCCCCCCAATCCAAGGCCGATCCGTGTCAGGCTCGACATTTCCCGCCTGACTCGTATCTGAAATCGAGGCAAAACGTCATCATCCCGCCTTCCGGATCTCGCGGGTTTTGGATTCTATATAAGGTACCCGCGTTGGCGCCATTTTCTCACTCGGCTGTGGACAGTGAAGAGGGAGGGTGGGAGTTAGGGCTGGCTGGGCTGTGTAGTGCAGTGTAGTGTTGTGCTGTGCTGTGCTGTGGTGCTGTTGTCCATAGGGGCTGTGTCCACTCCTCCAAAGTCCATAGGGGCTGGCTGTGTTGTGCTGTGCTGATGTTGTCCATAGGGGCTATGTCCACTCCAATGTCCTGTGCAGTGTCCCAGGCCTAAAGGGGTGCTATAGTGTTGTCCAGGGGGTGCTCTGTCCATCAGGGGTGCTCCCCCCAAGTGCAAAAAAAATAAATATATTTTCTGTGTTTGTGAATTGTGTGCACAGTAGCCGCACGTGCATCAACAAAGGAGCAACGACAAGCATGCGCTTGTGTCCCATAAGTAAAGGGCCGGCTGGCTTGTCCATTAAAGGGTGCTGTAACACCCAAAGTGCACTCCAAACAAAATAAAAAAATATTTTCTGTGTTTGTGAATTGTGTGCACTGTGGCTGCACGTGCATCAACAAAGGAGCAGTGCCAAGTGTGCATCTGTGTCCTATAAGAAAAGGGCCAGCTGGCTTGTCCGTTAAAGGGTGCTGTAACCCCCAAAGTGCACTCCAAACCAAATAAAAAAATATTTTCTGTGTTTGTGAATTGTGTGCACTGTGGCTGCACGTGCATCAACAAAGGAGCAGCGCCAAGCGTGCGCCTGTGTCCCATAAGTAAAGGGCCGGCTGGCTTGTCCATTAAAGGGTGCTGTAACCCCCAAAGTACACTCCAAACAAAATAAAAAAATATTTTCTGTGTTTGTGAATTGTGTGCACTGTGGCTGCACGTGCATCAACAAAGTAGTGCCAAGCATGCGCCTGAGTCCCATAAGTAAAGGGCCAGCTGGCTTGTCCATTAAAGGGTGCTGTAACCCCCAAAGGGCACTCCAAACAAAATAAAAATAAAAATTCTGTGTTTGTGAATTGTGTGCACTGTGGCTGCACGTGCATCAACAAAGGAGCAGCTCCAAGCGTGCGCCTGTGTCCCATAAGTAAAGGGCCAGCTGGCTTGTCCGTTAAAGGGTGCTGTAACCCCCAAAGTGCGCTCCACAAAAAATAAAAAATTCTCCTTTTTTTTCTGTCTTTGTGTGTAGCTGCACCTGCATCCTCAAAGCAGCAGCGCCAAGCGTGCATCTGTCTGTTAAATGGTGGTGTAACCCCCAAAGTGGGCTCCAACCAAAATAAAATAATCTTAATTTTTTCTATGTTTGTGTGTGAAATGTATGCGCAGTAGCCGCACCTGCATCCTCAAAGCAGCAGCGCCAAGTGTGTGTCTGTCTGTTAAAGGGTGGTGTAACCCCCAAAGTGCACTCCAACAAAAATAAAACATTTTCTTCTGTGTTTGTGAATTGTCTGCACTGTACGTCCATTCTCAAAGCAGCAGTGACAAGCGTGCGTCTGTCTGTTAAAGGGTGGTGTAACCCTCAAAGTTCGCTCCACAAAAAATAAAAAATTCTTTTTTTTCTGTCTTTGTGAATTGTGTGCACTGTAGCTGCACGTGCATCAACAAAGGAGCAGCGCCAAGCGTGCGCCTGTGTCCCATAAGTAAAGAGCCAGCTGGCTCATTTCTTAAAGGGTGGTGTAACCCACAAAGTGCACTAGTCTCCAACAAAAATAAAAAAATATTTTCTGTGTTTGTGTGCGCCTTAGCCGCACGTATATATCAATATAACATAAATGGAGGAAAAAACTTTCTCCGATAAAAATAAAATAGGGAAAGATCAAGAACCACTTCCTCCTAGTGCTGAAGCTGCTGCCACTAGTCATGACATAGACGATAACATTTCATCAATGTCGTCTGCCAAGGCCGATGCTCAATGTCATACTAGAGGGCACATACAATCCCAAATGACAAAGTTCAGGAAAATGACCTTAAAAAAAAAATTTAAATCATCTGAGGAGAAATGTAAACTTGCCAATATGCCATTTACGACACGGAGTGGCAAGGAACGGCTAAGGTCGATCCCTAGTATGTTCATGACTAGTGGTTCAGCTTCACATGACGATGGAAGCCCTCCTCCCACTAAAAAAATTAAACAAGTTAAGCTGGCAAAAGCACAGCGAAGAACTGTGCATTCTAAGAAGATGTCACAAATCCCCAAGGAGAGTCCAAGTGTGGTGGTGGTTGCGATGCCTGACCTTCCCAGCACTGGACGGGAAGAGGTGGCTCTTTCCACCATTTGCATGCCCCCTGCAAGTGCTGAAAGGAGCACCCACAGTCCACTTGCTGATATGCAAATTGAAGATGTCACTGTTGAAGTACAACAGGATGAGTTTACTGGTGTAGCTGGCGCTGAGGAGGAAGTTGGCGAGGAGGATTCTGATGGTGATGTGGTTTGTTTAAATCAGGCTCCGGGGAAGACAGTTGTTGTCCATGGGATGAAAAAGCCCATCACGGTCATGCCTGGGCAGAAGACCAAACATTCCACCTCTTTGGTCTGACAATATTTCTATCCAAATCCGGACAACAACTGTCTTGCCATATGTACCATATGTAAAGGTGTAATAAGTAGGGGTAGGGACTTTAACCACCTAGGAACATCCTCCCTTATACGGCACCTGCAGCACATTCATAAAAAGTTAATGTCAAGTTCAGAAACTATGGCTAAGACCGTAAGCAGTCCAGGGACACCTAAATCCTTTTGTCCTGTTGTATCCAAGCGCCTGCAAACCACACCGTCAACTCCCTCCTCGTCAATTTCCTCCTTAGTCAGGATCGGAAGTAGTCCTGCAGGCCATGTCACTGGCATGACTGACTCTCCTATCGGGGATTCCTCCGGAGGATCCTGCATTGCTACGCCTCCTGCTGCCGCTGCTGCTGTTGCTGCTGCTGGGAGTCGTTCATCATCCCAGAGAGGAAGTAGGAACACCACTACTTTTACTAAACAATTGACCCTCCAACAGTCCTTAGCGCGGAGGATGAAGTACGACAGCATTCATCCTGAAGCAAAGCTTATAACTGAGGCCTTGACTGCTATGTTGGTGTTAGACGTGCATCCGGTATCCGCCATTACTGAAGTGGGATTTAGACAATTGCTGGAGGTAGTGTGTCCCCGGTTCCAAATCCCGTCTAGATTCCACTTCACTAGGCAGGCGATACCGAGACTGTACAGAAACGTCAGAAAAAGTGTCCTCAGTGTCCTGAAAAATGCGGTTGTACCCAATGTCCACTTAACCACGGACTACATGACTATATGACTGTGACAGCCTACTGGGTAGATGTATCACCTTACGCAGCAAAAACAGCAGCATCACCAGTAGCAGCATCTCAGAAAAGCCAGCTCGTTCCAAAGCAGGCTACGTTGTGTATCACCGGTTTCAGTAAGAGGCACACTGCCGACAACCTCTTAGAGAAACTGAGGGAAATCATCGCCCAGTGGCTTACCCCACCTAGACTCTCCTGGGGATTTGTGATATCTGACAATGCCACCATATTGTGCGGGCATTACATCTGGGCAAATTCCAGCATGTCCCATGTTTTGCTCACACAATAAACTTGGTGGTGCATGTGTCTGCAAATTATGGATCATAGAGAGTTAGGCATTAAAATGTATCCTGCATGTATTTAGATTTGTTATGCAGAGCGAAAATGGACACAAAGAGCTGATGGAGGCTGGACTGTGACCATACAAATTGACCTATGAACTATACTGTAACAGAAGAACCAGGAAGAAGAACCAATGGAATCATGCCAACCTGTTCTATTGTATTGCCTATCTCTGTAAGAGTATACTGTATATGCAGGCTCTCTGAAACTAGATGCCAGTCATCTTTCCTTGTTGTTGACGGAGGTTTAATCTTTGATGCCGGGATCTGGATCCAGAGTGCGTGCGGATGTAACGACTGTACCTTGTGACGGTATAATTTGTTTGCACTAATTGTAATTTAGATCACAGCATGTAACTATCTGCTTTTATGGTGAATAATAAGTTTTTGTGCTTTGGAACCACAAAGTCTGAAAGCAATTATTTCTTGTGCGACTCATAACGCTAAATAGCGACAATTTTAGAGTGTATAGATAGGCAGGAATCGATAATGTGATTATACTGTTGCATCAAGCTATGAAAGCCAATATACTCTAGTAATAGCAGTACACTAGCCTGACTAATATCACTGTAGACCTTTCATGGTGTACACCATGGATCCGAATGTTCAAGGACGGAGACCAGTGGCGGCTCCCAAGGTGCGGCTGCAGTACATTCCAAATTTCAAATAAGGGAGCCACACCAACTGCCACTCCAAGGGCTGTATTCAGAGACTGCCGTACGGTCTACGACCGCACGGCCGCCTCGATGTTTGTCTATTGCGCATGCGCACGAGGGAGCCGGCTCCTTCGTGCGCATGCGTGAGACCCGCTACGACCGACAGCGCTGATCGTAGCGGGTCTCTTTCCAAAGGGGGCGAGCTGTCGATGTTGATTGACAGCTCGCCCCGTTTGGAAGGCGGGCCGGGGGGGTGGCAGCCCAAATGGAGGCGTTCCCATGGGAACGCCTGCCGTTTGGGGGAGGCCCCACTGACATCACAGAGCCAGAAGCTCTCCGGGGCTTACGACAAGTGAGACCCTACCCTAGGGTCTCGTCGTAAGCCCCGATGGTCGTGATGGTCAATGACCATCGCGACCATCACCCTAGCGGTCGTTAGAGCTGTGGGTGTTAACCCACAGCCTAACGACCGAAACAGAGGCGGCCGGTCAGGATGCAAGCGGCCGCCCAGTTTCTGAGCAACCGCTTGCATCCTCCGACCGCCTCTGAATGAGGGCCATAGTGCTGCCAAACATAGATGTCTGTGACTCACTGGCATATGGTGTGGCTCCCCTATTTGAATTTTGGACTGTGCTGCATCCCCACCCCTGGAGCCGCCAATGGCAGAGACCCTCAAATATCGCCATCAGTCGCATCCTGTGGCAGGTGCAGTTTCCCTGTCTGAATATTAAGCTCCTATGTGAGCAATTAACGCGCGATTGGATCAAAACACTTCAGCTCGCTACCCAACATCAGGGGTCCTCACGTTTTGTGAATCCCTACACTCCCATGTATGTATCTATTCACACTTCTCAGAAACACTGCTAAAATGATATATTTATTTATTAAAATTCCCCCTGCTAATAAAATAGCATAGTGACTCATGTATGAGAGTGCAAAAGTACACACCTAAGTCCTGATTCAGAGGTGGGGGCTGCTGCGTCTGCTCTTACGGCTGTTGCCGGAGTCGTGGCTGCGATAATATGCAAATGCTGGTATCAGCCCTCTCTTGGTGTAGTAGCCTGCGTCTGCATGTGCAAGAACTCAGGGCTTGATTCACTATTTAGCGCTATTCTACGCACGCAATGCAATTGCTAATATCAGCGATGATATGTAAATGTTTGCATTGGTAAAGAAGAACGCAGGCGCCCCGCAGCCATTTCGGGGGAGGGATGTCTCACCCTGCAACCCCAAGCCTATACGCAAAGAATATGGCTCCGACATCTCTATTTCCTCATCCATTCTGCGGGAATATAGACTGCGATAATCGAATGATCTACAACCGATGCCGCAGGTGGGCGTCTCAATATATCTCCCGGCGGCTGCAACATTTGCTTATTTTCGCATAGCCGCTGCGCACACATTCGCAGATGCAGCAGCATAGTCTGCGTCAGGCCCAGTATACTAGAGCATCTCAGGGTTATCTCGCACCCACCGGCGTCTCTATGTACATGAAGAATCATACTGAAGTTCATGCTAAAAAAAATGAAACCTGTAGAAGCATAGATCATACAGTAGTATACAGTATATAGTATATATCTGCGTGCTCTCTCCATAAAAGTGGGACTAGGCTGTAATTCATACTGTACGTGTGTCTCCATCTGTAGCCATGGACATCAGTAGACTCCAGACGACGACTTGATGCGACTGATAAATTAGGCAGCGTTTTCCGTTTTGTGCATTTGCTCATTTTATTGTGTATAAAATAAAAAAACTCCAAAGCAAATGAGAACTGTTCCAATGAATGGAAAATGCAGATCCAAAATCCTGACAGCACAGTCCTATTGCCGCTCTTCTCATTATCATAAGTGCCGAGAACATGAACAAAAGCAACAAGATGTCTGTATAAGAGCGCGTGTGCCGTAATTATACCATGTGCCGCATATACTGTAGTAAATTAGGCCAACATTTTACACCTGTTTTAGCAGTTGACAATCCCTACAAATGACGGCGTTATTTAAACTGCACCTGATTCCAGATATTTGCATATTTTACAATCTCCAAATATGTAATTATGGAGACAGAACGATGAAAGCCATCCTAGCGGGACACATGTGTGTGTAGAAACTGCATCTATATTTGTTTTACCAAAATTAACATTTATTTATTATTTTTCTTGCAGACCTGAGAGTAACTGCTTCGCAGAAACAGGCTGATCTGACGCAGTTTGATGTGTGATGTCCTGGTTTTGTTGTGGGCCCGGGGTGGTGATAGGAGCAGACAGAGAAGCAGATTTAAAACAAAACATGGAACTTTTAATAAGTGGTTTGGCAGACATGAACAATGGGAGAAAATAAGTCCAGGGATGGCACTAAAGTGCAAATGGGAACTGAGGTGAATGCAATGATTAAAAGTCCAGGTAGTGGCAGATAGGAGCAGTCCAGTATCCGGGTCTTGTGAGGGTGGTGAAAAAGACTTGTCCAGCAGTGTGAGGTTCTGGTTAATAGGGAAATGTCAAGTTAATGACAGGCAGGGGAAATCAGGTGTAGTGGTTGAAATGCAGGGTAGTCCAGCGGGGTAGGAGAAGACAGGCAGGCAGGTAGTGTTGCACAGGAACATATAGTGAGCACAGGGAACTCTCTCTCAGCTATGCTAAGAAACACGTTGCACTGGCAATGAAGTGAGGCTCTGAACCTCCCTAAATACCAAGTGCTGTGCCGTGACTGGCCAGAGAGAGCATGTGACAAAGCAGGATTGGACGATTAGGTCACGTGACCAGAGACAAGATGGCGGCGCCCATGCCAGAGCGGAACGGAAGCATCACCAGCCCAAAGTGACAACATGCCCGCACAGAACCACGCACAGCCAACGCCCCTCGCCAAACACCAGCGCCACAGCCAGAAGCCCCCCGCCATAGTGACCTCACAGGTAATACCTGTCGACCACCATGCCGAGAAACTCTGCTCATGACATGATGTCACCGCAGTTAAGCGCATGCGTAAATGTCTCAGAAACCCTTACTGATTACATACAAGAACCCAACTGTCTGATGTCGTTCGCAAATGTGTACGGAATCTCTAAAACTTGAGAAGGGGTTTGCCATCCCTGGGCATTTCAGGGTGGAGACTGGGAGGTGACCTAAAGTGATCGCAAAAAGGGGGCGTGTGAGGAGAGTGTCACTGACGTGTCTGGGAACACTGCTGCAATCCTAAGCGCAAATCCGCTGCTTCAGAGGCCATGTTTAGTCGGATCACAGAAGATTACCTAGAGTAGACCCCAGGCTGCTGCATATAGAGGGGGTGGCTGATGTTGCGTCAATGTTGGAGTGTTTACATTCTCCATCGCAAATGCACAGAGCACGGAGCCTGAAAGTGGATGTCTCATCGTGCGTACACTCCATGGCACTGTGGAGAACACAGGAAAGGCTGAGATTATCATTTGCATATTCCCACAACCGCTATTGCGAGAGCCGCTGTGTTACCGACCATCTCTGAATGAGGCCCTGAGTCATGGGGCGTGGCCGCTGTAGTTGACACCACAAAGCAGCATCGTATGTGTGAAAATATTTATGATAATATATATATCTATTTATATATATAATCACAAATAACCCTTATTTCGCACTAAGGTCAATTCAAGCAGCACCTCAAAGCAGGACCCGTTAGCAGGACCCTAACAAATAATACACAGATACAATAAAGAACCCGAGGGCGCTAATACAAGAATTTATCTTTTGTTTTTATTAAAAAATGATTTAAAAGTACATTTACAAATGTACTTTTATATTATGTATATTTGTCTCCCTTGTTATCATTGATATTATTTTATTTGTTGAAGATTGTACCCCTGAGGAAGTCCCACTCTAGGGACGAAACGCGTAGGGTTAATGTGTCGTACCCTTCTGTCCCACGTCAGGTTTCCACCTATGAGCTCACACCCTTTGGGGTGATTGGTGGTGTATAACTACCTTACCAAGACGTTGGTTATCTGACACCATAGTATTCTGATGTAAGAAATTGTTTCTAAATCATTTTTAATAAAAACAAAAGATACATTCTTGTATCGGTCTCTAATACTTAGGCCTATCGGCCTTCTTTCTTGGGTGACATTTTGGTGTGAGGGTATATTTCAGGATATTCCCTCCCATCGCAACAGTTCCTCCACATCATATGAAGAAAAGTCTAATGAATAATTTTCCTGGACTGCTTTAACTTTTCCTAAATTGGAACAAGCATCATTTCATATAAAGCTCTGAGCTGTTAACATTTTATTCAAATTTATTGTTATCATTTTTGATTAGCGTCCTCGGATTCTTTATTGTATCTATCTATCTATCTATCTATATATATATATTTATTTATTTTTTACTGTTTTGTATTTAAATTAGGGATGTGCGCCGACCCCCGTGTCTTGGTATTGGTTTTGGATCTATATCTCCTTCAAGGTTTTGGATCTGGATTTGGTTTTGCAAAACCACCCTCAAGTGTTTTGGTTTTGATTTTGGTTTTGGTTCTGGATTTTTTTTTTTAAACAGATAAAAACTTTAAAATCATGTAATTTATGCAATCCAAAACCCGAAATTCGGATTTAAAATCCGAATTCCGAACCACAAAAAATATCAGAACCGCAACCCGGATCTACCCGGATTCACAAAATTCGGGTGGATTCGGATTTCTGGAGAACCGAACCGCACATCTCTAATTTAAATGGATTGCCTACATATGGTGATAACCTTTTTAATCCATCCATCCCTCACAGACAGCAGATAGCCAGCCCCAGGTGAGTTACCTCACTGCCGTGGATCAGAGACATTTTGCAATAATTACTGGCTTAGGAGCAAATTATACATTTGTAATGAAAACCTGTATGTGCAGCATAGTCTTTCTCTACGTAGATATTCGGCTGACGTTCAGAAACAGACAGATGTGACAATGATATATGCTACTGTATACAGTATGTGATATAGGGAAGGGCCAGCGGGGGGAGTGTCATAGAGTGGGGTGAGATCTTCACTCTTCCCAAAAAAATCTGCAGGTATCTGACACACAACGAATTAGCATACGTATAACCATTGCACATATTCCCAGGTGGTATCGGTATCCGGTCATTAGGTCTACAAGAACTAGATATACAATGTTTGGGTAGACAATGGAAGTTAGACAGGCAATAGGTCGACAGGGTCTGAAGGTCGGCACACTAAAGGTCGACTAGTAAGAAGGTCGACCTTCTGTACCTGTCGACCTTCTTACTAGTCGGCCTTCTCACTAGTCGACCTTTATTGTGTCGACCTTCAGACCCTGTCGACCTATTACCTGTCTAACTTCCATTGTCTACCCAAACATTGTCTATCTAGTTACTGTAGACCTAATGACCGGATACCGGTACCACCTGGGAATATGTGCAATGGTTATACGTATGCTAATTCGTTGTGTGTCAGATACCTGGCCAGACAACCTTCTCTCTTGCACCTGCTCATTGCCAGTTCAACTTGTATTTTACCTGTCCCTGGATCCACATTGTGACTATCGGATGGACTTTCAGGCACCTGAATAACCCTAAGGTTGCTCAGAATGCCAGCAACACATGAGCTGCCGCCGAGCCAGACAATCTGCGTCCAGGGACGCAGACTCTGGCACGCCCCAAAAAGCGAGGTGACACATCTCTGTTTTCAAAGCCGCTCGGCATTTCTGCCCCCTAAATACCCACATCCTATCAATCAGGCTGGCTGCCACTAACGTCACTCTGCGAACAGAGCCACAGCGCCATGCGGCACATGTGCACTACCGGCCCTGGCGCATGTACTGAGTAAAAAAGCATTGGTCACCTGCAGACTAATCAGCCATGTCTGCGTCCCGGTCTGAATCAGACTCGTTGATTCGGGAGTAAGCAATACTTACAGTACTACATCCATTTCTGTGGCTCTGTGCATAGCCAGGTACATGCCACACTGACCAAATCCACGGACCATCTGCTCACTCATGTTGTTATTGCATGGGAAGGTGAGAGTCCACAGCAGATGTCTGGTATCACTGAATATATCAACACTAAGCACAATCTACAGTAACAATTGTCGCACCTCATCACTGAACTTGTCTTTTTCTCTCACAGTATAGTATAGTGCTGCCCTGACTATTATGTGTCTTCTCTCTCCTGAATATTAGTGGCCACTGGAAGTCGTTTATATCAGTTTAATATCATTCCCTTCATTTACCTTTGTTTGTATTTTCCATTCCCTTTGCTTGCAATAATAAGAAAAATGCTGATTTCCACTAATTTCAAGCAAATGTAATTCCTGGGACAATTTGTGGAAATGAGGGATAATCAAACTGTCACACAGCGATCTCTCACACCCTGTTACCATAACCGGCGCTGCCAGTTCATCGGTTGGCATGTTCTCGCTGGCCAGTCTTCCCAAACTGCGCATGTTGTGTCTACCTAGCGTCTGTGTGTTGGTGTTTCTCCTGAGGTCAACGCGACATGGGCACCACCATCTTGCTCTAGTCAGTTGCCTCTGGATTTGTCTGATCGCTGAGGAATTACTATAGTTTCCACATGACCTGTGCAACCAATGACTGTCTAGAGTGCTTATTTTAACCTTCTCTCTTGCACCTGCTCATTGCCAGTTCAACTTGTATTTTACCTGTCCCTGGTCCCAGCATCAGCAGCTCTGCCTTCCGACTCCTGTTTCTCCTGCAAATGCTCCTGTGCTCCTCAGCTCCCAGATGAGAACCCTCATCTCCTGTGGCTTCCTGCTTCTGTTTGGTGCTCAGTCCTAATCAAACACCAGTGTGCTTCTCTGCCCGTATACTGTATATACGTAAAAGCATGTAGCTACAGCCAGCATATACCAGCGTGACATTCCAGCTGCCGCCAGCATACTGTTTATACCAACATGCAGAACCAACTACAGTCTGCTAATACCCACGTATAGTACCTGTCTCAGCCTGCAGGCTATCAGCACTTTACACGGATATCTTCTGCAGAGTGCACTTATCTCTAGTATGTACTATAAGGACTGAACTTAGGGCCTGATTCAGAGCCAGACGCTCTGAACGAGCGCCCGCTCTGAATCAGGGCGTTTTTTTTTTTTACAGTGCGGCCTCTTGGACGCTCGCATAACTGTGGGTTACCACCCACAGCTTATGCGAGCATCCATGATGATGGTCGCGATGGTCAAGACCATCGCGACCATCGGGCTTGCGACGAGACCCTTGCGGTAGGGTCTCGTGGCCGCAAGCCCTGGAGTGCTTTTGGCTCTATCAGAGCCAAAAGCACTCCCACTGACATCACTAGTGATGTCAGTGGGGCCGGCCCCAGACGGAAGGCGTTCCCATGGGAACGCCTCCGTCTGGGCAGCCACGCCCCTGGCGCGCCCACCAAAGGGGGCGTGCTGTCACTCACCATCGACAGCACGCCCCCTTTGGTGCGAGACCATAACGACGGCTTGGCCGTCGTTATGCGGGTCTCGCGCATGCGCACGACGGAGCCGCCTCCGTCGTGCGCATGCGCACTTGGGCAACATCAACCCGCTTGCGAGCGCTCAGTGCTCGCGAGCGGGTCTGAATCAGGCCCTTACACCCAGTGTTCCTCCATGTTCCGGATACACTTCGTATTTGACCACTTCTCATATATGCGTGATCTAGGCTTCAGTTAGTGTTACCTCCATAGCTGTGTAGCATATCAGTTCCTCAGCCTAGTATTTCCTAATTATTTTCCTTCTTGTTTAGTTTATCCTGATGGTAGAACTGTTTGTGGAACAGCCGCACAGGACCACATCACTTCATTCACTCCAGCGCCAACCAGACTAGCCCAGCGGCTCCAGCACCGAGCATAAACAATTCACAGATTCTAACACTATCATTTCATTTCAAATATATTTGTTTGACCACTTGAGGCTTAAAATGGATTAAATAAATAAAAGGGTTAAACAATGGCTTGATTGGTGAATAGAAGTGATGAGACCCGATTACAATGTTTAAGTGTGGCAGTGCCATGCCCAGAAATGTCTGTGCCCTGAGCGGTCCGGGCAGTGACCCTTCCTTCGCCACTCTCCGACGCTCTCCCCAGTACCTCTACTACAAACCCATTTGATATCTTGAAGCAGAAGGTGCTGTTCTGAAAGCGCTTTGTAGGCATGAATGGGACAAGGTTACCAAAGGAGGTACTTTACCTTTATTTAGGATTTACAGAGGCGATATAAATTGTTTTTATTGGTAAAAGTTGTATCCTATAAGTTATAGTCAGCCAGTAAAACGATGTACATAGAGATGAGGTAGATCAAGGTACAGTAAGTGGGTATGGCAGATACATTTGACAGAAACATTGAATTGGCAAGAGAGGGTAAGCGATTAAGTGGAAAAGATTTAAGGTTTTGGAGATCTTTTAGTAGGAACTGTGTATTGTCTGGCAATTTTATTAGTACTCAGGAGCTCATTCAGACCCTCTCGCTAGATGCGAACGCTCGCTCGATGCGTATGCAAATTCGGCTAAGTGACACCACGGCAGGCGATCGCACGGCAAGGCATTAGCACGCCCACTATGTCTTGGCATGCGATCACTATGTGTATGCAGACGCCCACCAGCCATTCATAAGACGCCCACTTGCGCATGTCATCTCCTGGACGTGCATGAAACCATTGATACATTTAGCATCATCGGATGGCTATCGCAGCGCTTGAGGTTGACCATACCCACGCTAGCACTGCAATCACTTCAGTGTGTATTTCCACCAGTTGACATGTATAATGATGCTGCCTGTTAATTATGCACACCTCTGTAATGGCGTTGGAACACTCAGGCACGCCCGCGTTCGCACCTCCACTCCCCCGTTTCTAGTGGCCTGCCCATGTCACCACCTACAAACGGCCTCTCCTGTCACTCATTCTGCTGGGCTGTCTATGCTGGGCGAGCGTACGCTTCCCAATCTCTCGCTGTGGTTCGCACATGAGCATTGCGATGTGCACGCATGCGCAGAAAGCGACAATCGGCCAGCTACGAGTGAACGCATCCTAGCTAGAGGGTCTGAATGAGCTCCTCTTTTCACAGGATTACACAAACAATTATAAGTGGAGAGTGAAACAAAGAAAATTCAAAGACAGTTTCAAATCATGTCCCTTGAGTGATGGAAACAATGGTGGGATTGAGTTAACCATCACAAAGTATTACATAAGAAGTAGAAATGTTATTAACATCAATTTAGGAGAGGTTAAACCTGATAGGACATCTACGAGAAAACTGCAATACAGCAGTTGCAGACTATGATCATAACAAATGGAGTCACTGTAGCTGAGGATTGCACACTGGTAGCAAATATTCTCATGATTTGAGGATTGCACACTGGTACCAAAAGAGTAACCAAAATTAATGATTGTACACTGGGAGTAGAGAGTCACATGAGCAGAATTGAATATTTGTACAAATAGTCACAGGAACTAAGTATTGTACACTGGTAACAAAGAGTCACAGGTGTTAAGGAATGTATTCTAGTAGCAAAGAATAACGGTGCTCAGGATTGCACATTAGAGGCAAAGAATTATAGACATTGAGGATTGCACAGTGGTAGCAAAGAGTCACCTAAGATGAGAATTGAACAATTGTAGCAAATAGTAACAGGAGCTAAGGATTGTACACTGTTTGCAAAGTGTCAGAGGAACTAAGGATTGGACACTGATAGCATAGAGTTACAGGCACTAAGCTTGACACACTGGTATCAAAAAATGACAAGGGTTATGGATAGAAGCTGTGCCAAACATGAACAGCATATATAAGTAAAAAAAGATGTTCATTTAATACTAAAATGTGTCAGAAGCAGAATAAGCAATGCAACAGAAGAGCTAAGGGTAAATAGGGTTAGCGGTGTCATTGTGCAAAGACAAGGAATTCATAGCAAGGTTGGTTGTTTTACAAGTCAATCACATAGAGAAAACAGAAAAGCAATATAAAAGAGCAAAGTTCAAAGCAAAACTATTTCAATAAACTGGCATAGAATTAAGGGCCCCATACACAGTGCGATGATAAGTTGGTAAGAAGTGTAGTACGATTTCCCTTGAAATTCTTCAAACGATGTGGTCAAATGCTGTACGATTGATCGTAACGATCTTCCAATACTGTGCATAGAAGTGTATTACACATTGTACTCAAGATCATAGATCTTACTGTTTTGCAGTAAGATATACGATCCAACTAGACGAGTTCGGGGACGCGCATCAGCATCGTATGCACCCTGAAACAACACATGATGTGCACGATTGATCGTTACGATTGATGGAAATCGTGCACATTGTGTAAAAAATTGCACCGTGTATGGGCCGCAATAGTGTCAGGATGATACACAAATGGCAGGACTCAGCAAAGTAGGCTGGTGGTAGAGTGTCAGGAGTCAGGACCTCCAGAAAGCAGGTACAGGAGCAGAACAGCATTATTACAACTGCACAACAGGATTAATGCAACAATAATCTGGTCCTGATTATGAGAAAATCCAGAGCTTGGAAGGCAAAATAATAGGTTTAATCCAGTTGACTAACAGCGGCACTGCTGGAATCTAAGGTAAGCGGCATCTTAGTACAACACTACAAATATGGGCCCTGATTCAGAGCCGGATGCTCTGACCAGAGCGCTCGCTCTGAATTAGGGCCCACCTCCATAATTATGGAGCGTCCTCCTGGACGCTCGTATAGCTGTGGGTCACCACCCACAGCATATACGAGCGTGCAGGTTGATGGTTGCGATGGTCTTGACCATCGCGACCATCGCCACTGCGAGCCGAAGCCTGCGGTTGAGTTTCTCAACCGCAAGGCCCGGAGTGATTTTGGCTCTATCAGAGCCAAAATCACTCCCACTGACATCACTAGTGATGTCAGTGGGGCCGGCTTCTGACGGTAGGTGTTCCCTTTGGAACGCCTCCGTCTGGGAGGCACGCCCCCGGCATGCCCACCAAAGGGGGCGTGCTGTCAATCAACATCGACAGCACGCCCCCTTTGATCAGACACAACGAGCGAAGGAAAGTCCGTCAGCGCATTCGCAGTGCACACCATCGACCCACTTGCGAGCTGACAGCCGCTGGCGAGTGGGTCTGAATCAGGCCCATAATTCCAACAGTCATTAGGGACTAAAGTTCTGACATACTGTGTAAGTCATGCAAGAGAGCAATTCTTATCAATAACTACAGATGGGACAGGGCTATAAAAAAATGGCCACAATTTATTTATTTTTTTCAGAAAACATCAGTCACGATGATTTGCCTTGGCGCTACATACATGAAACCAGAAAATATGTATCTAATGTTAATAACATTATTTTAAATTTCTGGCTAAATCATTTCTTCAAGTAGATTTAAAATGAGTTTTATCACCGAAGTGAGTGTTTAAGCAATTTCATTGTGAAAAAGAAATATACGCATTTTACTGTACTGTACTATATATATACTGTTTCTGGCATAGACACATAAATTGGGGTCATTGCAGCCACCTAATGATACACATCACCATAATGATGCTATCCTTTCATGTGTCTACTGAAAATAACACACATCAATCTATACCTAGCAGTTTCCTCAGCAGCAATGTACACAGTATTAATTTATCTTCAAAGAGCTAGAACCACACTGAGCACTCTTCCAGATGTTTTCTTTATAAGTGGGTCAAATACAAAAACACACACATAAATAGACAGTACATATTATTATTTTTTGTTTATATTGCACCACAAAGATTCTGCAGAGATGTACATAGGGGTAACACATATAACAGTACATAAGGAGAAAATGGTACAGACAAAAAGCACAACATATACACATAATTATATGATTGCAGTGCTTAGATTATCTAATGATATAGAGAATGCAGTGGCCCTGCTCGTGAGAGGTGCTATGGATGGACACATAGTGGGTGAGTTAGGGATTGTAGAGGCTGGAGATTAGGAGGAGGATCATATGGAGAGATTAGTTTAAAAGCCATGTTTGATAGCTGGGAGATTGCATAGGCAAACGCAGGGGGGGTTTCCATCTGCTTGGAAACCCCACTCCCCAGCCCACACCATGACCACAATACAAATAGTAATGTAATAGAATTTTACTAGTGCTGCATGTTCTTCTCAGTATCACAAATGAAATAATTAGCACCCCCTGTGTATCTTTTAACATGTATCAGTCAGTATCACCTGTGCGCCAACTAAGATATCTGGAAAACATGCACTGTTAGGGATGTGCTGCTATAGAGCCCAATATGTACATATATGTCCAGGGCAGTGCTAGGTTCTTCTGCTGCTCCCTCAGACTCCCGGACTTACTCCAATGCTCTATAATGGTGCCCATTTCTAAAATAAAAACATTCAGCTCAGGCAGGACGGCCCTACTGCCGCATTTAATGGCTTACTGTGATCCCTGATCCTGTATATGCTGGAATTATGACACACAATATACTTTGTATGACACATATTAAAGCTGGATAAGTGCTAATTCTACCCTCTTCATGGACTGGCCACACTCACTCTAAAATCAGGCATTTGGAAACCCCCCTCTAGAAATCCTGCGTTTGCCACTGGGTTGGAGGTAAGTCTGGTTGCTAGTTGTAGGGTATTCCAGAGACAGATATTTTTTAAACTGATTCTGAGTGGAATAAAGGTCTAGTGAAGTGATTAGAAGAGGAATGTAGAGTAAAGCAGCTTACAGCGTTATTTGAGAAACCCACAGCACTTTCCTACCCCCCCCAAAAAAATAAATAAATAAATAAATAAAAATTATTATACTGCAAAGAAAAAATTATTTATACAGAATAAGTGCAACTAATGACTCAGCTATAGCTGCCAATTGTCAATTAAAAATATTCTTTCTAAACCAAGAGATTGAACCCATACAGCATCCAAAAGGTGGGCCACCCCTGGTGGCTGCAAATCAACAGTTTTAAACTTTTTGAAAAGCGTCCTAGATAACATGCCTATAAAAGTGTGTGGAGTTGAGGTTACTTTATCAGCTTGGACTGTGTGTCAGTGTACAACATATGGAAAGACATCACAATTTAGTTTAGGAGAAACTGACAAACTAGATGACTGTCTCCCCCCATCTCCCCCCATCAAAAATTATATATGTTAAAAAATAAATAAATCCTGACTTTGATACAATTAAAAAAATAAAGCTTTGATCGTCTTGATTGTCGAACTGAGGGCCCGATTCAGACCCGCTCACTAGATGCGTTCGCACACAGCCGTCAGCTGCCAAAGTATGCAAATCCCGCAAACGCACGGCAAGACATTATCACGCCCACTATGTCTTGCCGTACGATTGCGGTATGTATTTAGACGTCCCACCAGCCTGTCTTAAGATGCCCACTTTCTCTTAGTATAATACGTCATCTCCAGGAAGTGTATTGAACAATCGGTAACATCGGACCCATACGCAGCACTTGTGGCTGACCATACCCTACCACAATCACTGCGAGTGCTGCTGTGTGTAATTCAGCCATGTGAGGTGTACGCTGATGATGTGTCTTAATTATGCACGCCCCTGAAACCGCGTTCAGATGCACAGACACGCCTGCGTTCACACCACTACACTCCCGTTTACATCGACCAACCCCTGTCAGCACCCACAAATGGCTCATCCTGTCACTCATTCTAGCGAGGCCCCTGTGTACAGGGTGTGAACGCTTCCAGATCGCATGGACTAGTTCGTGTACTGCGTCTTACGCATGTGCACATTGCAAACATCAGCAGGCTATGCGTGAACGCAGCCTAGCGAGCGGGTCTGAATCGGGCCCTGAGTCCCAGTTCTTATCTGTTGTCGAACTCGGGTTTTGAATTCAAACATTTTAGCTGTTTTTATCGAATTTATATCAAATTTTAATCGATTTTTATCCAAAACCAAAACACGAAGACGAATCCAGATCCAAAACACGGGAGTCCACGAATATCTCTAATAAAACCTGGATAGCTGATCAGTCTGGCTACCTTTCTGCCTTTCCCAGACAACCAACCTGGTGGTCACGCCAATTCCTCGCTCTGACAAATATCAGGACTATTGGAGGGAATGTGGATTTATATGGGAGATGTGAGTCACAGAGTGAGCTGCATGCACCTTTGGTTAAATAGGTAAATACATGATGTAAAGTGTGCTACATATCTGCCTGTTTTCCAGTTGTTAAATTACTCCCTGATAAATGTGCATATACTGTATACAGTACAGTGAAATGCAGTGAGGTCAATGGCTGGGGAGGCACATATGGATATGGGACTGAGGGGGTCATTCAGACCCGGTCGTTAGCGCCGATGCGCTCGGACCGGGTCGATGGCCCCCCACAGAGCATGCGCACGACGGCGCCGGTCATAGCGGGTCTCGATCCAAAGGGGGCGAGCTGTCGATGTTGATTGACAGCTCGCCCCGTTTGGAAGGCGGGCTGGGGGGGTGGCAGCCCAAATGGGGGCGTTCCCATGGGAACGCCTACCATTTGGGGGTGGCCCCACTGACATCACTAGTGATGTCAGTGAAGAGCTTCCGGCTCAGACAGAGCCGAAAGCTCTCCGGGGCTTACGACAAGGGAGACCCTACCCTAGGGTCTCGTCGTAAGCCCCAATAGTCGCGATGGTCTTGACCATCGCGACCATCACCTTAGACGGTCGTAAGGCTGTGGGTGTTAACCCACAGCCTTACCACCGCAAAAGAGGACGTCTTGAAAATTCAAGACATCCTCCCCTCATTCAGACCGACCGCACGCTTTGTGCAACCGGCTCTGAATGAGGTCCTGAGTGCTGAGAGCCTATTTCACTGTAACTCTCCCCTCACTAAACTAAGCTTCAGTGTCCATTGATTCTCCTATCTGCACCACTGCCTTCTCTTGCTGCTGAGCCTCTATTAGCTCTCTTTCTGTGCAGCTTACTGCCTGTGGTGTGGCCCCTCCCCCAGCTCTGCAAGCAGTGTCTGACTATACAGAAGTGAGGCTGAGCTGTTGCTGCCTCTTCTCTCGTCTCCCTGATACAAATCTCAGGAGTATGACAGGGGAGGCTCTGTCTACCCTGACTGCACGTCCCTGATACAGTATGTAAAAAAAAAAAAAAAAATCTTGTAAGAATTTGTTTGTGATGATAAGTCTTCAAAGTACAATTCCTTCAATACCTTGAGGTGGCAGTGAACATATTCAGAAGATCTTGCTGTGAATCAGGTATCAACTAAAATTAGAGATGTGCAGGTTCGGTTCCCAGAGAACCGACAACATCCGAATTTAGGGGTTCTGAGTCGAACAAAGTCCGTGTTCGGAATCACTTTGGGGTACCGAGTCGAACCGAGTCCCAGGTTAGGATCTTCTCTCGGTTTGGAACTTGGATTTAAAAACCGAACTCGGGTTTTGGATTGCATGCTAACAGGTCAAAATTATATACTTTTAGCAGATTTTTATTTAATAAAGAAAAAAAAAATTACAGATCCAAAACACGTGAGGGTGGTTTTACAAAACCAAAACACGAAGATGAATCTGGATCCAAAACCAAAACACGGGTGATCAATAGAACGAAAGAAATTGCGCTTCTAAACAAAGTTATGGATTACAACCAGTGAGTATTGTGCGTCAACACAAGATAATTGACCTTATGCCAAAATAAATGAGAAACGGTTAATTCAGGTGTCCTCCCAATATACTTCCTACAGAGAAAAACACCACCTCTAAAGGAACGTCCACAGGTACAGTATGCTGTACAATATGCCCAGGAATACAAAGAGGACAGGACTTTGGCCCTCATTCAGAGCCGCACGTTAACAACAGTACGCTTGTTGCGTTCCGATGTTGACTAACCGCGCATGCGTCGGTGTTACACTGCGCATGTGCGTACGGCAGATTGCGAGTTTTTTTTCTCTCGTTTCTAAAATAGCGTACAGGAAGTGACATGTCAAATGTGATTGACAGAACAGGGCGTTTTTGGGTGTTGACGGGGGTGGAGATGAAAAAACGCAGGCGTGGCGAGGCGTTTTTGGGGCGTACATACATTAGCAGATGCGAACGTCAAATGTGTTCAGACCGTCTCATACGTCACTGGAACATCCGCTTTCCCTTCAAAATGCTCGCACAGCTTAGGGTCAGGATTACTCGACCACATTGGCGATGGCCTTCTCCTCCGTCCCGGGCCTCAACGATGGTGCTGCGATTAATCGCGGCTGGTCAGTAAAGTAATTAGTGTTGGATTGAAAACCGGCTTGGTATGTGTTTGGAAAGCAGTTTATTGGGATAGCACAAAAGCGTACGCAGGTGGAAATCAGAGCTGCTAATGTCATGATTACACAATCAATTAGCGTACATTTTTGGGGTTTTATTTTGGCCACAATTTGTTGGTTATGGCCTATTGTAACAATAATGTCATCATGTTTTAATTAGCTCCCCTTTTTTTTCGTTTACTGTGGAATTTGCATCGCTATGTGATTTTTTAAACGTTCCTTAAAGAGGCCTTTTTTTTTTTTGAAGAGGGTCAGTTTTTGCCTTTAGGGCCAGGATTAAATGTAACCCATTTGTACAATAATGTCACAATACAATCTCATTTTTTTGTTTTTAATTTATTGTTTAAACACAAACAAATTGGCCTAATATTTTGTTGCCTTTTTTTGTGGCAAAGATATTTGTTAAAAAAAAAAAAAAAAACCATAACTGCTAACATAAGCGTAAATACAAAATGTAAAAACATTTCACAAGAAAGGAGAGGGAAGTTTTGACCAGAAAGGAATATGAGCCAAGCACAGAAGGAGTGTGGGAAAAGTCGCCATTGCTGTCACCGTTTTCTCGCCCGTTTGGCTGGGTGAGGGTGGGCGCCAGACCGGGTCCGGGATGCCATCAGGCTGGCCTGTCCAGAGGCAGATGTTGTGGCCTCTGGACTAGGCACAGGGCTAGGCACATTTGGAGGATTGGCTGATGTTGTGCCAGAGGTGGAGGATCCGGATGTTCCGGCAGGAAGGGAGGTCGGCTCCACCATGTGCTGGCGAACGAGCTGCTCCAGGGCATCGGCGATGCGGATGTTGGCCCTGGTATTTTCCGCCAGGGCCTGACCAATGGTCACGTTGGCCGCAGCATTTTGCTCCAGGGCCTCAGCCACCCGTATCAGACTGGCGTCCATCCTCTGCAGAATCTCCGTATGGCAATCCGATTTAAAATTGAGTTCTGTGAGGAGGCCCACTGCCTGCGAGGGGGCACGCCCTGGACTGGCTTCTGCAGGGTCCTCATCCGGATGTACTGGTTCCTCCCCTGCAGAGCCAGCAGAAATTCTGCGGCCAAGGCTCCCCTCTGGAGCAGACTCATCCGCCTCTGTCTCTGTTAGGAAAATTGCGAAAAGACTCACATTAGAATCTACATATTGGCACAATAGCATTTCAGAGTTGGTGACATCACAAGACTTACCTTGGCCAACATGAGGAGCCGCAAAGTCTGGCATGTCCATATCCATGTTGGACACGACAAACACCTCCACAGCCTGCACACACCCCTGTGCCAGCTCTTCTAAGTCTGTCAACTCCAATGACACAGGGGTGGGACCCCCACCTGTCCCCCTTGCATGCCTAGCCCTGTCGGCAAGTTTTTGCTTGAGACGATATTTGAAGTCTGCCCATCTGTGGAATGAAATTGGAACCATTATCCTTTTTTTTACAATGGGGTTTGTTTATAGGATGGGAAAGTGTTTACTTACCGCTGTTTGACATCCCGGGCTAGACGGACATAATCACCCACCCTATTGACAGCAACGGCGACCTCCTCCCACATTCTCCACTTCTGGCTTTGGCTCATATTCCTGGCTGCCTGGGGCAGGATGTCAATGCACTTCTGGATCAAAACCTCCATCTCCTTGCTTGTGAAATGTGGCTGCCTTTTTTTTTTGGCAGCTTTGGCGGGTTGACTGGGGCCAGCAGTCTCATCCATGTCATCCTCCTCACCTATTTGGGTAAATATGCAGATTTAGCCACTTCACAACTTGACCAATATATTTGTTTTAAAATAATCATGGAGACAAAATGCATGAAGGCCTTACCGCCGGATTTTTGGCCATTGTTTCCCTGGTCTGAAGCCATGTCTCTGCTTCCAGAATGAAATCAACCAGAAATTCAATGTGATTTCGTGACGTATTTATACATGCGTCCTTTGTTTGCGGCCGCATCATTGATTGTGCGTCCCTATGATTCATCCTTAATTTGTGCGGGAAAATAAACACTATTTATGGCTTGGTGTGTGTGGAGTCGAGGTGGGGTTGTTGGATTGTTGGCGGTTAAGTTGTTTGGATTTGGTTGTTTGCGGTTGGAGGATTTGGCAGAGTTGGTTTTTTGTTTGGTTTGGCTACAGTTGTTTTGTTTTTCCGTTCGCATTTTTTTGCTTTTTTCCACATCCTTTCCTGATTTGGTAAGTTTTGTGCAGTCAAATTTGTGGCCAATTGGTGTCTACTTCTGTTTTTTGGTTAGCTAATTTTTTGTAACACTAATTTCATCTTTTTTAGTTTGTTTTGGCTTTCGGACCCAAAGACCTTTTTTTTGGAAATCTTATATATTCGAGTTGGGTAAGTCCATTTTTTGTCTTGCATTTGCGAACTAATTAACACATTTTTGACTGTTGGTGTAGTGACTTGCATTTGCGAATTAATTACCGCATTTTTGACTGTTGGTGTAGTGACTTGCATTTGCGAATTAATTACCGCATTTTTGACTGTTGGTATAGTGACTTGCATTTGCGAATTAATTACCGCATTTTTGACTGTTGGTGTAGTGACTTGCATTTGCGAACTAATTAACGCATTTTTGGCGGCTTATTCATCATGTAAACCAGTTTTGCTTTTCCCTTTTCCATTTTTGGGGTCCATTTGAACCCTATTTGACGTACGGTGTGCAATGTCGTTTTCATCGATGGCCAAATGTGTGTTTCGCCTATTTTATGTGTTGGCTTGCAACAATTTGAAAAACAAAAAATCACCCTCTAAATTTTTGATGTCTCATTTTTGGCTTTTTTACAGTTTATACGTATCATGACAATACCCCGGCATGTAAGCAGCTATGGATGGTATCAGAAAGCTAAGTTGTTTTTTGTTACTTTTGGGGTGGGTCAAAAGCCTTACATTGTAAACTTTGAATTTCAGGTAGATCTGGGGCGAATTGTTCTGGCCCTGCTCCCGGAAGACGACCAACCTCAAACTCGTCCCAGGCGTAGGCATCGTAGGCATGCAAGGCCCCAGATATTTCGAACACGTGTCACCCTTTTTGGAATGCCCGATGATGAGGTTTTAAGACGCTACCGTCTACCTCCCAAAATCATCATAGACACTCTCTCATTAATAGAAAGTGATCTTGAGCGGCAAATTGACAGTCCAACAGCAATACCACCACTGACGCAATTGATGGCGGTGTTACATTTCTGTGCCTCAGGATCGTTTCAAACAATGGTGGGAATAGTGGCGGGCATCTCCCAATCCTCCTTTTCCCGGATCCTGAGGGCAGTGATGGAGGCACTTTTCAAGCACCTCCATCATTTTATTAAAATGCCTTTGGATATGGGTGCCCTTAGTGTGGCCAAGGCCAATTTTTACCAAATAGCTGGCTTCCCACACATCATAGGGGTTGTGGATGGTACTCACATACCACTTCAGCCTCCAGCACGGCTGGAGGCAATATTTAGAAACCGTAAACACTATCACTCCCTGAATGTAATGGTGGTATGTGATGCCTCCCTCCAGATCCTGTCCCTGAATGCTAAATTACCCGGAAGTGCTCATGACTCCTTCGTCATCCGGCAATCAGGGATATGGCAGAAATTAACCAACCTACAAGCTGGTGATGCGTGGCTTCTGGGTAAGTGGAGACCTTTAGTACATAACAATGTTAAGCTTGATACACAGTGTTCCTGATGTGGTCTATTTTTGTTCACAGGAGACAGTGGATACCCTTGCATGTCCTGGCTGCTCACTCCTTATTTGGCTCCCACACCAGGGCCACAAAGTGCGTATAATTCCGCACTTACAGCCACCAGGCAAGTGGTGGAGCACTGTATCTGCCTTTTAAAAGGCCGATTCAGATGCCTCCACCGCTCTGGTGGCGAGCTCATGTATGTGCCGGATATGGTGTCGAAAATTGTGGTCCTGTGTGGGATATTTCACAACATTGCCATAAGGAGTGGTGTCCCAATGCAGCCAGAGGATGCCTTACCTGAGGATGGCCCCCCCGAGGTTGGTCGAAGGTCAGTATGTGGGGGGGCCATACGCGATGATGTGGTGGCCAGATTTTTTAGGTAAGTTTGAACAAAACTCCAGTGTTTATACCTAATGTGTTTGTGTTTGTTTGCGAACATCTAATTTTTTTTTTTTTTTCTCACCATCTTCTGTTTGTTCACATAATCTTTGGCACTCCAACGCTCACTACTTCCTGCTACCCTTACCAAACCTGGATCTGGTCCTTTTGGGCATATATTCTGGAACCCATATCGCAACGCCATGTTTGTGGAATCATGTTGGCATGGTCCTTCGTCAACCAGTTCTTGATTTTTTGTTTTTATTTAATTATTTCTTGGTATGTGTTGTATTTGAATTTATCACTGTGTTCTTTTTTTGGGAGTGACCACTTTGTTTTCTCTGTTATGTTGTTAATAAATTTTTGGAGAGTGAAATGGTCTTCCTTTTTTGGGACGTTAACAGCAAGTGTAACCAGGTTAACACAAGTTACATTTGACTAAGGGGTAAACCAGTACTGACGCCAGTTGAGCTAAACTGAAATATGTTTTCAGCTTCCCAATCCACACCAAAAGGAAGCCTGGCCCAACCTTGGGATTTGTAAGATTGGCCTAAGCAGCTTGCGCACCAAGTAGGAACCTGGAAAATGTAGAAATATGTAATTGACACTACACCCAAAAAGGGAAATGACATTGTTACTGTTATGTGTTTCTTGTGTCTGTTTGACATACAAAGACAAAACACAATCTAACTTTTAAAAAAGGGAAATCCTTGCAGGAACAGTCTACTTATGTCATGCTAAACTATCTTGGTTTGGGTTTTTAAAAATGAGCCACAACGTATATTTGTCCTAATAAATTTAATTTGAAAATATAACAAAAATAAAAAAACTACTGCCGAAGGAGGCCAGACAGCCGGTCGAGGGCCACCAGAATGCCGATGACATGTTGGCGCATCTGCCCCACAACATCCGCCACCTCTTGCCGACGCCTGTGTTCCTCTGTGGGTGAGAAAAGTGTGTGGGTTAATACAACAATAGGGAATCCACATTAAAAAAAAAAAACACAACCAAATCACTCCTAAAGCCAAACCAAAAAAAAAAAAGGGGGGGCTGGCAAAAATACAAGGCCTAGGTACAAATTCCCACAGGTGTGATATGTGTATGTTTAAATCACCAGGAAGAGGTAAAGGCAAACCTTCACAATCACCAAAAGTCAAGCCACAAAAACACGAAGAAAGGCACGACACATGATTACATACAAACAGTTTGTGCTTTAAAAAAAAAAAAAAAAAAACATACCAGGAGACAAAACGGGAGCTCCGGAAAAACCTCCATGATCCTCCTCGGAGGATCCGTCATTACCCAAAGAATGGGGAGGAGTTATGATGGACTCCGGGGAGGGGGTAATTGGAAGAGGGGTGGGTGGAGGAGAGGGGGAAGTGGGACGGAGGGGAAGGAGGCCCGACATTTCCGGGAGAGGGTCTGGGAAGGATGGGGAGGAGTGGGGAATAGGGGAAAGATTTGGGGTGGAGTGTTGGCTGGGGGTTGGGGATAGTGGCCGGGAACGCCGTCTGGACGGACGGTGACGGCGGAGTCTTGGCTGTCCCCCTAAAATATGTCAAAGAAATTGCGGTTAGTTTATGGACAAATCCGGGGACCAAAACTAAAAAAAAAAAAAAAACCAAAAAATAAGCCAAATAGCAGTAGAATGAATAAATCAGAAATAGAGGGGAAACATGCACACGCAGATATGAGTACAAATAATAAATAGGACAGACAGGAAAACATGCACACGCAGATATGAGTACAAATAATAAATAGAACAGACAGGAAAACATGCACACGCAGATATGAGTACAAATAATAAATAGAACAGACAGGAAAACATGCACACGCAGTTTGCCCCACAAACACAAACATTAAAACCACAATACATAACACTTACTTGCCAGGATCTGCATGCGAAAGCATGCCAGCAAGCGGGGCGTTCGCCGTTGCAGGTCGGACCACCTGCGCTCCAGCTGCCCGATGTTGCGGCGTGAGCCGATGGACCGCAGGCGGGACCGTGCCTCCGCATACGCGGAGCGCTTCTGCTGGTTGGTCATGGGTTGAGGCTGGCTGGTGATCCGGCGATCCATGACCTCCGTAAGCACCAGCAGCTCGCGCCTGGTGAATGCGGAGACTCTCATGATGGCAATGGTGTTTTTCTTAAAAATCATTTTTGATAAAGTGTGTAAAAATTTTCTGATTGGCTAATGTATTTTGGAAATTAACAGGAGCAATTTTATTGGTTAGTGTATGAGTCATGTGTTCGACAGGGCCAGAAATCTCTGGAGAGTTATGATAGGCTTGATGCAGTGACATGCATAAGCTAATTTAAATAAAGAAATGAACCCAGGGAAATATGCGGGGATCCACAGCAATAGTACAATTGTTTAATTGTGGTTCACATGTTTTTTGAACAATAAAAGCGAATGTTTCATCCGTACGTATTCTGCGGGTAAACACAAACACGGACAAGAGTAAAGTTTCTTGCATTGTGTTGAAAAAAACAAACAATTAAGCTAATTGATACATTGATTGGCATGATACGATTGATGGAGGTAGGCAGAATAAAGGAGCAGGTAATCGACATCTGACAAGGCCACTTCCTGTTTATACTTGTGCGTGCGTTCCTTTCAAGCCATTTCGGGGATGTACGCTCGCTATTTCGTACGCTCGTTAGTTAGAGGAGGGGTCGTCAGAGTTTTGGGAGGCATTTTAGATGCGAACGAAAATACGAGCGAGCCATTGAATTTAAATATTTTTGTACGTACGCCTAACGTACGTGCGCCCGCTTGCGAGTGGGTCTGAATGAGGGCCTTTGTGTACTGTTTTTGACACACTTTAATAAAAAAATGAAGTAACGCACTTACAAATATTATGTTAAAGAGAGCTTATCTGGTGACACCACTGTTCAGAAATGTAATAAAATAACTGCTTGGAAACTCGCCCAGTGTATGGACGTTGGTATTAACTGTAGGTGAGCACCGATGCCTTTTCATAGAGAAAAAACATTTAAATAGATAGATATCTATCTATATATTATATATATACAATATGGGTTGGGTATGAAATCAAGTTTGTCAGGACGCTGCTGCTCAGAATACCGACAACCATAGGGAATACAGATAACCCCTACCCTAACTCCTACCATAACCCTAACCCTCCCCAACGCCTAACTCCAGGGCCGTAGCTAGGGTAGTGCGGCCGGTGCCATCACACAGGGCACCACAGGTCAGGGGGTGCTATTTGGGCCTGGCAAATTTCTGTTTATTATCATTCTTGCTTGTAGCTTCCTCTTATTTTATCCCCAGCATCTCCTGGCCTCTCCTATCTCTTACCTGGCCCTTCCCCATGAGGCCATGGCCCTCTCTCAGGTGCACTATATTATGTCCCTATTTATCCCCAGCATCTCCTGGCCTCTCCTATCTCTTACCTGGCCCTTCCCCATGAGGCCATGGCCCTCTCTCAGGTGCACTATATTATGTCCCTATTTATCCCCAGCATCTCCTGGCCTCTCCTATTTCTTCCCTGGCCCTTCCCCATGAGGCCATGGCCCTCTCTCAGGTGCACTATATTATGTCCCTATTTATCCCCAGCATCTCCTGGCCTCCCCTATCTCTTCCCTGGCCCTTCCCTATGAGGCCATGGCCCTATCTCAGGTGCACTATATTATGTCCCTGTTTATCCCCAGCATCTCCTGGCCTCCCCTATCTCTTCCCTTGCCCTTCCCCATGAGGCCATGGCCCTCTCTCAGGTGCACTATATTATGTCCCTATTTATCCCCAGCATCTCCTGGCCTCTCCTATCTCTTCCCTGGCCTTTCCCCATGAAGCCATGGCCCTTTTTTGGCTGCATTATGTCCCTTTGAAAAATGAGGGGGGCGCCAATGCTCTTTCTGGCACAGGGCACCAAAAAGTCTAGTTACGGCTCTGCCTAACCCTAACCTCCCTGGTGCCTAGTGCCTAAACCTAACCTCCCTCTAGTGCGTAAGTTTATCCTCCCCCTCCCCGCACCCTAAACCCCCCTCCCTGATGCCTAAACCTAACCTCCCCCCTAGTGTCTAAACCTAACCTCCCTCTCCCCGCACCCTTATCCTAACCCTCCCTCCCTGGTACCTAACCCCAACCTCCCCTAACACCCCGATACTAACCTGGCGGTTGGGGTACTGGTGCCAGGATACTGACCTGTTGGGATTTCGGCACCGGTATTCAGACCATCAGCAACCCGCATGCCGGGATGACGACTACATCCCATATATTAGATAGATAGATAGATAGATAGATAGATAGATAGATAGATAGATAGATAGATAGATAGATAGATATACTTGCATATATGTTCGATAACTATTCTTCAACAAAGTATCTGCACTTTCGTACTACTTTGAAATTTGCTAAGAAGAAAACACATCCATTGATTCTAGTCATAAAATTGTTATCTTGTCGCTTTCTTTGAATATGTCTATTTTCTTGCCTCTCTATACAGGGACCGAGGGAGAAGCCTACTTCTCAAATTCAGAACACTTTCCCAGGCAACTCAGGAATGGAACATTTGTAGCTTGTTAAAAATTCTTTGTGGTGAAAATTCTTTCTTTACATCATATTAGAAGGGGGGGGGGGGCACCATGATCCATTGTGAAATATAAAAAACAGTGGCATTTCGAGACAGTCTTCGTTATATTTATTCTCTTAGAAAAGGAAAAAAATCTCAGTCTTCAGATCACTAAACTAGACCCACCCTTTGAAGTATTACTCTCTGCTATAGAGGCCTAGAGCCTATCCTGCATAAAAAAAGTAGCCTTATTTTTCAAAAACATCTTTTTGTCTGTGTCGTGCATGGTTTTTGTTTCGACTAAGTAATTTTTTTTTTTTTTTTCCGTAGATGATGGTATTTTAAAATACCCTATTTTTTTCCCAATGCATCCTCTATGATTGTGACTTTTTCTTTTTTTTTTTTGGCAAGTCAAAAGTGTTCTATAAATGAACTTTTCCCCCAAAGTACACTTGACATTACATTTCTCTGTCTCTACTGGGACTGTACATTGTCTTCTTAGCACTATAACAGCCAGTTCTAGGATTTGATTAAAAAACTTTATGACTGTGTTCAGCCAGCAGCTTCCTGTCGAGTCTCTTATGCATCGGATGCATGTCCTCTAGTCATTAAACAATTGAAAGCGAATCACTGCACTTGAGTTTCAGCTCGCAAAGCCAATAGCCGTCATTATTTAGACCTGGGATCGTACTTGCTTCACACTGCAGTAAAAAAATAAAAAAGTAATTATTGAAAAGAGCGTGGGCTTCTATTTATGGTAAAAAATAACAAATTGACGACTTATTCAGTATTTTTTTTTTTCTATCTAAATCTCTGGTTCTGTTTTGTTTTATGAATCTTATAAAAAAAAGTCCCTCACTGTGCGCACTGTTTGTGTAATCCCGGAAGATTTAAATCTCTAGGCTCCTGGCAAAACTATTCTTGGAAATTTCAATCCATCTGTAAAAAGGGCAGAAGCTAAAATACAACATTCTGCAGTCCCCGAATTTAAATACCCCTCTTACATGATAGGTTCTTGCCCATCATTTTGGGTGTTATGTACAGGCTTGCCTACCCTCCCGATTTGTCCGGGAGCCTCCCAATTTTCGGGTGCCGCTCCCGGCCCCCCGGAAAGGCAGGCAAGCCTCCCGGAAGCCTCCGACCCTCCCGTCCTCCCCCCTGAAAAGATTAGAAAACCCCGCAGCGGGGTAGCCGGTGACGCGATTCGCGCTGAATCACGTCATCGCGGCCTCGCCCCCTGCTTCACACTGCCGAAAATAACGGCATTGTGAAGAGGGGCGGAGCCACGATGACGCGATCGTGCGGCTCCGCCTCCGGCTCCACCCCCAATGTACCACCAACTGGCTTGCCCGCCCCCAATGACCGCCCCCGCCCCCCCACTGTTAGCCAACAATCAGCTCCCTCCCGGAAGGCTGGAGCTGATTGTCGGCAAGTATGGTTATGTAATGGCCATATAGAAAGATAGCAGATACATTGGCTTAATGGGCAGCCGGATCTGAAGAAGTTCATTTTCTCAGCTATGTGCCAACTCTTTTCTGATTGGACAGCTACAGGCCACAGAAAATGAACACAATACTGGCTAGGGCCTACTTTAGTTTTGTGACCATACACGCATCTTGACCTAGAGTTGTCCAGTCTCCCAGAATCTCCCGTAGACTCTCCTGAGATAGTTGCGCAACTCTCCCTCTTTTCCTGTGTGGTTAGTGCAGCAAGGGGGTGATGATGCAATTTGCTATGAGTTACGTCCTTGTAGCCCAGCCCCAGTGCTTACAAAATGTTGCCAGGATGTGGTGGAGAATCATAGCAAGGCACCCTCTCCCATCTGGTTTTTCTTCTCAATGGATCTCCCAGATGCTCCCCAGGAAAAGGGGGCCGGTATGCAGTGACCGCAGTGTGGATGTTTCATGCAGTGAAAAGCGTGGAGAAGTGGACCAATGGAGAAGGTGCCCGTAGAATCCAATCAGCTTCTACCTTTCATTTTATAGAATGTACTTGGGCAACACAGATGGTGTAATGGTTAGCATTACTGCCTCACAACAACTGAGGTTGTGGGTTCGATTCCCAATACGGCCCTAACTGTGTGGAGTTTGTATATTCTCCCTGTGCTTGCCAAGGTTTTCCCCGGGTGCTCCGGTTTCCTCCTACACTTCAAAAATATACTTGTAGGCTAATTGGCTGCCAACAAAATTAACCCTAGTGTGTATGTGTGTGAGCATGTGGTAGGGAATATAGATTGTAAGCTCCACTGGGGCAGGGACTGATGTGAATGGCCAAAATATTCTCTGTAAAGCGCTGCGGAATATGTGTGTGCTATATAAATAACTGGTAATAAATAATAAATAAATAAATGCTACCTCAAAGCTGGTTGGTTGCTGCACTGGTCCACTTCTCCACACTTTTCACTGGTTGATACATCAACACAATGAGTGATAAAACTCATTGCGTATGATAACTGGTGCTCCAGCCAATCAGCTCCCAACTGTCACTTTTTCACACAGATGCAAAATAAGGCTTTCTCTCTCCGAGGCTTGGTACATCTCCCCCTATGTATTCATCTTAAGTACTTACTTGGGATCTATTTACTAAGCCTTGGGTGGAGATAAAGTGAAACGGAGATACGGTCCCAGCCAATCAGCTCCTAACTGCCATGTCACAGGTTGTGTTTGAAAAATGACAGTTAGGAGCTGGTTGGTTGGTACTTTATCTCCATTCACTTTATCTCCATCCAAGGCTTAGTAAATAGACTGTGTCCTGTACTGTGACTTAGATCACTTTAACTGTGTCTTAGGGGTGTAGTCATCATCGGGGGCCGTATTTAAGAATCCCCCTCCTAAGCGGGGACGCTTATCACCGGAGCAATTCAGCATTGCTCCCATGCGGGCACAGCTGCTACTGTATGAAAAGCATTTATCCCTGAGATCAGTAACACTGCCACAGACTTAGCCGCATTCTGTGTAGTTTAATTGGTGAGTGTAACTGTGGTATAGACATGAACCGAGGGCAGTAGTTGGAAAAATGTATGATTTTGGGTAGTATCTGATAGTCAGCTTCCCCCAGACCTATTTGCTCACACCCCGCCCTTACTGTACGTTGGCCTCATCTACACTCCATCACCGGTATGCAGTCTGGAAGCCGGCGGACCTAATCCCGACAGCCGGCTTCCCGACTGTCATATCCCGGCAAGGGTCTAAAGACAGGCGTTGATATGCCGACGCCTGTCATTAGACATACGCCGGGAGCCCGACGCCAGGCATCCCGATCTAAGGGACGCCGGGCGCCGAGCACAGATATCAGCCGGGGGGGGTGGGTTAGGTTTAGGGTTCCCGGGGAGGACTTAGGGTTAGGCAATCCCCCGGGAGGTTAGGGTTAGGCTAGGAGGAGGGAGGGTTAGGTTTAGGCACCCCCCCGTGGGACTTAGGTTTAGGCAGTGGGGAAGGGGGGTTAGGTTTAGGCACTTAGAAGGGGGATTATGGTTAGGCACTGGGGGGGAAGGGTAGGCACCCCTAAGGGAGGGTTAGGGGGTAGGAATAGATTAGTATATACTTACAATTGACGATCGGGATTTCCTCCTCTGCCAGGATGCCACTGTCGGGATTCCAACTGCCGGGCATGGGTCCGGCAGTAAATCATACCGATTCCCCATCACCCATCCTGGCAAACTTATCCCGTGTAAACAATTTGCATGTGGAAAAAAATATGCAATGCGAAAAACCACATGCATGTGCACAGAAAAATGACAAGTCGCGACCTATAAAGCTTCAATCTGCATTCACATCCAACTCTGAATAAGACTACGTGTGATAGCACGGGTTTTGACACAGTAAGCAATACTGATATAGAGCAGGGAGCATGTGCAGTTGTAAGATGGAATCATACTGGCTGAGAAGCACAGAGAGGAGGTGCAGCTGATCACTGAAGGGTAGGGTAGGTGGGTAGGCCCCACCCCCTGCTGCGGTATGGTGCAGCCAATCGCGAGTTTGTGGGGAGGGTGCAGGTCTAAAATTGTGTGATTATCATATTGGCTCCGCCACCTCCCAACGGACCTGCGATTCTCCGATATTACACTCCTCCTTCATTAGGAAGTGGGCGGGATACGGGTGGTAAACCCACTCATGTACAGTGCATGGAGAATCCTGGCTGCAGTATGTGCTCGCTGCTGGCTGCATTACACTGTAATAGTATCTTTGATGAAGTCTGGATTCGTTTTGTTGTGACAATGTCTGGAATGTATCAGTATTCATAATGGAATCTGATTTGATTAAGGCTGTACATTACAATGGTTACTAATATATAGAAGGAGTTTCAGTTTATCAGCTTGTCATGTTTAAATGTCATGTTTTATATTAGACGGTATGTGAACATCTTTAAATATTGATTGTTAAAATAATACACATATTACAGTACTTTAAGTAAAATGATGTCTTGCCCGCTGTCCTAGGTATACAAATATATTGTCCTTGCAGTATTTGAAAAGGTATTTTTTCTGGTTATAACTTTGGGAGTGATCAATGGGTTATCAATGTATTATTCTTATTATTATTATTACTATTAGTATTATTATTACTATTATAGCAACGTACATGTTAAACACAGAAAACATTTCATAGTAATGCTGATCAGCAGCAGAAGTCACTTCCGTCAGTGTGTGGTGGGAGCGCCCTTATACCCCCTCCTGGATCTGCCCCTGATTGCAGGGCACACGGCACCCCCTGTACTTCGCAGTACAAAAAATACTTTTTTTTCTCCTAAGGAGGCAGCATGATGTCACCGGGTCAGAGGTCAGACGCTGGGTCCTAGAGCCTGGATGTATGCAGGAGACAGTACTAGAGGGCAAAGGGCCTGATTCAGAGCTGGACGCTATTTGCGGTCGTTCGTCCAGAAAATAGGGGTGGCTATTCAAATCAACCGTTCGCTCTTTGCGGTCTGTTCACGCCTCTATGTCTGAACGAGCGAACAAAACTTGCGGTCGTTTTTTGAAAAAATACGCCCCCTGGCCGCTCGCATCCTACGTCATGTCCGCTATTTATTAGATTATTCGAGTACATCGACCAGCATATGAACTGCTCGCTATTCTTGTGGTTGGTTTTTGCTACCACAGTCTTGCGAGCAGTTCTGGCTATAAAATAACCCAGTGACGTGGTCAATGACACTGCTGTATTAATTATGCACACCCATAAAAAGCCCGTTTTGACCTTTAAGCACGCCTGCGTTCGGATCTCCACTCCCCGTTTTCAAGCACCTTCCCCTGTTACCACCCACATACGCCTCCTCCTGTCACTCAAAATAGCAGGCATTCGCTTGAACAAACGATTTTCGGCCGCACTGACTGGTTTGCGCATGCGTATTACGATCCGTACGCATGCGCAGTTGGGCAAACATCGCTTGGAGCGAACGAGCGGCCGCTTACGAGCGGCTCTGAATCAGGCCCAAAGCTCTCAAACAAAAAGGCTGTGGCTTGATAATTGCTGGTACTAGTAAAAACAATGGTACTTTCTTCTCTATTATATTATACTAATAGAGATGATGATCATAGAAAAATAATGATAATAAAATAAAACAATTAAATATTGTTTTTTATATAAATCCCAGGGTATACAGTATATGTATAATGTAAATGTGTTAGGTCAGACGTTGAATGATCACATTCCTGCAACACACAGAAAATCGGTAAAGATCGTGGTGCCAGAAGGATTACACCAAATGAATTCTGTGCGTTATGCAAAAAGACTTATAGCACAGCCATATTTCCCAATGTGCTACAATATGAGTTATTAAACCTGAGGCTCTTCTGCTGTCTGAGGATTTTATAATGTAGCCTCCTAACACTAAGAACACCGACATATTACACAGCGCTACTCAACCAGCGAATGTTTGTTCATGCTCATCGGACGCTGATCCCATAGAGCTTACAATCAAATGTACCTACTGTAGGAACACAAACACTTTAGAGACAATTTACCCAGAAGCCGTTTGCCCTGCCTGCATGTCCCATGGCTGCTGAAGGAATTGGACACCCACAGAATAGTGACAGCAACAATATAAACTGTAACCAGATAGAGTCTTGTGTCAGGAATACAATATCAGACAGTAACGCAAGAACAGGAGCAAGGAAACAAAAATACTATTTAATGAAACACACACGTAACATAGGGAAATAAAGCACCTGGCGAGAGCACACAGCGCAACAGAAACCAAAAATAATAATAATAAAACTTGTTTTATGCATAATAAGCTGGTGAAGAGGTGATAACAGTGCAATCAAATAACAAGACGTAACAACTGCTTTGGGTTTGATGATCAGGGTCGCAGAGGGTGAGACTGACAGGTAAGAAGTGTTATGGGGGAGGCGGACCGGACACGGGCCTGGGTAATCAGTACCCCCCCCCCCCTCTCAGCGCCCCTTTTGATGATGAGTATATGACAAAATAACACAGTACAGAACGGTTATTGGAGTAACAGCGGAGAAATCCAATTGGTAACCGAAATATAGAAAATTCCCTGGAGTATGCTACATTGTTGCAGAGTTCTCATGGATTGGAGAAACAATGATGAAAAACAAGTCGAGAAATGAACAAATCGGAAACAAATAATACAAGGAATGAATGAACAAGGTAAGAGTGCAGCTGGCAGTTCTTAAGGAATTCCAGAGCAGACTGAAAAACACGAAGTGACAGTATATTGTTATTGTATATGGCGCCATAAGTGTTCCGCAGCGCCTAACATTGTACATAAACAAATAAGTGAACAAGAAACCAGTGACTTACCACACAATACAATGCAGGACAAGGATACGGTTTATACAAATTGATGCAGTAGCGATTTTAACGTTCCAAATAAGCAGCAGGGACTCAGCATCCAGGTGTTAGGTGCCCTTGTGGGGAGTAAGGAGTAGATGACAGTATAAGTAAGGAGAAGCACATGAGGGAAGAGGGTCCTGCTTGTGAGAGCTTACATTCTAAAGGGGAGGAGCAGACAAACAGGGGTGACATAGATGGGGTAGACAGAGGAAGGAGTATGTAGTAGCGGGTTAGGAAGAGAGCTGGAAGGCTGTGAAGAAGTAATGGGTCTTGAGAGCCCGTTTGAAGATTTGTAGAGAGGTGGAGAGTCTGATGGGGAGAGAGTTCCAGAGGTAAGGAGCAGCTTGGGCAAAATCTTGGAGGTGGGAGTAGGAGGAAGCAATCAGTTGGCAGGAAGGGTGGCATGCATTTGTTGAGCAAAGAGGATGGATGAGAGCAGGGCCGCTGAGAGCCGGCCCAGGCCCTGGTGAATGGGCGTGGCCTAATCATGGGAGGCATGGCCATGCCCCCTTTGGGAAAAAATAAATAACTAGTTGCAGTGCGCGCTGGTGAGGGGGGCACTGTGAGCCCCTCAGCCCAGCGCAAATCCAGGGGGGGCCAGATCAAGAAGATTGCTCCCCCCCCCACAGGCAGAGGAAACTTCTGCTCTGAAGCAGTAAGCAGTCTCCCTTTTGAGCCCAGCACACAGCAGTATGTGCTGGGCTGCTGAGCTGATGAGGAGAGGGGGTGACGCTGGGCCCCTCCAGCAAGACCAGGCCCGGGTAATTAGTACCCAATGCACTCCCCTCTCAGCACTCCTGGATGGGAGTGTGAAGGGAGATGAGGTCAGAGATGTAAATAGGAGAGGAATGGGAGAGGACTTTGTGAGTGTGAGAAGCTTGAGGTTCTGAAGGGGAAGGGGAGCCAGTGGAGGGTTTGTAGGAAAGGGGAGGCAGATGTAGAGTTTGTAGGGGAGGGGAGGCAGATGTAGAACTTTTGGAGAAGATGAGTTGAGCGGCAGCATTGAGGACAGATTGGAGTGGAGAGAGGTGGGAGTCAAGGAGGCCAGATGGGAGGAGGTTACAGTAGTCCAATCTAGAGATGACCAGTGAGTGGATGAGGGATTTAGTAGCTGTTTGGGTGAGAAAAGGTCTGCTCCAGCACATGTGTGTAAGAGGCAGGGATAAATAGTCCAAATATCGTACATGCATTTTTAGGTGGATCCACAAACCCACAAAACTAGGCCTAGATGGATGTTCTCTAGCAAGGCACCAATTTGTACCAGCAAGGTGGTGCTGGTCTATTATATTTGTCAGTCCTAACTTAGCCTTCATGCCTCTGATAGAGAAGCAATAACTTCTTCAACCTTCACGTATGTTTTAGGTCTTTGTTCTTGCACAAAAAATCTGCTGCTCAATGTCCAGTAAAATTTGAAATGCTCTTATACTATATATATATATATATACATTAGAGCCCTGGCAGATAAAGTACATGTCTTGTCTCACATATGAAACCCCACTTTGTACTACTATTGCCATGGTCCACCCATAGTCATCATCATCATCATGTGAAAATTTGGTGACTTCACAATGAAGGATGTTTTTGGAAATCTGAGTGCCGCCAGCTACAACAGCTTTGTTCCCTCAGTGCAGCACTTGCAGGGTTCTTATGCTGTTTATAAGTAACCCCTATTGTCAGCCACAAAAATAAGTACTGAAATGGGACAGGATTTGTTTTATGCTGCTGATTGCAGACTTGGCTTTGTCTACGGTCTCTTGTAACCCATGACTTTCTTGTTTTACATCATTACGACAATAGAGCATTTTTTTTATATATATATATATATAATGTGTGTTTCATGGGCTGTTCTGCTCCCTTGTTTATATATATTTTTTTTTGGTTCATAGAGTTATGAGTTTTCTGTATCTTTGTGCTGTTAAGCTATTTCACGGTTATTACATTTAGAGATGGAGGCTGCGAATCTTGATTGTTTCTACTGGAAATTAAATCCGTGATTTCATGTTGTTAAACTACACAAGGCATTCAACTTGAGTGCATTTTTAATGAAGGAATTACTATCTAGATTTCATATGCTTTATATTTTTCAGGCATTTTGTGTTTCTTCCCGTTTACAACTCGCATTTCTGCTTTATCTAAGTTACAGATATAAATTGGGAAATATAAACAGCTGCGCGCGGAAATTGCAGAAGGCATTTGTGCTCAGAGAGAGAGAGAGAGACGATCATTATTGTGGGACAAAAGTTCAAGGGATACTGAAATTCCAGCTATTGCCAATATAACTCAAGCTCGGCAGGTAACCAGGTTTCTGGTTCTCCAATGTGTACTGGACTTGTTGACCTTTAAAAATATTCTTATGGGTAGAATTACTAAAGCTTCTAAAACAGACAAGTGGTGGTAAACGACCAATCAGATTCTGTCTATCATTTTCTAGGAGGCAAAAGAGAAAGGCTAGCTACAATATGATTAGTTGCTACAGGCAACACCTACATTTTTCATTTTTAGACGTTTTAGTAAATCTACACCTTATAGCCTTTACATGACTTGTATTTATTGGCTTATACATGGCCTCCTACCATGCGTGTAAGAAATAATCGCCAGCTGCACATGTGCCAGACCAGGCTTATGCACACAGACGGAGATTTCAAGTGCAGACGGGATTCAGCACTCTATGAAATGGGCGTTTCTGGGCGGCCATCATGCAGACACACGGAACGGTTCCGTCTCTCGCGGGATTATCATGGTAGTTTCCAGCCTCCTTCTCCACAGTCTTTAGATGAAAAGGTGTTTCTCAGAACGGCAATCAATATTTAATTAAGCAATCAAAACATTTATTCAAGGTCCCATCCTATCTGATAAATGTCTGATAAATGCTTGGTCTCCACTCGATTGCTGGAAGTACACAATGAAATATGGCTTACAATGGCCATGATTTATAGTTACATGTGAAGACACCGGGTTTATGTGTGCGCTATTTTCGCCTACTGGCCCTCATTGCCTTGAGAAAGGCAATGGTATATAGCTCCCGCGCGGTACCCCGGGTCTTTTATGGGTTCAGGGATCACACAGTAAGCACGCAAAAGCAAGGTACAAGAGCACCTTTATTACATACACACTAATTATACGTAAACCGTAACCACACTATGTACAGTATATACAAGTAGCACTAACATCAACCACATTTAAAGACTAAGACTACTATAAAAATCATCTGCTGCCCCGCTCTGTCAGTCCCTCCATGGTTGCCGTTTTTCTACTGCATTCAATACAAAATACTTTTACTTACACATAAAGCCATTAACCAAACCTCACCAACATACATCTCTTCACATCTCAAAATATCTCCCTACTTGACCTCTCCGCTCAGCACAAGATCTGCGTCTCTCATCCCCATGCATTATTTGCTCCCACTCACGGTTACAGAACTTTCTTCGGGCTGCACCCACTCTATGGAATGCCTTACCATGCACAATAAGACTTTCCTCTAGTCTCCAATCCTTCAAGCGTTCCCTGAAAACTCACCTCTTCAGGCAAGCTTATCAGATTCCAGAACTTCCCACATAACCTTCATAGCTTCATTATCTAATTACATCCCAGTTCACAGTCCACACACAACTTCATACATTGTCTTTCTCTCACATCCTCATGACATTTGGTTGACATTCCAGTGTGACTGGATCATGCAGCCCACCAAGAAACTCTGCATTCTGGCTGGACCAAAATGCAATATATAGCACCTGTCCTTGTGAATCAATGCCTATTTCCCTATAGATTGTAAGCTTGCGAGCAGGGTCTTCCTACCTATATATCTGTCTGGTATTACCCAGTTTTGTTCTATTTATGTTTACAATTGTAAAGCGCAACGGAATATGCTGCGCTATATAAAAAAACTGTTAATAAATAAAATAAATAAAATAGTTGGACATCCATAACTTATTATGGCATAGATATACACATTTCCATACTGTTTATGCGTGCCAAAACTCATCAGTACTTAGATTTGACTATACAGTATATTAGTCTTACAACCTCATACACAAGTAAAAGCGTAACAAGGGGCGGTTAATCCTAAAATAAGTATAGTAAAGGAGTGTATGTGTAATTGCGGTTCCAGATTACGGAGTAACTTTACCGATACTGGATCAACAAAGTTATGTGACGATGAGGATGACGATGGCACCAACAGAATTACCTAGCTGCTTTGTGTATTGAACCCTCCAATACTTGAACCATTGACGTGGTGGAAATATTACGCCAAGTAGTGAACGTTTATTCGGGCTACATTTGGCTACTGCGGGAAAGAAGATTCCAATAGGATTTATACTGCGTAAAATGATGGACATGGGTTGTTGGTATTTCATTACATTTTACATGTCAATATGAACTCTGCATTTATTAATAGCATTTTGAGGACACCATTCTTTCTTATGTATTTGGCACTGCATTAGCTTTTATTGTGTACGAATAGGGTAATGCAACCATTATAACGAATTTGACTCAGTAGGACAGGGAAAGAGTGGGTCATCCTGCAGCATAGGGGGAGGTGTATCAAGACTTATAAAGAGCGGAGAAGATGCCATAGCAACCAAATCAGCCTCTAGCTAGCATTTATCAGCACATTCTATAAAATGATAATTACAAGCTGATTGGATGGGGAAGCAGTCGGGAATCCCGACCGCCGGCTTCCCGACCGTCTAATCCCGGCAAGGCACTAATGTCAGCCGTCGAAATCCCAACGCCTGTCATTACACCTACGTCGGGAGCCCGACACCCGGCTTACCGATCGAAGGTAAGCCGGGTGCTGGGTGCAGACAGCCGCGGGGGTGGGGAGGGTTAGGTTAGGGGCTCCCGGGGTTAGGGTTAGGCAACCCCCCGGGAGTTTAGGGTTAGGCTAGGGGAAGGGGGAATTAGGATTAGGCACTTGGGAGGAGGTTAGGCACCCCTAAGGGAGGCACCCCTAAGGGAGGGTTAGGGGGTAGAATAGGGTTAGTGAATGCTAACCTTTTGACGATCGGGATTTTCACCCCTGCCGGGCTGCCGCTGTCGGGATTTAAACTATGCGGCTGGTGGTAAATCATACTGATTCCATTGGATGCTATGGGTAACCTTTTCACCTGTCCACTTCTTCACTCTGTAGGAGGCTTGATACATCTCACCCTTAGTCACATGGCAGAGAGTACTCACTGAAAGGTGGCGCATTACTTGGCTGTGGGCGGGAGATTTAAGACATCTGCAATCTCCCCGGCTCCAGGGAAATAATGTGGGAAAAGCAGCCAGAACACTTTGTATAGAAACAGATGGACTATCATTTCCCCGACTTTCCTTAAATATATTATGTTACATATTAGGTTAATGAAACAAAGAAACTTAATAAATGCTGATTGCAGAATACTCGTCTTGGTGCCTAAGTAATTTAAAACACTTATCTCTCCTCTTACCTGTCTAATGGACATCTAACATAAAGTGTCTGAGTTAAATATTAGAGGCCACGATTTGAGGCTGTCACAGCTCATTGTCCCCCCCCCATTTGTCATTCATGAGTTGTAAAACTTATAATGATTACATTTAGTGCCTTCCGCGTCCTCTATCTGCGGGAAGAGGCCTGTGAGTGATGCGCCGTACACGGCTTTACAGCTATTGATTTGAAATTTGACTAATGTGGCTAATTTGTAATGCGTAATTTAAAGTTCTCATATTGGAGAACACATTCCGTCATTTGACTTTTCGGATGACTAGGAGGAATTGAGCCACCCTTTAAACTCGCTGGACATATTCCATACATAGGACAGGACGCCTATCCCATAATATGGCATTTCAGCGCTTTTGTAATATACTTGATTAAACCAGTATGTACTTACTACAGAATCTTAATCAAGGTAATTAAGTGACTTAAGTGTCTCTCCTTGCACTTATTTCTCTGGTGATTTACTTAATAAATTGAGGTATATGACCCATCTATAAAAAAGCAATTTAAACTACGAGTAGATGCGATGCCTTTATCTATTATTTCTCTGTCATTATGCAGTAAATGGAACACAGATCATGTGCTGGACAGCTCATTTTCCAACTACTGTACAGTTTAACACACATACACACATACACACACACTCACACACACACACACACACACACACTCACACACACTCACATGTGTAAAAAGATCCATCAGCCATAACATTAGAACCACTGACAGGTTTAGTGAATAACACTGCTTATTTAATTACAATGTCATCTGTCACACACACACATATATATATATATATATATATATATATATATATATATATATACAGTCAGGTCCATAAATATTGGGACATTGACAGAATTTTCATATTTTGGCCTCTATTCACCACCACAATGGCTTTGAAATGAAACAAACAAGATGTGATTTAACTGCAGACTTTCAGATTTAATTTGAGGGTAATTACATCCAAATCAGGTGAACGGTGTAGGAATTACAATGGTTTCTATATGTGCCTCCCACTTTTTAAGGGGCCAAAAGTAATGGGACAAACTAAACAATCTTAAATCTAACTTTCACTTTTTAATACTTTGTTGCAAATCCTTTTCAGGCAATTACAGCCTGAAGTCTGGAACGCATAGACATCACCAGACGCTGGGTTTCATCACTGGTGATGCTCTGCCAGGCCTCTACTGCAAATGTCTTCAGTTCCTGCTTGTTCTTGGGGCATTTTCCCTTCAGTTTTGTCTTCATTAAGTGAAATGCATGCTCAATCGGATTCAGGTCAGGGGATTGACTTGGCCATTGCATAACATTCCACTTTTTATCCTTAAAAAACTCTTTGGTTGCTTTTGCAGTATGCTTCGGGTCATTGCCATCTGCACTGTGAAGCGCTGTCCAATGAGTTCTGAAGCATTTGACTGAATATGAGCATATATTATTGCCCGAAACACTTCAGAATTAATTCTGCTGCTTTTGTCAGCAGTCACATCATCAATAAATACAAGGGAACCAGTTCCATTGGCAGCCATACATGCCCACGCCATGACACTACCACCACCATGCTTCACTGATGAGGTGGTATGTTTTGGATCATGAGCAGTTCCTTCTCTTCTCTTCCCATCACTCTGGTACAAGTTGATCTTTGTCTCATCTGTCCATAGGATGTTGTTCCAGAACTGTAGGCTTTTTTAGATGTTGTTTGGCAAACTCTAATCTGGTCTTCCTGTTTTTGTGGCTCACCAATAGTTTGCATCTTGTGGTGAACCCTCTATATTCGCTCTTGTGAAGTCTTCTCTTGATTGTTGACTTTGACACATATACACCTACCTCCTGGAGAGTGTTCTTGATTTGGCCAACTGTTGTGAAGGGGTTTTTCTTCACCAGGGAAATAATTATTTTGTCATCCACCACAGTTGTTTTCCGTGGTCTTCCGGGTCTTTTGGTGTTGCTCAGCTCTCCGATGCATTCTTTCTTTTTAAGAATGTTATAATAGTTGATTTGGCCACACCTAATGTTTTTGCTATCTCTCTGATGGGTTTGTTTTGATTTTTCAGCCTAATGATGGCTTGCTTCACTGATAGTGACAGCTCTTTGGATCTCATATTGAGAGTTGACAGCAACTGATTGAAAATGCAAATGTCACACCTAGAATCAACTCCAGACCTTTTACCTGCTTAATTGATAATGAAATAACGAGGGAATAGCCCACACCTGTCCATGAAATAGCTTTTGAGTTGATAGTTCCATTAGTTTTGGCCCCTTAAAAACTGGGAGGCACATATTGAAACCGTTGTAATTCCTACACCGTTCACCCGATTTGGATGTAATTACCCTCAAATTAAATCTGAAAGTCTGCAGTTAAAGCACATCTTGTTTGTTTCATTTCAAAACCATTGTGATGGTGACTAGAGGCCAAAATATGAAAATTCTGTCAATGTCCCAATATTTATGGACCTGACTGTATATATATATATATATATATATATATATATCCGTCAGCCCCGGATCTCAAACTGAGGCAAAATCATAGAGACGAGATCTCGCGGCTCGTGAGCTTTCGTTTCTATGTATGTAATGGACCATGCGGCGGCCTCCATTTCACTCCGGCTGTGGAGACTGAACAGGGAGGGTGGGTAGTGTAGGGCTGGGAGAGGTAGTACTACTTACCTCTACTGGTGCTGTGCTCTGCTGTGTACTGGGCTGGTGCACTGCTGATCCATCTGGGGCTGTCATTGCTATGCTGTCATCTGCGTCCATCTGGGCTGGTGCTGATCCATCTGGACTGGTGCTGTGCTGTCTGCTGCATCCATCTGGGCCCAAGTTCTGGACCAGAAAAAAAAATATGGCCTTTTTATTTTTTTTCTGTGTGTGCGTATTAGGCTTAGCCGCACAAGATACAGCAACGCAACCTAGTGCTGCCCGACTCCAGTCGTCATCAATCTGTGCTCTGGGTCCAAGTTCTTGACCCGAAAAAAATAATTAAAACAAATAGTGTCTTTTTTTGTCTAATTTTTTTGTGTGTGTGCGTGTTAGGCTTAGCCGCACAAGAACAAGATACAGCCAGCAACATAAGTTGCAACCTAGTGCTGCCCGACTCCACTCCTCATCAACCTGTGCTGGACAGGTTGATGAGGACTGGAGTTCTGGACCCGAAAAAAAATAAAACAAATAGTGTCTTTTTCTGTCTAATTTTTTTCTGTCTGTGTGCATGTTAGGCTTAACCAAACAAGAACAAGATACAGCCAGCAATGTAAGTTGCAACCTAGTGCTGCCCAAGGCCAGTCGTCATCAATCTGTGCTCTGGGCCCAAGTTCTGGACCCGAAAAAAAAACAAAAAAACAAATAGTGTCTTTTGTATATTTTTTTCTATGTGCGCATGACTGCACGTGTGTGAATTTTGTAACCACACCTTGGCTACACTATTGGTGCTTGTGACACTGCTTCAAGACTGCAGAAAATATGACACATGACAGGAGAGCAAGGCCAAGAACCACATGTTGTAACTCCTGGCAGCAGTCATCATGATAATGCAAGTCAATTTCCTTGTCCTTCATGAAGGCCCATGCCCCAGGGCTTAAGTCACGCCATGGATATGGTAAAGCTACTTTTACTGCAGTAAAGAAAAAAAAATCGAAAGGCAAGTTGCCTTTAGATAAACAAAAAACTGGCAATATGCCTTTCACTACACGAAGTGGCAAGAAAAGGATAAGGCCTTGGCCTTTATTTATGTTGACTGCTGATTCTGATAGCCCTTCTGCTTGTAGTAGTAGTGGTGGTGGTACCATTAAAAAATTGAAAGTTGTTAAGACAGCTCCGGAAAAACCAACTGTGTGCCCTGAGAAATCGAAATCACAAATCCCAGAGGAGAGTGCAAGTGTGTCCGCGGTTGCCATGTGTGAGCCCGACCTAAACACTAGTGTACTGGAGGATTCTCCAAGTTCCAACATTTGTATGTGTAACACACAGGTAATAGGGTAATAAACTGGGTACTGGCAACAGAAACTTGCTTGAAGAAGCTTGATGTTCTCTTAATTTTTCTTGACCCGAAGTTCCTGACACACCCAAGGCAGAGAGGCAAAGATCTCACCAACAATGTACAGACAGTAAGGCCTCACAGAATTTGGGGACACTATCGAATATTAAATTATGTTTCTTTATTAATAAATTCCTGGCTATTGTTTGTCTGCTAATAGAAACCTAAAAAGTTCTGCCAGGTTTTCTTTCAGTACTTATTATTAACTTATAGGTGTAGCACAACCACAAGACCAATATTGAAGGAATGTTAACATGTAAGAACCCTTTCTTAATACTATGTTCAATAAATATATATATTAAAAAGAAATAAAACACATTAGATGCCTAAGAATTCAAAAAATATGTAAAAGATGCTACAGCTATACAGTATTCAGATCCATAAATACCTGTAACCATCATAAGTTAGTATCGACATCATAAATAAAGTATAGATCTTTTCAAAAGTCTCGTTAGTAAACCCATACATCTGTATATTTGCAAGTGTAATCAGTTCGGTACCAGACTTGGGGTGGTGCACATATTGTCTTCTTTATGCTGCGGACGGTCATTAGATTCTGTTTGCAGAACTTTTTCCTGTAGCGTAAACAGTCCCTCATGTAAACAAGGCCTCCTAGTCTGTAAGTAAGTATTAGGCCTGATTACTGCTGATTTACATCCAGTGAGTACGTTACTGCTCAGCTCTGCAAGTCTCAGCTACTCTGGTCAATGCGCTTGTCTCTTCTCTGCTGTTTATATTTATTTCTGCTGCTGCTGTCTCTTATTGCATGTATCACTCTCTCTCTCTCTCTGTGTCTCTCCTGCCTGACACCAGCACACACTGCCTCACCTCCTCCCTCACACCTCTCCTGCACCAACTGCCACTTGCCTCCAACGGTCACTTCTCACACCAGCCAACACAGCCCATGTGATGTCCTCCTGACCTCTTGAGGAGGCGCAGAGGCTGCTGGGAACTGTAGTCAGTGGTCTATCTGTATAATGACATGCGCATAAACTTTAGCAAGATACTCCTGGTCATAAGTAATCCCTTGCATAGCGGGGTATTACATATGTCATCTGTAAATTTGGGGAAGGGCAGTCAACGTCTTGCAGACGTAGTCAGTGAGGATGCTTCTGTAAAATTGCACATGGAGGAGGAGGATATTTTGGTAGTCAAAGGCACTAAGGATTATGAGGATGTTGATGATGAAGATGTTGGTGATGAGGATGTTGATGCCGAGGATGTCCTTTGTGTAAGTAAGGCAACAACTGTTGCCCATGGTTTGAAAAAGCCAAATCCCATTGTTGTCATGCGAGGACAAAAGACAAAAAATCCACTTCTCACACTTTGGTGGGCGGGCCGGGGTATGGCTGTCCATCCATGGGAATGCCTACCATCTGGGGCTCTCCCATGACAAGTGATGTCAGTGGGAGAGCTTTTGGCTCTGACCCTACCACCCTACTACAAGGGTCTCGTTGCAAGCCCGATGGTTGCGATGGTCTTGACCATCGCGACCATCTCCTGGCCGCTCGCTATAGCTGTGGGTTGTCACCCACAGCTATGTGAGCCACCAGGAGGCCGCTCTAAAAAAACAGAAGGCCGGCCCTGATTCAGAGCGAGCGCTCTGTCAGAGCATCCGGCTCTGAATCAGGCCCTTAGTTCAGACACTGCCAGCTAGAGTCAGGTCATTCCCTCTTCAGACTTTTGCAAAAACACCTGGAGAAACTGAAGGAGGAACTGAAACAGAGCGTTTGCGCAAGGTATTTCGGACTGGTGGATCAAGCCCTTGATTCACTTCACCAGGATCCAAGAGTCGTCAATCTATTGAAATCTGAAAAATATATTTTGGCGACCATTCTGGATCCTAGGTTTAAGTCCTACCTTGTGAGTTTTTTCCAACAGACCGAAATCTAAAACTATGCATAGAGCTGTTGGTAAAAAAATTGTCAGCTGCAGCCACATGTGAAATGCCATCATCTCCTCCTTCAGTTTCTGCAGCTGCCAGGAAAAAACTAAATTTTCCTTACAGAATGCCTGCTGGTCATGCAGATCGTTCACCAAAAAATGACATCTGGTCGGGCCTGAAAGAACTGCCTACTAGTGACATGTCTTCTACCGTGACTGTGTGTGTGATACGGTCTCCATTCACAGAATGGTGGAGGACTATTCCAGAGAAAACATCCTAATAGGCAAGTCAGACAGTCCCTTTCAGTACTGGCAGGAAAAAGAGGCAATTTGGAGTCCCATACACAGACTGGCTTTGCATTACTTAAGTTGCCCACCCACCAGTGTGTACTCTGAAAGAGTTTTCAGTGCAGCTGGCAACCTTGTCAGTGATCGGCGTAGGAGGTTACTTCCTCAAAATGTGGAAAAGATGATGTTCATTAAATGAATTACAAATTCCACGAGGAAGACCTCTACCAACAATTACATCAAAAAATTACAGAGGCACCTATGGTGGATTCCAGAGGGGACGAGTTAATATTGTGTGAAGAAGAGGATGTACACACTGATGGGGATGACGAGGACGAGGACAAGGATGACAACAACTTGTAATGTAAAGCCAGTTTGTGTATGGGATCATTTTCATTTCCATGTCCTATGCACATTGGCACCAACTATCAACTATCAATTCTTCAATCCTCAAGGGTATCCCAACCATCATCTTTGCACAGTCCTCAACTCTTTTACTAATTATATCAATGAGTTTTGAGCCAGCAAGCTGGATGCAACCTTTTGGCCCTTTAACTAGATGAAAAAAATCAATATTGCGAGTTGTGATGTGGTCAAAATTTACTGGAAACAAGTGGAAATAAATGTAATTGAGGTTATTAATACTGTAGGAACAAAAAAATGCCCATTTTATGTGATTTTAGCTGGTTTTTTTATTTTTTAAGAAAAAATCCAGGTCCAAAACCAAAACCCAAAAACAAAACACGGAGGTGAGGTTTTGGCAAAACCAATCCAGATCCAAAACCAGGGGAGATCCAGATCCAAAACCAAAACACGGGGGTCGGCGCACTTCCCGCACTTATATATATATTTTTTTAAATCATATTAATTCAGCACTCACGATTATATTCCAAACTGTGCTTCATTTAATTCCAGGTAATGTTAGCTCTAAAGTATTGCAATGGGATACATTGTTCACCCATATGGTCGGGATGCTGACACTTACATTACCGGCGCCGGAATCCTGGTGTCGGTCAGAATCCCGGCGCTGGCATCCTGACGGCCGGGATACGAAAGCTAAGTATCGGGGTTGGGGGGAGGGTTAAGTTTAGGGCTTAGAGTTAAGCACTAGGGGGAGGGTTAGGGTTAGGCACTAAGGAGAGAGGGTTAGGTTTGGGGTGCAGGGAGGGGGAGGTTAGGTTTATACACTTGGTGGGCAGGTTTGGGTCAGGCACCAGGGAGGGAGGGTTAGGGTAGGGAAAGGGGGGGTTAGCCTGCAGACCAACAAGTGTCGGTATGTTAACCCTGTCGGGATGCCGGTGTCTGGATTCTGACCGTCGGGATCCCCGAGTGCCGGTATCCCATACCCAACACATTGCAATAATTTGTCAAGCTGACCAACCCCGTCACGGTCTTCCTTTTTGGTCAATCCCTACACTGACTCTAAAAAATCTGAGCTGATTTGGCTCCAGATATCACTTAGATTTTAAATACACATTATGCTTCCATGGGTTTAGGTACTGGCTCATTGGCTTCAAGAGACAGAACCACAGCCAAGCATACTAATTATTGACACCTGGGGGAGAAGCTGGCAAAATGTGACTTACATATGGGAACTTGGGGTGCAAGTATAAGTGTGACCACAACATTTTTACATAAACAATTGGCTTTGATCCACGGTACTCGAACACCTGCGGTGCCAGTGGCACGTGATCACACCAGTTAAATAAAAAAAAATCCCAAACTCAGCACTCCCCATTATATCCAAACTGTACTTCATTTCATTCCAAGGAATGTATTTAAAATGTATGTGATACCTGGAGCCTTCTTCAAGGTGGTCACACTTTTGGCAAACACGGGTATTGTCACAACGCTGGTAAGATCAGGCAGGAGAAAAGCAGAGCTGCCTCCCTGGCCCCCATTTTATATGCTGATGTCACTTCCAGAGAACCAACAGGAAGTGCATCAGCACCTGCGTCTAATGCTGTTGTTACCATAGCAACAATGGTAAGGCTAACGTAGCAATGCTCTGTCAGCATGGGACAACAGGATAAATAGGGTATAATGCACTGTATGAACAGTGTTCATATGAATGGTAAATGTATCTGCACTCCACAATCAGCTACAGCAGAGCGACCAGTCTGAATATATACAGAAAGAAATCTAAGGTATATACTGTAGGGAGCCTGGTGCCGGCAAGGACATAATGAAAGAAAAAGAGTATCAGCAATCTACAATAGGAAAAGAACAATTGTCAAGATAGTAATGAGAAGAATCAAAATAAAAACAAAAGATATAGCCAGGACCATAACTAGGGTGGTGCGAAACGTTCCGTGGCACAGGACATCGCAGGGGAGGGGGCACTGTATTTGGGTCTATAATTTTTCTGTTTATAATCATTATCACTTGTAGCTTCTTCTTTTTGTTTGCACCTTTTCTTTACCCCCAGCATCTTTTAGCCACCCCTATCACCTGCCTGGCCAACTCCCCCTCCATCTGGCCACCTCCCCAATCACCTTCAGTCACATCAGCTTTTATTCAACACACACATTTCAAAATACTTTCATACCTGGGACTCAAACCTATCACCTCTCACATGGCAGTCAGACACCTGGATAACAGTAGTACAAAGGGATCGGTACCCCTTCATCATCGTACGGGACAAATAAAAATTGTCATGGCCCATCCCCATTAGGCCACACCCCTTTTTGGGCACACAGCATATGTCCCTATTTGAAAGGGGGGATGGGGGGGAGGCAATGCTCTTCCTGGCCCAGGGAACCAAAAGGTATAGTCACGTCTCTGTATTTAGTGACATGTTGCATGGGGTCACGCAGGGCAATCAAGTATCCGCACATGTGTGTTAAAGCATCTGGTATTCCTAGGAGGTCATTCATCCAAGTACTGACCAGGCCTAATACTGCTTAGCTTCCAAGATTAGATGAGATTGGGCGTTTCCAGTATACAGTAGGATAGCAGCATTTGTTGGGTAAATGTTATCATCAAGGATGGCACTACTAGGAGAAGAAGGGTCAATTAGTATTAGGAATAAATGTATTACTCATTGTAGTTACTATATCACACATACAACAAGCAATATAAATTATAAAAACACAATAAAAAATTAGAAAAAAAATAAACCAAAAAGAAAAATCAAGAAGATTTTGGCCAATGACTGGCTAGCCCTGTCTAATTGTCTCAACTTTGTCCCCAGTAGCTTCTTGTTCAATTGGTTCCTTTCTGTATCTTTTTAACCAGTACAAATCAAGTCTGCAGAGTATCTTGTCCTTTAATATGTCTGGGAATTACTTAAAACAAACAGAGTAAATCTTTAAATTAAAAAATCTCAAGCATTACTAGCCCACGTTGAAAAAAAAAATCAAAATGGTAACACTTAATGGTTGCGCTTACAGTTTATTTTTTTGCTACATTACTGCAAAAATAATACAGCAATATCCTTTTTATCTACGCTTCTAGGGAAATGTTTAGTTATTACTTAGCTATATGGGAATTGAGCATTGTATGAGTGTTTAATACCTCTTAAATATCACTGGTGATAGAGAAATGAGATAACAATTAATCTGAAAATTCCTAAATGAAGATGCACATTTAGTCCGTGCAGCTCACTCAGTTATCCGATTTTATGGTTAATTACCACCAAGGAGCTATTAACACCCCGACTGGCTCGCAGTGAGGTACAGTGCTACTTATAATATATACGCTTTGTGCCAATAATCTAATATTACTGGGTAAGATAGAACCCAGGTCGTTATTTTTTTAAATACCGTTGCTGAGTTCTGCACTTAATGTGTCTGGGTGGCATGTACAATAAAGGAACTTTGAAGAATGTCCTTCTAGGTTTTACTAACCAATGTTACATGAAAATATTGCCAAATAATTTGGATCCATGAAATGAGGTAATTGTAGGGAGTAGGATGTTTAATTTCACCAGCTAATTAAAACATTAAATTATGTCTCACAGCTTAAATCAACCAGTGTTGGCTTTCATGTTTCTAGTGAATTAGAAAATGTTATTTTTGAAACTACCGCAGGACTCTATGTCATACGCTGTCTGTCCAGTCAAGAGATCTTTCACTGTATGTCTTGTACAAAAATGTAACTAAAGGTGCATACACACGATCAGATATGTCAAATGAACGATTGAACAATTTTTCCAACGATTTTACAAACGATTTCAACGATTGAACGATTTCAGACAGTATTAAAATGAATGAAATCTACCAAATCTGACTGCAAACACATCAGATGTCAGATATCGTTATCTGACAAACCGGAACGCGCATCGTTCATCGTTGCAGGGACGCATGTCAGATTTTCTTTCAGATATGAGCGATTGAATGATTTTTTAAATCGTTATTGTTCAAATTTGAAGGAAAATCTGACCGTGTGTATGCACCATTAGACTATATAATATGTAACTATATTGAGTAAGTAGCATGAAGCTCATCTACCATTTCAAGAAGGAACGTTTGTGAGATGAAGCACATTCCTTTCAGATAATCGTCAGGATCATGCGACTGTCACCTTTTCTGGTTGGCCATGTCATTCATCTCTAACCAATGTACAGTACATTACTATTGTTACATTATAGAGTATCATTGCGGTGTGATCTGGCAACTCCGTCTCATATTCGGAGGTTCCATAATGTTCTATGGGTTCAATTCCATTAGGAGCGAGGGTGGGGTGGTGGAGTTGGCATTGCAACGGCGTAGAAATTCCGGAAGTGGCAGCGGAATTTGCCAACCTTGTGGACCAATCTCGCCCTGGACTCATGAATTTTTTAATGCAACCCTATGAGGCTGCGATCAAAAGTCCACAAGTCAGGCAGTAATGTAAGTGCTGTATATTGGCGCACTTACTTGTGGGCGTGATGTAGGGCGTCTAATTAATTAGCATTCTTGATGAAATCGGCTCCTCCTGTGTTACATCTACATTTTCCTTTTTTCACTAAAATTCATTTTATTTCCACTGAAAACTTGTTGGCGAGGGTCAATAATCCCAGAGGCTGAGCTTTTAGCAGCGCCCTGTGTAAGGTGAGCGAAAAAATGTCGTTAGCCAACACTCACCACTTTCCACGGCAGAGGCCTGGAGTCTTCGTTCCCAAATTACCGCCCGACCTATAGTCCGGATCCTCTTCACCGAGTAGGTATTGGGGTCGAACAAGCCTGGTGCTGTAAGGAAAACTGGGTAATCAATAGTAATCCTCCCGTCCTTGGTGACTCTTATGAGCGTTAGGATTGACCGCGACCTTCACCGGTTGGGTGAATGGTCATCATTGGCACGAAGCCTCAGCTACCCAATTCTCACCTTTACAGTGTTCACACACTCAGTTGCACTTTGGGTCTCCCACCGTTGTGTGAGATCCCCTAACCGGTGCTCAAGAAAAGATGGACAGAGAAGAGAGGCATAGATTTTTGGATCTCCCTCCATTGTATGAGATCAGGTGAGGGACAGACCAATACTGAGAGATACTCACACTGAACCTCTTGTCACCTTGACGGGTTGTCCGCCAGCCCCTAGGAATCAAGCAGAACAATTCCCCACCCTTCCTTCACAGACAAATCACACATACAATACTGTACCAACTGGGTTACCTGATTGTATGCCCGGAAGCATGAACGTCACTCCCGGAAACTAGGTGGGTAGGTGAAGTACGTAACTTCACCAACTCTCCGCTGTGGTAACAAGAAGAATCAATACAGCCAACAGATAAACATCCTATTACACACTATATAAACTAGGCTTAGAGACAATAAATATCTAGCCGAGACACTCTCAATACAGCTGTCCCTCTCTCTCCTCACAGCCGGCGGGCCCTATCTGTGCCCTTCTGGGAAAAACAACACCGCTGCCTTGACTCTATGGGCTGGATCTTCAGAGTTCCACTGTGGGGGTTCATCACCGAGGCCGGACAGCCCCTTGTACTAACTCCCGAGGGAAATTGTCTCAGTATCCTGAGCCTAGTACTCAGTCCCACCCAGCTGGGGCTAATACAGGTGATCTGAGTCTAATACTCAGATTCCCTTATCCCACAAGCCACCTACCAGCACTCGGTACCTAATGATCAAGGCCTAAAGCCCAGGTCACTCTATCACGCAGGCCCACCGACTTGTGGGCGGTCGCTTGGGATCTGGCTTTTTGCCAGACCACCTTTCAATTCAGGCCCACCTACTTGTGTTGAATCTCTAGGGATCTGGGCCTAACGCCCAGACCACTTGTTACTGCAGGGCCACCTATTTGCGGCCATCTGGTGATCTGGGCCGAATGCCCACACCACTTTGATACAGGGTCGCCTCTGGTGAGAGTCTAGTGATCTGGGCCTAATGCCCAAACCACTTTACAATGCGGGCCCGCCTCTGGTGAGAGTCTAGTGATCTGGGCCTAATACTCAAACCACTTCATAATGCGGGGCCGCCTCTGGTGGTAGTTTAGTGAACTGGGCCTAATGCCCAGACCACTTTATATTACAGGGCCACCTCTGGTGGTTACATGCCTTAGGCCTGGCTGATGCCACGGGCCTAGTGACCGCCTACTTATGCCCTAATGACCTGGGCCTAGTTCCCTGGTCACTGATGACTCACTGGGGCAAAAGTTCCCTATAGGGCCTAATGCCTGCTAATGTCCCCGGGTCTTGTGCCCACCTATATGGCCACAGGCCTAATGCCTGGATGTGATCATGGGCTTTAGGCCCGACAACAGGTGGCCTAGGGAGGATTTATAGATATGTAAAGGTGGCCCATGGGTGCCTACCCTTTCCGTTGGGAGAGTCTGCAGTGGGGAACTTCGTTACGCTCTTTAGCTTCCGTCCACTGCAGAGCTCTCCGGTCCTCAGCTTCGGCTCCGCTACCCGCCGCCGTCTTCCTCCTTCAGCAACAGCACTTCCGTCTTCTGTGTTGAGCGCGACGTCTTCCGGCGCTTTCTGGCTCTCTGCAGATGATCCTCCTTGCTTGATCTCCGCCGATGGACTGACTTGCCCCGCTCAGCAGCGCCTAATATATAGAGCCGCGAAGGGGTGGAGCCATGATGCGGCGAGCCATGATTGGCTCGCCGTGTCAGAACTGGATTGGCTGTCCGCCCGTGAGCCATTACTGGCTCGCAAACGGCGCCAATTTCAAAAGCCGCATCTCTAATTGGACGAGCTTGCATCTTTTCAGATGCAAGCTCGTCCAGCCCCGTCTCTGGCCGCTGCACCGTGCCGCCCGGAACGCCGACGCCTGCCGGTCCTGCGCCGATGACCCCACTTACACCCTGTGCAATTGGTCAGACAGGCTATGCAGCCCGCAGGGCACACACAGAGTACATGCAGGGTACATGCAGAGCGCTGAGTTGTGAATTGGCTCCAGAGAAAGGGCTGAAAATTGAGCCACCCAAATTTTTATAGAACACCAAGGTGTAAATGAACATGCAAAACAAGCATGAGGACCACAATTATTATTATTATTATTATTATTATTATTATTATCGTTTATTTATATGGCGCCACAAGTGTTCCGCAGTGCCTTACAAAGTACATAAACAAATAGATTGATTTACAATGACTTACAGTACAGTACAATACAATACAATACAATACATTATAGGACATGGATAATATACATTGCTACATTCACGACCATAACACCCAGATAAGCAACAATGCAAAGCAACCAAGTGTTAGGTGCCCTGGTAGAGAGTAAGAAGTAGATGAAGGTAGAGTAAGGAGAAGCACAAGAGGGTAGAGGGCCCTGCTCATAGGAGCTTACATTCTAAGGGGGAGGGACAGACAGACAGGGGTGAAACAGATGGGGTAGGCAGGGAGGAAGGAGTATGTAGCAGCAAGTTAGGATGAGAGCTGGAAGGCTATGATGAAGTAGTGGGTCTTGAGAGCCCGTTTGAAGGATTGAAGAGCGGTGGAGAGTCTGATGGGAAGCGGGAGAGAGTTCCAAAGGTGGGAAGCAGTGCGGGCAAAATCTTGGAGGGACTATGATGAGACAAAGTTAGTATGTACATCTGCTACATACGTCAGCCTTTCTATCAGTAGCAATCTAAAGTTAATCCTCTATGTGAACTGAAGCCAATGTCATGAAGTTAAACAAAATCGTCCAATAAAGTTTCACAAAAACGAGCACTTAGAGAATATGAGGTTGATGCAGAGTTTCCCAAAATTGTGCTGGTGCCAGAAACATGCAATCCCCATGGGCACATGTACTGTACATGCGTTCTTAATTTTCTGAGCAAGCGTAGAGCGATTTTGCGCAACTTATCGTATGCCGACTGGCATAACATTCACTCTTCCCAAGGCCCTATGTCTATATGTATAATATATCAGATTCCAGGTCACTCTCTATAAATCAAATCCACTAATAAAGAAATCCATCACCTAGCAAAGTGTGTAAAGCTTGAAATGTGTAGGGAGCTTAATGTTCCATGAACTTCTGTGGCTGCTGAGGACACAAGGGGTGAAGGACACTCTGTCATTAATCAAGCAATGCAGTGATAATTCTTATACTGAAAAAAAACTAAATTCTTAGCCAAACTCAACTCCTTCAAGATTTTTGCAGCCATTTGCCACACATAAGAGGTCTCCTTATAGCGCCACTGTTATTCAACCTTCACACGGAGCAGCAGTGTGTGGGCGATACCTGAGCAATCTGGCATGTTGACATTAACTATATGTAGTCTGTGTAGGGTTGCTTAGTCTGCACATGGTGGAACAAACACTTTGTATGTGTAGGAGCTCTGGATTATATGGGCTACACTCACTCAAAGGACTGCTTGTCCCATCATGCCTTGCTCCAATTCCCAACATTTATTTTCTTAGCCTTTATGCTAGCGATGGCCATCAGAAGGGCAGCATTGAATGTTTTCCGGATTTCTGCCATCACATGCATCCTACCAATGGTGTGTTACCATCTGTCGGGAAGTATAGTCAAGTAAGCAGGTCAGGGGGCTGCTGCTTTGTACAAATCTCTGATAGGCTGTAAGAGTGACAGCCAATCAGAGCAATTCATGTGACATCCTTCAACGAATGTAATAAAAAAATCCTATCCATTGTGTTACCAACAGATCTTCACTAGGCAAACATTGCAATGACGCCATCGAATGGAATTTCCATTACCATCGGAAAAAAAACACATTGATGGTTTGTGACCATCATCCCGCAATGGCCATCTTTACTTCATGTAGGGATCCATCGAAGGGGAGTGATAAGAAGTGACATATTGTTCAGCGATCACAGGTGAATGGGAGGAGAGGTGCAGCGAGGTATAAACTAAATAAGGGATCCATGCACTAAGCCTTGGAGAGAGATAAAGTGGACAGAGCTAAAGTACCAACCAATCGGCTCCTAACTGTCACTTTATAGGCTGTGGTATCCAATTAGCCCCGAACATTGTTCAGGCGCTAATTGACCCCCACGATCGGCAAAAAATTGTGATTTTTCGCAGATTATCCCCGATTTCCGCCGATGTTTTTTTTTAGCCTAACCTATTATTTCGGTCGAAATAATAGGATAGTTCTCCCGAAAACACATAGGTGCCGCGATAAGCCCGTGGATCTATGTGTTTTTGCCTTTTTTCAGGTGAAAAAACGGCAATTATCGTGGATTCTTTTTTGGGACACATCAGGTCCCGTAAGAAAAAAATTGGTTAGCCCCCTGTGTTTGAAAAATGACAATTAAGAGCTGATTGATTGGAACTTTATCTCTGTCCACTTAATCTATCCCCAAGGCTTAGTACATACTACATAGGGCTTGATTCAGACCCGCTTGCTAGATGCGTTCGCACGCAGCCAGCTTATGCAAATATGGCAAACTCACAGCGAGGCAGGCGATCGCACGGCAAGGCATTAGCACTCCCACTATGTCTTGGCATGCGATCGCGGTGTTTATTTAGACGCTCACCAGCCTGTCTTAAGACGCCCACTTATGCACATCATCTCCAGGAAGTGTATGCATCCATCGGTAACATCGAGTACCATCGGATGCATACGCAGCACTTGTGGTTGACCATACCCTACCGCAAGCACTGCGAGTGCTTCACTGTGAAATTCAACCAAGTGACGTGTACTATGATGCTCCGTAATAATTATGCACGCCTCTGAAACGGCGTTAAGATGCTCAGACACGCCTGCGTTTGCACCTCCACTCCCCCATTTTCAAAGACCCACCTATCACCACCCACAAACGCCTCATCCTATCACTCAAGCTAGCGAGGCATCTATGCACAAGGGGCGATTGCTTGGCGATCGCATGGACTGGTTCACGCACGCGCACTGCGATGCGTAGGCATGCGCACATTGCAAGCATCGACTGCCTGCATGCGAACGCATCCTAGCGAGCGGGTCTGAATCAGGCCCATAGACCACTATATAATTTATAGCACATAATAAATGAATATTCGCACGTTAGGCTTTTAGTTAATAAATCATGTTTAAGTGGAGCTCTCCATGCATTTGGCGCTGCCTATAATCCTTTATTACAACACAGAAGGAAGATTTCATGAAAGAAAAATAGAAATTCCTCTATTTACTTTTGATCAAGCTGAACTTTACAATGTAAATTACAACCTGTGATTTGGGCATTTCATAATGACATCCTGCTGGGTAGAAAATGAGGCGACTGTTTATCAACTTTATATTCTCACAGTGGCTGACAATCCAAATGGTTTACAGTTTCCTGGGTGTCAGTATTTATCACGGCTCTGCATCTGCAGAATACCTGGGTATACTGTTACTTTCAAAGACATATTTACTTATTCTGCAGAACAATAAGTTACATAAATCATCCGGTTCCCTCTTCCTACTTACTTGTTTGCTTGAATCAAATCTCAGGTGAAATAAATCTTTAGTTCAGTGTTCTGGTTCAAAATAATACATTTGAAATCCAATAAAAAAAAAAATAGTACATTAAGCGCAGCGGGCCACAGCGTTACAGCCGAAGTTTTTTTTCAGGCTGTATCAGAAGTTGAACAGTGACAATCGCTAAGCTGTTGGACCTACAGGTTTCTGGACGATCTATAAATAATAAAATATAGTCCACTAAAGTGCGCTGCGAACTGCGGAAGAGTCTCTTAAAGGCACAGTGACCAGAGAATTTTTTTTGTGTTCTTAATTCTAGTAAAGGTATTGAAGGTGTTGGGCGACGTTGATTTTAGGGCTAATGTGTATATATTCCCACGCATTTCATTTTTCTTAAATAGCGCAACATATGCTGTTGCGCTTCACAATTGGAAACATTAATAGAACAAAACTGGGTATTAACAGACAGACATAGAGGTAGGAAGGCCCTCCTTGCAAGCTTGCAATCTATAGGGAAATAGGCATTGATACGCAAGGATAGGTGCTATATATTGCATTTTGGTCCAGCCAGATTGCAGAGGTTCTTGGTGGGCTGCATGATCCAGTCACACAGGATTGTTGGCCAAAGGTCAGGAGGATGTGAAAAAAAAGTGTGTGAGGTTATGTGTGGACTGTGATAGGAGATGTAATTAGATAGGGAAGCTATGAAGGCTATGTGGGTGGTTCTGGAATCTGATAAGCTTGTCTGAAAAGATGGGTTTTCAGGGAACACATGAAGGTTTGGAGACTAGAGGAAAGTCTTATTGTGCATGGGAGGGTATTCCACAGAGTGGGTGCAGTCCAAAAAAAATCCTGTAACCATGAATGGAAGCAAGTAATGTGTGTGGATGAGAGACACAAATCTTGTGCTGAGCGGAGAGGTCGGGCTGGGAGATATTTTGAGATAAATAAAGAGATGTATGTTGGTGTGGTTTGGTTAATAGCCTTATGTGTAAGTAAAAGTATTTTAAATTGAATATGGTAGAAAACCGTCAACCAATGGAGGGACTGACAGGGCGGAGCAGCAGACTATGAACATTTGGCGAGGAAGATCAGCCTCGCAGCTGCATTCATAATGGATTGTATGGTGAGAGTCTGTTTTTGGGAAGACCAGAAAGGAGACTATTGCAATATTCAGCTCGGGAAATAATGAGTGCATGGATTACAGATTTTGCAATGTCTTGTGTAAGATATGGTCGAATTTTGACTATGTTTTTTAGATGTATGTAACATGATTTTGAGACAGATTGAATGTGGGGAACAAAGAACAGTTCCGAGTCAAGGATGACACCTAGGCAGCGAGCTTGTGGGGTAGGATGGATTGTCGAGATATCAACAGTGATAGAGAGATCAGGTTGGTAACTATTATTGGCCAGTTGAAATATAATTAATTCTGTTTTGGAAAGATTAAGTTTGAGGTGGTGAGATGACATCCAAGATGAAATGACAGAAAGACATTGAGTGACATGGACCAATACAGATGGTGACAAATCTGGGGAGGATAGGTAGATTTGAGTGTCGTCCACGTACAGATGATAATGAAGTCCAAAAGAGCAGATGAGTTTGCCAAGAGAGGTGGTATAGATTGAAAAAAGCACATGATATAAGACTGAACCTTGTGTGATAGAGGTAGCGAAGAGGAGGCAGAATCAGAAAAACAAACAGTGAAAGAGCAATTAGATACTGTAGGTTGGATGAGAACCAAGAAAGAGCTGTGTTCTTATGACCTAAGGATTTTAGTGAGAGTTGTCAACAGTGTCAAAAGCAGCAGAGTGATCTAGAGGAATTAGAAGTGAGTAATAGCCTTTAGCCTTGGCAGTGACCAGATCATTTACTACCTTAGTCAGTGCTGTCTCTGTGCAGTGTTGAGAATGAAAGCCTGACAGAATTGGGTCCAATAAGTTGTGTGAGTTGACGCAGTGTGTGAGGCGAGTGTAGGCAAGTCTCTCCAGTAGCTTGGAGGGGCATGGTAGCTGGGAGATGGGACGATAATTTGAGCGAGTGTTTGAATTTGTTTCTTCAGAATGGGAGTAATCTCTGCATGCTTGAACAGTGGTGGAAAGATACCAGTAGAGAGAGAGAGAGAGATCACAGATCTTAGTTAAGGTTGGGATGGGCACAGGAGACAGAGCTTTACTGATTTCTGAGGGTATAGGATCAAGAGGAGAGGTAGAGTAGGAGGATGAGAAGAGTGTAGATACTTCGGGCCAAATGTAATAGAGTGAGAGTTTAGAAAAGTGAGAGTTTCTGACACTTTTTAAACTTTGCCAATGTAATAGAGTCCAAAAACAAAGTAACAGAGTGAACTTGCATGTTTTTTCTGACTTAAAAAACTCTCATGATTTAAAATCTCATTCAGATGTTTTCCCATTTTGAAGATAAAACTCAACCAATGTGAGAGTTTACTGCTAAACTCTCACATTTTCTAAACTCTCACCCTATTACATTTGGCCCCAAATCTTCATTTGTGGGGTCAAATGAAGAGAATGTGCCAGAGGGTTCAGGTACAGAATTAAGCAGGTCACTGGCTGGGGAAGAGCCCACCATTTCATTTTGGATATTATTAATCTTGTCCTTGATATAGGAAGCAAGATATACTGTACTGATAGTAGCAGGTGGGTTGGATGAGGAAGGGGTAAGAAGTGATTAAATGCTTTAAAAAGTCACTTGGGGTTAGCGGCTTGGGCAGAGATGACAGATTGGAAATATGTTTGTTTGGCAGAATCTACTGCATTATGGTAAGAGTGGTAGATAGTTTTATATGTGAGGAAGTCACTTGGAGTACAAAATTTACACCACTGACATTCTGCTTTATGTAAGAGTTTTTGAAGGTGCCTTGTTAATTTAGAATGACAAGGTTGACATCTAAGTTTATGTGCAGTGTGATGAGTAGCTGGAGTTACTTCATTAAGGGCTTTTTTAGAATCTGGTTCAGGTGTGATGCAGCAGTCTCAGAAGAAGTGAATGTAGAAATTGGTGAGAGTAATTGTAGTAGAGAGATGGGTAGATGTTGAAAATTAATATCTCTGCGGGTTTGAGGAGGTTTGGTTGATTTGATTGAGATTGAGGTTGATGTAATGGAGCAGAGTCGTAAAGGAGCATTAGTAAAATCAGAAACTGAGCATAGTCTGGGGAATACAAGATCAAGGCAGTGGCCATCCTGATGAGTAGAGGAGTCAGTCAATTGGGAGAGGCCGAGAGAGGAGGTTAAAGAGAATAGTTTGGAGGCATGAGGAGATTGTGGACTATCAATAGGGATATTGAAATCACCCATGATGATGGTGGAGATGTCAAAGGATAGCAAGTGAGCCAGGCACAAAAATGTTCATGAAATTGTTGGGGTGACCCAGGTGGGTGATAGATAGCAGTAACTTGCAGAGAGAAAGGGGTGAAAGTCCTCATAGAATGTACTTCAAATTATGTAAATGTGAGTGTTGGTACCTGTGAGACAACTGTGTATATGAAAGATTGGGATAGTAATATTCCAAACCCACCTCCTTTACTATTACCAGGCCTGGAAGTGTGGGTGAAGTGTAAGAGTGTTATGTCTGATTGTGTGAGCCATGTTTCTGTTATCGCCAGAAGGTTGAGGTTAGTTGAAATAAAGAGGTCATGGATGATGTTAGTTTGTTGCAGACAGAGCGTGCATTCCATAAGACACATTTTGGTGACTTGGAGGGTGATGGGAGGCATGTGATGTTTATGCGACTAGCTGAATTTATATTCCATTGTGAGTGGGGTATGTGGGTGGGGCCTGGACTTGGTGATATGTCACCAGCTAATAGAAGCAGCAGGAGAGAGATATAAATATATTTGTGGGATGTGTATGAAAGATTTTTATGGTGACAGGTTGCGGATGTTATTGTCAATGTGTATACTGTAGATAAGTAAAGAGCTCATGTGTGTTGATGAGAGGGGAGTAGATTATTGAGGGTGCAATGTGTACAGAGGGATGAGCTGCAGGGAGAGTAAAGGAGGTAATAGCCTTAAAGAAGATACCATGGAGTGAAATGATAAAAATAAGTTTTTGGTACATTTGTGATTTTTAAGTTAATTTGCATTTTTTGTGAATGCATAAACAATTTTAAAGAATGATGTTGTAATTACTTGGTCTTAGATGTTGTTCAATGTGTTTCCAATAGTTTGTTTTAACTACTGTATTCAGAAAGCACACTTAGTTAATCCACACTTCATGCATATCCACATCAAGCTGCCCCTAAGACTGAATGTTAATAAATAGTATGCCTGATTAAGACACTGGCCTACCTCTGAGCCAATTGGTCAGCTGATTGTGACTGGCCACACCCCCTCTGGTTGCTGGTCACACCCCTAAAGATTGGACCCCTTCTACTGAATTCCCTTGTGGGCCCATCATGGCCCAGACCAACACCGGATAAGACAATAGTTTTTGTTTTGTTTTTTTCAACAAAAGAGTTAAACATATAAAATAATAAAGGTATATAGAACATAGAAGTAGAGCAAAGTAAATTGCACTTATACCATCTAAGACCAAGTAGTCGAACTAGAAAAAGACAGCAGCATGGCTGCTGTAGTGGTTAGCATATGTCACAGTCGAAGGGATTTGAGGCGGTGTTCCCGGGCTGGGTCTTGGACCTGTCTTGTTAGACTCAGATGCTCTCTGGAGGAGACTAGGTTTAATGAAGTTCCTGCGGATGAAGTATAATACAGGTGGAAGGGGACTAAGGACCTCATTCAGAGTCGGTCAAAGCGGCCGCACGGTCGTACGCCAACAATGTTCGCTATACTGCGCATGCGTAAAGTTTGCAATGCGCGTGCACAAACTAGCCGCTACAATCAGAAATTTCTCTCTCCTTGAACACAGCCAGGTCGGTAGTTTGAGTGACAGATTGAGGCGTTTGTGGGTGGTAACAGGGGAAGGTGCTTGAAAACGAGGGAGTGGAGATCCGAACGCAGGCGTGCCTAATTATGTGGACTGCATTTTATGGGAGTGCATACGGTTTATGGGAGTGCATAATTAACAAAGTAGCGTCATGGCACAAGTGACATGGGAGGTTTTTACACTGACATGATCATAGAGCTTAAGGGAGGGTATGGTCAACCTTAAGCTCTACGACCAGTTCGGATGGTTCTCGATGGTCACGATTAATCCTTATATTCCCGGAGATGACGTGTAATGCGTACGAGAAGGGAGCGTATTTTTTGTTCTTCCGGCCGTTTCCTCCCCTTGGTCGGCAAGCAGCCGATCCGAACTTAGGGACGCAACTTGCGAGGGAATCATTTGCATATCCGGCCCCTTTTCCCGTACAACCGCGCGGCAGCTTCGACCGACTCTGAATGAGGTCCTAAGAGTGGTTACTGAGGAACGGCTAAGTACAGCTAGGACCGGAAGGTAACTGGACTCCAGGTGAATGGAGGACGACTGTTACACCAGTTAGGACCAGGAGGCATCTGGACTCCAGGTGATTGGAGGACGGCTGGTAGACCGGTTAGGACTGGGAGGTAACTGGACTCCAGGTGATTGGAGGACAGCTGGTAGGCCGGTTAGGGTGGGAGGTAACTGGACCCCAGGTGATTGGAGGACGGCTGGTACACCAGTTAGGACTGGGAGGTAACTGGACTCCAGGTGATTGGAGGATGGCTGGTACACCGGTTAGGACCGGGAGGTAACTGGACTCCAGGTGATTGGAGGACGGCTGGTACACCGGTTAGGACCGGGAGGTAACTGGACTCCAGGTGATTGGAGGACGGCTGGTAGACCGGTTAGGACCGGGAGGTAACTGGACTCCAGGTGATTGGAGGACAGCTGGTAGACCAGTTAGGGTGGGAGGTAACTGGACCCCAGGTGATTGGAGGATTGCTGGTACACTGGTTAGGACTGGGAGGTAACTGGACTCCAGGTGATTGGAGGACGGCTGGTACACTGGTTAGGACTGGGAGGTAACTGGACTCCAGGTGATTGGAGGATGGCTGGTACACCGTTTAGGACCGGGAGGTGACCCACGAAGTATAAGTACTGAATATTCAGCAGATACACTGGGAGCACAGTAAGGGAGCTCAGTAAAGACAAAAAGTCCTGTTTCACTGGCAACTTGCTAATGGGACAGAATGTCCCTTTACACAGGCTGCTGGATGCTGACTGGCCAGATTCTGAGGGGGAGCAGCTCCTTTGGTGGAGACAGCATCACATGCTTTAGTCCAAGATGGCTGCGCCCATCTACTCCGGAGGACGGCAGCAGTGGGATGCCGGACCTGCCACCAGGAAGACAGCAGATGCTAGCGGAGGTTTGTGGAGGAGAAGAGGATGCCGACGGAGCTGGCCGGAGAGGATGGAGCCGCTGCAGCACCATGCGGGCGCCGAGGGAGATCGCTCGCAGTGGTAAGTAGCGGGGTCTGATTCTGGCGTCTCTGTGGCAGCATAACTGCCTCATATATCAGAGGTCATCAGTTCAATTCATGACCAAAGACCCTATCCATCTGGAGTGTGTTTGTTCCCCCTTTTTTTGGGTGTGGGTTTCCTCCGGGTACTCTAGAATCACTGGAAACGCGTTGAATGACAGGAAATCGCAACTCTCTCATTGGCTAAGTGGAAGACTTGCACCTCCCACTGTGGCACTCTAACATAGTGGACAAGATGGAACTGCACACTACGCAAGACTAGCCTCAGTGGCCATCTTGGTCAAGGAGTGAAACCTCCCTGAAGGAGCAACATGGTCTACACAGTAGCACTCACCATTTTCAACAGGTGTGACATATATATTATCAACATGTATGTGGAGCTCACATTAAGGGTCTCAAACTCACTGTGTATGATAATGGTGCTCCAGCCAATCAGCTCAAAACTGTCATCTGTTTGAAAAATGACAGTTGGGAGCTGATTGGCTGGAGCACCATTTTTCATACGCAACAAGTTTTATTACTCATTGTGAATGATAAAACTCTTTGATAAATGAGGCCCTGAGTTCCGTGCTTTATGACTAATCATGTCTCATACAATATTAAAAACCTTTTTTAAGGAACCAAAACACATTCTCCTATAAGTGTGTCTCTTCCAGAACATCCTACTGTAGTTCCTGCAGAACTCCCCACTTATGTTCTGCACCTGAAACTCTCTGATACAGCTACTGTACATCTTTACAAGTCAAAAAAAAACATTTCAGTATCCACCTAGGGAAATATTAGGTAGGGTGTGCCCTCTAATTTAAAAAAATCACAATCATCTCAAATAAAAAAATCCAAATGGATAATTGGATACAGGACCGGGCATATCAGCAGGATCATTTGTATGTACCTGTAACCTTTCAGTCCCTTAAGAACCTTTATGAAGCGTAAGGTTGATGTACTGTAGGTCCGCTGGGGGCCATAGCTGGCATGTATTAGGCTGCTGAGAATATCATATGATATTAGTCTCTGAATTTCTGGTCATCTGCAGTTATTGGAAGCTATATGGCCTTGAATACTTCTGTACAGGAATTCTGTTATATTAATTAATTAGGGATTATTTCTGATTTTTATATAAAGGGAGGGAAGAAGAGTAACCAAGTTTTTAACTAATATTGGTCTTGATCAGTACCAGTTGTATGGTCAGTGATAAGAACCGGCCACCTAAAGGAGCTTATTCAGAGTCGGTCATGAGCGCTGAGCGCTCGCGACCGACTCAATGTTGCCCCACAGTGCATGCGCACGACGGAGCCGGCTCCGTCGTGCGCATGCGCGAGACCCGGCTGACGATGGGCGCTCCGTCGTTAGGGGTCTCGTAGCAGATGGGGCGAGCTGTCGATGTTGAGTGACAGCTCGCCCTGTTTGCTGGGCGGGCGGGGGCGTGCCCGGCCAAACGGAGGCATTCCAGTTGGAACGCTTGCCGTTTGGGGGAGGCCCCACTGACATCATTGCTGATGTCAGTGGGGAACTTCCTGCTCAAACAGAGCAGGAAGCTCCCTGGGGCTTACGATTGCCCAGACCCTACCCTACAAGGAGGCGGCCGTTCAGGATGCAAGCGGCCACCCTGATTCAGAGCGACCGCTTGCATCTAACAACCGCCTCTGAATGAGGCCCAAAGTCCTTGTATGTATTTGTTCCACATGCTGAATAATCTTGCAATGTGCATAATTTTTCTTATCTAGGAAGGAATGTATCAAACCTTGGAGAAACATAAGATGGGATGTACTAAATAGAAAAATATGGTAAAACCTCCTAAAATGCAGTTTTCAGGGGTTTTACTACATTTCCCATATGTACTAAGCATGCATTCCGGTGCTTCATCCTGATGGGTAACGTCATCTGACACAGTTGCTAATACGGCCGATTGTTGCGATCTGCGCATGCTTATATATTGCAGCGCGCAAACTAGCCACTGCAATCGGGACTTCAATCGCAGTGACTGCGCAGATCCATCGCAGAGTGATTGACAGGAAGTGCCGTTTGTGGGAGGTGATGAAGGTGTGGTTGGGGAAACGCAGGTGTGCCAGTGCGTTTGAACGCCGTTGCAGGGGCGTGCATAAATCATCCACTGCGATGCCTTACGCAGCCTGAGTACTCATAGCGTGCGATGAGATTAGCAATTTCTGAGTAAGGTCAGACCTTGTGCAAGTGTGCGTGAGGCTGCGATGGTACTCACTGTTACCGATGGTTTAGCAGTCTTGCTAAACATTACGGATGCGTGTAAGGTACAGTGGGCTTCCTTGTGTAGTGCTGTGGCGGCATAGCGATCGCAGTGGATTAGCATACTATCGCAGTTCAACTGCGTGCGTAATCGCTATTGCATTTGCAGTTGCGATCTGTAATGAATCAGGCTCATAGATACAAGGGCGCTAAGAGTTAGGTGGAGTGGGTACAGCTCACCCTGGGCGAGAGCCAAGAATCAGCATGTCTTCACACTTGTAGCAGTGAACAATTTCATGCCCCCCCCCATGATTGATCACACCGCCACTATATAACTAGGGCCCATCTGATGTCTCAGCAATGGCCCAGCAAGGAGAAGATGCTATGATCCACCTAAAGCCACCCACCGTATAGTGTGAATTTCTCTCCATGCACGCATAGAAGTAGATCAGGGATCTCCAGATAGACTTTCAGGGGATGCAATCGGGAAGCTGGCTGACGTAAGCCCGACAGCCGGCTTCCCGACTACTTTATCCCAGGGAGGGTTAAATGACAGGCGCCTAAATCTAGACGCCTGTCATTTTTCCGACCCCGGGAGACCGGCGCCCGGCATCCCGATCGAAGGGATGCCGGGTGCCGCAATCAGACAGCCACGATGGGAGAAGGTTAGGTTTAGGGCTCCCTGGGGGACTTAGGGTTAGGCACCCCCCCGGGAGGGTTAGGGTTAGGCTAGGGGGAGGGTGGGTTAGGGTTAGGCACCCCCGGGGGGGGTTAGGTTTAGGCACTTAGAGGGGGTTTTAGGGTTAGGCACAGGGGGGAGGTTAGGGTTAGGCACCCCTAAGGAGGGTTAGGGTCAGGGGGGTTAGGTTAGGATAGTAAGTACTTACCTAGGGATGAACGGGATTTCCAGCGCTGTCGGGCTGCCGCTGCAGGGATCTCTCTAGCTGTCTGCCTCACGCTGCCAGGAATCGAACTGCCGGCCATGCGGCCGGCGGTATTTCATACTGCTTCTACTTTCAGAACTTCACAACAGAATTTACAGATCACCATGGGGAGGCATTAGTGGTAGTAATTGCCCCGCAGACATCAATAAACACATGCCATCGTACTGTAGCTACCAGGCACGTGTGTTGGCAGTGGTACCTCAATTGTCGCACCCCTCAGTGCCCTGGCCTCTCTCTGTCAGACTCGGAATTGAAGCCCAATGGATAGAACTATTGCTAGAGCAATGCACAAAGTATCAACTCTTCATTTTTGTTTTACTGTAGATGAATTTCCCTTTTAATTTAAATGCAAACACTGTGATGATGACAACTGGCCAAAGTATGCAGTCGAGATGTGTAACAACAGCAGGCACATGCTCATTAATAATGGAGTTCATTTTGCATTCCTATCTCTGTGTGAGAACGGAACTTGTGTAGGGGCACTCTGCATCTACCGAAATTGTATGTAATCAAACTCGACACTGGGAGACGCTGGGATGTGGTTGGCTGCTTAGAAAACAAAAATAATGGGTTTCGGAATAATTGAAAAGCTTCAGGCAGGAAAGCCCGAGAAAGGGAATTTGTTTTACATTGTGGGCAACTGTAAAAGTTAATCAGGTTAAGACTTGTGATCCAGTACCACAGGCATTAAAGGGACGGGTGTTCAGCCTAGTGTTACCACAGCAGCAACTACTCAGGAAGACAAAAGCAATGCAGGGAGACATATCATTTATGTACAGGAATGCAAGGCACGGATAAGGCAGAGGAAGTATGCAGGGGTCTTACTAACAAAGTAACTCTGGATTCAGCAATGCATTGATTATTAATCTGCCAGCTTGTTATATCGTAGCAAGCTGCTTCATCACGCATCACTCAGTTTTCATTCAAGTGGGGAATGTCAAGAGAAGCAATGGTAAAATATTCTGTAGTCTGGGAATACATGGTGCAGATGCTTATAAATGGATAACAAAATGGGAGCAGCGAAATTGAGACATTGATGTAAACACGAGACAGAATAATAGACTCATTTGCTGAATTTGGGATTTGAGCATGTTTATTAATGTGTGCCTGCCACCAACACGCAGTAGAGGTAGCCATTTTGTCATCTGGATTCATCTTTAGCCTATCGATTCAGTTGGAACTAGTGACATCACTGAGGTATGAGATCTGGGGCCTTGTGCCTCAGTGATGTCACTAGGTCCTACTGAACTGATAGACAACATGAGTATTGGTTTAGACCGCCTCCCCGCTGGACATCATTTATAAAGTGCACTGGATGCGCACCGCAGATCGTTTTGGCCTTACACCAGTGAGATTGGAAGGTATTCTCAACGCGTTTCGTTGTGAACTCCTATTTTCCGATCTTTGGAGGCACCATGGCAAACAAAATATGTGTGGGTGGGGCAGAAAAATCAGAAGAGGCAAAATATATAACAATCAAATCAAAATTCAAACTACAGTATTACCCCTATCATTACATTAAGCTTGCCCAATATTCTCCTCAAAAACTGCCTGGCTCAGCCTCCTTTATGGTTTATATTAATCATGAGAGTGAAAGGACTGTCTTTTTTATATGTGTCAGTTTTCTGTGTGTGTTGAAGTTTTCTCTAACAATGGCTACCAATGTTAAAGAAGCAAACCAATTGCTTTTAACTCTTTAAACTGCAATTTGAAGGTGCAAAATGCGTCATTAAAAGTTTTGGATGATAGCTGATCTCTTCCCAACAATCCTTTACAGTGCATCCTCACCACCTCTTTGTCTCGTTCATCTTTATTCATAAAAAGAAACCTAATTTATGCGCTGCTTTGCAAAATGTGGGGCACCCTCACTCTGCTCGACTCCACCATCAGCCATTGCAAACATCTGTTCCTCAACAAATCCTGTTATCATGTTCCACAAACCTACTTCTATTACAAATGGAAATCCAGGTGCACCAATGAAACTTCAGGTGAGCGACATAACCCCACAAAAAATTGTGCTGTGACATGACCATTTTGCACTCCCAGAATGAGGCCCAACTTATGTACAGTAGCTTGGATGGCATGACTCTACATCCTCATCCTCCAATGCAATATATTTGGCTAAAACGGTGAGGATATAGAGTCATGACATTCAAGCCTGAGGAAGGAGCATAGCTCTGAAACGCATTGTTTGGACGGCATGATTTCATTTAGAAAGGACAACATTTGAAGCCTGCATTCTCACCATTTTATCCAATCCTATTGCGTCGGAGGATGAGGATGAACAGTCATGTCATCCAAGCCTGAGGAAGGAGCATAGCTCTGAAACGCGTTGTTTCGATGGCATGATTTCATTTAGAAAGGACAACATTTGAAGCCTGCATTCTCACCATTTTATCCAATCCTATTGCGTCGGAGGATGAGGATGAACAGTCATGTCATCCAAGCCTGAGGAAGGAGCATAGCTCTGAAACGCGTTGTTTCGATGGCATGATTTCATTTAGAAAGGACAACATTTGAAGCCTGCATTCTCACCATTTTATCCAATCCTATTGCGTCGGAGGATGAGGATGTACAGTCATGCCATCCAAGCCTGAGGAAGGAGCATAGCTCTGAAACGCGTTGTTTGGACGGCATGATTTCATTTAGAAGGACAACATTTGAAGCCTGCATTCTCACCATTTTATCCAAGCCTATTGTGTTGGTGCCAAGGTACTTCACCCGGGACCCACGCTGCTTGCTTCTTAAGTCCACCGCAATTACATTAGGGGGTGAGAGACTTTGGAGTTCTTGGGACACTTGTCCTCCCTTGTTCATGAATCTTTGTATTATTGTTTTTGGGAACCATTTTTGATGGTTTTATACTGTATGTGATTTATTCATGATTACATTTTATAAATTTAAAACCTTTTCTGCATTTACATCCCTTTGGAACCATGGCACTCACCCAGACGTATAAAATTTTCTTTATTTTAGTATTTCAATAAGGGGTGTGGTGTCCCCTTAATTATATGTCTTGGGCAGCCTCATTCCTAATACTGCGCACCAAGTTGGATACTATTATCTATTATGGATTATGGATACTATTATCTATTATGGATACTAATTTTATATATCCTCTGGAGTTCCCATGTTCGGCTGTCAACCCATGCTTTTAATGTGACACCTTTTAAACTAGGTTGACATAATTTATACAGATGGGGAATGTTTTTTTTTTGTGACGAAAATCTACCAAGATAATAACATTTCAAAAAAAGAAAAGAAGGAAGTTTAATTTAAATAAGGAATGTGACATTGTTGCTGAGTCCGCCAGGCGCATTCTAGGTATCCAATCGCACAAATGGGGGAGCAAAGATGTTGTGTGGAGGAACTTCTGAAATCTGGAAAATTAAAGGCTTGCACATGTATGTTGTGATGCTAGAGAATGGTCTTTCACAAGTACTAACGTTTACATAGAGGGTGAGAGACTTTGGAGTTCTTGGGACACTTGTCCTCCATTGTTCATGCATCTTTGTAATTTTGTATTATTGTTTTTGGGAAGTATTTTTGATGTTTTTTTCATGAATAAATTTAACATCTTTTCTGCATTTACATCCCTTTGGGATCGTGGGGCTCATATAAAATTTTCTTTATTTTAGAACTTCATGGAGAGGCAGAGGACCTGTGTCTGGGAATATGACGTGTGTTGCTGTCTTCAGCCTTTTTTAAACCAGTTTCTAAGAAATTAAATGGCAGAAATTGTAACCTGATAGCAACGCAGCGGCATGTCCCCTTACAGCCAGGAGTTATATGAAAGAGGAGAGAAATATGGGTTTCAAATTTTAAACAATGATGATTGCCAAAATGCGACAGCGAAGCATCATAACGGTGTGTATTGGCGGTCACCCATCTGCAAGTTCATGTAAATGGGACACAAACTCCTCTTGTGTACATCTGTGCAGCCAAATGTGCAAGGTCTGGGACACCCACGCTGTAATACCATTTGGTATATCCATATTATACAACACGATCGGTCGCACCATTGAAAATTGCACCAGCGCTATGGCGGGTGAAATTTTACATTGAATCATGACCTCCCATGTTTGCAGCCAGGGCCTGATACAGGACTGTATGCCGTCCTATGCTGGCCCCACCCCCTAACCCCGTGACATCATGTTGTCACATCTAGGGGGCGAAGCTGCTGGCTCTAGGAGATAGAGCACTGCCTTGAGCAGCTCCACAGCCTGCAAGGTGCCTGTCCGGAGCATTTTTTATTTTTTTTAGGAGGGGCAGTGACCACACCTCCATGGTTTTGCCACGTATGGTAACGGTCAGTCCGGCCGCAGTGATTCATAATACTCAGCATTTGGGCGAACACTTTTACTTTGTCTCCTTTATCTAAGCCCTCCCTGCCCCCAACCCACAGCCTCTGCCTGTCTCTAAGCTCCCTGCCCACAGCCCCTGTTCTATGCCCCCGCTCTGCCTGCCCTCAGCCCCTGTATCCCCTCTCCCTGCCCGTAGCCACTGATCAGTGTCCCCCTCTCGATGTCTCCTGCCCCACCCCACACCGGTGTCTGTCCCAGGCCAATCTGCCCCCTCACCTCTGTGTGTGATCACTTCCCCCAACAGAGCCTGTCCCCCTCTCATCCTCTGTCCCGCAGCCGCCACTGCATGTAATCTTCACCCGCTGCTGCCACAGCATAAGCCACATGCTGGTGTATGAAGCCTCATGCCCCAGCCGCTCTGTTTGAACTCAAAGCCCAGAGCCACTGGAATTAATGAGGGAGACACGGCTTGAGGAATCTGAATAGATCCCTTTACTGCAGAGGTTGCCATTTAGGCAGCCTGTGAAGATTATCGGGGCCTGTACGCCATCTCAGAATGATGTACAGTAACACCATTAAGTTCCGAAAAAAATTCTTTTTCGGAACTTGATGAATGGCCGTGACACTTAATTTCTACAAATGTATGTGAAAATGTTAATTTTCATCTGCTTTTGTCAAAATTAAGTAATGATCCTTGGTTCGGATTCGGTTTTGGACTGCTTTAAAATTGATAAAAACATCTACAGTAAAACTGTGTCATATGGACCAGCTTAGATGCAATCCAAAACCTAGATTTGTTTTTAAATCCGAGATCCAAACTTACAGCAGAACCAAGCCAGGAAGGACTTGGTTCTACTCGGATCCCCTAAGTTCGGGTGTGTTCATTTTTCAGGAAACTGAACCGCACATCTCTACTATAAATAGCAAGGTTCTGTACGAGCGTTCAGAGAGGTGTAAATGCATTGCTGTATGTATTTTTATCTTTATCTATTTGTGTATACTGATCAGGGAAACATTTCTGTCTTTTCTCGTACAAATCTATCAGCCTCATCTGGACAGCACCGTGAGAATATACTTAAAGCTTATTTAGGAATTAAAGTGAATTTATTGGGGAATGTAAATCTGTGAACATCATAACTTTCCTGAGCAGGGACAAATCAGCACTGACCTCTTCTCTTAGTGGGTCAACGAAAAAATTATCTAAATCTATAAATGGAGTTTAACACCTCGAAAACAAAACTACGGCCCTGGATAAAAACAATTCTCTTTGTTTTCATACAATTAAGATACTTTGCCTGAAGATAGCCAGGTTTAGATAGTCCGATTGTATCACAGAACCATTTTCAGTTTGACAGATGAAACAGGATACATTCACGCGTCTCAGAAATTAATTGGTTAACAAATAAACCTTTTTTATTTTTTTCCAAAATGTTCAAATTCACCACTAGTGTATCCAGTTTATGTCAATAGACGGCAATCCTAGGAGAGCCAGAGAGGCAGGTGCACAATGGTGTTAGCCAGATCTCATTGGCTGACATCCTGCACAGCCTCGAGTGATTGGACAACACAATGAGGAAATAAATACATTCTGGAAATGCTTTTAATTCCACTTTACAAACAGAGCCGTTGCCTGTGGCACCAGAGGGAGCTGACGGCAGCTTCCATGGGCAGTGTGCTGGGTCCAGATTCATCCAATCACTCATTTGCGGAGTGCTTCACGGGTATAACATTATATAACAATTCAATGCAATCATTTCAAAATTCCATTTGTTTCAAAGCTCAAATAAATGTAATAAATCCTAACTTACTTAGCATAAGGATAAAAATGCAGAGAACTGCAGAAAGAAGTACTTCAATGAAATATATGTTTATATCTATATATTTATTTCAGGCAAAGTATGTATACCGTATACTGTATGTCCATATCCATAACTGTCCGTCTACACACACATATATATATATATATATATGAAGTTAACAGTTATTTATATGGCACACACACACACCGCAGAGAATATTTAGTAATTCTCATCAGCCCCTGCACCATTGGAGCTTACACTCTGTATTCCCTACCACATGGACACACACTCATATATACAAATACTGGCGTTATTTTTGTCAGATGCCATTAGGCCTACCAATGTGTTTATAGGAGGGGAGGAGCTGGGAGCCGCTAAAGGAGGCCTGTGTGGAAACGGGGCAAACATAAACACTGAGGCTGTAATGCTGACCATTACGCCATCCGTGCTGCCCCATGGTTGGCAGACAGAGCACATTGCCTATCTCGAGAGTAAGTCTAATGGTTGGCAAAGGGCCCTGTTAATTTCCATTGTGAGTTGCGCAGGAATTATGCTATTGTAGATGCCACTGATTATGTAATACCGGTTTAGTTTCCCATATCCAAAATGCTTGGGACCGTATTTTGGAATATTTGCATACCATACTGAGATATCTTGGGAATGGGGCCCCAATATACACAAAGAATGCATTAATGTCTTAAATACTCCTTATACACACAGCCTGCAGGTCGTTTGATACAATATTTTCAATACTTTTGTGGCTCAAGCAAAGTTTGTATACATACAATTAATTTAGGTTTCATATACACCTTATATACACAGCCTGAAGGTAATCTTATACAATATTTTTAATAATTTGTGCCTTAGACAAAGTTTGTGTACATTGAACCATCAAAAATCAAAGATTTCATTATCTCAGTCATGCCAAAAAAATTCCCTATTTCGGAATATTTGGATATGGGAGACTCAACCTGTAGATGTCTTGTTTATGATAGAATACGTCTCCTTTCATGGGCGTAGCTATAGTGGATGTGGAGTGCTGTTGCTATGGAGCCCAAAGGCTTAAAGGGCCCTGGACCTAGGTAAATAGTTGTCTACCAAGTTCCTGCAATTGCCCGCTAAGCAATCGTTTCTGGCTCATTACATGGCCTGAAAAGGGGGACCCGTCAGCGTTTATAGGTGGTGGTCTCTGTCTCTCTTTCTCTCTCTGGGGCCTATTCGTCATCAATAAATGGCCCGGTAACCATGCGGAAACGCTAGTTTCCACATATTTTAGTTACCGGGCCATTCATCAACAGGGGTCCGCCAGGACCCCCTGATATTCAGCTAACTTGGAAAACATCTACATGCCATTCTCTTACCAAAATGGCCACCGGAGTTAGTACTGCGCATTCATGGCGTCATCCTAACTCGCGTGTGTGGATTGACGTAGTGAGAGATGGACGTCTCCTGCTTACAGTAGCTCCAAGAGACCTGCTGCTTTTAACAGCTATACTGTTCGCTATGCGCTATATAAGAAACTGTTAATAAATAATACTGTTGTTCCAGCACCTTATTACTATTATTATTATTATTACTATTATTATTATTATTATTATTATTATTATTATTATTATCATTTATTTATATGGCGCCACAAGTGTTCTGCAGCGCCTTACAAGGTACATAAACAAATAGGTGGCCAGTGACTTACAGTACTATACAATATAATACAATGCTTTGCTACATTAGTGGCCATAACACCACTGGCTGGTGAGCTGTCCCAACCCTGCTACACTTCATGCCTCAACCAGTGTAACAGGCAATACAGCTGTACCTTCACTTATCAATAACCTACACTACTGGTTACTCCACTGGACTAGTGATTGGATCAAACGCAATTTCACCTGGTGTGTGCATTACTCTGCTACACCACCACTGTACATACATATTCCCAACATTGTAAACATCCAGGTTATGTGAAACGTGACACAACCACTCTACCTCACTAGAGGAAGGGTGTCCCGTCATGTTACAGGAGCAGCAATGTTTTTTTTATTTGTAGTGTGAACTTACCTTTTATTCCAGGATGGTGTTCTGCATTTTGTCGTTGAATATTACTAAACCTAACCCTCTCCTAGTGCCCAATCCTAAACTGACCACCTGTAGCCTAACCCTAATCCTCCCCTGACATAGCCCTACCGTAGCCTAATCTTAACCCTCCCCTCCTACAGTCTAATCCTAACCCTATCCCTTCCCTCCTGCAGTCTAACAATAACCCCCCTCCCATAGCCTAACCCTAATCCTCCCCTGACATAGCCCTAACGTAGCCTAATCTTAACCCTCCCTTCCCACAGTCTAATCCTAGCCCTAACCCTTCTCTCCTGCAGTCTAACCTTAACCCCCCCTCCCATAACCTAACCCTAATCCTCCCCTGACATAGCGCTAACGTAAACCTAATCTGAACCCTCCCCTCCTACAGTCTAATCCTAACTCTAATCCTCCCCTCCTGCAGCCTAACCCTAACCCTGCCCTGACATAGCGAGAAATGTAGCCTAATCCTAACCCTCCCCTCCCGCAGCCTAACCCTAACCCTTACCTCCCATAGCCTAACCCTAACCCTCCCCTGACATAGCCCTAATGTAGCCTAATCCTAACCCTCCCATCCCGCAGCATAACTCTTCCCTCCAATAGCCTAACCCTAACCCTCCCCTCCCACAGCCTAACTCTAATCCTCCGATCCCACAGCCTAACCCTAACCCTCCCCTCTGGCAGCTTAACCCTAACCTCTACTTATGTAACCTAAACCAACCCCCCCCCCGCAGCCTAACCCTTTCCATCCAGTTCCTGCAAATGCTGACATGTTCAATGTTTACATTTCAATAAAGTTGTCATCATAACTATCGACATTGTGGTGTCGACATAATGAATGTCAATATTGTAAATGTCGACATTATGACTACATCCCTTATGGCAGATGTTTAACCAACTTTTACCAATTGAGCAGGGACGCACTGGCGATCTGGCACTTCTGGCAAAGATTGACCAAGCGTCTCCGCCTCCCAGTGCTCTGCTCATCTGCCATGCAAAATGACTGAGGATTGCAGCATGGACAAACCCCTGCGATTCGTTACACGCCCCCATGAGGAATGGCCATGCCCCTTTTCCGTGTGCATGCTGTCTATCCTTGCACATGTGTCTCACCTGCCTGATACCTTCTATACTCGTGTCTGCCCAGTTACCATATATATGCCCTGTCCTATGCCCCATGTTTTCCCTGCCCTCTTATCTCAATTTCTTCTTACCTCATGTTCAGGGCGTATCTATAATGGGTGCAAGGTGCGCCCACACCACACACCCTGCACCCATACTTCTTAATACTTACTACTCCAAAATCCCACGTCGGCTGGAAAGGCGATACACAGAACGCTGGAAAATGGTCGCAGCGGCCACTCTCCTGGTGTTCTGCGCATGCGCAGTAGGGAAATCGTCAGAAAAATGGCTGCAGCACCATTTTCCTGATGTCCTGCGCATGCACAGTAGACTCCGGGCACAGACTAGTGCCTGGAGTCTACTGAACCTGTCAGTGCGCAGTGGCCACCGGAGAGTGAGGAGAGGGGCCCCGGACAGTGAGTGAACACGGGCCCCCTCCTTTCTATATGCCCATGTTTTTTTTTTTCTGCCCATTGTAACCTTGCCTCACAGTCTTCAAGTGGTGTATTTACTAAGCAGTGTTAGGAGACAGAGTGAAAAGTGATAAGGTACCAGCCAATCAGCTCCCAACTGTCATTTTTCAAGCACAGGGCCTGATTCAGAGCCGGATGCAATTAGCGCTCGCTCGTCCAGAAAATAGGGGTGGCTATTCAAATCAACCGTTCGCTCTTTGCGGTCTGTTCACGCCTCTAGGTCTGAACGAGCGAACAAAACTTGCAGTCGTTTTTTGAAAAAATACGCCCCCTACTACGTCATGTCCGCTATTTATTAGATTAATCGAGTACATAGACCAGTGTATGAACTGCTCGCTATTCTTGGGGTTGGTTTTTGCTACCACAATTTTGCAAGCAGTTCTGGCTATAAAATAACCCAGTGACGTGGTCAATGATGCTGCTGTTTTAATCATGCACACCCATAAAACGCCCGTTTTGACCTTTAAGCACGCCTGCGTTCGGATCTCCACTCCCCGTTTTCAAGCACCTTCCCCCGTTACCACTCACATACGCCTACTCCTGTCACTCAAATTATCAGGCATTCGCTATTTTGCGAGCAAATGAATTTCGACCGCACTGACTGGTTGGCGCATGCGTTTAACGATCCGTACGCATGCGCAGTTGGGCAAACATCGCTCGGAGCAAACGAGCGGCCGCTTACGAGAGGCTCTGAATCAGACCCACAGCCTGTGAGATGGCAGTTAGGAGCTGATTGGCTGGCACCTTATCACTTTTCACTCTGTCTCCTAACACTGCTTAGCAAATAGACCTCCAAGTCTGTCACACACTACTCAATTATGGGAGACTCCTCCCACTGACAACTAGGGATGTGCGCCGGACCATTTTTGCCGGATTTGGATTTGGATTTGGTTCTAATTCGTCGTCCGGCTTTGGATTTGGATTTGGATTTGCCAAACTGCGGTGACTGGCTTTGGATTTGGATTTGGATTTGGATTTTTTTACAAAAATTGACAAAAAAAGCTAAAATCACATAAATTGGTCTTTTTTTTCTTCCTAGAGTATTATTAACCTCAATAACATTAATTTCCAGTCAATTTAGACCATATCACAGCTTATAATATTGTTTTCAACATTATTGGCCAAAGGTTGCAGTGAGCTGACTGGTTACTAAGCGACAAAGCAGCGGCACAACGACACAGACACCACAGTATAAAGCACATCTATGACACATTGCCACACAGCAGTGGCAGAAATGAAAAGTAGTGCACCCACCCAGTGGGGTACGGCCAGCAGAGTCACAGTACTTGTTTACAAAGTGGGCTACGGCCCTAGGAGTCACAGTGCACAATCTTATTAGCATTACACCGCACATAGGGCCTGATTCACATTACACCATAAAGTAGTGTCTCTTATTTATGTTACGACACACAGTAGTGCCCCTTTTACACAATGCCCACAGTAGTGACCCTTTTACACAATGCCCACAGTAGCGGTGTCCCTTACACAATGTCCCCCAGCAGTGGTGCCCCCTATGCAGTCCCCTTAGTAGTACGGTCCACTATGCAGTGCCCCCAGTTGAATGCTCCCCAGTAGTATGCCCCCCATTAGCAGGCCCCCCCAGTAGTATGTCCCCCATTAGCAGGCCCCCCCAGTAGTATGCCCCCCATTAGCATGCCACCCAGTAGTATTGCCTCCCCCAGTAGCAGACCCCCCCCCAGTAGTGCAGACCCCCCCCCCAGTAGTATAGCCCCCCCAGTAGCAGGCCCCTCTGTAGTATGGCCCCCCCAGTAGTATAGCCCCCCCCCAGTAGCAGACCCCCCCAGTAGTGCAGACCCCCCCCCCAGTAGCGCCCCCGGACCTTTGACAAGTAAAAAAATAAAAAAAATAAAACTTACCTGTATCCCCGCTCCCGCGCCGTCCGCTCTGTCACACGCTGAGGAGGGAGCCGGAAGACGGAGCTCATGTGTGAGCTCCAGCCGGCTCCCTCCGTGCAGCAGCCAATGAGAGTCTGTGTGACTCTCATTGGCTGCTGTAACAAACACACAGCTGCCGCTGGCGGCTGTGTGTCTGTGTCTGTGTAGGGCAGAGCGCTATCACTGCGCTCTGCCCTACACGCGAGGAGACCTGATGTCGGATTCTCTAGTGAGAATCCGACATCAGGCGGCCGCCGTTCGGCCCCGAACGGGGATCCGAGTCAGGCGGTGAACACCCGAACAGGGTTCGGGTGGACTCGGATCCCCAATGTTCGGAGCGGTTCGGATTCCACAGAATCCGAACCGCTCATCTCTACTGACAACGTGTGAAATTTCAACAGAGGGGATGATATACACATTTAATAATATTCCTGTCGAATGCAGGAGAGGCTTTTCTGTCTCTTTGCCTCGAGCAGATGGGGCTTTTTTGCAATCCCAAATAATAGGGCAGAAGATAGGTGCTCATTTATTGCATATGAACAGAGATGTGACAGACAGATCCAAATCGCGGTTCTGATCTTCCTGTGGTTGGGAATTCAGATTGCAAAAATTAACATGATTTCAGCTTTTTAAATAAAAAACTTTTTATCAATTTAAAAAAAATAAAACAAAACAGGTTCAAAACCAAAACACAGGGGTCAGTGCACATCTCTATACAGCATATGAGTGAATTGCCTACTCCGCGAGCATGAATATTGCAGAATACTTGACTTATTCTCCTAAGGCCGCAGTATTCGGATGAGAAGCTAAAAAAAACAGTCAGTTGACAGCCACCTCCCTGCACACGGGACCTGACAGCAGCTGTACGGAAAGACTCCAAGATGGCATTTACAACCTCAGAAATAGTCTAAACCCGTCCCTCATAAATGTGTATTGTGGCGTTTTATCTCCTCCACACACGTGTGATGTCTCAGATCAAGCATCGCTGTTTTGATTTGCATTTTTTTTTTTAGAATATTCAAAGGTTGCTCACTTGCTGCGGGATTGACTCGAAGATGCAAAATAGGACGGTTTGCGCTCTCCTTTGGATGTCAATAGCTTGATTTCCTTTTCTTCAGTTCTCACTATTGTGAGTGAGCTGAAAAGTATATAATTGGCCACAGTCTGCACTAGTGCCTGAATGCTGGATGCGGCAATTTAAAATCAATGTGTCAAAAATATGTCAGGCTTAACGTGTTTACAATTTAAAAAAAGAAACTCGGCTTCCTGGCTGTCATTAGTTGGGGAATGCGAGCAACAACTTCTCAATGGGGATAAAATGAGGGAATGGAGGAGAGGGCGGAGGGCGGACGATTTTCCCATAGACCTTTACTGCAAATAACATGTTAAGTCTGCAGGATGAGGGGCTGATTAAATGTCATTAAAATGTTTGGGTATTTCTTTTTGTCATTTTTATAGAATTACTGTACTGAATTGCCTCTGAATTCATATTGATGATTGCAAAGAGACAATATAATAGATAACACCTGGTGTAATAAGCATATGTACCAAATATTCCCAGTGCAGGAAGGGGCAAAGTGCATCTCTAGACAACATCGCTGTGATCTTTAATAAATAGATATGTGATATTTCTCAATGTATTATCAAAAATGGCTTTTGTTTTGGTGAGTTCACAGATGTAACAGAGACATAGGTGGCCACGTGCGCCTGGGTGCCACAAACGCGTTTCGCCACTGTCTCGGGATCCATCACTGAAATAACTAGGCACTGGTGACACTTTGGCTCTGTCATGTATAATTCATTACTATCCTTCTTGTTTATTTCAGTTGCTAGCACATACAGGTATTTCTACCCCAATTGTATTTTAACTGGATTTTTCAAAGACATTTTATTATCCAAATGCATTGACCACAGTTGCATTCAAAAGTCAAACAATAGTAAAAAAAAGTTCTTTTTTTACAGTAGTTACATTAAAACTACATTAAAGCAATGGGAGTGGATACCTGGCCTTATTAATAATTAGTCTGCATTTGTCTAGTCCAATCTCCTCCTTTTGTACAGCCTTCACTACCCTAGAGCAGTAGCGTAACTAGGGTATTTGGAGCCCAGGGCGAATTGAAAATGGAGCACCCCACCCCACCTATGTGCGTGCGCCGCAGGCGTGCACGTAAAAAAATGGCCGTGGTCACAAGGGTTGTGGTCACTGAAAAATGGGGCGTGTCAACATGACACACAAACCTTCTCTTCACTCTAGGAACATTCCTTTCCATTCCATGTGCACCTTAATGCAGTACCCCTTATACAGTCCCCCCTATGCAGTGCTCCCAGTAGTGGTCCCCTTTATGCAGGTCCCCAGTAGTGCCCCTTATACGGTACCCCCAGTAGTGGTCCCCCTTATTCAGGCCAGCAAGAGTGATCTGCCCTATGCAGTGCCCCTTTTATATTGCCCCCTGTAGTTGTCCACCTTTTTCAGGCCCCCAGTAGTGCCCCTTATACAATGCCCCCAGTCATGGTCCCCTTATGCAGGCCCCCAGTAGTGATCCACCCTATGCAGTGCCCCTTATACAGTGCCCCCAGGAGTGGTCCCCCTTATGCAGGCCCCCAGTAATGCCCCTTATACAGCGCCCCCAGGAGTGGTCCCCCTTATGCAGGCCCCCAGTAGTGCCCCCTATACAGTGTCCCCAGGAGTGGTCCCCTTATGCAGGCCTCCAGTAGTGCCCCCTATACAGTGTCCCAAGGAGTGGTCCCCCTTATGCAGGCCCCCAGTAGTGCCCCTTATACAGTGTCCCCAGTAGTGGTCCCCCTTATGCAGGCCCCCAGTAGTGGTCCCCCCTATGCTGTGCCCCTAATACAGTTGCCCTCCGATACAGTGCCTCCAGTAGTAGTCCTCCCCGATGCAGTGCCTTCAGTAGTAGTCCTCCCCGATGCAGTGCCCCCAGTAGTAGTCCTCCCTGATGCAGTGCCTCCAGTAGTAGTCCTCTTCGATGCAGTGCCCCCAGTAGTGGCCCCCCCAAAACAGTGCCCCCCGGTAGTAGTCTTTCCTGATGCAGTGCCTCCAGTAGTTGCCCCCTGATACAGTGCCCCAAGTAGTAGTCCTCCCCGATGCAGTGCCTCCAGTAGTAGTCCTCCCCGATGCAGTGCCACCAGTAGTAGTCCTCCACGATACAATGTGCCCCCAGTAGTGGCCCCCCGATACAGTAGTAGGACTCCCCGATACAGTGCCCCCCAGTAGTAGTCCTCCCCGATGCAGTGCCTCCAGTAGTAGTCCTCCCCGATACAGTGCCCCCAGTAGTTGCCCCCCGATACAGTGCCCCCAGTAGTAGTCTTCCTCGATGCAAGGCCTCCAGTAGTAGTCCTGCCCAAAACAGTGCTCCCAGTATTAGTTCTCCCTGATGCAGTGCCTCCAGTAGTAGTCCTCCCCGATGCAGTGCCCCCAGTAGTGGCCCCCCCGATACAATGCCCCCCAGTAGTAGTTTTCCCCGATGCAGTGCCTCCAGTAGTGGTCCCTCCCCGAAACAGTGCCCCCAGTAGTTGCCCCCCAATACAGTGCCCCCTGTAGTAGTCCTCCCCGATGCAGTGCCTCCAGTAGTGGTCCCTCCCAGCAGTGCAGACAAAGACATACACATAAAAAAAAGAAAAAAAAACACTTACGTGAATACCTGCACCGGCTCCTCCTCCCGCTGCCATCCGCACTTCTTTCCTCCCGGGCTGGCCCACTCTGCATTATGGGAGAGATGTCATGACATCTATCCCATCACCCACTGCAGGAGCCAAAAGATGGAGCTCATTAGTGAGCTCCAGCCCGGACGCAGTAGTCAATGAGAGTCTGTCTGACTCTCAATTGCTGCTAATGTTTGTTACTGTGTAGTGCTGACCAAACTCCAGTCGGTCAGCACTACACTGACCACAATGTCCTGGACCGCAGTGCCCACGGCACAAGCCCTGCTCGACCCCCCCTAGTTACGCCACTGCCCTATAACCTGGTACTGTCACCCCTTTGGTCCCTTGTGATGTAATATATTTATTATGTAAGAATTGTATGTGCTGATCTATAGTCTGACATGTTGAAGGTGCTAAAGAAAGATTATGAGCAATATCCCACAGTAACAAAATATTACAGGCAGAGACCAAGGGCCCTGCATCCATTATAGAAACATCACTGCTTGTAAGATAGGAGCATTACATCACTAATATATGTTGCTACTTCACTATCAGTCTGTGGGAAACCCAGTGGTGGGCTGGGCCGGGGGGCAGGGTGCCATGTTCCCCCTGGGCCGCAGTGTCATGCGGGCCGCGGGCCGCGGGCAGTCTGTGTCACTGTGACACAGACTGCACCGCATGTGTAGCGCTGACCGGACGGAGTTTGGTCAGCGCTACACAGCACCAACACACAGCCGCCGGAGCCGGCAACTGTGTGTTTGCTTTAGCAGCTGATGAGAGTCTGACAGACTATCATCGGCTGCTGTTCCCACTGCCAGAGCCGGATATCTTCCGGCTCCCGCAGTGGGTAATGGGAGTGACGCGTCACTCCCATAATGCAAAGCGGCAGATGGAGGAGCTGATCTCGGTGGCGGGACCAGGAGCAGGAGCGGGTGTCAGGTAAGTGTTTTTTTTGTCTACTGCGGGGGGTCTGGCACTATAAGGAGGAGACCACTACTGGGGGCACTACAAAGGGGGGGACTACTACTACTGGGGGTGCTACAAGGGGGGGACTACTACTACTGGGGGCACTACAAGGGGGGGACTACTTCTACTGGGGGCACTACAAGGGGGGAACTACTACTACTGTGGGCACTACAAGGGGGGGACTACTACTACTGGGGACACTACAAGGGGGGGACTACTACTACTGGGGGCACTACAAGGGGGAGGACTACTATTACTGGGGGCACTACAAGGGGGGGACTACTACTACTGGGGGCACTACAAGGTGGGGGACTACTACTACTGGGGGCACTACAAGGGGGGTACTACTACTGTGGGGGACGACTACTAGGGGCACTACAAGGGGATTACTACTAGGGGCATTGCATAGGGGGAGGGACTACTACTAGGGGCACTACATAGGGGGGAGGGGACTACCACTGGGGGAACTGCATCGAGGGACCACTGCTGAGGGCTCTATATAAAGGGCAATAGTGGGGGTACTGCATAAGGGGAAGACTACAACTGGGGCCACTATTTAAGGGGCACTGCATAAGGGTTACCACTACTGGGGGCACTATATAAGGGGCTTACTACTGGGGGCACAAGGGGCACTGCATAGGGGGATCACTACTGGGGGCACTACTCAAGGCCTGCATAAGGGTGTCCTCTCCTCAGGTGGTGGGGAGGCGCCGTAGCATGCACGTTCTTTCAGACACCCTGGCTACACGCTACTCCTCTGCCAGGGCCACCTGCATGCATTTGCCCCCCAGGCTAAAAGTTGCCAGCTAGCCCCTGGGGATACCACTTGCTTGTCTTACCTTCCTCACCTTATGACACTGCCCCTGTAACATGTAGCCCTGTTCTTTCTGATATAATTGCATGAGGAGGCAGGTCGCTGCCTACCACAAGATCTGCACACTCAGCTTCTGAAATAATCTGTGCTGCTGTGAACTTGACAGACATCACCAATGATGAGGAAGTGAAGATGGAAAAAAATATGGTGCTCAGAGAGGGTTGGGTACGGGATTCTGGCGCTCCGGATCCCGGCGGTCAAAATCGCAACGCCGGCATCCCAACAGGGTTAGGATACTGACACCTGTCGGTAAGTGTTCTCAGTGGAACAAGAAAAGATTCTTGGATACAAAGACGTTAATCGAGCCACAGTATCAACTATCAGTTAAAAAGACATTTATTACACATTGCTCGTCAGCTCATCTACTTAGCACATAAATGGTTAACATCGGATTCAGGACCCTCAATCCCCATAAGTGAAGCTGGATAACCCTACCTCTACCCCTAAACCTAACCCGCCCCCTCCACAGTCTAAAACTAACCCTCTCCCGCTGCAACCTAATTCTAATCCTCCCACCCAGCAGCCTAACCCTAATCCCTCCTATAAGACTAACCCTCCCCCTAGTGCCTAATCCTAACCTACTCCCCAACCCCAATACTTACTGTTGGGATGCCGAGATTCTGACTGGTGTTGGGATTCCGGTGCCAGCACTCCAAGCGCCGGGATATAAACTACATCCCCTATTTTAGGATTTGCGGTTAGCAAATCATCTTGGTGGCAGTTCCCAGTCATAGTTGTTACTGGGATACTGCATCATGTCCTGTCCTTGTTCTGGCTTTTTGCAGGTAGCTGGAAATCCTGTCTTGTCTGTGTCCATTCATGTCTGTCTGTGTGTGTTGTTTCATGTGTTCACTAATTAACTTGCTGTCTCTCTGCTGAGTAGGTACACACATGCCTTTGATTAGGAACTACTCTTCTGGAATTGGTTCTTATTGAACCCTGTTTCCTTTAAATTTCAGCCAGCCTTGCTCTCCATGCCAGTTATACTGCCTGACAACCAGTGTATATGTCACGGCCAGGGTTTCTCGGCATGGTGGTCACTGGGTATTACCTGTGAGGTAATTGTGGCGAGGGGTCTCTGGCAGTGGTGCTGGTTTTTGGTGAGGGGCATTGGCTGTGCGAGGTTCTGTGCAGGCACATTGACACTGAGGCCTGGTGGTGTTTCCATTCCATTTGGCATGGGCGCCACCATCTTGCCTCAGGTCATGTGATTCAAGCTGACCAATCCTGGTGGGTCATGTGCTCTTTCCAGCCAGTCACAGCGCGGCACCTGATATTTAGGAAGGTCCAGAGCCTTCATTCATTGCCAGTGCAACGTGTTTCTCAGCTGCGGCTGAGAGAGAGTACCTGTGCCTTACCTGCCTGCCTGGAAACGCTACTAACCTGTTACCTTGCCTGCTCCAAACCTGCTGGACTCACCCTGCACCCTCCATCTACCTTTCCCCTGCCTGAGTACCTGAACCTGCTGTTTCACTGCACCTTGCCTCACACTCTAACTCCCAGCTGGACTTCATTACCTCTGCCTGCACTTTGTTACAGCTCACCAAACCTGCATACTAGACATTTCCTGCCTGTCACTATCTGGACATTCTCCCATTTGCTTCACCACAGTTATCAAGTGCACTTTAGTGCTAAACCTGCACTTTTTCTTTTGCCATTCCCATGTCTGCTAAATCACTTATTAAAAACTCCACCTTTTTATTTAAATCTGCTTCTGTGTCTGCTCCTGTCACCACCCCGGGTCCACAACAAACCCATACCTTCACAGTTTGCACTGGCACCATGGATCCAGCCACAGAACAGGAGTCTGGAGTGGATTTATTTTGCTGTATTGCTGGTCATTTAGAAAACCTGGAAACTATGCAGCATCAAATGGCTCAGTTTTTACAAGAGACATCTAAGCGACAAGATAATCTGCAAACCTCGTTAACCACCCCTGGGGTATAAGCATCTATACCTCCTCCTGTGCCTGGTAATACAGGGACCAGGGTATCCCCTCATTTACACCTACCTATGCCAAGCAAATTTGACGACAATCCTAGGCTCTGTCGTGGTTTTTTAAATCAGTGTGACATACACTTTACCTTACAGCCTGATAACTTTCCCACTGCTAGAACTAAAGTGGCATACATTGTGTCTTTGTTGACCGGCTTGGCTTTGGATTGGGCCTCCCCACTCTGGGAGTGTTCAGACTCGCTGCTGAATAACTATACAGACTTTGTATCTTCATTCAGGAGGATTTTCGATGAACCTGGATGCACAGTGTCAGCAACGTCCAGCATCATGACCCTGAGACAAGGAACCCGTCCTGTCAGCCAATATGCCGTACAGTTTCAAATCTTGGCATCAGAGCTTAAATGGAATGAGGAGGCCCTCACCTCAGCCTTTTGGCATTGCCTTCGTGACCGATTAAAAGATGATCTGATTACCCGTGAGCTTCCCACTAATTTAAATAATATGATCTCACTCTGCAACAAAATTGACCTACGCTTCAGAGAACGTCAGGCTGGAAAGCACAGAACTGACCGGCAAAGGTCATTTATGTCTCCCTTGCCTACCCGTCCACTCCATCCTCCTATAGATGAGGAGCCTATGCAGGTGAGCCAAACCCATCTCTCCAAAGAGGAACATCAGAGAAGGATGCTAAAAAACCTCTATCTGTACTGCGGAGATTCGGGTCACCTGGTGGCCTCCAGCTCCCGCAAGTTGGGAAACGCCTGTTCCTAACTGACCTTGGGGACATCAAGTTAGGAGTTATGTGCCCGTCCCCAAATACTAAAGATTTGAAGATTTCCTTAGCTTTGGATCTCAAGCCCAACCCTGTCTTCGTCTCTGCTCTATTAGACTCTGGAGCAGCCGGAAACTTCATGACTTCCAGCCTAGTCCATAAACTACAGATTCCTTGTTCATCTCTCAAGCACGCAATTGCCCTGACTTCTGTAGATGGATGTCCTCTAGCTAATGGAGTGGTCACCAAGGAAACTCAACCAGTATTAGTTCGTGTTGGTGCACTCCACTCCGAGTCTTTAAAGTTCTTAGTGATACCAGAGGCTTCTCAAGAAATCATCTTAGGACTACACTGGTTACACCAGCACAATCCCATGATAGACTGGTGTTCAATGCAGATTCTTTCATGGGGAACTGTCAGAAATCCTATCTTCCCAAAATACAACCTGTAAGAAAGACAGCTTCGTTAACATCTCCAGCTATTCCCAAAGAGTACCAGATGTTCTCTGATGTTTTTTTAGAGCAACAGGCGGACATCTTACCTCCCCACAGAGAATGGGACTGTCCTATCGAGCTGCTGCCTGACAAGATGCCACCACATGGTCGCACCTATCCTCTGTCCGTGCCTGAGACTCAAGTCATGTCTGAGTACATCCACGACAACCTAGCGAAAGGATTTATTCGTCCATCCACTTCTCCTGCTGGAGCTGGCTTCTTTTTCATCGGCAAAAAGGACGGTGGCCTGAGGCCTTGTATAGACTATGGGGACCTTAATGATATAACGGTTAAGAATCAATATCCTCTTCCACTGATCACAGAGTTGTTCGACAGAGTTATGGGGTCCATCATATTCTCAAAATTGGATATGATAGGGGCTTATAATCTCATCCGTATTCATGCTGGTGATGAATGGAAGACCGCCTTTAATACTAGAGATGGACATTTTGAATACCTTGTGATGCCCTTTGGGTTGTGCAATGCACCTGCCGTGTTTCAGGGCTTTGTTAATGAAATTTTCCGGGACTTGTTGTATGTGTCGGTTGTAGTTTACCTGGACGATATACACTGATTTTTTCGTCTTCTATAGAGAAACATCATGAACATGTGAAGGAAGTATTATCCCATCTAAGAAAGAACCACCTTTACTGCAAATTGGAGAAATGTGTCTGGAGTAAACAGTGTGCCATTCCTTGGTTACGTCACCTCCGGCTCCAGTCTTGAAATGGATCCCAAGAAGGTGCAGGCAATTTTGGATTGGTCCCAACCTCAAACCTTGAAAGCCATCCAGAGATTGCTTGGGTTCGCCAACTACTATAGACATTTTATTAATGGATTCTCCTCATTATTGGCTCCCATCACCGCTCTGACCCGTAAAGACGCTAATCCTGCTCTATGGTCACCTGAGGTAGAGACTGCCTTCCAACTTTTAAAACAGGCTTATATTTCTGCTCCAGTCTTACGTCAACCAGATTTGGACAGGCCTTTTCTATTGGAAGTGGGTGTGTCTTCAGAGGCCGTGGGTGCAGTTCTTTCCCAGCGTTATTAGGATAATCAAGGTTCATCCCTGTGGGTTTTTCTCCAAGAAATTCTCCCCTGCCGAAAGAAATTATGCCATAGGTGAACAAGAACTCCTGGCAGTGAAATTGGCATTAAAAGAATGGAGATACCTGCTGGAAGGGGCTAGGTTCCCCTTCACTGTTTTCACAGATCATAGAAACCTCTTATTTCTCAAGAATCTCCAGTGCGTGAGTCCTTGTCTGGCCCGATGGGCAATATTTTTTGCTCAGTTCCAGTTCACCCTGACCATCCGGTCTGGAGCCCTTAATCAAAAGACAGATGCTCTGTCCAGATCTCTTCTCTGTGATGACAAAGCGGAGAATCAACAAAATACCCCTGTCTTGGAGTCAAGAGTATTTGCCACCCTACAAGTACAGCCTCCCACTGGGAAGTCCTTTGTGGCCCCGGAGTTAAGGAAGCAGCTCCTCACCTGGGCTCATTCCTCTTGCTTTGCAGGTCACTCAGGTACCCAGAAGACCCTAGAATTTCTGAAGAGAGGCTATTGGTGGCCATCCATGAAAGCAGACGTGTCAGAGTTTAATTCTTCATGCTCCTTGTGTGCTCAGCATAAGTCTTCACGTCAGGCTCCGGCTGGTGAGTTGTTGCCGCTACCTATTCCATTACATCCATGGATGCATCTCTCCATGGACTTCGTCATGGATCTGCCGAATTCTCAAGGGTTCACTACCATCTGGGTCGTAGTAGACCGATTCTCATTACATACCACTAAAGAAATTACCTTCTGCTCCTGACCTAGCTCATTTGTTTGTACAACATATATTCCATCTCCATGGTCTTCCTGCCGAGATAGTCTCTGACCGTGGTGTTCAGTTTACAGCAACATTTTTGAGAGCCTTATGGTCAGTATTGAAAGTAAAGCTAAATTTTTCTACGGCTTATCACCTGCAAAGCAATGGTTCGGTTCCACCGAGAGGGTTAATCAAGACCTTGACACCTTCCTGAGGAGTTTCATGACATCTTCCCAAGACAATTGGTCTGTATTGCTGCCATAGGCTGAATTTGCGCATAATGCCTCCTACCACTCTTCCATGACCCAAACCCCATTCCAAGTGGTCTACAGTCTTCTCAATTTCATAGCCTGCCCGTCTTTGATGTAAAAGCTGTGGAAGACACTGTAAAGAGATTTGCATCAATTTGGACTCAAGCTCATGCTGACCTGGAGAAGGCGTCCTCCCGTTACAAATTTCAAGCTGACAAGAAGCGTATGATAGTACCACGTATGCAAGTTGGAGACCAAGTCTGGTTGTCGACCCGGAACCTATGGCTCAGAGTACCATCTATGAAATTTGCTCCACGATTCATCAGGCCCTACTCCATTAAAGAAATTAATAACCCCGTGGCTTATTGCCTTCAGTTGCCCCCTTACCTGAAAATTCCCAACTCCTTTCATATCTCCCTGCTTAAACTCCTAGTGTTGAATAAGTTCCACAGTGTCCTGCCTGCTTCTCCCCATGCCCAGACTGAAAGAGGCATGGAGTTTGAGGTTTCCCAAGTCTTGGAGTCTCGCATCCACAGAGGACATCTGCAGTACCTCTTGGATTGGAGAGGTTATGGTCCAAAGGAGCGTTGTTGGACTGATCCTGCACTCATCAAAAGGTTCCACGCTGCCCATCTAGAGAAACCTGGTGAGTGTCCTGAGGCCACCCATAAGGAGGGGGGTACTATCACAGCCAGGATTTCTCGGCATAGTGGTCACCGGGTATTACCTGTAAGGTCATTGTGGCGAGGGGTCTTTGGCAGCGGTGCTGGTGTTTGGCGAGGGGCATTGGCTGCATGTGGTTCTGTGCGGGCACATTGTCACTGAGGCCTGGTGATGTTTCCGTTCCCTTTGGCATGGGCGCCGCCATCTTGCCTCAGGTCATGTGATTCAAGCTGTCCAATCCTAGTGGGTTATGTGCTCTTTCCAGCCAGTCACAGTGCGGCACCTGTTATTTAGGAAGGTCCAGAGCCTTCATTCATTGCCAGTGCAATGTGTTTCTCAGCTGCGGCTGAGAGAGAGTACCTGTGCCTTACTTGTCTGCCTGGAAGTGCTACTAACCCTGTTACTTTGCTGCTCCAAACCTGCTGGACTCACCCTGCAGCCATAATTTACCTTTCCCCTGCCTGAGTACCTGAACCTGCTGTTTCCCTGCATCTTGCCTCACACTCTAACTCCCAGCTGGACTTCATTACCTCTGCCTGCACTTCGTTACAGCTCACCAAACCTGCATACTGGACATTTCCTGCTTGTCACTATCTGGACATTCTCCCATTTGCTTCACCACAGTTATCAAGTGCACTTTAGTGCTAAACCTGGACTTTTTTTTTTGCCATTCCCATGTCTGCTAAATCACTTATTAAAAACTCCACCTTTTTATTTAAATCTGCTTCTGTGTCTGCTCCTGTCATCACCCCGGGTCCACAACAAACCCAGACCTTCACAGTATACATGTCTCTCTGAAGTCTGAACTTTTGCCGATCTCCCCAAGTTCCACAGTTCCAGTGTCCTGCACCAATCTATCACTGCTGGTGTATCCTGTCCATTACGCCTGTTTTAATACCATTACCTGCAGCCTCACTCCACTTAGCCAGTTGTGGAAGGACTGCCACATCACCGTCCTGTCTTGTCCTAGTCTGCAGTCCTGCGGTCTCTCGCTAGTTGTGTAAGTCTCCACTGCTGGAGGCGTAAATCCAGGCGGCCACCTAAGTACCTGTGTGTAAATAATTCACTAAGGGAACAACGGGTGGCTGTTATTGGTGGAAGATCCTCTCCCTAGCTATAGAGATCTTACACAACCATGCGTGAACCGTAACACCCTCAGAGCCAGGTCACATGATGTACTGTGTATATATATATATATATATATATATATCCCAGTAGTTGGAAATTTTAATTACAGAATAATCCCCTAAAAGCAGATTAACTTTTTCATTATCTAAAGTGCTAGAAAGCACTTTGCCCCGGGATGCGGTCAAAATGCCGATGGCCGGGAAGCCGGGTGACTAAATCCAGGCATCCAAATCCCAACGCCAGACTAAACACAGGTGTCAAAATCCCAATGCCAGCCTAGATCCTGACGCTGGCATTCTGGGAGGGTTAGGGGGGAGAGGGGAGGGTTAAGGGTAGGGGGGGAGAGGGGAGGGCTAGGGTACTTACCAACCACAGTCGGGATCTTCAGCATTCGGGCTTTCGGCTGAGGTATTTAGTCAGATGGCTTCCCGGACGTCTGCATTTGATACCCAACCCTTTTGCCCCATCCTTATAATAAATAAAACAGTTATTTTTATTAGCAATCTCCAATGTTTTTTTTTGTTAATCTCAAAGGACTGTTCATTTCAGTGGGGTGTCCAGCATATGATAAGGAAAGTTCATTTCAGTGGGGTGTCCAGCATATGATAAGGAAAGTTCATTTCAGTGGGGTGTCCAGCATATGCTAAGGACTGTTCATTTCAGTGGGGTGTCCAGCATATGCTAAGGACTGTTCATTTCAGTGGGGGTTCCAGCATATGATAAGGACTGTTCATTTCAGTGGGGTGTCCAGCATATGATAAGGACTGTTAATTTCAGTGGGGTGTCCAGCATATGCTAAGGACTGTTCATTTCAGTGGGGTGTCCAGCATATGCTAAGGACTGTTCATTTCAGTGGGGTGTCCAGCATATGATAAGGACTGTTCATTTCAATAGGGGTTCCAGCATATGCTAAGGACTGTTAATTTCAGTGGGAGTTCCAGCATGTGCAAATATATAAACCTTATTAAAATGAATGGGCACATTGCAGTGAATGGGAAAAAAATCTCAAATAAAGGGATTCTCGATTACTAAAAAGAGACAAATATGGAGGAAAGAGTAAATGTGCGCTGAACAGCACTCTCTAACATAACTGCCATAGTAAATAGATCCCAATTTTTTATTTTTTTTTACTGACGAACCCAGCAACTGTGAGAAGGAACAAAACTATATGTTGCCATAATCACTCCCTAATTTCCCAGGAACTGAGTCACTCTACAGACAATCCGATTTCAGCAGAAAACAAGATCTAAAGTGGATGATTGTTAAACTGTCATATCGTTACAGTAATATCATTGCAGTGTATATTTACATTAAAAACTGAGCTATCCGACTCTTGACAGACGGTTACTTTATATATATATATATATATATATATATGTATATATATATATATATATATATATATATAACAACATCTATTTTTATGCTTAACTACAGAATTACTTTCAGTGGATATAGGCATATTCTGATTACATGTAACGCTTTGAATTTAAAATAGTCGCATAATGTAATCTGCGAAGTAAACATTCTATTACTAAATGTTAAAAATGTCAAGGACACACTTATAGAATTCTAATAAGCTTTGAATTAGGTGCAGCAATCCAGATAAATACCCTACGTGACTAGGCAGCCGAACAGTTTGTTTCCTGGCAAGTCTGAGCAATGTAAAATATCAAAGCCGTTCAGGTTGTGTGTTCTGTATGAGGTACAGGTATTGGGCAACACAAATGGAAAAAAATCACCTGGAACATTTCTTTTTCGACTGCTGTCTACGCTTAGAGTTATGGTGCATAAACACGGTCAGATTTAGGCCCATATTCAATTTGGAGCGAAAAGCCGGAATCAGGGAAAAAGTTTTGCCGATGACATAATTTCACCAGGCGGAAAAGTATCGCCGTATTCAATTTGAAAGACTTTCCGCCTAGGCGGAAAGTCAATGCAATGTAATAGGTGGAAAAGTTTCTCCTATGAATAGCAGGCGGAAAAAGTGCAGAATTGGGGTTTTGGGGTGCATCGTTGCGGGAACCCGCATGCAGCCTTCAGACAGTCCCCCAAAGGTAAACTGCGTCAAAAAATAAAAAAATAAAAAACAAGAACACCCCAAAAAAATCACATTCAATTTTGGTAGTGAAAAAAAAATGTTGGGGGGGGTAAAGTTAAAAACTAGCGAACTAGACTCCAGGGGGGTCCCCAAGTATGCCCCAGGTGTTTTTTTCATCACAGGTGCTTGCGGCAAGTGGATTTTTCACGATTTTTTACACTTAACTTTACCAACTTTTAAATATGCTGACCCCCATTTTCAAGTACCCCAAATTTGCTGGGATAAGTTATTATCTGCAGAAAAAAACTCCTGAATACTATTCTGCACCACGTATAGAAAAACGCTATTTAGCAGCTATTGAGCCTGTTTAAAAACACCAAATACCTTCAGCATGCCAAATTGAGGGGTATCATAGGGAACCCCCATGTCAGAGCATATTTTGGGGGTTGTCAGGCTGATTTCCCCAATCTGACAGGACTTTCCGCGTGTTTAAATTTCGCCGGGTCTCATTTTCGCATACTTTCAAATTGAATACAGGGATACGCAGGCACACGCGCGATACTGTCCGCCCCTCAAAACTAGGGGTGTGCACCGGCCACTTTTCGTGTTTTGTGTTTTGGTTTTGGATCTGGATCTTTCTTCGTGTTTTGGATCTGGATTGGTTTTGCCAAAACCACCCTTCCGTGTTTTGGGTTCTGGGTTTTGTGTTTTGGATCTGTATTTTTTTTTTAAAAAGCATAAAAACAGCTAAAATCACAGAATTTGTTGGTTTCTCTGCTCCTATGCTATTATTAACCTCAATAACCTTAATTTCCACTCATTTCCAGTCTATTCTGAACACCTCACACCTCACAATAGTGTTTTCATGTCCAAAAGGTTGCACCGAGGTAGCTGGATGACTATGCTAAGCGACACGAGTGGGCGGCACAAACACGTGACCCATCTAGGAGTGACACTGCAGTGGCAGACAGGATGGCAGTTAGAAAAACTAGGCCCCAAACTGTACATAATGCAAAGAAAAAAAAGAAGTGCAAGATGGAATTGTCCTTGGGCCCTCCCACCCACCCTTATGTTGTATAAACAGGACATGCACACTTTAACAAATCAATCATTTCAGCGCCAGGGTCTGCCACACAACTGTGGCTGAAATGATTGGTTCGTTTGGGCCCCCACAAAACAAGCTGGCAATTAATGTGTCCCTGCACAAACTGGCTCTACGGAGGCAAGATGTCATCCTCATCCTCCTCATCCACCGATTCCTCACCCTCTTCAGTGTGTACATCCTCATCCTCACAAAGTATTAACTCGTCCCCACTTGAATCCACCACCACAGGTCCCTCTGTACCTTCTGGAGGCTGGTCTCCCTGGAAGAGCTGATAATTCATTTTGATGAACATCATCTTCTCCACATTCTGTGGAAGCAACCTCCTACGCCTTTCGCTGACAAGGTTCCCGGCTGCACTAAACACTCTTTCGGAGTACACACTGGAGGGGGGGCAACTCAGGTAAAATAGAGCCAGCTTGTACAGGGGCCTCCAAATTGCCTCTTTTTCCTGCCAGTACAGGTATGGACTGTCTGACATGCCTACTTGGATGCTGTCACCGATGTAATCCTCCACCATTCTGTCAATGGTGACAGTATCATATGCAGTGACAGTAGACATGTCAGAAATTGTTGCCAGGTCCTTCAGTCCGGACCAGATGTCCAAACTTGGTCCTGCCTGCCCTGCATCTCCGCCAGCGGGTTGCTTAGGATACCTAAGTTTTTTCCTGGCAGCCCCAGTTGCGGGAGAAAATGAAGAAGGAGCCGTTGACGTGTCACGTTCCGCTTCAGCTGACAGTGTGTTCACCAGCAGGTCTTTGCACCTCTGCAGGCTTGTGTCGGCCGGAAAGAGAGACACCACATAGGCTTTAAACCTAGGATCAAGCACGGTGGCCAAAATGTAGTGGTCTGATTTCAACAGATTGACCACCCTGGAATCCTGGCAAAGCGAATGAAGGGCTTCATCCACAAGTCCCACATGCCGAGCGGAATCGCTCCGTCTTAGCTCCTCCTTCACTTTCTCCAGCTGCTTCTGCAAAAGCCTGATGAGGGGAATGACCTGACTCAAGCTGGCTGTGTCTGAACTGACTTCACGTGTGGCAAGTTCGAAGGGCTGGAGAACCTTGCACAACACGGAAATCATTCTCCACTGCGCTTGAGTCAGGTGCATACCCCCTCCTTTGCCTATGTCATAGGTGGATGTATAGGCTTGTATGGCCTTTTGCTGCTCCTCCATCCTCTGAAGCATATAGAGGGTTGAGTTCCACCGCGTCACAACCTCTTGCTTCAGGTGATGGCGGGGCAGGTTCAAGAGTGTTTGCTGGCGCTCCAGTCTTCGGCACGCAGTCGCTGAATGGCGAAAGTGGCCAGAAATTTTTCGGGCCACCCAAAGCGTCTCCTGCACGCCCCTGTCGCTTTTCAGAAAATTCTGCACCACCAAGTTTATTGTGTGAGCAAAACATGGGACGTGCTGGAATTTGCCCAGATGTAATGCCCGCACAATATTGGTGGCGTTGTCAGATATCACAAATCCCCAGGAGAGTCTAAGTGGGGTAAGCCACTGGGCGATGATTTCCCTCAGTTTCTCTAAGAGGTTGTCGGCGGTGTGCCTCTTACTGAAACCGGTGATACACAGCGTAGCCTGCCTTGTAACGAGCTGGCGTTTCTGAGATGCTGCTACTGGTGACGCTGCTGCTGTTGCTGCGTAAGGTGATACATCTACCCAGTGGGCTGTCACAGTCATATAGTCCTTAGTCTGCCCTGTTCCACTTGTCCACATGTCCGTGGTTAAGTGGACATTGTGTACAACGGCATTTTTCAGGACACTGAGGACACTTTTTCTGACGTTTCTGTACAGTCTCGGTATCGCCTGCCTAGTGAAGTGGAATCTAGACGGGATTTGGAACCGGGGACACACTACCTCCATCAATTGTCTAAATCCCACTGCACTAATGGCGGATACCGGACGCACGTCTAACACCAACATAGCAGTCAAGGCCTCAGTTATACGTTTTGCTTCAGGATGACTGCTGTCGTACTTCATCCTCCTCGCTAAGGACTGTTGGAGGGTCAATTGTTTAGTAAAAGTAGTGGTGTTCCTACTTCCTCTCTGGGATGATGAACGACTCCCAGCAGCAGCAACAGCAGCAGCGGCAGCAGTAGGCGTAGCAATGCAGGATCCTCCAGAGGAATCTCGGATAGGAGAGTCAGTCATGCCAGTGACATGGCCTGCAGGACTACTTCCGATCCTGACTAAGGAGGAAATTGACGAGGAGGGAGTTGACGGTGTGGTTTGCAGGCGCTTGGATACAACAGGACAATGGGATTTAGGTGTCCCTGGACTGCTTACGGTCTTAGCCAAAGTTTCTGAACTTGACAGTAACTTTTTATGAACGCGCTGCAGGTGCCGTATAAGGGAGGATGTTCCTAGGTGGTTGACGTCCCTACCCCTACTTATTTCACCTTTACATATGGTACATATGGCAAGACAGTTGTTGTCCGGATTTGGATATAAATATTGCCAGACCAAAGAGGTGGAATGTTTGGTCTTCTGCCCAGGCATGACCGTGATGGGCTTTTTCATCCCACGGACAACAACTGTCTCCCCCGGAGCCTGATTTAAACAAACCACATCACCATCAGTATCCTCCTCGCCAACTTCCTCCTCAGCGCCAGCTACACCAGTATCCTCATCCTGTTGTACTTCAACAGTGACATCTTCAATTTGCATATCAGCAAGTGGACTGTGGGTGCTCCTTTCAGCACTTGCAGGGGGCGTGCAAATGGTGGAAAGAGCCACCTCTTCCCGTCCAGTGCTGGGAAGGTCAGGCATCGCAACCACCACCACACTTGGACTCTCCTTGGGGATTTGTGATATCTTCTTAGAAAGCACAGTTCTTTGCTGTGCTTTTGCCAGCTTAACTCTTTTGATTTTTTTAGTGGGAGGAGGGCTTCCATCGTCATGTGAAGCTGAACCACTAGTCATGAACATACTAGGGATCGACCTTAGCCGTTCCTTGCCACTCCGTGTCGTAAATGGCATATTGGCAAGTTTACGTTTCTCTTCAGCTGATTTAAATGTCTTTTTCAAGGTCATTTTCCTGAACTTTGCCATTTGGGATTGTATGTGCCCTCTACTATGACATTGGGCATCGGCCTTGGCAGACGACGTTGATGGCATGTTATCGTCTATGTCATGACTAGTGGCAGCAGCTTCAGCACTAGGAGGAAGTGGTTCTTGATCTTTCTCTATTTTATTTTTATCGGAGAAAGTTTGGTCCTCCATTTATGTTATATCGATTTGATATATACGTGCGGCTAAACACAGAAAATAATTTTTTTTTTGGTTTGGACTGGAGTGTACTTTCGGGGTTACAGCACCCTTTAACGGTCAAGCCAGCCGGCCCTTATGACACAGGCGCACTCTTGGCACTACTTTGTTGATGCACGTGCGGCTACTGCGCACACAATTCACAAACACAGAAAATATTTTTTTTTTTGGTTTGGACTGGAGTGTACTTTGGGGGTTACAGCACCCTTTAATTGTCAAGCCAGCCGGCCCTTTACTTATGACACAGGCGCACGCTTGGCACTACTTTGTTGATGCACGTGCGGCTACTGCGTACACAATTCACAAACACAGAAAATAATTTTTTTTTGGTTTGGACTGGAGTGTACTTTCGGGGGTTACAGCACCCTTAACGGTCAAGCCAGCCAGCCCTTTACTTATGACACAGGCGCACGCTTGGCACTACTTTGTTGATGCACGTGCGGCTACTGCGCACACAATTCACAAACACAGAAAATAATTTTTTTTTTGGTTTGGACTGGAGTGTACTTTGGGGGTTACAGCACCCTTTAATTGTCAAGCCAGCCGGCCCTTTACTTATGACACAGGCGCACGCTTGGCACTACTTTGTTGATGCACGTGCGGCTACTGCGCACACAATTCACAAACACAGAAAATATATTTTTTTTTGGTTTGGACTGGAGTGTACTTTCGGGGGTTACAGCACCCTTAACGGTCAAGCCAGCCGGCCCTTTACTTATGACACAGGCGCACGCTTGGCACTACTTTGTTGATGCACGTGCGGCTACTGCGCACACAATTCACAAACACAGAAAATAATTTTTTTTTTGGTTTGGACTGGAGTGTACTTTCGGGGGTTACAGCACCCTTAACGGTCAAGCCAGCCGGCCCTTTACTTATGACACAGGCGCACGCTTGGCACTACTTTGTTGATGCACGTGCGGCTACTGCGCACACAATTCACAAACACAGAAAATATATTATTTTTTTAGCACTTGGGGGGAGCACCCCTGATGGACAGAGCACCCCCTGGACAACACTACAGCACTCCTTTAGGACTGGGACACTGCACAGGACTTTGGAGTGGACACAGCCCCTATGGAGAACTGACTGCACAACACAGTCCAGCCAGCCCCTATGGACTTTGAAGTAGTGGACACAGCCCCTATTAACAACAGCAGCACAGCACAACACAGCCAGCCCCTATGGACTTTGAAGTAGTGGACAACAGCAGCACTACACTACACTACACTACACTACACTACACAGCCCTAACTCCCACCCTCCCTCTTCACTGTCCACAGCCGAGTGAGAAAATGGCGCCGACGCGGGTACCTTATATAGGATCCAAAACCCGCGAGACTCGGAAGGCGGGATGATGACGTTTTGCCTCGATTTCAGATCCGAGTCAGGCGGGAAAAGTCGAGCCTGACTCGGATCGGACTCGGATCGGGGGGGCTCGGGGGGGTTCGGATTTCAGAAATCCGAACCCGCTCACCCCTACTCAAAACAGACAAAGTAGGCGAAAAGTCCAGGAGGCGGAAAAGTATTGCGGCTCCGCTCCAATTGAATATGGCTCTTAGCAGGACAATATAAACGATAACGATATCGTTTATCATTAGATCGTTTCTATCGTCCATTTTTTAGCCCCATCCAACCTCCAAACGACGGACAATGCATGGGCACGGATGGTCGATAACAATAACGACCATCGCCCATGCATGCAGTCCAACCTGGTCGATATCGACCAGGTTACTATAGGGACCCGCGATCGTTGATCGCGGGTCATTTAGTCGTTTGACGGTTGGTGCATGTGTTGGATGTTTGATAACGATCATCCAGCACATGTAGGACGATCAGACAACGATATCTTTATTGGTGTCTGATCTGACCGTGTGTATGCACCATTAGGCTTACCATAATATCCATTTAAACTGGGACACTCATGAATTACACAGGTTCTATGGCTGATTAAACCAGGTGAAATCCAGGCTTGAAGTCAGCCAGCCACAGAACGTGTGTATTTCATTAGTATCCTGGTTTAAAGGAATCGTATATTAAGCCTACTGTATGTTTATAAAGTGATAGTATGTTAAGCCTGTGGGCCATATTCAATTAGGAGCGAAATGTCGGAATCGCCTATTTCAATTATCCCCGTATTCAATTTCAAAGACTTTTCGCCAGTGCGAAAAGTCTTTGAAAAAAAATGGGGATAAGTTTTCACCATGTTTTACATGGCGAAAAAAAAGTACAGAATTGGGGTTTAGGGGTGCAGGCTTAAAAAAAATAGCCTGCACCCCTGGGAATGTAATTTATTAAAATAAACTGTGTCAAAAAAAGTTTTTAAAAAAATCAGGACACCCCAAAAAATGTACTTTCATTTTAGGTATTTTTAAAAAAAAAATAGGGAACACACTTCTAAAATAGCCAAATTAAATTCAGAGGGGTCACCAAGTATGCGGCAGGTGTTTCCTTCATTGCGGGAGTAGCGGCAGGTGCATTTTTACTGAATTTTTAAAAATAATTTTAGTAACTTAAACAAATGCTTACCCTGATTTAAATGTACCCCAAATTTGATAGATTTTTTTGGGGGTATAAAATAACTATCCCTAAGTGCTATTCTTCACCCCTTCTTCATAGCTGCAAATATGCGCCTGCCGCGGCTATTAGAAACCCCGACTTTCTTCAGCAGGTAAAATTGGGGGTGCCCATAGTGATCCCCCATGTCTAGACATCTTTAGGGGGGTCCCTGGAATATTTCCTGAAAATTCTAGTTTTTTGGTGATACTTACCTTTCCGCCGGCTTTGTTGATTTCTAATTAAATACGGGGATAAAGCGGAGACGTGCCCGATACTTTATCCCTGGAAAACCTGCGATGTGGAGCGAAAAGTCCAGCACAGACTTTTCGATCCCATATTGAATACCCCCCTATGTGTATAAAGGGATAGTATGGTAAGCCTACTTAGAAGTGACCCCATAATACATACTTATAATTTTTTTTAATTTTTAGACAGCATAATAGGATAGGGAAGTTTAAAAAGTATTTCAGCAAGTGTTTTACTATGGGATTTTCTTTTGGCAATAGATACATGTATAGAATAAAGACACAATATAGGTATAAAATGTAAATTGGATTTAAATCCATTTGCAACACGAAAATTGTGACTTTTTAAAATGTATTGCACTCTGAATGCTGCCATATTGTGCCTGTATTTTTATTTAGGTACTTTATACCCTAGACTTGCACCCCTTTTGACAACAATAGAATTAGTAATATAATAGAATGTTACTAGTGCTGCATGTTCTTCTCAGTGTTACAAATTAACTATTTATCAGCAGCTGTGGATGTGTCAGCCAGTAAAAAATACACCTGTGCACCAACTAGGAGACATGGAAAACATGCACTTTTATGGGTGCACGGCTATAGACCATCAATAGGTAGGCTTACATAGGGTTGGACTGGCCCACAGGGGTACAGGGGAAATCCCTGATGGGCCCCACTGCCTAAGGGCCCACCCTCTTTTCACGGTGTCAGATTCCAGACCTCAAATTATACATTGTTACTCTATTAGATGGTCAGTTATCTGGTGGAGCAGTACCACTGATCAATATGGGTGATTGGTTTCCTTCTATAGAATCTACACCTATTGATTAGCCAAACATTTTGGGTGACTGGCCACACCCCCTCTGATGGATAACCACACCCCTTAAGTATGGGCCCTTATCACTGCATTCCCCGGTGGGCCCGTCATGCCCCAGTCCGACACTGGGCTTACCATACGAGTTTAAATCGGGACAATGCCACAGAACCTGTGCAATTCATATGTGTCCCAGTTTAGAGGGAGTATGTGAAGCCTATCAATAGGGTTAATTATTAATACAGTATAATTATTCACTATTCAGTGCAGAGGGAGACCATTATGTACATATACTGTATGTCCAGGGCAGAGCTAAATTCCCCTGCTGCTCCCCCAAACTCCTGGACTTGCTCCCATGCTCTGGAATGGTGCCCACATGTGAAACAAAACCATCCAGCTCAGGCAGGATGGCCCTACTGCCTCATATAATGGGTTACTGTGATCACTGGTCCTGTATACGCTGGACTTATGACACACAATACATTTTGTATGGCACATATTAAAGCTGGATACGTGCTAATTATGCCCTCCTCATGGACTGGCCACAATCACCCTAAAATCAAGCATTTGAAACCTCTCTCTAGAAATCCTGTGTTTGCCACTGATCTGATTGAAATTAAAGGGTTGTTAAAGAGCCACAAACAGTCCTCGGGCCAGGCTACAGGGGAGTTGTCATATTTTTTCAGGTTCAACCATCATCTGGCCTCCCAGTCACTCCAGCAGGAATCCGAGCCTCGGTTCTGATCTTACCGCGATCTGATCCGTATTTCGGGTTTTGGATTGCAAAAATTGCATAATTTTAGCTGTTTTCAAATTTTATTTCAATTTAAAAAAACAAAAACCCAGATCCAAAACCAATACACGGGGGTCAGTGCATATCTCTAATTTAAATAGGCTTCTCTTACTAGATTTGAATTGTTGGATAACTTCAGCTACTCTGATTTCCAGCATACATTCAGTATTATGCAGAGTGTCTCCTTTGTATGCCTAGAAACCCTTCACTGCATATCCTGGGATTATACTGGTAATGATGCTCCTCTGTTACCATCAGAGCCGGGTTAGGGGCCTGATTCAGAGTCTCATGTAGACGCGGCTGCAGCTGCAGCAAATGACGCTGCTATGTCTTATGCTAAGGACACACCATCAGTGCACCATTATACACACCATCAGTGCCCCATCATACACACCATCAGTGCACAATCATACACACCATCATTGCTCCATCAGTGCACCATCATACACACCATCAGTGCTCCATCTTACACATCATCAGTGCTCCATCAGTGCACCATCATACACACCATCAGTGCTCCATCTCCATCAGTGCACCATCATTGCTCCATCAGTGCACCATCATACACACCATCAGTGCTCCATCAGTGCTCCATCTTACACACCATCAGTGGTCCATCTTACACATCATCAGTGCTCCATCAGTGCACCATCATACACACCATCAGTGCTCCATCATACACACCATCAGTGCACCATCATACACTCCATCAGTGCACCATCATACACACCATCAGTACTCCATCTTACACACCATCAGTGCTCCATCAGTGCACCATCATACACACCATCAGTGCTCCATCTCCATCAGTGCACCATCATACACACCATCAGTGCTCCATCAGTGCAACATCATACACACCATCAGGTGCTCCATCTTACACACCATCAGTGCACCATCATACACACCATCAGTGCTCCATCAGAGCACCCTCATACACACCATCAGATCTCCATCAGTGCACCATCATACACACCATCAGTGCTCCATCAGTGCAACGTCATACACACCATCAGTGCTCCATCTTACACACCATCAGTGCACCATTATACACACCATCAGTGCTCCATCATACACACCATCAGTGCACCATCTCCATCAGTGCACCATCATACACACCATCATACACACCATCAGTGCACCATCTCCATCAGTGCACCATCATACACGCCATCAGTGCTCCATCTTACACACCATCAGTGCTCCATCAGTGCACCATCATACACATCATCATCAGTGCTCCATCATACACACCATCAGTGCTCCATCTCCATCAGTGCACCATCATACACACCATCAGTGCTCCATCTTACACACCATCAGTGCTCCATCAGTGCACTATCATACACACCATTAGTGCTCCATCTTACACACCATCAGTGCACCATCATACACACCATCAGTGCTCCATCGGTGGACCATCATACACACCATCAGTGCACCATCATACACACCATCAGTGCTCCATCGGTGGACCATCATACACACCATCAGTGCACCATTATACACACCATCAGTACACCATCAGTGCACCATCATACACACCATCACTACACCATCATAAACACCATCAGTACACCATTATACACACAATCATACTCACCATCTGACACACCTTCAAACTTGTACCAGCACTGTGCCAGGTGCAGTTTCTTCATTTGAACATGGACTCCTGCGTGAGCGACATTGGATGCAGCCGCTATCGGCGATATGTTCACGTCTGCATAGCCATCCCCCTGTTACCTCCAAGGAATGCTCACTAAAAACCACATTCTTTGCATCCAAATTCATTCATGAATCTCGGAGGGGTAACAATCTGGATGCAAGCAGAGTACTTAAAACACAGGCCAACTGCACTCATATCGACATAGCACGTGACCCTGAATCCCTAATGCCCTAAGAGGGCAACAAACTGGTTTGGAACCACTAACGTCATTCATTTGTCAAGAAAAAAAATACACATAAAAATGGGTAAGGTATGAGGGTAATCTCAGTCACAGTTCTCTACTCTCCCAAAATTTCCAAATAACCCCGGATTTGATGGAGTTCTTCCAGCTTCCAGAACTAAGGGCAACTCTCCCACCTCCTGCCCTTCTCCTGGCATGATGGTGGAATTCGCTATGAATAACATAATTGTGGCACACTGCCGCAAATTGGGGCAAAATGTAGCGCAGAGGGAATCATAGTGTCACTTCCCTGCTCCTCCGACTTGGAACTATCCTTCATCAGATCTCAGAGGCTTCCCAGCAAAATATAATAAGAAAAAAAACAAAGATCAAGGTGGCGATGTCAGCAAGCTTCAGGTCCAAGGGAGGGTGTCAGCCTCCTGACATATACAGAATTGAAAGGATCATTTTCTGCCTTCACCTAAGGGTATATAAAGCCACCACTTTGGACTAAGGGGGATTATGCTATTGAAGAAGTTGTGGGTTCTACACAACGAAATGTGTCTAGCACCCTACTGACGTCGATTTCATCTACATAGAGATCTCCTTTTGTACTTCTGGACTGGCACCATCAACCAGATTCCAGCAGCACGACTCTAACTCGCCATCACTTGCGGGCATTGCAGCCTAAGTTTAGGATGTGACTGTGCACTTCAAGGCTGGTAATTATATCCAAAACTGGACAATATGCCGGATTTTTTATGCTTAGGCCAATGACTGTACCTACAACCTAACAATTGCCATCTGGATTAGGGCTCTTCAACAGGTTATTACACAGGGGCCTTCAATAATTTTTTTTTTGCATTATTTATATAATAATTACATTTTTCCTTTTTCGTTTATGGTTCATTATCCATTGCACTATATTTGCTACATGATTTTATTATTTTTATGCAGCAATAAATGAATATCTGCGTTATTTCAACCCAAGCCGTATACAGTCATACTTTTATATATTTATAAGTGTATAGAATTTTAATCTGCATGTTATTTATTGATTCCCATTGTTTGTGAATAAGGTGTTTAATTGACTATATATAATTTATAGATTTACCCATCACTACCCTAGCACGGTCTATCCCTTTATCCTTTCGCTTCCCAGCAAAAGTCAGCAAGTATGACCCTCAGTGCTCTCGGGGCCGGAGGCATGAGCCATAAAACTGCATAGGGGCGCAGGGGAGGGGAGAACCCAGGCCTCGCTGGTACCCTGCAGTTGTCAGGGCTGTGTAACTCTGCTCCTCAAGATGCTGCAGCCACGCCCCACATACTTGTATAATTTCCCAGAATTCCGCACTCGCATACTGCCTAGTGAACATTATGCAGCAGGGGGCGGCGTCAATGATATGTGTTGCCCGGCCGCACACCCCAATCATTTCCATCTCATTTGAAAGTATGTGCCCCCCCCCCCCCCCCGGGCGGAATGTAATCAGCATACCGAAAGTCAGGATGACAGTCACAATTCTGACAGCGGCATCCTGACTGTCAGACACCCAACAGATTGTAAAGGTAAGTATTAAGGGGGGAGGGGGAGATTTAGGGTTAGGAGGAGGGTTAGTGTTAGGCTATGGGAGGGTGGTTAGGATTAGGCTGCAGGAGGGGAGGGTTAGAGTTAGGCTGTGGGAGGGGAGGTTAGGGTCAGGAGGAGACTTAGGGTTAGTGGGAAGGGGATAGGGTTAGGCACTAGGGGGAGGGTTAAGGTTAGGCTGCTGGAGGGGAGGGTTAGGGTTAGGCTGTGTGACAGGAGAGCTAGGTTTCGTCAGGGAAGGGTTAGGGTTAGGTTGTGGGACAGAAGGGTTAGGCTGCAGGCGGGAAGGGGGGTTAGGGTTAGGCTGCTGGAGAGGAGGGTTAGGGTTAGGCTGTGGGGCAGGAGGGTTAGGCTGTAGGCAGAAAGTTGGGTTAGGGTTATGCTGCAGGAGGACTGGGTTAGTGTTAGGCTGCAGGCGGGAAGGGGGCTTAGGGTTAGGCTACATGAGGGGCGGGTTAGGGTTATGCTGCGGGAGGGCTGGGTTAGGGTTAGACTGCAGGCGGGGAAGGTTAGGGGTAAATTTACTAAAGTGAGAGTTTTTAAAAGTGAGTTTTAAAAGAGAAGTTGCCTTTAGCAACCAATCAGATTCTACTTAACATTTAACTAGCACCTTCTAGAAGATAATAGCTAGAGTCTGATTGGTTGCTAGGGGCAACATCACTTCTAAAACTCACTTCTAAAATCTCTCACTTTAGTAAATTTACCCCTTAGGGTTAGGCTATGGGACAGGAGGATTAGAGTTAGGCTGCAGGAGGGGTGTGTTAGGGTCAGGGGGAAACTTAGGGTTAGGGGAAGGTTAGGGTTAGGCACTAGGAGTGGCTAGGGTTAGACTGAGGTTGGGAGGGTTATGGTTTGGCTGTGGGACAGGAGGGTTGGGGTTAGGCTGCGGGATGGGTGGGATAGGGTTAGGCTGCAGGGAATGTGGGTTATAGCTAGGGGTGTGCACCGGCCACTTTTCGTGTTTTGTGTTTTGGTTTTGGATCTGGATCTTTCTTCGTGTTTTGGATCTGGATTGGTTTTGCCAAAACCACCCTTCCGTGTTTTGGGTTCTGGGTTTTGTGTTTTGGATCTGTATTTTTTTGAAAAAAAGCATAAAAACAGCTAAAATCACAGAATTTGTAGGTTTTTCTGCTCCTATGCTATTATTAACCTCAATAACCTTAATTTCCACTCATTTCCAGTCTATTCTGAACACCTCACACCTCACAATAGTGTTTTTATGTCCAAAAGGTTGCACCGAGGTAGCTGGATGACTATGCTAAGCGACACGAGTGGGCGGCACAAACACGTGACCCATCTAGGAGTGACACTGCAGTGGCAGGCAGGATGGCAGTTAGAAAAACTAGGCCCCAAACTGTACATAATGCAAAGAAAAAAAGAGGTGCAAGATGGAATTGTCCTTGGGCCCTCCCACCCACCCTTATGTTGTATAAACAGGACATGCACACTTTAACAAATCAATCATTTCAGCGCCAGGGTCTGCCACACAACTGTGGCTGAAATGATTGGTTCGTTTGGGCCCCCACAAAACAAGCTGGCAATTAATGTGTCCCTGCACAAACTGGCTCTACGGAGGCAAGATGTCGTCCTCATCCTCCTCATCCACCGATTCCTCACCCTCTTCAGTGTGTACATCCTCATCCTCACAAAGTATTAACTCGTCCCCACTTGAATCCACCACCACAGGTCCCTCTGTACCTTCTGGAGGCTGGTCTCCCTGGAAGAGCTGATAATTCATTTTGATGAACATCATCTTCTCCACATTCTGTGGAAGCAACCTCCTACGCCTTTCGCTGACAAGGTTCCCGGCTGCACTAAACACTCTTTCGGAGTACACACTGGAGGGGGGGCAACTCAGGTAAAATAGAGCCAGTTTGTACAGGGGCCTCCAAATTGCCTCTTTTTCCTGCCAGTACAGGTATGGACTGTCTGACATGCCTACTTGGATGCTGTCACCGATGTAATCCTCCACCATTCTGTCAATGGTGACAGTATCATATGCAGTGACAGTAGACATGTCAGAAATTGTTGCCAGGTCCTTCAGTCCGGACCAGATGTCCAAACTTGGTCCTGCCTGCCCTGCATCACCGCCAGCGGGTTGCTTAGGATACCTAAGTTTTTTCCTGGCAGCCCCAGTTGCGGGAGAAAATGAAGAAGGAGCCGTTGACGTGTCACGTTCCGCTTCAGCTGACAGTGTGTTCACCAGCAGGTCTTTGCACCTCTGCAGGCTTGTGTCGGCCGGAAAGAGAGACACCACATAGGCTTTAAACCTAGGATCGAGCACGGTGGCCAAAATGTAGTGGTCTGATTTCAACAGATTGACCACCCTGGAATCCTGGCAAAGCGAATGAAGGGCTTCATCCACAAGTCCCACATGCCGAGCGGAATCGCTCCGTCTTAGCTCCTCCTTCACTTTCTCCAGCTGCTTCTGCAAAAGCCTGATGAGGGGAATGACCTGACTCAAGCTGGCAGTGTCTGAACTGACTTCACGTGTGGCAAGTTCGAAGGGCTGAAGAACCTTGCACAACACGGAAATCATTCTCCACTGCGCTTGAGTCAGGTGCATACCCCCTCCTTTGCCTATGTCATAGGTGGATGTATAGGCTTGTATGGCCTTTTGCTGCTCCTCCATCCTCTGAAGCATATAGAGGGTTGAGTTCCACCGCGTCACAACCTCTTGCTTCAGGTGATGGCGGGGCAGGTTCAAGAGTGTTTGCTGGCGCTCCAGTCTTCGGCACGCAGTCGCTGAATGGCGAAAGTGGCCAGAAATTTTTCGGGCCACCCAAAGCGTCTCCTGCACGCCCCTGTCGCTTTTCAGAAAATTCTGCACCACCAAGTTTATTGTGTGAGCAAAACATGGGACGTGCTGGAATTTGCCCAGATGTAATGCCCGCACAATATTGGTGGCGTTGTCAGATATCACAAATCCCCAGGAGAGTCTAAGTGGGGTAAGCCACTGGGCGATGATTTCCCTCAGTTTCTCTAAGAGGTTGTCGGCGGTGTGCCTCTTACTGAAACCGGTGATACACAGCGTAGCCTGCCTTGTAACGAGCTGGCGTTTCTGAGATGCTGCTACTGGTGACGCTGCTGCTGTTGCTGCGTAAGGTGATACATCTACCCAGTGGGCTGTCACAGTCATATAGTCCTTAGTCTGCCCTGTTCCACTTGTCCACATGTCCGTGGTTAAGTGGACATTGTGTACAACGGCATTTTTCAGGACACTGAGGACACTTTTTCTGACGTTTCTGTACAGTCTCGGTATCGCCTGCCTAGTGAAGTGGAATCTAGACGGGATTTGGAACCGGGGACACACTACCTCCATCAATTGTCTAAATCCCACTGCACTAATGGCGGATACCGGACGCACGTCTAACACCAACATAGCAGTCAAGGCCTCAGTTATACGTTTTGCTTCAGGATGACTGCTGTCGTACTTCATCCTCCTCGCTAAGGACTGTTGGAGGGTCAATTGTTTAGTAAAAGTAGTGGTGTTCCTACTTCCTCTCTGGGATGATGAACGACTCCCAGCAGCAGCAGCAACAGCAGCAGCGGCAGCAGTAGGCGTAGCAATGCAGGATCCTCCGGAGGAATCCCGGATAGGAGAGTCAGTCATGCCAGTGATATGGCCTGCAGGACTACTTCCGATCCTGACTAAGGAGGAAATTGACGAGGAGGGAGTTGACGGTGTGGTTTGCAGGCGCTTGGATACAACAGGACAACGGGATTTAGGTGTCCCTGGACTGCTTACGGTCTGAGCCAAAGTTTCTGAACTTGACAGTAACTTTTTATGAACGCGCTGCAGGTGCCGTATAAGGGAGGATGTTCCTAGGTGGTTGACGTCCCTACCCCTACTTATTTCACCTTTACATATGGTACATATGGCAAGACAGTTGTTGTCCGGATTTGGATAGAAATATTGCCAGACCAAAGAGGTGGAATGTTTGGTCTTCTGCCCAGGCATGACCGTGATGGGCTTTTTCATCCCACGGACAACAACTGTCTCCCCCGGAGCCTGATTTAAACAAACCACATCACCATCAGAATCCTCCTCGCCAACTTCCTCCTCAGCGCCAGCTACACCAGTATCCTCATCCTGTTGTACTTCAACAGTGACATCTTCAATTTGCATATCAGCAAGTGGACTGTGGGTGCTCCTTTCAGCACTTGCAGGGGGCATGCAAATGGTGGAAAGAGCCACCTCTTCCCGTCCAGTGCTGGGAAGGTCAGGCATCGCAACCACCACCACACTTGGACTCTCCTTGGGGATTTGTGATATCTTCTTAGAAAGCACAGTTCTTCGCTGTGCTTTTGCCAGCTTAACTCTTTTGATTTTTTTAGTGGGAGGAGGGCTTCCATTGTCATGTGAAGCTGAACCACTAGTCATGAACATACTAGGGATCGACCTTAGCCGTTCCTTGCCACTCCGTGTCATAAATGGCATATTGGCAAGTTTACGTTTCTCTTCAGCTGATTTAAATGTCTTTTTCAAGGTCATTTTCCTGAACTTTGCCATTTGGGATTGTATGTGCCCTCTACTATGACATTGGGCATCGGCCTTGGCAGACGACGTTGATGGCATGTTATCGTCTATGTCATGACTAGTGGCAGCAGCTTCAGCACTAGGAGGAAGTGGTTCTTGATCTTTCTCTATTTTATTTTTATCGGAGAAAGTTTGGTCCTCCATTTATGTTATATCGATTTGATATATACGTGCGGCTAAACACAGAAAATAATTTTTTTTTTGGTTTGGACTGGAGTGTACTTTGTGGGTTACAGCACCCTTTAACGGTCAAGCCAGCCGGCCCTTTACTTATGACACAGGCGCACTCTTGGCACTACTTTGTTGATGCACGTGCGGCTACTGCGCACACAATTCACAAACACAGAAAATAATTTTTTTTTGGTTTGGCCTGGAGTGTACTTTCGGGGGTTACAGCACCCTTTAACGGTCAAGCCAGCCGGCCCTTTACTTATGACACAGGCGCACGCTTGGCACTACTTTGTTGATGCACGTGCGGCTACTGCGCACACAATTCACAAACACAGAAAATAATTTTTTTTTTGGTTTGGACTGGAGTGTACTTTCGGGGGTTACAGCACCCTTAACGGTCAAGCCAGCCGGCCCTTTACTTATGACACAGGCGCACGCTTGGCACTACTTTGTTGATGCACGTGCGGCTACTGCGCACACAATTCACAAACACAGAAAATAATTTTTTTTTTGGTTTGGACTGGAGTGTACTTGGGGGTTACAGCACCCTTTAACGGTCAAGCCAGCCGGCCCTTTACTTATGACACAGGCGCACGCTTGGCACTACTTTGTTGATGCACGTGCGACTACTGCGCACACAATTCACAAACACAGAAAATAATATTTTTTTTGGTTTGGACTGGAGTGTACTTTCGGGGGTTACAGCACCCTTAACGGTCAAGCCAGCCGGCCCTTTACTTATGACACAGGCGCACGCTTGGCACTACTTTGTTGATGCACGTGCGGCTACTGCGCACACAATTCACAAACACAGAAAATAATTTTTTTTTGGTTTGGACTGGAGTGTACTTTCGGGGGTTACAGCACCCTTAACGGTCAAGCCAGCCGGCCCTTTACTTATGACACAGGCGCACGCTTGGCACTACTTTGTTGATGCACGTGCGGCTACTGCGCACACAATTCACAAACACAGAAAATAATTTTTTTTTTGGTTTGGACTGGAGTGTACTTTCGGGGGTTACAGCACCCTTAACGGTCAAGCCAGCCGGCCCTTTACTTATGACACAGGCGCACTCTTGGCACTACTTTGTTGATGCACGTGCGGCTACTGCGCACACAATTCACAAACACAGAAAATAATTTTTTTTTGGTTAGGACTGGAGTGTACTTTCGGGGGTTACAGCACCCTTTAACGGTCAAGCCAGCCGGCCCTTTACTTATGACACAGGCGCACGCTTGGCACTACTTTGTTGATGCACGTGCGGCTACTGCGCACACAATTCACAAACACAGAAAATAATTTTTTTTTTGGTTTGGACTGGAGTGTACTTTCGGGGGTTACAGCACCCTTAACGGTCAAGCCAGCCGGCCCTTTACTTATGACACAGGCGCACGCTTGGCACTACTTTGTTGATGCACGTGCGGCTACTGCGCACACAATTCACAAACACAGAAAATAATTTTTTTTTTGGTTTGGACTGGAGTGTACTTGGGGGTTACAGCACCCTTTAACGGTCAAGCCAGCCGGCCCTTTACTTATGACACAGGCGCACGCTTGGCACTACTTTGTTGATGCACGTGCGACTACTGCGCACACAATTCACAAACACAGAAAATAATATTTTTTTTGGTTTGGACTGGAGTGTACTTTCGGGGGTTACAGCACCCTTAACGGTCAAGCCAGCCGGCCCTTTACTTATGACACAGGCGCACGCTTGGCACTACTTTGTTGATGCACGTGCGGCTACTGCGCACACAATTCACAAACACAGAAAATAATTTTTTTTTTGGTTTGGACTGGAGTGTACTTTCGGGGGTTACAGCACCCTTAACGGTCAAGCCAGCCGGCCCTTTACTTATGACACAGGCGCACGCTTGGCACTACTTTGTTGATGCACGTGCGACTACTGCGCACACAATTCACAAACACAGAAAATAATATTTTTTTTGGTTTGGACTGGAGTGTACTTTCGGGGGTTACAGCACCCTTAACGGTCAAGCCAGCCGGCCCTTTACTTATGACACAGGCGCACGCTTGGCACTACTTTGTTGATGCACGTGCGGCTACTGCGCACACAATTCACAAACACAGAAAATAATTTTTTTTTTGGTTTGGACTGGAGTGTACTTTCGGGGGTTACAGCACCCTTAACGGTCAAGCCAGCCGGCCCTTTACTTATGACACAGGCGCACGCTTGGCACTACTTTGTTGATGCACGTGCGGCTACTGCGCACACAATTCACAAACACAGAAAATAATTTTTTTTTTGGTTTGGACTGGAGTGTACTTTCGGGGGTTACAGCACCCTTAACGGTCAAGCCAGCCGGCCCTTTACTTATGACACAGGCGCACGCTTGGCACTACTTTGTTGATGCACGTGCGGCTACTGCGCACACAATTCACAAACACAGAAAATATATTATTTTTTTAGCACTTGGGGGGAGCACCCCTGATGGACAGAGCACCCCCTGGACAACACTACAGCACTCCTTTAGGACTGGGACACTGCACAGGACTTTGGAGTGGACACAGCCCCTATGGAGAACTGACTGCACAACACAGTCCAGCCAGCCCCTATGGACTTTGAAGTAGTGGACACAGCCCCTATTAACAACAGCAGCACAGCACAACACAGCCAGCCCCTATGGACTTTGAAGTAGTGGACAACAGCAGCACTACACTACACTACACTACACAGCCCTAACTCCCACCCTCCCTCTTCACTGTCCACAGCCGAGTGAGAAAATGGCGCCGACGTGTGTACCTTATATAGGATCCAAAACCCGCGAGACTCGGAAGGCGGGAAGATGACGTTTTGCCTCGATTTCAGATCCGAGTCAGGCGGGAAAAGTCGAGCCTGACTCGGATCGGACTCGGATCGGGGGGGCTCGGGGGGGTTCGGATTTCAGAAATCCGAACCCGCTCACCCCTAGTTATAGCTAAGGGGAGGATTAGGGCAAGGATTATAATACCTACAGGGATTCTGACTGTCGGGATGCTGCTGTCAGTGTTCTGACCATTGGCATCCTGACCATCTGGATCCCGTACCCAGAACCCCTGGGCTCATAGTTTGTTCAAAGACAACCCAACAGGGTTTCCTCTAATCAGAGCATTGTGACCCATGAGAGGTATTTTGTGCTAGTCTCAAAAAGTGAAGAGTTCCTTTAACTAGCTTGTCTAAACTCTACATTACTAATGCCTACTTTTGACTACAATAAAAAATAAAATATGTATAATATATATATATATATATATATATATATATATATATACAGTATATATATTTCTACTTCAGGGTCCATAGGGTATCCACAGGATACCTTGGGGTATAGGTGTGACGTCAGTCATCAGGCACCATAGAGTTAAGCTTTCAGCCTCCCAGGATGCACTAGGGTCCCCCTCCTATACCCCGCCCCCGAGCCAAGGCAACTCAGTTTAGTTTGGTGTCCGGCCGGAGTCGGGTGCACCTGTTGGAGTGGGGGCTAAGAAGAGCCCCTGAAGTTTTCCTGCATGCAGCTGTGGCTGCACATCTGGATGTACAGCATGGACAGTCAGTCCTGACGTCCATGCTGTCTTCCCTACACCCCCGCGGGTACCAGAATGCCGGTACCGATCCGGGGATGCTGGTGAGCATCTGGGGTCACCGCTAGCGGTGACCCCAGATGTTCCGGACCATGGCCGGAATCAAGGGGGACAGCAAGGTAAGCAGCGGGGTCCCGCGGTGGGTCCCCGCTGTTACATGGTCCAGAGTCCCCAGGCAGGGGGCTCCCTGGGGACTGGCTGCAGCGTGGAGCCAGGTATGTAACCTGCGCTTCCACTACCCACCTGGGACAGCGGACCGCAGCAGAGCGGTAGCGCTGCGGCGTCCCAGGGGTTAAATGCATGCCAGGGGAGCGCGCCTTCCCTGTCTCACAGCCAGCGCCTCCCCCACTGCACACAGCCCTCTCTGCACACTGCTGACTGGTCCTGTAGCAGCGCTCCTCCCCCAGGCCAGACTCCTCTCTGCTCCTCGGCGGCCATCTTCCTGAACGCATGGTGAACGCTGCTGGAAGCCTGGACGGAGCCATCGTGGTCTGGGTCCCCCCGCATACCTCTCCTCCGCTGTGGTCAGGTCTGTGTATGCAGCGCTGTGTCCTACCAGACTCTGTGTCTGCGTAGTTGAGTGATCAGCGCTGGTTAGTGCAGGAATTGATTTTCTTTGCATTGTATGTGACTGTGCTAGCGCTGCTGCCTGTATCTTCTATTCTGACTGTCAGCTTTATTACTGTCCCTGTTCTTTCTGCTAAGCCCTTGCGTTGCGGTGCTGCAGGGTGGTCTCTCGCCTCTTTAAAATACAATTGGTGAGAGGGGTCACATACTTGGTACCATCATGTCTGAAAGTGATTTTCCTCTCCGGCTACAGTGTACTACGTGTAAAGTACCTTTAGCGGAGGGGGAGGGTAGCGCGGAGGGCCTCTGCCGGCAGTGTTTGTCAATGGCGCAGCCTATTACGGTTACAGCACCGGTACAGGAGCCGCCCTGGGCTTATTTCTCTCAGGCGCTTACAACCTTAGTGGGCCAGTTAGCTCCGCAGCCCGCGTTTACGCAGATGGGTTTGTCCCAGCAGTCAGTGGTGTCGTCACCCATGCAGCGTTTCCCAAGACAATTGGTGGTACCCCGCAGTCTCCCTATTTCCCCTCTCCCGGTTTCTCAGGAGCCGACGTGGGTTAACTCCCTGACGAGTTCTGTACAGCACTTGTCGGATGTGTTGCAGGGGGAGGCTGTGATGCGGCCACATAAATGGCCGGTGGCGTCTCTGTCGGCTCCTTATGAGGATGACGAAGGGACGTCTGATGATGGGGAGATTCTGGATCCTTACGATCAGGAACCTCTCCATACTAAGGACGCTGACGCTAGGTCCAAGGTATATATTCCTGAACTTATTCGGGCAGTCCGCACAGCCTTGGTGATTGAGGACGAAGTTCCCTCAGCTGCTAAATCCAAGTATGCCTTTTTTAAGGATGTGAAGGGTGATGCCACAGTCTTTCCTCTTTCGGGTCTGTTAGTGGACCATTTAGAGGAGGCGTGGAAACAGCCTGGCAAGCGATACCAGCCGCAGAGGCGCCTGGCGGTGGCTTATCCGTTCGCGGATAATTATTTTGCTAAGTGGGAATCCCCTCCACAGGTGGATTCTCATGTGACACGTCTTGTCCGTAGTGCCACATTGCCGATGCCATCCATGTCCTCCCTTAAGGATGCTACAGATCGCAAGGTGGAGATCTGCCTGAAGTCTGCTTATTCCCTTGCGGGGGGGGCAGCGCGGCCGGCTATGGCCATTTGCTGGGTTGGCAGAGCGATGGAGCGCTGGGCGGATTTATTGGAGGCGTCCTTTGATTCCGACTGTCCGGCCGAACAGACGGAGTTGATTGGTAATCTCCGTGATTCGGCCACTTATATCAACGAGGCGGCCTTAGACATTAGTACCCTGGTGTCTCGAATTTCTTCAGCAGAGGTTGCTGCTCGTCGCACCTTGTGGTTGCGATCCTGGAAGGCGGACGCTGATTCCAAAAAGGGTTTGGAGGCGTTGCCCTTTAACGGAGAAGATCTGGACAAGATTGTGGCCACGCTGGCGGCAGCCATATCGGCATGTCTCCCATCGGCCGCTGCTCCTTCTGGTTCAGGACCATCGTCCTTTCGGTCTTATAGGGCCCAGGGCAGGCCCAAACCACAGTCTTTTCCCCGACAGGCAGGTCCCAAGAAATCGGCCAAGCCCCGGAAGCAGGCATGGAGTACCAGACGTCCGGCCCCTAAGCCTGATGACAAGCCTGCGGCCTGATGGTCCGGGCCTCCCTTTGGGGGATCCCATAGTGGGAGGCCGCCTGCTGCAGTTCGCCTGGTGTTGGTCGGTCACCACGACAGACACTTGGGTTCTCGAGGTGGTCTCCCACGGGTACGCCCTCTCTTTCCGGCACAGACCCCCGGCTCTATTCTTCACAATGGGTCTACCATCAGACCGGAACAAGGCCACGGAGCTGCGGAAGGTCTTGCACACTATGCTCCAGGCTGGAGTTATAGTGCCTGTTCCATTCTCCCAGCGGGGCCAGGGTTTCTATTCCAATCTTTTTTTGGTGCAGAAACCCAATGGGTCGTATCGTCAGATTCTCAACCTCAAAGCTCTCAACAAGTCTTTGCGGGTGCCGAAGTTTCGGATGGAGACCCTACGGTCCATCATTCTGGTGCTGGAACCTGGGGACTACATGGTGTCATTGGACATACAGGACGCTTACCTGCATGTCCCTATTCTTTTGCGCCATCAACAGTTCCTCAGGTTTGCAATCCGCAGCGACCACTTTCAGTTTCAGGCGTTACCTTTTGGCCTGGCGGCAGCGCCGCGTGTGTTCACCAAGGTGATGGTGGTCATGGCGGCTTCTCTGTGGCTGCAGGGAGTCCGCATGTTGCCGTACTTGGACGACCTTGTATTAGTGGCAGGATCTCCGGAGCTCCTTCTACGCCACTTGGACCTGACCATTGCGCTACTGCAACGGCACGGCTGGTTAATAAACTGGCAGAAGTCCACTCTAATCCCGTCACGGCGGTTTCTGTACCTCTGAGCCTTATTGGACTCGGGACAGCAAAGGATCTTTGTGATGGGGGAAAAGATCTCTGCTTTACAGTCGAGAGTGCGCAGTTGTCTGCACAGCCGCCGGGTGTCTCTACACTCGGCGATGAGGTTACTGGGCTCCATGGTGTCAGTGTTCGACATGGTGGAATATACCCAGTTTCACTCCAGACCCTCTGCAGCACCTGATCCTGTCCAAGTGGAACGGGTTGCCTCAGTCTCTAAAGTCCCAGACGATAGTGTTTACCCCGGAGATTCGCCTGTCCCTTGCCTGGTGGTTGCAGACGACCCATCTCAGCAAGGGACGTCCGTTCTGGGTACCAAATTGGGTCCTGTTGACAACGGACGCCAGTCTTCGGGGCTGGGGAGCAGTTTCGGGTCCACACTTGTTCCAGTGCAGGTGGACGCCGACAGAAGCAGAGCTTCCAATAAATATCTTGGAACTCCGTGCGGTCTTCAATGCTCTCCAGCAGGCACATCAGGTTCTCCAGGGTCGCCCGGTGCAGGTCCAGTCGGACAACACTACCACCGTGGCCTACATAAACAGGCAAGGAGGAACCCGAAGTCGGGCGGCTCTCGTAGAGGTGTCTCGGATCCTGGTATGGGCGGAGTGCAATCTTCCGGCCTTATCAGCGGTCTTCATCCCGGGAGTGCTAAATTGGGAGGCGGACTTTCTAAGTCGCCAGGACGTTCATCCGGGGGAATGGTCCCTGCACCCAGACGTTTTTCAACTGCTGGTGGACAGGTGGGGTCTTCCAGAGATCGACCTCATGGCGTCCCGGCACAACAACAAGTTGCCGGTGTACGGGTCTCGCACAAGAGACGAAGAGGCGTCTCTGGTGGATGCTCTGTCCGTCCGGTGGACGTTCCGGTTCGCATACCTGTTTCCTCCGGTTTCCCTTCTTCCACGGGTAATCCGGAAATTCAAACAGAAAGGAGGGACGCTCCTGTTGATAGCTCCCGCGTGGCCCAGACGGCACTGGTTCTCAGACCATCAGGGTCTGTCCGTGGACAGTCCTCTGCGGTTGCCGCTACGACCGGACCTTCTGTCGCAGGGTCCTTGTCTTGACCCGGACCTGACTCGGCTGTCTTTGACGGCGTGGCTGTTGAGACAGCCATGTTGAGGTCCAGGGGGTTTTCCAGCTCTGTTGTGCGTACCATGTTACGAGCTCGGAAACCGTCTTCCGCGAGAATATACCATCGCGTGTGACATACGTTCTTCCAGTGGTGTCGACCGAGAGGTTATGCACCGCGGGAGTTTCATCTGTCTAGGATACTCGCCTTCCTACAAGCGGGACTAGATCATGGGCTTTGCCTTGCTTCTTTGAAGGTACAGGTTTCGGCCCTGTCTGTCTGGTTTCACCGTAGGATTGCTACAATCCCGGATGTGCGCACCTTTATGCAAGGTGTTCTCCGCATTCAGCCGCCCTTTGTTCCACCTGTGGTGCCTTGGGATTTGGCTGTGGTCCTGGGGGCTCTCCAGGGACCGCCGTTTGAACCACTGGGCTCAGTGGATCTTAAATGGCTAACAGCTAAGACTGTTTTCATTCTGGCCATAGCTTCGGCCAGACGTGTTTCTGATTTAGGGGCTCTTTCTTGTAGACCCCCTTTCTTGATTTTTCATGGGAACAGGGCAGTGCTCCGCACTCGGCCTGAATTTCTTCCCAAAGTTGTTTCCCAGTTTCATGTTAACGAGGAAATAATTGTTCCGGCCTTTAACTCACCTGGTCTTTCAGTGGGTGAGGCCACTTTGGATGTTGTGCGGGCCTTAAGGACTTATGTTGACCGCACTTTTTCGTTTAGGAAGTCGGACGCCTTGTTTGTCCTCTATGGCTTCCGTAAAAAGGGTTGGCCTGCTTCAAAGCAAACTTTGGCAGCCTGGATCCGTATGGCTATTTCTGAAGCTTATCTTCATGAAGGTCTGCCGGTTCCTCCTTCTTTGAAGGCTCATTCCACTAGGTCTGTGGGTCCTTCGTGGGCAGCTCAACGTGGTGCCTCTGCAGTCCACATCTGCAAGGCTGCTACGTGGTCCTCTGTCCATACCTTCGTGAGGTATTACAGGTTTGACACCTTCGCCTCTCAGGATGCTTCCTTCGGGCGGCGGATTCTCCTTTCAGCACAGGAGCGTCCCCACCCTTAAAGGATACTGCTTTGGGACATCTCCAAGGTATCCTGTGGATACCCTATGGACCCTGAAGTAGAAAATATGAGATATGGTAAGAACTTACCTTTGTTATCTCTATTTCTACGAAGTCCATAGGGTTCCACAGGACTCCCGCCCTGTCGCACCTGTGCTGCAGATGGGCTTTGGTCTGGTCACCGGTTTTCCCGTCTCCCTCTGGTGAGAGTGTGATTCTTGTGTGTATCCAGATCTTCTTTCTCTCTTTTCCTTCTCCTCCTCCGGCCTATGGCTTGGTAACTAACTGAGGTGCCTTGGCTCGGGGGCGGGGTATAGGAGGGGGACCCTAGTGCATCCTGGGAGGCTGAAAGCTTAACTCTATGGTGCCCGATGACTGACGTCACACCTATACCCCAAGGTATCCTGTGGAACCCTATGGACTTCGTAGAAATAGAGATAACAAAGGTAAGTTCTTACCATATCTCATATTATATATTTATATGAGTGGAGGAAGAGTGAACAGATCTGTGACACCACCACCCCTGGATGCCTGCACATAGGGTATATGAATTCTCATTACTGTACTAAAAGCATTTCAAAAACTCCACCTAATTCTCGGTCTTTGGGCCTGATTCAGAGCCGTTCGCTATTTGCGGTCGTTCGTTCTAAAACAAGGGGTGGCTATTCAAATGATCAGTTCGCAAATTGCAGTCTGTTCACACCTCTAAGTCTGAATGAGCGAGCAAAACATACGCTCGTTTATTTGTTAAAAACGCCCCCTGGCCGCACGCACCATACGTCATGTCCGCTATTTATTAGATTAATCGAGTACATCGACCAGCGTATGAACTGCTCGCTATTCTTGTGGTTGGTTTTTACTACCACAATCTTGCGAGCAGTTCTGGCTATAAAATAACCCAGTGACGTGGTCAATGACGCTGCTGTATTAATTATGCACACCCATAAAACGCCCGTTTTGACCTTTAAGCACGCCTGCGTTCGGATCTCCACTCCCCATTTTCAAGCACCTTCCCCTGTTACCACCCACATACGCCTCATTCTGTCACTCAAAATAGCAGGCATTCGCTATATTGCGAGCACATGAATTTCGGCCGCACTGACTGGTTCGCGCATGCGTATAACGATCCGTACGCATGCGCAGATGTGCGAACATCGCTCGGAACGAGCGTACTGTCGCTAGCGAGTGGCTCTGAATGAGGGCCTTTGTCCTCAAACTGAACATTGATTTATGTATGCACGAAATGGAAAAGCCTATCTGATCAGTCCAAATGTATACTACACACTTATTGATGCAAACAACAGGTGAACGCGCTGCATTACGCACGCAGCCATAAACAAACATTATGCAAATTGCACCATGGGAATATTCCCTTTGCACAAGGGCATTGATTGAATGGCGCGCCGCTCCCTAGTAATGAGCGCTAAAGACGCGGAGAAATCTTCTGCCTGAAAGTTCTTTATCCACGTGGTTAACAATCTGCAATCATAACTGCCAGGCAAACCTTGCTGAAATTAAAGCATTAAAAAGAGATTGGTCTGGCTGTACCTGTGCTAAGAATAAATAACCTGTTTCAAATCTATTTTCTATCATCTCCCAAGATAGACAGGGGCATCTTTCTTTTTGCACTACTAGAGTTACTGCTGAAGTTGTCTCCATCTTATTTGCATACAATTGGCTCTAGCAGAGAAAGATGGAAAATTAAGAGGCAGATTAATGGGGGGCACCCACTACAAGATCTGAAAACGACTGCACGATTACGACATTGTAAACGTGCAGTCGTTTGTCAGTCGTGTGATGTGCCTGCACTGAACGAGCAGACGTTCAGTGCAGGGTCATCCATCATCTGGAAACATGCTGAGCCTGACGATATCGTCAGGTTGACCAGCATGTTTGCACGATGTTAGATGTCTAAAAGATGTCTAAAAGACCAAATTTTCAAACGATTTTCAAACGATGTTCGAACGATTATCTGACGATTATCGAACGATTTTATCGTTATCGTTCAATCGTTCAACTTTATCGTCTAGTGGATACCCCCCTTTAGGAAGGATAAATAAACCAAAATACAAGATGAGAAACAGAGGGAGTATATTAAACATCCCAAGTTGTATCTGCAAATTGACGGCCTGATTCAGAGCCGCTCGTAAGCGGCCGCTTGTTCGCTCCGAGCGATGTTCGCACAACTGCGCATGCGTATGGGTTGTAATACGCATGCGCGAACCAGTCATTGCGGTTGGAAATCGTGTGCTCGCAAAATTGCGAGTGCCTGCTAATTTGAGTGATAGAATGAGACGTTTGTGGGTGGTAACAGGGGAAGGTGCTTGAAAACGGGGAGTGGAAATCTGAACGCAGGTGTGCCAAACGGTCAAAACGGGCGTTGTAAGGGTGTGCATAATTAACAAAGCAGCGTCATCGGCCACGTCACTTGGTTGTTTCTTAGCCTGAACTGTTCGCATGATTGCGGTAGGAAAATCTAACCACAAGCACTGCGAGTAGTTCAGACGCCTTTCGATGTACTCGATTAATCTAATAAATAGTGGAGATGACGTAGGATGCGAGCGGCCAGGGGGCGTTTTTTCCAAAATAGTGAGCGCATGTTTCGTTCGCTCGTTCAGACATAGAGGTGTCCACAGACCGCAAAGAGCGAGCGCTTAATTTAAATAGCCAGCCCCTTTTTCAGAACGAGCGGCCGCAAATAGCGTCCGGCTCTGAATCAGGCCCTGAGTGCAAAGGACAGGCAGTGTAGGATTAAAGTTTTAAACAGGGAAGGTCTTAGCTCAGTATGCATATGTCAGGCCAATCGTGTAACTGGGGGTAGGAATTGAAGATGGACCTATATAAGGGTTGGGTAGGAGGAGCTTCAGCTTCTTTTCATCTGGATAAATAATTTCCCTCCCTCCCCTAGTCAATAACTATTGGGCATGGGATGTAGTTGGGATGCTGGCACACAGAATTCTGGATCTCAGCATCCCGGCACTGGAATCCCCAAACTAGTGAGAATGCCGGCACCAGCATCCGGGCGTCTGCGATCCTAGTGGATAAGTATGAGGGTTAGGTTTGTTGGTTGGGGTTTGGCACAAGGGGAGGGATAGGCTTAGGTTGCAGAGAGGAAGGGATAGGGTTAGGTTGCGGAGAGGAAGGCAGAGGGTTAGGCTGCGGAGAGGAAGGGATAGGGTTAAGTTGCAGAGAGGAAGAGATAGGATTAGGTTGCAGAGAGGAAGGGATAGGGTTAGGCTGCGGAGAGGAAGGGTTAGGTTGCAGAGAGGAAGGGATAGGGTTAGGCTGCAGAGAGGAAGGGATAGGGTTAGGTTGCGGAAAGGAAGGGATAGGGTTAGGCTGCGGAGAGGAAGGGATAGGGTTAGGCTGCGGAGAGGAAGGGATAGGGTTAGGCTGCAGAGAGGGAGGGATAGGGTTAGGGTGTGGGGAGGGAGAGATAGGGTTAGGCTGCAGAGAGGAAGGAATAGGTTTAGGCTGCGGAGAGGAAGGGATAGGGTTAGGGTGCAGAGAGGAAGGGATAGGGTTAGGCTGCAGAGAGGAAGGGATAGGGTTAGGGTGCAGAGAGGAAGGAACAGGGTTAGGCTGCGGAGAGGAAGGGATAGGGTTAGGGTGCAGGGAGGGAGGGATAGGGTTAGGCTGTGGAGAGTAAGGGATAGGGTTAGGCTGCGGAGAGGGAGGGTTAGGGTTAGGCTGCAGAGAGGAAGGGATAGGGTTAGGCTGCGGAAAGGAAGGCACAGGGTTAGGCAGCGGAGAGGAAGGGATAGGGTTAGGCTGCAGAGAGGAAGGGATAGGGTTAGGCTGTGGAGAGGAAGGGATAGGGTTAGGCTGCGGAGAGGGAGGGATAGGGATAGGCTGTGGGAGAGAGGGATAGGGTTAGGCTGCGGAGAGGAAGGGTTAGGGTTAGGCTGCAGAGAGGAAGGGTTAGGGTTAGGCTGCGGAGAGGAAGGAATAGGGTTAGACTGCAGAGAGGAAGGGTTAGGGTTAGGCTGCAGAGATTAAGGGATAGGGTTAGGCTGCGGAGAGGGAAGGGATAGGGTTAGGGTGCGGGGAGGAAGGGATAGGGTTAGGCTGTGGAGAGGGAGGGTTAGGCTGCGGAGAGGGAGGGATAGGGTTAGGCTGCAGAGAGGAAGGGATAGGGTTAGGCTGCGGAGAGGAAGGGATAGGGTTAGGCTGCAGAGTGGAAGGGATAGGGTTAGGCTGTGGAGAGGAAGGGATAGGGTTAGGCTGCAGAGAGGAAGGGATAGGGTTAGGCTGTGGAGAGGAAGGCATAGTGTTAGGCTGCAGAGAGGAAGGGATAGGGTTAGGCTGCAGAGAGGAAGGGATAGGGTTAGGCTGCGGAGAGGGAGGGTTAGGGTTAGGCTGCGGAGAGGGAGGGTTAGGGTTAGGCTGCAGAGAGGGAGGGATAGGGTTAGGCTGCGGAGAGAAAGGGAAAGGGTTGGCTGTGGAGAGGAAGGGATAGGGTTAGGTTGCGGAGAGGAAGGGATAGGGTTAGGCTGTGGAGAGGAAGGCATAGTGTTAGGCTGCAGAGAGGAAGGGATAGGGTTAGGCTGCAGAGAGGAAGGGATAGGGTTAGGCTGCGGAGAGGGAGGGTTAGGGTTAGGCTGCGGAGAGGGAGGGTTAGGGTTAGGCTGCAGAGAGGAAGGGATAGGGTTAGGCTGTGGAGAGGAAGGGATAGGGTTAGGCTGCGGAGAGGGAGGGATAGGGTTAGGCTGTGGGAGAGAGGGATAGGGTTAGGCTGCGGAGAGGAAGGGTTAGGGTTAGGCTGCAGAGAGGAAGGGTTAGGGTTAGGCTGCGGAGAGGAAGGAATAGGGTTAGACTGCAGAGAGGAAGGGTTAGGGTTAGGCTGCAGAGATTAAGGGATAGGGTTAGGCTGCGGAGAGGGAAGGGATAGGGTTAGGGTGCGGGGAGGAAGGGATAGGGTTAGGCTGTGGAGAGGGAGGGTTAGGCTGCGGAGAGGGAGGGATAGGGTTAGGCTGCAGAGAGGAAGGGATAGGGTTAGGCTGCGGAGAGGAAGGGATACGGTTAGGCTGCAGAGTGGAAGGGATAGGGTTAGGCTGCGGAAAGGAAGGCACAGGGTTAGGCAGCGGAGAGGAAGGGATAGGGTTAGGCTGCAGAGAGGAAGGGATAGGGTTAGGCTGTGGAGAGGAAGGGATAGGGTTAGGCTGCGGAGAGGGAGGGATAGGGATAGGCTGTGGGAGAGAGGGATAGGGTTAGGCTGCGGAGAGGAAGGGTTAGGGTTAGGCTGCAGAGAGGAAGGGTTAGGGTTAGGCTGCGGAGAGGAAGGAATAGGGTTAGACTGCAGAGAGGAAGGGTTAGGGTTAGGCTGCAGAGATTAAGGGATAGGGTTAGGCTGCGGAGAGGGAAGGGATAGGGTTAGGGTGCGGGGAGGAAGGGATAGGGTTAGGCTGTGGAGAGGGAGGGTTAGGCTGCGGAGAGGGAGGGATAGGGTTAGGCTGCAGAGAGGAAGGGATAGGGTTAGGCTGCGGAGAGGAAGGGATAGGGTTAGGCTGCAGAGTGGAAGGGATAGGGTTAGGCTGTGGAGAGGAAGGGATAGGGTTAGGCTGCAGAGAGGAAGGGATAGGGTTAGGCTGTGGAGAGGAAGGCATAGTGTTAGGCTGCAGAGAGGAAGGGATAGGGTTAGGCTGCAGAGAGGAAGGGATAGGGTTAGGCTGCGGAGAGGGAGGGTTAGGGTTAGGCTGCGGAGAGGGAGGGTTAGGGTTAGGCTGCAGAGAGGGAGG